>JAIEZT010001214.1:19514186-20234752 GCA_019594935.1 Periophthalmus modestus
GTGAAACAACCTTTAATAACATGAAAGCAATGTAATGCCCATTGTAACAACCTGTAACATTTAACAACAACAATAGTTTAACAATTTAACAATAGATCAAGAGGTCAGCCAGAGACTGGTGGTCAATACTATGAGTCACTGAAAATAAGTTTATTTTATGAGTTTTTGAAGCTCTGTAACAACTTTATTCAGTCTTGCAGAATAATGTGGGATAATGCAATAGGATGTGCCTGAAGACCAAGAAAAATTTGTCTGAGGGCTGCGTTTGGCTTCGGGAGGCATGTGTCTCTTTTTTCCAGGTACACCAGGTCTGCAACACTCATACCACCAAGTGTGACTTTTGTAACAGAGTTGGGTGCTTTATTCACCTCATTACAACTCAAGGTGCTATCCTCACATGACCCTTCCTCTGCACAGCTCCAAATACTCTGGGCACTGTGTCTATGTATGTGATTTATGTTTCAGCCCAGCGGCTAACACCTTCTGGGAACACAGATAGGGACAAATTATTGACATCAGTCCAGCACCAGATGTCTCTATTGTCCCAAAAGATTTGTCAGTGCATAGTATTCTGTATAACCACCCACTTCATCAGATGTAAACCATAGGATGAAGTATTCCAAAAAAAAAGTTCATTTTGTCTTCTTTTAACCTCAACAACTCAGTATTTTACAGTAAGAGATGTATTTACTTTGTTGACATGTTTCGGCTACTAGCTGCTAGCCATCTTCAGAAGTGTTACTGGTGTTGGTGGTGGGGGCCTCCTCCCGGTGGGACATGCCCAGAACACCTCCCTAGGGAGGCGTCCAGGAGGCATCCTGAGCAGATGCCCGAGCCACCTCAGCTGGTTCCTCTCAACGTGAAGGAGCAGCGGCTCTACTCCGAGCTCCTCCCGTGTGACTGAGCTCCTCACCCTGCCTCTAAGGGTGCGCCCAGCCACTCTGCGGAGGAAACTCATTTCGGCCGCTTGTATCCGCGATCTTGTCCTTTCGGTCATGACCCAGAGCTCATGACCATAGGTGAGGGTAGGAACGTAGATTGACCCGGTAAATCGAGAGCTTTGCCTTTCGACTCAGCTCCTTCTTTACCACAACGGACCGATACAGCGACCACATCACTGCAGACTATATATTGCACCGATCCGCCTGTCAATCTCACGTTCCATCCTTGCCTCACTCGTGAACAAGACCCCGAGATACTTGAACTCCTCCACTTGAGGCAAGGGCTCACCACCCACCCGGAGAGGGCAAACCACCTTTTCGTCTTCGAGAACCATGTCCTCAGATTTAGAAGAGCTGATTCTCATCCCAGCCGCTTCACACTCGGCTGCAAACCGCCCCAGTGCCTGTTGCAGGTCCTGGCTCGAAGGAGCCATCAGGACAACATCATCTGCAAACAGCAGAGATGAGATCCTGTGGTTCCCGAACCAGACCCCCTCCAGCCCCTGACTGCGCCTAGAAATTCTGTCCATAAATATAATGAACAGAACCGGTGACAAAGGGCAGCCCTGGCGGAGTCCAACATGCACCGGGAACAAGTCTGACTTACTGCCGGCAATGCAAACACAGCTCCTGCTCCGGTCAAACAGGGATCGGACACCCCTTAGCAAAGGGCCCCGGACCCCATACTCCCGGAGCACCCCCAAAAGGACACCACGAGGGACACGGTCGAATGCCTTCTCCAGATCCACAAAAACATGTGGACCGGTTGGGCAAACTCCCATGAACCCTCGAGCACCCGATGGAGAGTATAGAGCTGGTCCAGTGTTCCACGACCAGGACGAAAACCACACTGCTCCTCCTGGATCCGAGGTTCGACTATCGGCCGGACTCTCTCTCTCCAGTACCCTGGAATAGACCTTACCGGGAAGGCTGAGGAGTGTGATTCCCCTGTAGTTGGAACACACCCTCCGGTCCCCCTTTTTATACAGAGGGACCACCACCACCACCCCGGTCTGCCAGTCCAGCGGTACTGTCCCCGACCGCCACGCGATGTTGTAGAGACGTGTCAGCCAAGACGGCCCCTGCTGTCAGCCTGTTGTTCTCTATTTTATTGTTATTATTATAACTTGCCTTTAAAGATAAAATGTCTGTTCTTAGTCTCGATTTTGTAAAATAAATTTCCCAAAAAATGCAACTTATAGTCCAATGCGACTTATATATGTTTTTTTCTTCACTAGTACGCATTTTTTCACTAGTGCGACTTATACTTCGGAGCGATGGAAAATACGGCAATCTAAAATCTGTTGATTAACTGACGCCAGGTGTGTAGATGATTAGTTTTCTTTCGAGCAAATAAACACACACCAAAAATCCAAAAGTGACAAGTAAAGACAAGCTCCAATAACAAGTGATACATTTAAAGCAGACATATTGTGCTTGTGTCTGCTATATTGTTATAATCTATGACACCCATGGATTACTATGTCATCATGTGCACATCTTAAATTGTAATATTCATCTCAAACGACTTAATAAGAGAAACAAGTCAGCTGACTTCTGCATTAGAAAACTGCGGTGCCCAATGGGAACTGTCAGCGCTGTAAAAGTCATCACAACAAAGAGCTGCACAGTTGCTGGCACCTCCTGGGGATAGTTGCACATTAAGATAGCAAGCAGCGGATTATTATTATTTTTTTCACTTGTACCAAAATTACTATTCACTGCCAAATCCTTGTTGTATCACTGATTATGAAAATAAAATTGGATGATGATGTAAGTACACAGCAGCAAAAACGAGGATTAATCAGCGGAATGACATCTTGAAAATAAGCGAGTAAAGACTGCTACAAACATGCACGAATCACTCCAAATACAACGCTGGCGGAGTAAATGAGGTGGTGAAGCAAAATGGTTAAAAGCTCTGAAAAGTCAATGTTGCAGAATAGGTCGGCTTTAAATTTAACAGAATCCTTTTCAATTAATGTATGTGTCAAAAGTGTCCAGGAAGCAGGCAACATTATTCAACATGCGTGACACTAACACTAAAAATGCTGAAATGCTTTTTGATTGAAATACCAAGCCTGTACTAAAATTTTTATTTGCTCTGAACCAAAGATTCTGCTGCTTGCCTCAGTGCCCTGTGGCCCTCGTCAGGGTACAGCAGAGCCTGAAGGGTGAATGGTGTGAATGTAACCAGAGGTGGGTAAAATAGCAAAAAAATTGTACTCAAGTAAGAATAATAATACCCACTAAGATTACTCAAATAGAGGGACAATGTAGAGGTCCAAGAAATTACTCAAGTAAGAGTAAAGAAGTATTCGGGAAAACTACTTCTGAAGTAAGAATAACTTACAGAGTCTGGAAACTATTGGGACGTAACATCTGATTTCTAATTTGAAGTTAATGTAATTTGAAGGACTAAACATTAAATAATGCACAAAATCTAGTATTTTCAAGGGAGACACCAAAATAAATAAATAAATAATAAATAAATAAAATAAATCATATCTGAAGGAGGGGTGCAAACAACACAAATGTGCCAGTGATTTTATATTGTCCACATAAAGCTTTTGTCATTTGTAGACTTACCGTGTGAAGAGTACCCAAAACTTTTACTCATGTAAGAGTACTGTAATGCAATGAAAAATAGTAGTCAAATAGGAGAAAAAGTATGCTGTTGGAAGTAAAGGTAACCAAGTACTAAGTCCCACTCTGAATGTAACAGAGCTGTTCGGAGGCAGCAGTAGAATCACACACACTCACATGCCTCTGTCTCTGTGTGTGAACGGCCAGGCTCTGTGTGTTTTAAAAATTCATTCCAGCGTCTGTCTTCCCACCTCACGTCTGTCTTTTCCTCTTACAGCACTTGTTGCTAAGCAACAGTTCTGCCGGTATTATCATTTTAATTATTACTTTAAAAATCATGTTCACTGGTGAGTGGACAAACACAGTGTGCTCTGTGGTAGAACACACAGCAGTATGACCTGTTGATCAGCATGGTTTAATTGGCCACACATTTGGATCCAACAGGTTATAGGGTATTATTTATTTATTTATTTATATTTATTTATTTATTTATTTATTTATTTATTTATTTATTTATTTATTTATTTATTTATTTATTTATTTATTTATTTATTTATTTATTTATTTATTTATTTATTTATTTATTTATTTATTTATTTATTTATTTATTTAACAAGGACATTGCATGTTAATGAACAGACATGATTCAACATGAATGTCTCAGGGGCTGGGATCAAAAAAGGGTCAAAATAAAAATTGCACACTACACTCACTGCACAGTTCCCATAATTGCACATTCCACACAATTGCACATTACACTCATTGCACAGTTCCCATTATTGCACCATCCAAAATATTACACATTCCTTTCATCGCATAATCCCCATTATTTCATCCAGTTTGGCCCATTCAAGACAATTACATTCTCTTCCCACCCCCTTCATATTTGCCCATACGTGCAAATATGTCTCTGTGGAACAGTTAAAATCACATTGCCACTGTAGATGAAGCATGTTTGGTTTGACCATAACCCGTTTTTCATTTGAACTTTAAAAGAACTTTATGTGGGACATTCTCTCAGAGTTACCGGGAGACTATTCCACAGGTTCCCCCTTGGACAGATAATACATTCTGACCAAAGATGGTCCGTCTGTGGGGGATCAGCAGGTCAGCTCTGGTGGTGGCTCGTCTGGACCTTCCTAAGTTGTCTATATATTTAATGTACTCCAGTGGTGGTGGGAGGGTAGGACCTTATACATTAGGCGAGCTCTTTTAAGGTTGACCATGTTGTTAAAGTCCAATAGTCTACGCTTTTTCAGAACGTGACAGTGGTGGTGGGAAATGGGTTTTTTTAGTATTTAGTATTTTTAGGCCTCTTTTATAGAGGTTTTCAATGGTTTTGAGTGTTCTGGGGCAGGCAAGAGACCAAGTAGTTAAACAACAGTCTATGTGGGAGATGATCATAGAGTAGAAGTAGATTTTAGCAGCACTCATGTTTAAGTTAATTTGGATATAACAAAAATTCTGATTATTGAATTGAATTACCTGGGATACTTTTTTTTTAAACTTGACTTTTAAAGGACCATGTTGGGTCTAGGATGACTCCAAGGTATTTAAATTCTGGGACCAGATCAAGTCTACTCCGTTAAGAAAGAGATGTGACTGCTTTAGTTCAGAGTGACATTTTGAGAAGTACATACAGACCGTTTTTTTGTGGTATTTAACAAGAGGCACGAGTCCAGTTATGCACAGACGATAAGGCAGCTGTGAGGTCATGAGCAGCTTGCTGAATGTTTCTGGCTTGAGTGTATATGACTGCATACATACTGCTTACTGGTACATTTAGGGGATGGGAGAAATGGCAAGAATTATTATCACAGTTTTTAGCTTGCATCACATTTCAGTTCTGTATACTTAGTATTGCATTTACTATATTATTTTTTAAGAGATCTTTAAAATGCTGCATCTCAGAATTAAGCACAATTGGTTACATCCACCTCTCAAGAATGACTTCATATAATAACATGGGTTTCTAGTGCCATAATATAATAACATATGGGTTTCAAATAGCAGTGATGAACAAAACCAACAGTTTTGTCTTTTGGATGGCCAAAAGTCCTCAAAATGGTCTCCATAACAGAAAATCATAAAAGCTAAAAGTTTCAAATCAAATACAGGCCCTTTCCGTTGACAGTCCATTCAAAGCCAGTCTCTTGACCACATCTCCCAAGCCAGTCCAGAACAGCTGAGCAGAATACATCATCTTAACTGCAACCTCACCATCTGAATTTCTCTTATTTATGAATAATTGCAGAGTCAGAAAGACTTTTAAATAATAATCAATTTTGTCCTTGTTGGCACCCGTACTGTGAGGACATATTGACTGCCTTCTCATTTTTGTGTCTATCCTTTGAAAGTATCAGATCTTATGCGTGATTTAATGTTGTGTCCTCCCAAGTTCAAATTACAAATCAGACCTCACTTCCCGACAGTTACTTTTTAAGTTGCTCTTACTTGAGTAGCAGTTTTTCCAAATATCTTACTTGAGCAATTTCCTTCATGATTACTTTGTACTTTTACTTAAGTAATATTATTTTTGAAGTAATGTTATGCTTACACTTGAGTACAATTTATGTCTACTCTCTCCTCTTGGCCACATCTGTGCAGAGCAAGCTCCTCAGCCAGTCCAGAAACAGACCCCTGGAACACATCATCTTAACTGCAGCTTCATCATCTGAATTACTCTTATTTAAGAATGATAAATTGGTCAAAAAGAATGCTATCACCTCAAATCATAATGCATTTTGTCCTTACAAGCACCCGTACTTTGAAGACATATTGACTGCCGTGGCTGGTTAAGGGTCTAGCATGTATTCCTCGGCCAGTCGCTGGACAGTGAACAGACAAGTGACAGCCCTCCATTCCTCAAGTCCACTCGAGCTGATCTATAATTCACGAGAGTAGTAGCAGTAGTAGTATGTAGTAGTCCAGACGTGAGCAGGTATGTGGGGCCTGCCAGAACGCATGAGCATGGAGAGAACATGAGGAGGACACGAAAAGAGGAGCCAAGCAGCCTGTCAGCTCACCAAAACACCTGTTAGGAGGGACAGGTGTGGACGTGGGCCAACGCTGGGACTGCAGAGAAGCTGGAGACATGCTGAGACCAGATAATCCATCAGAAGAGCACTGCAGACATGGCTCTAATCCATCAGAATCGGGCTGTACACATGGGTTGCCAGGTATTAAAGCTGGGATTTTTAAACTGTGAAAGGAGAGGAAATCTGTGTTGCAAGATGAACGGGCATGGAGCGTAAAGAGTCAGGCTCAGGGAGGAACAATGCCATAGGTATTACACCCAGAAACTATAACTAATAATGGTTACTGTAGTGGACCAAACTTAAAATGTAATAAATTCAAAAAGTTAACTTAACAAAGGCTCAAATTAATGCAAATAAAAGAGGTCCTACGCATTACACTAAACTAAAACTACAAACTTAGTCAAAGTATCAAGGGATTGATAATGATTAATAAAACGACTTTAAGCAAATTAAGCAAGCAAAAGTAGCAATAATAATAACGATAGAAATTAATAAATGAATAAATAAATGAATAAATGAATAAATGAATAAATAAATAAATAAAATAAATAAATAAATAAATAAAAATAAATAAATAAATAAATAAAATAAATAAATAAATAAATAAATAAATAACTTAATAGTGTTTCCCCATTAGTCTTGATCAAAATGGGCTCTGCCAAGTTCTTTTAAGCGCCTCCTCCTCCTGCCTGGGTCTTTCATCTGGCAACTCAAAAGAAACAGTGCAAGTAAATTTAGCCAGACATTAACTAAAATGTGTGGACCCCAAATTAGAACATATATGTCTAAACATAGGAACTAAATTAAACTATGCGTATTTTAATTTAATGAATGTGCAAGGTTAAATGTAAAAGAAATTAAAGAAAAATGCTGACACTGTATGTGGCTGAGGTATCCAGCGCAGTTACAATAACACACAGATAAGCAAAATAGACTGGACACAGGCAAAGTTACTAGGCTTAAATACAATCATTTATTTTGTGTAGCCGCAGCTTTGTTAAAATAAGAAAAAGGTTTGCTAGCACATAAATGACATTTTGTATCCATATTAAGTGTCCATTAGTCCATTTACACATACGGCGGTGGTTTCTACAAAAAGCTTCCAGCCACGAGTGCATACAAATAATGTCCACTGAGTGTGAATGTACATATGGGAGCAGCAATTAAGGGCCATCCAGAAGGGGAGGGGGATATCCCATCAGGACCCTACAAAATGCAATTACATCAATAAAGCTACAGAGCCTAGAGAAATGCATACACTGACCACAAACTACTGCAAAGGAATGTGTAGCTCTCACACCACACTGACATCCTGAGCCTCTGGCCATGCTTAGAAATGCAGCAGCCTGAGTATAAGTATGGTGTCTGAAAACTACTTTGAGAAATACAATCTGAAAATGTATTTGAACAACTGTGTTTTCATCTTTACCTGGCCAGCTAGAACCACACACTTTGATAAGACTTTACAATGACGAGCAGGTTCCTCTTTCCCCAGTTTGAGTTAGTGTCAAAGCAAACATGAGAGCTGACATGTAAAAAAAAACAAAAAAAAACATAGAACACTGAGAAGTAGTGTGGGTTCCTGTAGAATCAACAAGTGAAGCAGTACACTCTTATTTACTTGAGTAAAAGGAGCTAGTGATGGGACTTTTGGCTCATTTATGGGATCTGAATCTTTTGTACATGCTCATGTCAAAGAGCCGTTCAAAAGACTGGCTCTTTAACTATTTATTTACAGGACATGATGCCAAACTGCTTTTTTTTTTTTTGTTCTTTTTTTTTGTCTCACTCGTGTCACCTGCTCTGCTTCTGCGCTGATTTTTTAATTAGATTTTTCAGCACTACTTAAAAAGGCTCTTTACAAAACTGAGATTCACATTAAGGAACCGTTCTAAAGAGCCGACTCATTCACAACGTCCCATCACTAAAAGCAGCAGACGTGGCTGGACTGTCCCAAGTTAGGACAGACGTTTTCCACACTATGGTCCGATTCCAGACCTTTCTGAGTTTAAACTGAATATCGAAGGGACTGTGTGGTCAGGTAATATCTATCTATGCATGCAGCAAAACTGTTAACTATTGTTTATTTCCAATTTGGCTCCTGATAACTGTAATGAGTTTCACTGATGTTGACTGCTTAATCACATGTTCACAGCTGTTAGCGTTAGCCACAGTCTACCCTGTGATGGATGATCTCATAACGAGCGTATTAATTACACCTGATATGACCACATCTGCTGCGTTCAACTTGCACAAACACATGCATACCTAAAGGCGTTTCATTATCCAACACCCAAGAGACGATTTTTCTCATGGGAAATGGACAAAATTTGGATGTCCTATCTGTAGTTTTCAAAAATGTATATTTAAAATGTTGGGGTGCACAGAATATACAGGTCCTATGCTATGGAAAATCTTAATACATCTTTAGTACGCTCTCGACTAGTATATAAATTTGCTTTATGACAAATTCAACTATTGTTTCATGTTCATAAGGGGTGGGACGAGACACAGTTTCCATACGATGAGAGATGAGACTGGGTCCATGAGAATTAGAAAAAATGAGATTTGACCATGAACTCTATATATAAATGGACATAGTTGACCTGCTGGCCAGCGTTTTCCAAATAAGAAGTGATCATGGGCTGCACTTCCGGCTCCATCAACTCTGACTCCAATGCATTATGTGTTAGAAAACTGTCGTCTCTCTCTCCATAAATACAGCTGTCTCGTCATTTTGGTCTTAAAATGTTTGTATTAACCCATTTTCTGGTATTTTTATTTCGTGTGTGCGTAACTCAAGATATGAACATTAATAACAGTTGATTCTGCCTTCTTTCCCCGAGGTCGCTCCCACTAGCATTAGCAACAGGTTTGACAGCGTTGCTAAGCTCCAGCCCCCTGCTAAATTAGGGCGTTACCATTCACAGCTTCACTCCAGATTGGCTCTTTGGTTGCTATGATACTCAGGGTCAGAATTCCAAATATGGAGCCTGGATCCAAATTCACCCGTATGACTGCTAGAGCCTCGATTAACTTCATTTTACTGGAGCAGAACACTATGGGTGATGCCACAATCACTTGGTCCACTTCTTTATACAGTCTATGGATTCGACAGTATTTATAATCAATTCTGTGAAGACTCTGCACACCTGACTGGGCGACAGGTTTGTCGGAGGAGAAGCACTTTGTCTGAAAGGTTAAGAAAACTGTTTCTGATCAGTTTAATCAACCAATCACAACAGTGAAAACATATATTTACAATTAGACCCCAATGTACCTGCAAAATTGTGCATAATTCACTTTACACAAGTCTTTTGTGAGTTATAAGGCATGGATAATGACTAGAAAAATATTAAGATTAGTATTAGTATTTATAATCAATCATGTGTAGTTCTTGGAAAGATGTTTGTGTAATCCCTCAGTCATCCAGGTATGATCCATGAAGAATCGACTTGGATGAGCAGCGAAACATCTCCACTCCTACAACTTTTTGTCCAGTTGACAGAGTTGAATTTTTCAATCAATTCTGTGATTCAGTCCAGAATTTTGGCCTCACAATATTTTCTTTACTTTTTGATATATTTACTGTCTTTGTACCACTGCTTTTTGGAACTATAGCATCTCAGCAAATGTAACTCTTCAGCACTAACCCATTTTAGTCCAATCTAAATGTAAACACATGGGGGAAAAAATCTCTCAATATGATTTTTCTACGTGTACAATTTAGTGGCAATTTTGTCTCAAGATCTTGTCCCATCCATAATGTTAAAGATGTTGTACTGTTTTTTCACTGTTTGTAGGTCTTGCTAAATTTTAAAATTGATACTGGCACCAGCAAAACATCAGTAATCACCCTCATTAACAAGACAAATATCAATATAGTCTAAAAATAATCAAATCATTTTTTCAAAACGTATTACAATTTCCAGAGTGTTCAAGTACAGACCATAATTTAACAAAAAAAGTACCACTCTCCAGCATTCCCCGCAGCTTGTTCAAGTCTGTCCCAGAAATGATGAGTGAATCCTGGGTCCCTGCAGACAGACAGAGCAGAGGAACATGGGACCACAGAGGAGCATTGCACAGCATCATTTGTTCAACATGGCCCCGTCAGATTCTGTGTCTGCCAATTTGTCTGACAGCCTTTTAAAACTCTGTCTGAAGATGCATGGGCTACTGCTGTCATGGGAATAAAGCAGATTCTAGTGCAGCTGGGTTTCCTGGTGGCTGTTGTTTGCGTGATGGAGAGAATTTTACTGGTAAACAGGAAAGAATGTTGGTCTATTCTGGTGAGAAGGTTGAAGCTAACTCTGGATCAGATGGAATGAAAACATGTAAGCAACCTAAGAATGTATGTAAATGTATAATTTTGGGAAATTTTCATTTTAAATTTAAACTAAAACAGTACAAAACAAAAGGTAAGGTAGGCCTGAACCAACTGGGCTTTTTTCCTGTACAAAAGCAATACATTTATGTTATCTTAGACTTATGGGTCAAAACAGGTTATTTGCATTTATACATTAAACATGGACTAGACCAAGACTGAACCAAGACTTCAACAGGACCAAATAAAGTCTTGAGAAGAACTAAACTTGGCTCAAACCAAGACCAAACCAAGACCGCATTTATATTTCAATCAAATCTACTTTTCCTATTCCTAAGTGATGCGATGGGGTTTATGTATTAATTATTTATTCATTTAGGCTATTTTGACAGTACCTTCTGGAGTAGGAGGGGTAGAAAACGTGGGCAGAGATAAGACCAACTAAGATTTTTGTAGCTCATAGAAACAACATGACAAGGTCACCTAAACCTGCCTGAAATAAGTAGGCAAGTTTTTGATTAATAAGAACATGGTTGAAAAGCTTTGAAAAAAAAAAAAAAAAAGACATTTTGTTAAACCATTTTCTTAGTCATAGAATCTTCAGCTGTACTTCACCTTGTACTGCCACATTGTGTAATAAAACCACAATTTGTAATAATTTCCCAAATTATGAAGTAAATCATTTTTCACATACTGAAAGAATTATTACAAATTTGATGTGTTGAAAGTTTTTTAATATTAACACGGAATAAATGCCTTTACAGCCCTATTTTCCAAATCATTTTTCCTAGAGCTAGAGTTATGATTAATCATATTACCAGAATATAATCCTAAACCTGAGTGGACTGACTGCTGGGACATGTAACTACCATGTAATTACGATGTAGTGCTACTTTTCAGTTTTTAATTTCCTTGTCAAAGCCTGATTTCGTCAGATCTCAGAAGCTAAGCAAGGCCGGGCCTGGTTAGAACTTGGATGGGAGACCACTGAGAATACCAGGTGCCACAGTGGAGCGCCAGTAGCATAAAAATAAGCAAAACTGTTGTTGTGTCCTTAAGCAAGACAGTTCACCCAGTCTGCCTAATATGAATGTGGTTAGTAAATGAGTGTTGGTGGTGGTTGGAGGGGCTGATGGTGCAGATTGGCAGCCTTGCTTCTGTCAGTCTGCCCCAGCTGTGGCTTCAACATTAGTTTACCTGTACTGAGTGTTAGGTGAATGAATAATGCTCTGTAAAGGTAAAAGTGTAAAGGCTCACATCTTCCTGAATTACTGAAGACGTGTGTATTCTAAATCCTTGGCAAGTTCATTACGTAATGAGGCAAAATATGACTGCAAAATCAATTGTTTCATAACATGATGATGTGACCATTCCATTACATTTTGATAATTATTACAAAATGCAGGATTATTACATCATATGGCAATACACAACTCATATTTTATTTTCAACTTCAGCGTATGAGCCCTCTGAAATTCAAATGCATATTTCATCAAAGAGTCTGTTACAAAGTGCTGATCAGAGAAAATCTATGAACTGTTGCATGTGTTCAAATGACTGCGCAGAATTTTAGAGGCACTTATGTAGTCTATTAAAAAGTCAAGGCAAAAACACAGACTTTCAATGAAACCCCTTTAGATAAACTGTACTTTTTGAACTACGCTATTGTTTGCTCCTCAAAAATGTATGGAGTGGTATTTTGTGGCATTTACTAACATTATGGTTGCTAGGTAACAGTTGTGCCATATCGGCTGCCTGAGTCCAACCAGGAAGTAAAATTATAACCTTCACCAAAATTAAAAAGATGGATGGATGGATGAATGATGGATGGATAGATAGATAGATTTGTTTTATTTGATAAGATCATTGTGTAAGCGGTTAGTGAGGTGCAAAGAATAAGAAAACCAGTTAACATAGATGAAAAAAAATAAAAAACATTACAGAAAAAGCAAATATATTAAAAAAAAAAAAAAAAAAAAAAAGCACAGAAAGTAACAAGTCCAAAACAAAATAGTACACCTTATGAGTGGTGAGAAATCCTTAAAATAGCATCTATATACAGGAAACTAAAACTCATTAATAAAACATTTGTACCGCAGTACACTGAATTAGATGACAAAAATGCGTCTTATAAAAAATATACATATGCTAAAGATACACTATGTAACCTTTCTTCTGCCACCTGCTTTTCTCCATGAAGGTGATATTGTGATGGCTTGGATGTTTCACAGTATGCCGGTGGTCCCCAAACTACGGCCCGCCTCCACATTTGGTCCGGCCCCCTGAACAATACCAGAGAGCATTTTGATTTTTTCTTTTCATATATGTGTATTTGTATTTGATAATAAAGTAATAAAATGTTCCTTAGTTATGAACTATTTTCATTATTAACTATTAGTTAGTAACTGTTTCATAAACACATATAACGTGACATTCTGTTCCACCCTTCTGCGGTCTGTGCCCCTATCTGGCAACCCCCAGAAAAAAAAAAAAAATCCTTAACCTGCCCCTCTCAAAGAGAATGGAATCATGGTGAAAAGGTTAGGTAAGAGAAAAATTTATTCAGAATGCAGGGCATTTAACCTGAAGTGGACAAACGATTATTGATTGATGATTAGAACCCAGGGAGGGTAATTTGGTTATTATTTATTTCATTAATAGTGTTATTATTTATTTCCTGACTTTTGTTCTGTGAAGAATCCAGAAAGGGTTATTTGATTAAGTGTGGCTTTCTGGAAAACAAAAAAAAGTTTACGTTTAGGCACTCCTGCAATCGTCACACTTTTTCTGTTATAAACTGACCCCGGCCCCCCATCAGAGAAGCTAAAAGTTATGTGGCCCTCACAGGAAAAAGTTTGGGGACCCCTGCAGTATGCCATTAAACTGTGGAGAGACAAGCTTGCTTATATGGAGAATGCATGTTTTTCATGTATGTATTTCTTGGGCAAAAAACCTGTTACTGAATAAATGCAAGGCATATATTTGATGCCATAGTGTGGAACATTCCAGGCAAACAACAGGCTGCTGCTGTCTCCATGGAGACAAGCAGGAAAGGTTTTAAAAAAAATCCTACACGTTGATATTAGAAAACCAAATGGGGTCATGGCAATTCAAATAGCTTTTTGCTCCACTCCCTTGGTGCATAAAAATAACTTGAAGATAATTTGCGACCACTAGTGCTGTTCCTGGTGCTTTGAATGTGAAATGTTAAACTGTGCTCTTTAAGTCTGAATGGTTGAGCGGGTCTTAAAGCTGTGTTATCAGTGATATCAATGAGATGAGTCCAGAATGGTCATTATCCTCCCACTCACCTCTCCTCTCAGGGCTGTACTCTGCAGCCCAACCCAGCCACAGTCACTCAGGGGACAGTGTCTGGCCACAGCTCCTCAAATGTGATTCATGGTTCTATAAAATGAGTAATATGGTTGGTTTCAATAAGATCTGTGAAGTGGTAATCGTGATGCAGCACTACGTAACTTTTCTGCTGGGTCTTACAGTAGTTTGTTTCCATGGAGATTTTTTTTTTTTTTTTGGTAATCTATCTGACACCTACTTTTACAGAAAGGTGTCTTGTACAACTTTACAGAATAGGAGCAGGTGCATGTGTTTGGCCAGTGTTGACACAACAGTGGCACCAGGAGAGGTCCAGGAGTGTTCCATATAATCAGTTCCTTTATGCCCACAGACTGTAGCCTCCACTCTTATATCATACTATAGTTGGTCCTATAAGTGCAGGGTGCCCTTCTCTGCTCCTGTTGGTCCTAAGTGCAGGGTGCCCTCCTCTGCTCCTGTTGGTCCTGTAAGTGCATGGTGCCCTCCTCTGTAAGTGCATGGTGCCCTCCTCTGCTCCTGTTGGTCCTATAAGTGTGCAGGGTGCCCTCCTCTGCTCCTGTTGGTGTTAAGTGCAGGGTGCCCTCCTCTGCTCCTGTTGGTCCTAAGTGCAGTGCAGGGTGCCCTCCTCTGCTCCTGTTGGTCCTAAGTGCAGGGTGCCCTCCTCTGCTCCTGTTGGTCCTAAGTGCAGGGTGCCCTCCTCTGCTCCTGTTGTCCTATAAGTGCAGGGTGCCCTCCTCTGCTCCTGTTGGTCCTATAAGTGCAGGGTGCCCTTCTCTGCTCCTGTTGGTCCTATAAGTGCAGGGTGCCCTCCTCTGCTCCTGTTGGTCCTAAGTGCAGGGTGCCCTTCTCTGCTCCTGTTGGTCCTATAAGTGCAGGGTGCCCTCCTCTGCTCCTGTTGGTCCTAAGTGCAGGGTGCCCTCCTCTGCTCCTGTTGGTCCTATAAGTGCAGGGTGCCCTCCTCCTCTGCTCCTGTTAGGTCCTATAAGTGCAGGGTGCCCTCCTCTGCTCCTGTTGGTCCTATAAGTGCAGTGTGCCCCTCTCTGCTCCTGTTGGTCCTATAAGTGCAGGGTGCCCTCCTCTGCTCCTGTTGGTCCTGTAAGTGCAGGGTACCCTCCTCTGCTCCTGTTGGTCCTAAGTGCAGGGTGCCCTTCTCTGCTCCTGTTGGTTTTAAGTGCAGGGTGCCCTCCTCTGTTCCTGTTGGTCCTATAAGTGCAGGGTGCTATCCTCTGCTCCTGTTGGTCCTAAGTGCAGGGTGCCCTCCTCTGCTCCGCGGCGGCTGGGTGGTTCGTGGTCTGCTGACTCTCTCGGATGACTGGAGAGACTAACGCCTGTAGGTGGCAACCATTTCTCATCCTGCCCGAGCGCGCACACGCGTTCGCACGCGCAGACACGTGCACATAGCAACT
This sequence comes from Periophthalmus modestus, assembly GCA_019594935.1. Taxonomy (NCBI): domain Eukaryota; kingdom Metazoa; phylum Chordata; class Actinopteri; order Gobiiformes; family Gobiidae; genus Periophthalmus; species Periophthalmus modestus. Next base: position 19,529,818 of record JAIEZT010001214.1, read on the forward strand.
CAGTTTAATGTTATTGATCCCTTATAATTAACGAGGACGGCTGATTGAACGGGCAGATGGACATCCAGGCGAAGTGGGCAAAAGTGCTCCCCGGATGATACTACGCACACGAGAGCACGCCTACACGCGCGCGCATGCACACACGAGCAGACGCGCGCACTCGCGCTAGGCTGTGCGAGGAGACTTTGATTTGCTCGCTATTTAAATCATGGACTGCGGAGCGCGGGGAAACCATTAAGAGCCGGTGGCCAAAAGAGCGCAAGGAGAAAGAAGCGCAAAAGCAGGCTGCTGCCTCCGGACACCGCGCGGACACTGTCAGAGAATTATTCCTCAACAGCTTATGTAATCGATAGAGGACCGCTTTGGGGGAACTAGCAGCCCGCGGAGTGTGAGTTGGACATGCACGGTGCGTTTGGAGCAGCCCACGGCAGCAGCGCGGTTTGGTCCTGACGCGACGCTGTGGTCGCTGCGGCGATGTCTTGCGTTTGACGCCTCGCTCTCTCTTTTCCACGCCACGTTTGGACCCCTACCCACTGACAGGCACGGATTTCTGTTCCATTTTTGGGGACTGACGCCTCCTCGGTTCTGGTCGCAGGTTTGAGTGGGCCTTCGATCACTTGATCTCCTGGAAAACTCCGTTGGACGCCTTTGCTTTTTTTCATACGGATTTCGTGTCATATCTTGGCGTCGTCGGTGCTTTTTCACTGAGGCTATTTGGGCTAATTGTGTTCGGAGCATCCCTGACTGGTGCTGCGCGGAGGAGAGAGAGCAAAGAGCGGAGAGGGGGGGTTGGGGAGGCGAGCACTGCAGCAGCCTCCGAGCCCAGCACATGGAGATTTGGGCTCGGGTCTCACCGCAGAACTAGCTTCAGAATAGGCTGCCCTTTTTTCCCTCTCACCAGTTGGACACATTCGACAAAATGCGTAAGTACCCCGCAACATTTAGTCACGTTTAACCCGTTGTGCGGCTGAGGGCTGCACTGTTCTATTTGAAAAGCTGTGATTCGCGCCCACTTGAGTCCTCCGCGCTCACACACACAGGCACACAGAGCTGGCACGTCCGAGGATTGGCTTTTACGCACAGATGGTGTCAAATATACAGACAGCGGAGGTGAGTGCGTGCTGCCTGCCACAAACTGTAGCCTCTGGTCCGCTGCATGTGTGCCGGAGCGGTAGAGCCTGTTGCCAGTCAGCGCCACGGAAAGGCCTACGTCATACGGTCATTCAAATTCCGCTCAGGTGCCGCGCGGCGTTTGCAGTGGCAGCAGCAGCAGCGAGCGGAGAGCGCGGTGGAGGAGCGGAGGGCCAGGTGGGCAGGGGCCGTGTGTAGGGGCTGGTGGGTGGGTCGGTGGATATATAGGCCACGGTCATCTCCTCGGGTCGGATTTGGTTGGCACGGTGTTCGGAGCAGGTTACATTTATGAGCGTTGAACCGTGTGTCTGCAACTAGTGCGTCTAGGAGAGGAGAGAGAGACAGAGGAGAGGGTCTGGAAGCAACAAGCCTGCACTGGGCTTCCATACAAAGTAGATGCATTATATCCATTTAAGGTGCACTGTGTGACTTTTCCGGTACGTGGTCCACCTCTTGCTTATTTCCTTGAAGATGTTGGCTATTGCTTTGTAGGGAATGTTCCACAGTATGGCATTGAACGTATTTGTATTCCAGTGGGTGTTTTTGATATTCAGAAATATATTTGTCTCTCCACAGATCTAACTTGGCCTGATGGCATCACCTGCTTGACTGAATGGAGAAGTTTAATGCCATACTTTGGAACATTTAGGCATAGCAATATAGCATTTCCATGGAGAAAAGCAAGTGAGGGACACTCCACCAGAAAAGTTACATATTTAAATTTTTCTGTCTTTTTTGGATTTGCATTTTTGGGTTTTTTGTAGGTATATCGATTAGAGTTAGGAAGGACTACAACATTTGGGCAGCTGATAATAGATGATTTTGGTGATGGAAGTGAAAATGACATAAAGGGTAAAGTGATCTCAAAGTCTCATATCCAGGAGGTCTGTAGTCTGATTCCAGCTCTGATTTTGTGGTAGCGTCCATGGGCAAGACCTTTCCTGAACATTACCGGAGTGGTGGTTGGAAAGGTCACTGGCAAAGATTGGCAGCTTAAAATGCCTTATCTTCTCTGATTGTTCGGAAAGAACATATTTTTGGCTTATACCAAACAACTTTTTATGCTGAGGCCGAGAGAAGACCAAAGAGGAGAAATGGAAGAGGATAGGGAGTTAGCTGGCAAGAGAAAGGGTTGGGGAGAAGATGATTCATGTGTGTTGAGTTTATTAAGCACTACATACCCCATAAGTTTTCAGTATAATGTAATGATAATGATAAATGTGCAGTGGCTCGGAGGTTACGCAATCAATGTAAATGTTGCTGTTTCAGTCCCAGCTCGGAATCCGCACCATTGTGTACCATTGTTGTGTCCATGAGAAACACACATACACATCAAACATCCACGGGTAAATGAGATTAGAAATGGTAGCTGGAATTGTTGGAGCAGATTCTGGAGCAGATTGACAGCCTCGTTTCTATTATAGCACAAGGCAGCTGTGGCTAGATGTAGTTTACCATGTGGAGTGAAAGACAAAATTACTTTAGGTTTAATTTATCCCTTTTCACTCAGTGTGAGCGAAGATCCATGAAGCAATATGTTAAAAGTGTTATAACAAATGCAAATCAGTTGACTAAAATGGAGTAAATTCTCTGGTAGTAGATGAATTACTATTAGTAAATTAAATTTGTAGTATATAAAACAAAATAGCATTTATTCTAGCTTTTAATTAAAATTTCATGTCAAAATGAACTCTGATAGAGACATGTTAGAAACACCACCAGTATCATTCACACAGTAATCCATGAAGGAACTACTCCAGCCCAAAGCAACTCTTAATCAGAGCGACAACCTGCTACTGTAGATATTTAATCACAAAGTTTTAATCAAAATGATGAAAAGAGGTTCCAGGCAAGACAAGATGGCTTCATGATTCAGTTAGAGTATTGCTATGAGTCAAAGATAACATGTCTGAATGAGGTGTATATGAATATGTATATATATATATATATATATATATATATATATATATATATATATATATATATATATATTTTAAAAAATGTAAACATGTATTTATTCTTTTAAATTATGCTATGGGGCTAAAGGTTTGATATGTTTTTGTTTTTTTTGCTATAACCTGTCAAATTCACATTCCATCCCTTAACACAGTCTAGTTTAGACCTCTCATGAGCCCCTTAAGACCCCTGAGATGCCCCAGGTTGGCAATGACTGCTGTAGGACCAGTGAAACATGTCACCACTTGTTTTAAAGCTCACAGGAGTGGTTCTTCTAGACCTAGCCAGAGGTATGTACAGGAGCTGTTCACTCCAGTGTGGTGCTGAATCTGCCCTTCTCTAGGGATTGGAGTGGTTCCACCTGCTCAAAACATTTCCCCATTTATAACAACTGCTTTTTCTCAACTGATCCTGACTTTTAGGATTTTGCAATACCTTATGTGCATTCTGAAAACATAAACTCACACACTGACTCATTGACCCCCTTTGTACTTCTCCTTGAGCATAATTATTTTTTGGCTACCACCTTCAAAACATCTAACATACTTGCCGTCTTCTGCTAATTTAATCCCATCCATCCATGTTTCCCCAAAAGACAACTTCTAGTGCTAAAATGCTAACCTGCTTAACATGCTAAGATGTTCCTTACTGACTATCCAGGGTTACACAAGTTGAACCAGATTGTGCAAACACAGTGGTAAAATCTATTAGCATGAGCAGGTTTAGCACACAGCAGTTAGCGCGCTGCAGCAGTGCTAATCGCTCAGTGCTGGGGAAGAGGGAGAGTGCACACCTGTCGGAGATTATCACACCCCCCTCTTCTGCAAAACCACAGAATACCCATTACTAGGGTTAGGGTCAGGAAAATGTCTATATACCAGGGGAATAAGGGAATAAACCCAAAGAAAAAAAATGTGTAATTGCTGTTTTTCTGGAAGCATTAATTGCAGCATTCAAAATAGTAAAAAAAAAAAAAAAAAAACAAGACCAAGAATCTATTATTATATTAATAATCGAAAATCAGATACTAATTGATATTAAAACTAGTATCGAAACTTGTTTTAGAATGATCTTGAGCTGTATCAGAACTAAGACCACATACACTAATTTCTGCCCATGGACCACTATTGGAAAAAAAAAAAAAAAAAGGGTATTTACAGGGGCCATAGGGGGCAGGGGCCATGGGGCGGGGCAGGGGCCATAGAGGGCAGGGGCCATAAGGGGCAGGGACCACAGACTGTTTAAAGATGGACATAGGTAGCTTCCAAATAGGAAGTGAGAGTGGGTGCGAATTGGCTCCATCAACTCCCTATTCACTTTCTACTGGAAAATGGTCACCAATCTCTATAACTTAGTGATGGGCAAATGAGACGGAGCTTCGTAGCACGTCTCGTTCTTTCTGAAACAAATTGCTCCGAAGCACTGCCTCGGAGCTTGCCTCGCAGCAGCCGCTCATGTGACCAAAGTGTCGGTCCCTCCCCCTCCTGCTTCGCTCTGCGTGTCAGTCGCTTCAGTGAATCGAAGCGTTTCATTGGCTCAGCAAATGTTCCGCTCTGTGATTGGTTCAGAGTGCTTCAGAGTGTTCAGCGCACTTCCGTGGTTTGAAAAGCGCTAAACTGCTACAGTATAAAAGATGCACCAATATTTCTGAAAAATGTTGGTTAGTGCGGAGTATTGTATGACGTTAGTGGTGATTTTGGTGACTTTTGGCGACTTTTGGCATTTGTTTCATTTTCGATGGCATCTACAAATGGAAAAAAAAGTGATCCATGGTTTGGGATCACACAAAACTTCTATTTCTTAATAAAAACATGTGATATATAAATTGTTGTATTTTTTAATGTTCAAAATAGAATATATACTGTTTATGACTTCTAATAAAATAGAAAATAGAGTTTTGGGTTATGAACATTAATAACAGACCAATAAGGTGCCTTCTTTCCCCGAGGTGTGACCTGATTGGTTCTTTGGTTGCCATGAAACGCTCACTCGGAATTCCAATTATGGAATATGGAGCTTCAAATTAGCCGAAAGCTATAGCTGACATCAAACTCCGATCGTCCACTTCTATACAGTCTATGGCAGGGACATATATAACTCTGTGGTAGATTCAGTGTTTTTGAAAGAAATATCCAAACTTTGATCCACAAATGTTCAACCTTATCATTATTTGCTAGAGAATGGGTCCACAAACTAGCTATAGTAGTCCTTTGTTCTTTCAACTGGCAACAATCTTATCATTGAGGTTGAATAATAGCACTACTTTCTGAAGCTATTGCGAAAAAAAATCACACTGCTGACAGAGAGACCTGGGGCTTTGTGCTAGTTTTTGTTTCATGTGGATAGGCCCAGTAATCACAGAGATATTAATCATAAACCAGGTCAACAAATTGGCAATCTGACAGGTACAAAGCAGATTCTACCATATAATTGTGACCTTTTCTTTGAGCTCAGTTTTAAACTGTAGGGAGACTAGATAGTTGTGCTGTCACATGAACACAACCAATGGTCAGCCAAAGAGATTAAGTTTAGAAACAGGCTAAACAGTTCATTTAGTTAACAGAGATTTACACATTACCATGCCAGCCGGCAGTATGTCATCACGTCTGCCCCTCCAGAGCCGACTAACACTAACCTAACCTCCATGAGACTGAGACTAATAGGTTTTATTTGTCTGGTAAGGCAGTGTAAAGCTTGTCTTATAAACACTTACCCAAGACGCAGATCAAGTTACACACATCGTGTTATTCTTATTTTAAATGGGCTTTCTCATTTTGCATTTGTGCTCGTCATCTCCCCGTGAAGTACTCATGGTGCTCCAAACATTCATTAATGCGTTTGTCGAGTCGCCTGTCATGTGCAAATAAATATGTAATAGGGTTGTCAAAAGTATCAAAAATCAGATACTAATCGATTCTATGATGTTGGACCCTCACCATGATGTTTTAAAGCACAACTGCTCTAAAATTGAAAGAAAAAACAGCACATATCATTGAACTTACACATTATTTGAGCGTACTAGGGCAGTGCAATATATTAAAAAAATCAGTTGGAAAGATTTCAGTTGGAAAAAATATCAAATGACAAAGGTTATAATTTCAGATGATAGAATCCCCTCTGTAAAGAACAAATTACCCTGTGTCTGAAAAGAAAAATCTTGTTTAGACCTCCACAAACATGCTCTGAAATGAATGGCATTCTTGTATTAGTTTATCAGTGCATATTTCCGTCTTCTCTCAAATGGATGCTGGAGTTGTTTACACTGTGCACTTTGAACAGAATTCTACTTTTTAATCCTTTTATCACAAATCTTTTGGAGTAAAAAAAAAACAGAAATCAAAATGACAGACTGCAGTTACCTTGCTTTTTCCTCGAGCCTGTGTTATAATAGGTGTCGTATGGAAGCTTTAGTTTGTGCCCCGGTTTCCTCTGCTCTGACAGTGGAGTGGATCTGTAGTTGAATTCCTCAGAGGGACAGAAGAGCAGCCTGGAAGAGCTATGTTCTGCCCCTTCAGCTTTTCTCAGCTTATGCCACAATTCACACGATCCCATTTAGACTTTAGGAACACCTCCAGTTTGCAGTTTGTGTATCCAAGTGTTTTTTTGTTTGTTGCATCTCATTCTACCTTGGCACTTTTGTTCATTGTAAACTGCAATATTGATCCAAGAGAGTATTACACTTCTATGGGGTATTAATTGTTAACACATTATATATTTAGACCCACATGTTACCTTTTATTGTTTTGAAAATGCTGTATGCACCGGGAACAACATATTAGCATGTTTAATAAGTTTCATTTTTGGCGCTCTAAGTCACTCCCCCTTCAGAGCACTATCACAACACAATCACCATGAAGAGATTGCTAGATTATTCAAACATGCATGGATGACACATAAAACCTCTTGAGGAATATTTTTGATGAGGGAAAGTACATTTTGCATAATACCCTGTCTTTTGCATAATACCCTGTCAGAAACATCTCTATTGAGGTCTGATTTCTGCCTGCCCTCTAACCCTACGTTACCCTGAGGCTCACACAGACACTATCATTTTGTTTACATGCACAGACCACTCTGAGTGCATTAAACAACCATATTCAAATCAGACTACGTTTGTCCCTTTCTACAAGCATGTCAAAAAACGAAATGGGTGCGAGCGGGGAGCTACAAGGCGTTGTGTCTAGTAATTTAGTATTAGCACTAAAACTTAGCAGCTATAATTGCCAATAAAAGCGTCTATCACACATAACACTGTAGTTTGTTTTCACTGCTGGTCTTAAGTGAGTGAGTACACATCCAATACGCTTTATATTTTCCTGGCTGTTTCTTAGCCCAGGCAGTTGAACGCCTCTCCCAGTCTCTGCATAATGTAAATTGGACTGTGCTAGAAATTTTGAAAAATGAGTGTAAACTGATTTGTCCAGAGTGATTAACCCGTTTCCCCATCTCTGTTAGGAGGTTGTGGGTTACATTCCCTTGTGTTACTTTAGCAACCTCACTACTGGAGGTTGTGGGTTAGACACCCCCATGTTACTGTGGCAGAGTGGTTATCCCGTCTCTAGCCTCTGACTTACTGACAAACTCCAGCTGGCTTTGATGAGTGAGCCTTTGACACAATTCGATTCATTTTGGGTTTAAATCTCGACAGCCTAAATGTGTGATACATGTTATTTATCAGAATAAGCTCAATCACGGGCTGATGATGGACGCCACGTCAGAAGAGAAAAATATGCTGTCAATCAAATGTTCCAAATATATTGAATTTGAACATTTTCACAAAATCATTACAACGATTGATAGATGTTTGGCTCAGCTCATGTTGGGTTGATGAAAAATACCAGATGACAAAGTTTCTGCATGTTTTTGTCTTGCAGTGGACCCTAAATGACAAACACAAAATATGTATGTATAGATTATTTGCCACAATAGGCCAGGAATTATTAATAGCACTAAATATTATTGATTGATTTAGACATATTGTGTTTTTATGCTATATAATTATAATCTATTATATCTGTGGATCATTATGTAAAATTTTGGACATTTTAATCACAAAATTGATTTCAAACAATGTAATAAAAATATAGTACATCACTTTAATCGTCATCTCAACAAAGTGCTGCATCAGACCTTTTGCCTGGCCGGCCAAAACCACTTTCTTTTACAATACTTTACAAAGACATATAGGGGTGGAACAGTATGCTGTCTGCCCAATTTCAAATAGGCATGATTAACAGGTGCATTAATCAATCAAAGAAACTCATGGTAAGTTTGTGTCAAAACGAACATGGTAGCATATGAGTAAAAAATTAAATAAAAAAAATAAAAAATCAACATGCAAAGCACTTGGTCTGGTTTCAGACCCTTCTGCATTTGAACAGAACATAGAAGGGACTGACTGGTCAACTGTAAAGTGATATGGGTAGCTATAGCCAACGCTAAAAAAAAAATATATATAAAAATTGAGAATAAAGTAAGTACAGAGCAGTGACTGTGTATGGTGGATTAGATGAAAACATGATTTTTTGGGGGCAATGGTGTATTCATTTCAGGAGAATAAAGAATACTCAAATATGCATGAATCACTCTAAATAGCTACTAACTTTGAGAGGGTAAATGAGAAGGGGAAACAATTATACCATGGTTAAAAGCTCTAAAAAGCACATTTGGATAATGTGTTTCCTTTACAACGCACTAATCATTCACTCCCACTCTTGGTTACTCATTTGGAGTAGACCACAATAATACACTGGCAAGGTGAGTAATTTTATCTCCTGATTGAGAAAAAAATTACATGATGCTGCTTTTAGAACTCATGTAGCCTATTTTAAACTTGTTTTTTTTTCTTTTCTTTTCTTATGCCTTTTTTCACAAACAGCTACTTCACTGGTGTAAAACTGATCATTTTAAAGGACACATGCAAAATTGAGCTTTTAACTATGTCATATTGCTGTCCTCTCATCATAAACATGCCTGGAGTTGCATTTTGCTTCAGTCATACTTATTTCTTCTCTCAGCAGTCAAAGATGCTCTGTTTGCACTTTGCTCGAATTGTTGCGTCATAGGTAAAACAAATCTGGACATTTCCTGTGCAGTTTTTAAGCCAATAAACCATCAAGTCTGTTATCTACATTTTTCAGGTAAAACACGCAACATACTAATCCAGGTGATCAAAATCAAATCACAGCAAAGCCACAAGAATGCTTAATACGTCCACTTTTTGACATGTTTAGTCCACCTGAACGCCTCTCTGGAGAGGTGTTCTGGGCATGTCCCACTCAGAGGAGGTCACGGGGAAGACTCAGGACACACTGGAGAGACTATGTGTCATAATCCATGTCGGTCCTGCCCCTTTTTTGTTCTTTCTCCCCTCCCTTCTGTGTCTGAGCCTGGAGCTGGGGCGGAGATTTTGGGTCCTCCCTTGCACACCTGGAGCTAATCTACAATCAGCTGCACCTGGGGAGGATAAGAGAAGCCAGAACCTGACACTCAGCATCAGATCGTCCGCGTATCTCTGTGATCCCACTCCCTGGACCCGCTCAGCTCTCCTGCCTCCGACCCTGCTCTTCTCTACTGGTACTGTCCGTCCCTACTCATGCTCTACCCTTGGACCACGGCAAACACCGCTCCCTACTCCACGATTGATTTAAAGTAATTTTTGCTCTTTGTACTTCTGTAAATAAACACTGTTAAATCTTTCCCCGAGTTCTGTCTTTTTGGTCCCTCCTGTCAGACATTACGACACTGTCTCTCTTGGCTTGGGAATGCCCCAGAGTCAGATAAGTGACGGAAGATGGATGATAGTTCTGACTAGTCTGGATTTAACCCTGAAGCTCTGGTTTATATTTGAGGAGTTCATTTGCAAAAACAGATATTTCAAGTTTGAAATTGTCACCAATCTGTTCTTCATTTCATTCCCTTCTTCAGCCCTCATTGTTTCTACCTTTTGTTCTGGTTTAGTCCTAGCTTAGTCAACTGATGCCTTGGCCCTCCATAACCCAAACTGTCATAGAGTATCCATGACATCATTATCATTCCCAGACACATACCCGCTGCAGTCTAACACGGATATTAAATGCCACCGCTAATCGCTGGCTCGTGCCCGTCTGATGCTATTTTCACATTTATTTCCTATAGCTCTTCACATTAACCCACACTTTATCTGCTGCCAGTTCATTTGTCCTGTCTTTGATGAGAAGATCTTAGAGCAGTATAGATGTGAGCTCGCGGGGGACCACTGGCTGTGTAAGAATAAAAGCCCTGGTCCAGTTGGTTATAGCACATTGGCATGCTCAGCTCCTGATTGGGTTAATTGCTGGAGATGAAAAGATGTTCCTGGCGTAGACTCAGACGGAGCTGTGGAGAGCAGATTCCCAGCCCAGACCAAAGCAGGATTCTTCAGACAGCACAAGGAAATCCGGACCTCCTCTCTTCCGTCTCCCGATTGAGTATAATTGATGGCAACTTGTTATAATGTGTTTTGTGTTGTAATGTGAAGGATGTGACAGCAAAAACTCGCACACAGGATGAGGAGCCCACGCCTTCTGAACTGGAAGCAGGTGTCTGGGGACGTAAGCAGTTTTTAGTAAGTTAGTGTAGGGATAGTAAACCATGCTCTAGGAAAAAGCAAACTCGATTTTGATACTAAGAAGTAGACTTCATACTTGATGCCGATTCTGAAACCATGATGATAATAAAAACACTCTTTATTTAGACTATAGAATACGATTTTCAACATTACGTATTTAATAGTACTTTCTCGTATATTACCATGTCGCCTTACATCTGTGTAATCCCTCTGTCATCGTGGTAGGTTTCACAGTGGTCCATGGGTGTGTACTAGTATGTGTGGTCTCATATTTGCCTACTCAAATAAGTATCTAATTTTGATACTAGTTTAGGTATTGATTAGTATCCGATTTGCAATCATTTTGACAACCCTTTCTAGGCCTGAGAAAGATAATCCCACATGTCCGTTTGGGGTTCCTGTTCCTGTAGTGTGAGACTGAATGACTGTATGTTTCTTGCAATTACTCAGTACAGCAATTTGAATTAACATGTAACCTAATACACCACATGACTGTGTTAATGTGTTGCAAATAGCTGGTACAACTGGTATTGCTTTACTCCAGTGAAGATCTTGGTCAGTGCCTGCCACAGTGGTTTAGAAAGATATTTTTGATATGCTTGTCATAGAAAACAGCAAGAAAGCTGTAGTAGTCAGGGTTGGAAGAAGCCACAATTAAAAACAATTGGGTGATAAAACACAGACATCACATAATATGCAGTACAAATGCAAAATACAAAGTGTCAATTTGTTTGCTGTAATTTGAAGTATCCATCCAACCACTTCCATACAAAGGAATAGATGCGATACTTAATATGAAATGCAGAAAAGTTGATGGTGAACAAAATCAAATACATTAAATGACCTGCTTAAATATTCCACTGTCACTGTTACCTGTCAGTAAAGGTCTATACTCTAGTCATAGAATGTAATTTTCATACACAAAATAATAGTACTTCCTTTATTTTAGCATGAGGTCTTATATTCGTTCCCATAAAGCTCAAAATCATAATAAAACTGTTCAGGAAAGCTGACTTTTTCTCCTGTTAATGTGATTTTTGGTGTATCAATACTCACTCAACACTCACTCTAGTTTCTATATTAGTTTTACTATGGATTAGTATCTGATTTTCAATACCTTTGACAACCCAAGTGTATAGTAAAGAGGTTGTACAGCTAAATGACTAAAAACACTGTTATTCAATTCTTTTGATTATCTTGTCACGATTAACAGTAAAATCACTTACTAACACCCTTACTCACCTCTCTCCATTGCTCCATCACATACACACAGGGCTTTTATGTGCTATATGTGCTCCATATGCGGCCTTGTGACTGGTGCTCACAGACTGCCAGCATGGCCCCATTTCATATTCATACGCCAAATGGTGCGTACTGTAATATTCATGGGCAAATTAGATGTTGAAAACAGCAGTGTGTCTGAGGAAGTCCCCAGTCCCAGAGCCAGGCCGTACATGCAGGTTGCTTCATTCAGTGGTTAGAATGCACACCCATCCACCAGAAGGTCAATGGTTTGATTGCAGCTCTAAGCAGTGAAAACTAGGGGTGGACAATATGATAGTACTAGTATATAAATAATATATACTAGGATTGTCAAAAGAATCAAAGAGCAGATTCTAAATGATACTAGAATCATTGATACACTTTTGCATTGTTCAAAGAAAGTTAAATCAACTGGACAGAAATGAACCTTTCCTGAAGAGCTTTAGTATGATCTTGAGCTGTATCGGAACTAAGACCACAAAGAATAGTATATCAAGTATACCTGGGCGACAGAGGGACTACACAGATATAAGGCCATATAGTAATCATTGTACTATCAGAACAGAGCACTAATTTAAGTAGGATTTGTGTTACTTGATGAAACATAACTAAACTTTCATTGTTAAACTGTTGTAGCCCATTATATTTTTGGTGAGATTTGTCCAGCATAGATGTACGAAATGTTAGTACATTAGAATTTACTCTAGTTTTGGCACCAACTGCTACATAAATAAACAAAGCCACACTTCTACCGCACTTCTACATACGGTAATGTTTTCTAACAGAGCTCTGGTGTTACTCACGTGTGGCATTTGTTATACTTATGCTTATTAGATTTGTTCCTTCCTGGTGTCACTCCTCTTACCCACAGTCAATAACCTTTGTCGCACTCGTATTTGACATTGTGACATCCCCAGTGGCTGTGCTAGTTTGGGTGGATCACACTCTGTTCTTGTATTTCTGTTCCAAAAATCAAAGTCTGGCTCCAGTCCAGAATACCTCAGAGCAGAGGGGCAGGGGGGACTGGGGGGCACGGTGTCCCGGGACAGACACAGGTTACAGGACAAGACCTTATGGATCTGCTCTATACCTGCGGGAATGGACTAAAGAAATTATGAAAAAGACAATTTCATAAAAAAAGATTGTTACAGGTGTTAGTTTTTGCCCTTGGTGTTTAAAGAATGTCATTTTTGCCACCTTGTTTCTTTGTCTTGAGTTCCTTTGTGGAGCATCTCCTACATATATTAACAACATTTCATTTCAAGCTTGTTGTTGCTAACCATGACAATAATTGCTTGGTTTCTTGCGCTATCGAGCAAAGCAATGCCCGTATAATGATAGTAATAATAAGGCATTTGTCTTATCTAGCACTTTTCCAGATGCTCAAAGACACTTTACAATTTTGTGCATTATATAGTCGCTCTATGCTCGGTGGTGCAACAACAGCATGTACTAAAGCCACTGGCGATACTGAAAGTGATTTGTATGATGTTTGTCATTAGTTGCACAGTCTTAGTGCTGCTGAAAGAGGTTGAAACAAAGAGAGGTGCAAATAGTAAAACTCAGCTGCTGTTGTGAGCACAGGGGTGGTAATGATAGAACAAAAGACATGTCTACACTTGGGTGACTGGGATTATCAAGGAAAAGTGAAAATGTATGTACTGTGGTTACCAGGGGGTTGTTGAGGCTGTCTAAACTGAGAATTGTCAAAGTGTAGCATTGTGTTTGTGTTATATAGTTATATATTTTATAGAACAGCTATAAAACATGTACTTTGTAGGCCTGCCACGATAATGACTATATTGACTTATCGCTCAATAACTGACAAATGGAGCAATTATTTTTTGAATCAATGTTTATAGTGGATATTTTTTCTACTGAGGAACCTTTTGTTATTTTTCTGTACTATAAAATTTGAGCTGTATAGGACTGAATAAATAACTTATATGACTCATTATAGATAGAAACCGACCACTAGGTGTAAGTGTTTCATTTTTAACAATATTGCACATTTAGTGTTGGGGGGATAATTCTGCTTTAGGGTTGTTGTGTCAGTGACATAAATTTGTTTCAATATAATCGTTTATCCTCTATATTTTCCTCAGCAATAAATCTCACTTGAAAATGTGTTATCGTGACAAGCCTAATAATATGCATTCTTATCCAAACAGTCTTGAGTTTGGGCATATACCTGGCAGATATAAGCATTCCCTGTGAGACTGAAGCTTCTAAAAGTCATGTTTTACTTGCCTCAAAAATCCAAAATAACATCTCTCTGTATTATTTATGCAGAAGGAGTCTGCATAGGAGTCTATCAGTCTGGTCACCACGCTCTCTGTCACTCCAAAATCACATTTTTCTCTCCCCTCAGATTAACAGAGTTTAGTGCAGAAATCTTTGATATTTTTCAGTCCCCTCTGATATTTTCTTCACCAGGAGCCATATTTATTTTGATACAGGCAGACTACATGTCTCTGATTGGCTAATCCACCTGTCACTCTGAACTCAGGAAGATTCAGCGAAGACCAGACTCACATCTTTGTAAAATGTGTATTCTGGATCAGAGGCTAATATTTTACCACAAATATACATTGTATTGAGATATAAAACGTATAACCCCAAACGTTTTTTGAAGTAAAAAAAAAAAAAAAAAAGAAAGAAAGAAAAATAGCTAGAAGGATATCCTGCAACCACTGACCTCCACTAAAGCTGGGTGAATGTACTACATAAAGCCTCACACACAGTAGAATAATAGGGACAGTCTGCTCAGGGTTAGGCTAATGACCTCTGATTGTATTTAACCATCACATTGTGGGGCCACATGTACACTCAGGATTACCTCTGCTCAATCTGCCTAATGCACTCTCCCTCATCTGAGCTCTGGCCTGGTTTGAACAAGGAAGGTGTGCTGCACAGACAGGACATACCGCCATATACTTACATCAGAGGACATTCCATAATACTGCTTGTATCCATTATCGTAGCTTGTTACAGTTACCTGTGTCCCTTGGTACGAGTTAAACATGTTCACATATAGTGTTTACTACTAACAGTTGTGATGCTGATTTATTCTTAATTACAAATCTATGTTTATTAGTGTTATAATTTGTTAGTCCAGTGAGGTTCATCTGGTCTTCTGAGAATTTATTAAAATTAAATATTTTTTCAGACCAAGGGTTAATTAGTTTTCATACCTTGATAGTATGAAGTATGTGTAGTATCTGTTCTTATCAAGGTATGAAAATAAACTAAAATTTGGTCTGAAAAAAGATTCTGTGATAATTTGGTGATTTGGTTCTCAAAATGATTATCCAGTCAGAAAGCAGAATAAGCCTCACACGATTTCTACAGAATCAGTGAGCAAAGCACTACACTTCATAAATCTGTGGTGTGATACAATTTTCTTGATTTTATTCCAAATAACCAGTGACCAATGAGCTCCTTCCTTCTGTTTGAACCTGGCTCAAGATGCAACAGAGAGAGTGGGCACTGACAACCCTCTGTATAAGAAATAAAGAGAGATGTCATTCTTAACTTGCCAGGCAACCAATTTGGATTTTTTTCAAAGTATATTAAATGTCTTCAAACTCAGTTACTGGTAAAACAGTGCTCTGCTCTTTTATTACAAAAGTAACAATAATGTGTATAACATTATCTAAAGCAGTTAGATTTCTGTGTAAACCTATCAGAGGATACTGTAGTCACATGTGTGCAGTGCTCCCTCTTTTGGACTGAAGCTAAATGCTGGAGTTAAGTGTTACTCAGGTGGGTTGGCCCAGACTAATTATTGACTTACGAGTTTAGCATCAATGTTATAAAAACATCAAGCATACAATCATCAACATCATCACTGTATTATTGTCATGGGGTCTTAAGTTTTATTTTTATTTGACTGTAAAACTTAAGATTTACAGTATCATTTGTAAGGATCAGGTCAGACCTGTATTCCCCTTCAACTGAATAGAACAGGTGGAGCAATCACAAACATTTTATTGGTGAGAAACTGTTTCAGCGGATCAGTAGTTGTTTTAGTTGATGGTCCAATTCTAGCATCAACTGGTGCAAGATACTGCATCCATATTGTAGTATCTTAAGTGTGTGATTGGTGGTTTTAAGGCCTGAATGCAGAAGCGTGTAGAGTAGCCGTACTTGTGTAGAGTAGCCGTACTCTTTTTCCTCAAGTAAGAGGGCAGTTACTTCAAAATAATAATGCAATGGGTATTTGGGGAAACTACCATACGTATATAAATGTAAAACTTAAAGAGTGTGTGTCTGTGTGTTCTTGTGCAGAGGTCTTCAGCAGGACTTGAGTATGGAGCTGTGAGCACCTCAGAGCAGAGGAACGAGACTGAGCCACACCATGAGCAAAAGAAAGGTAATGTTCACTAAAACAACCACAATGTTTTACTGCATTCAAACAAGAGGAGACTTAAGTAGGGAAATGGGTGAGGTGGACAGTAGCTTTGGTGCTTTGGGGCTTGGACTGGCAGGTAGTTACGTCAATGATGTGAAGAAGGGAGGGAATGGTAATATCGCCGCTATCACATAGACACTATTGCTGGTGAAGAAGAGGAGATGGGGAGGCTGAGGTGACTGATGGTTCTGCTGCTGCGGTGGAGTTGGGAAAGAAAATGGAAAGGGATTGGAGTACATTTATATATCTGACCTGAAGGTAGGGTTATGCTGGTGTAAATTCACTAACGAATGAGGCTGGGAACTTGGTCTTATACGGTAAATTTTGTCTCTGCACATCAACCTCCAGCCCCATAAAGCAAAAACAAAAAAACTTTTAACTTATCTATTCCAAAAATGTGTAATGCTATCAGTTTAGTGTTCTTGTTTATTTCTTTAAAAAAAAACAACAACACACACACATTATGATAGTTATACAACGAAAATGTTGATTACTGTCTTCTGCACATTCTAATTATACCAAAATGAGTTTAAAAGTTTCTCTGAGGCTAAACCACTTTGTAATTAGATGCAGACAGAACACAGCAGTCTCATTTTGACCCTAAAAGCTACTTATACAGTATATATGTACTAAGGCATGACAAAGTTTGCTCAAATACATGGGAAAAATATAAAAAATTAAAATTGGCTACAGCTCCTTCAAGGCAAGACAGTGCAGGTGAATAGGAAAACATCAAACATTTTGTAATATCAATGTGAACATTTTGTCTGTAGTTTTCTAACATAAATGTTTTTGATCATGTAATGTTTTCATTTAAAAATAAGACATTTTATGTGTAAAAATGGCCAAAATTGGCCATTTTGGGACATTCAAAACAGAAACGTGAAAAGGGCCAGGTTTAAATTCTTACTTGTTTTTGCTGACAAAAAAGAAATATACAGAATAGGACTGGAAATCTTATTTAGGATTTGAGTAAACTAGATTTGACTGAAATTCAAATTAAATTTTTGCCAAATTTTTTGAGTTAAAACTTGATAATATTAGACTTGGAATTTGATATAAAAATACAATATATATATAAAAAAAAAAAAAAAAATAAAAAAATAGGTAAGGTATGAGCTTCCATTTTCAGAAAAAAAAATTGCCTTTTAAGTTACAATGACCCAACTCAAGGCAAGTTAATTAACTTAAATATTTAAATGTATTTCAGTGCATAGAGTTGTTTCCACATGAAAGCTTAAAGGCTTAGAAACCAAACTGGCCTGCAGTGTCTTCCCTTAAAGATGACATGTTATGTTTTATTTCTGGTATTTCATGTTAATGTATTATAAAGATCCTGATTTTACATTTGTTCATTGTAAATCACAACATTTATCTAAAACTATACCCTTCAGTAAACAAATGCTGACTTAAACCATTATAACATAGTCAAAAGTATATTTTGCATAATAAATTTAAAGTGATAGGGCTAGGCATGAAAACAGTGTAAATTTTTTTTATATCCACACTTGGAAGACAGTGGTAGTTTTCAGATTTCAGCACGTGATGATGCTATACATGTTGAACCTATTCACTTTTATAACTGACTAGACTTGCAAACTTGCTATTTCACAACAAAAAAACTACATTTTAACCATTTTAATTTTTGCTTAATTTTTTTGCTGTCCCCCCCGTCTGTATTAAATAGTACTGACCTATAGAATATTGTGATAAGTATCGGAAATCAGATACTAAATCTTATTAAAACTAATGTCAAAACCAGATACTCATTTGACCAGGTATTGATACTAAAACCAGTGACATTAACAGGACATAAATATCACGTAGACTGGTATACGCCCATGTACCACTGTGGACCCTACCTGGACGACTGAGGGAATACACAGATATAAGACCACATGGTGATATGACAGAAAGTACCATGATTTAATTTTAAAATGACATTCTATTGTCTAAATAGTGTTTGTTTTTTTTTTTTAAATTATCATTGTGGTATAGGAATCAGTATTGAGTATCAAGTCAATAAAAAAAATAAAATAGTGCAAACAACCTTCATCTCTGTACTGGATTGTGGGAATGTGGTGTACATTCAGACTTCACCCTCTGCTTTGAAACCATTGGATCCTCTCTTTCACTCTGCCCTTTGTTTTATTACAGGTGATGAATTTGAAACCTATCACTGTATTCTCTACGAAAAAGTGGTTTGGCCATCACTGTCTGTTAGAAGCACTGTATGAAATTTATCTATAAGGGACTACTTCAAAAACTGCCAGAAAACCTCACCTCCTTGTTAATCATTGATACTGTAACATTTAAAATCAGATCAGATGACTGTATAAGGAACCCAAACTGAGACAGGAAAGAGGGCTTTTAGCGGTTTGCTTCAGAAAAATGGAATACACTCCAAGGAAAAGCAAAACTGGATATGTTGGTGACACAATCGCAATTTAATAATCTGGTAACAAACTTTTATACACACACCTGCGCCTGTTTTTAATGTTTTATATGGACTTGTGTATTTGTTTGTTTTGATTGTTTTTTCTATTTGTATTGTTGCCTACACAAGTACTACTGCTTGGACATATTGTATGACATGTGGGCTCATACATAGATGGTCTTTTATGAGGCAGGTGGTTGATGGAGGAGACGAGCTGGTCCACTCAGGCTGCATTAGGGAGATGGTAGTTTCCATAACAACAGGCTACCACTGTGCCTGCATTTATGAACTTATGATACAACACATGTACATCTTGTTCTCTTATTATGCCAATAGTGTAACAGGCATAAACAGATCAGGCTTTGAAGATGAAAAGCATTAATGTGCATTAGAAGTGCGGCCTTTGTATTCTTTAAAATAATACACTACACCAGTAAAACTGGACATTAGTGATACAATCGCAATAATAATCTGGTGCTTTTATACACACACCTGCACCTGTTTTGAATGTTTTACATGGACTTCTAAATGTGTTTGTTTTGCTTGTTTTTCTGTTTGTATTTTAAACAGGGCACCCATGAAAAAGAGAGCCAATGTGCTCTCCAGGGGTTCCCCTGTATAAATAAAGATAAACGATTTGAAATGCTTCTGTCTGCTATACAGTGAAAATGATGAAACTGACTATTGAGAATATTTGGAGCATTGGTGTCTTAAATGCAGGAGAATAAAGATTACTCAAACATGTCATGCAGGAATCATTCTAAATACAACTCTGAGTGAGTTAATGGTGAGATAAAAACAATATAACATGGTTAAAAGCTCTTACAAGTCTATTTGCATAATATGTCGCCTTCAGAAAGAGATGTGAATTGTTGGATTTGTAGCTGTATTGAAGAGCACAGTGGCATAACATTTGCTTCAGGTTCACATCATGAATGGTTGAATCATAGACTGTGTATATATAAATTAACGTAGCTAAGTGATCATGGGCTCGCTTCAGGCTCCATCGACTCTGGCTCCAATTCACTTTACATAAAAAAAAATTGTCGCCCCTCTCTCTGTAACAGCTGCAGTGAGCCTAGTCATTTTGGTCTTGAAATGTTCATTTTAACCTGCCCTACACGATCACGAT
This sequence comes from Periophthalmus modestus, assembly GCA_019594935.1. Lineage (NCBI taxonomy): Eukaryota > Metazoa > Chordata > Actinopteri > Gobiiformes > Gobiidae > Periophthalmus > Periophthalmus modestus. Next base: position 19,549,739 of record JAIEZT010001214.1, read on the forward strand.
TTTATTTTGCTATTGTGGCCATAAATCAAGATATGAAGATATTAATAGCAGACAAATTAATCTTTCTCCGAGATCACTCCCACTAGCATTAGTAACAGTTTTGATTGACAGCATTGCTAACCGCTAAACCAGCGATGAGGGCCGGAAGGGGCGTTACCTTTATTATCCTCACTCTGGATTGGCTCTTTTGTTGCTATGATACTCACGGTTGAAATTCCAAACATGGAACTCGGCTCCAAATTTGACTCTATAACTGCTTCATTTCGCCTATGGGTATGGGTGACGTCACACTCACTTCGTCCACTTCTTTATACAGACTATGGTTCAAATCCTTTCTGCGTGTAGTCCCCTATACTCCACACAGTGATGTATAAACGGCTAAAACTGAAGAATGACTTCACTGTCCACTCTTCACTATTTGTTGTTTAATCAGACGCATTTTTGGACAAGAACCTCATGGAAACATCTGTCACTATCCCAGACAGTTGTTAGTCTGAAGGAAGGAAGTAAAACAAGTTCTTCATCCATGGTTCAAAACAGTTAGGACCCTTAAATCAGGTCTAATGTAAAGCTACACAAGTTGTAAACCAGAACTAACAAACTAGGACTAAATCAGGTGAACAGATTTCCCTCTGTATTTCCACATTTTCACAGAAATGTAGGCTGCATCAGGAGGAGCCTTAGCCACTACAGCTCTAACGTACACATGTCCCTGACCTGAATACAGACTCAGCTCTGTCTCTACACAACCATGCCTTAAAAAAACTGTAAATGTTATTCTACTAAGTGCCATCTAATTAAATTTTTATCATACTAGCACACTACTCTTTGTATCGTTATAGTTTTCAAGTTATATTTTAAAAATTAAAAAAAAAAAAAAAATCCATCCATTCTTTATCAAACTGACTCAACTTTATTTATTACTCGTTGATAAAATAAAAATTGCCCATGTCGATAAAAGACATGGGCAATTGTCTGATTCCATTGCCAAATTATCTTCATGCAGCTAACAAAAGATGATGCTCGCAGCTTTTGGTTTAGTCTGATTCCAACTGCCTTAGTCCTTCAGATGGAGCCCTTGAAACTTCTACTGTATTATTTTTTCACTAAGGCCATGATTCAGAAATTGTACTTATTTTATTTTAGAAGTTATGCCTCCAGAGACACCAAGAATATAAATTATAATTACAAATAGATTAAGTTTGTATTTAAGAGTTTTGTAGAAAGATAATGTAGTAAATGTACTTCAGAACTGGCCCCTTTCATGGAAGGCTACTATATATATTTTTAAATTCATTGCTTGTTTCATTAATCTCGCTTATGAAGTTGCCTTTACCCAAGTGCTCACAAATCACTATGTTGCAGTTTTCCCCAGATTAATGTGTAACCCTGAAGTCTCCTGCTTTCCTCCTAGTTTGAAAATCTCTATAAACTTAGTCTATAAACCATCACTAGACTTGTTGTGAGTACTTCTGCACTCAAACTGTGTTCACGACAAACACATGGACAAAGTAGCATGATGTCGTAGTTGCTGACTGGCTGCTGAATTGTCGTTTTTTTAATAATAATAATAATAATAACACGCAACTACAGTTTGTTCCACTGGCGCCCCACTGTCGCTTCTTGAATTTCCAGCGGTTTCCCATCCAAATACTAACCAGGCCCGGCCTTGTTTAGCCTCTTAGATCTGACGGGATCAGGCTTTGACAAGGAGGTTTGGCCATGCCTATTGCTGTCAGCAGAGAGAGCTCTAAATCATTTCTGTAAATCAGAGCAGGATAGTATTCTTCAAAGTACTTTTCTAACTTGGCCTGATGGCATCACCTGCTTATCTGAATGGAGATAATGCCATACTTTGGAACATTTAGCTGTAGCAATATAGCAATTCCGTGGATCAAAGCAAGTGAGGGACACTCCACCAGAAAAGTTACATATTTAAATCTTTCTGTCTTTTTGAGATTTGCATTTTTGGGTTTTTTGTAGGTATATCGATTAGAGTTAGGAAGGACTACAACATTTGGGCAGCTGATAATAGATGATTTTGGTGATGGAAGTGAAAATGGCACAAAGGGTAAAGTGATCTCAAAGTCTCATATCCAGAGGTCTGTAGTCTGATTCCAGCTCTGATTTTGTGGTAGCGTCCATGGGCAAGACCTTTCCTGAACATTACCGGAGTGGTGGTTGGAAAGGTCATTAGCCGAGGTTGGCCTTATCTTCTCTGATTGTTGGGAAATAACATATTTTTGGCTTATACCAAACAACTTTAAAATGCATGCCCATATTTGAATGGCTTAGTGGTAGGACAGTGGTTATGGGTAGAAGGTTGCTGAGGCCTGGAGAAGACCAAAGAGGAGAAATGGAAGAGGATAGGGAGTTAGATGGCATGAGAAAAGAGGGTTGGGGAGCAGATGATTCAGGTGTGTTGAAAGTTACGTAACATAAAGAGTCTATTAAACGCTACAATGCCCCATAAGTTTTCAATGTCATCTAATGTAATGATAAATGTGCAGTAGCTCAGAGGTTACGCAATCAATGTAAATGTTACTGTTTCAGTCCCAGCTCGGAATCCACACTACCGCATATTGTTTTTGTGTCCATGAGGAACACAAGTACACTTATTGAAGTAACAGTACTTACTTGAGTAAAAGTTTTACTTCCTCTTCCCACTGTGAGGAACTCTATACAATATGAAATAATTTGAATATTTGTGTTTCTTGCACCACTCCTTCAGATATGATTACATTTTTTTTTCTCATTTTTGTGTCTATCCTTTGAAAAGAATAGATTCTGTGTATTATTTAATGTTTTGTCCTTCAAATTATAGGTCAGTTGTTACATCCCACCAGTTATCTTTAAGTTACTCTTACTTAAGTAGCAGTTTTTTCCTACCTCTGCTAGAAATAGGGCTTTATAATAATATTATGCCAGGGAGCCCTAAAGCACATTAAAAAGTCAATACAGAACAAAATAATACTTCTGTCCATTATTGTAGTCCAGATCACCTGAATGACTGACGATCTTCTCTAATTCCCTCCCCATGCTATAACATTGTAAACCATTGTTACTTAAATACCTCCAATTGTCTGGTGCTTGCTAGCTTGCTGCGCTATAAACAGGCTGTTTTGTGTTTATATAGGTCACGCCGCACATTAGCATCTTCCCCTGTTTCACTGTCATCACCTCGCAGAGCACTTCTCCGGCACACTCCCACAGTTAGCCCATACACCGTTAGCCCGCAGCGCACTGCTCAAACGCTGCTGCGGCTGCTCCGACAAAAAAACCCCATCATAACTCTTTACGGTCTGGAGCGCCGCCTGCTTTTAATTAGCATCCACGCCGAATTAGCTAATGAATTATGAACGCTTCCACACGCTAAGTGCTCTGACTGCTAATGCACTCCTCCATTCTCCCGGGCCGGCGCGCTTGCATCCTGCTCTCAGCCGCTGCAAAGTGATACAGACGCTATTTGATTAGTCAATGTGGAAGTATTAGTGATGAGGTTAGAAGAGAGAGACGGGACAAGGGGAAAGAGGGAGATTACTGAGCTGCTTTGTAAATAAATAAAATAAAATTTGCAGCAAACATGGAAGACATTGCTAACCCAGACTATTAAATTCGATGTTGACTTGAAGTGAGCGGTTCAGTTCCAGCTATGATCAGTGGTTGTTGTTGTACCCTTAGGCAAGACACTCGCCTACACTACTCAGACTATGAATATGTGTGAGTTGAGTGATTGGTGGTTCCAGGGCAGAAGCAACAACCATCAAGTATGCAAAGAAGATAATGCCGTGTAGAGGAGGCTGGGTATGTGAAAAGGTGCTATATAAAACAAGGACTCTTACTATTATTTATTATAGATAAGCAAGGCAAGTCTGGCTAGTATTTGGATGGGAGACCACTGGGGATTCCAGGTATCACAGTGGGGCACCAGTGGCATTGTGTTCTTAGGCCTTGCTTCCGTCAGTCTGCCCCAGGACAGCTGTGGCTACAATAGTATCTTACCACTACTGAGTGTGAAGTGAATGAATAATGCACATGAGCATCTGGAAAAGCACTATATAAGACTAATGCATGCTGATTATCATTATTATTATATATTGTGGCCCAAAAATGAAAAAAAAAAAAAAAAAACATCTGTGTGAAGTTCTTGGGAGGTCACAATGCTCAGTCTCACTCCATGATATCATCTAGTCCACACACCTTTATTGGCCTTGTGCACATAATTTCAACACTTCAACAAACTTAATATGAGCTAGTTTGTTTTTCCTGTTTGGTTGCATTTTAGCTGTCTCTTCGTTGCAGGTTTTATAATGTATTATTATTCATGAATACACCAAGATGCCAAAAAGCTTCTCCGGCATCTCCCCTAGTGCTCAGGGCCAATTTAATATTTCTTACTCGAACGCTAAATCCAACATTGCAAAGATCATAGCGGGGAAAAACAGTAAAAATGTCCGCCAAGATACACAAGTGTTTCTTTATGCACAGTTACCGCGCCTGCAGACTACTTTGCATGAGATGTCCATAAGCATCATGTTTATGTTTGCTCTATGATGGCTGTGGCTGATGCTAACATATTCATGAGATCATATTTCCATAACTCAAACGCATCATAGCGAGCAGAGTGAACGAAGTGAGTTTAGCCTCCGGGCACAAACACCCCTAGGCTAATGCTAAATGCTAATGCTGCATATTCACATTCGCCTTCAACACGTCAGCAGCAGTCCGCACAGGTAGTCAAGGAGTAGTCAAAATGTACAGTCAATTAAAACTACCATAACTTTCAAGTAATCATTTAAGTACAAGTAATAAGTAGTAGAAGTAATGTAGTACCCACCTGAATCTGTTCATAATTGGTCATGTCCCTTATGCATCCCATGTAGGTGTACACGAGACCGAAATGTGGTGTCACGATTATCATGGTCAAAATAATTGCAATTAACGATTATATCACGGTAAATATTAAAGTTATAGTTTTAAAATGCTATGGATATGAATAATTATAACTTTAATTTTATGAATAGGTTCCATACTTAGACAACTGTTATATTCAATTAAATTCAAGCTTACTTATATAGCACATTTAAAAATAACTTCAGTTGCACGACTGAACTGTCACATAAAAGTTAACAAAAAATATAATATACATATAAAAAATATACAGATAACCTGATACATATAAAAAGTACAATAAAACACCAAGATATCCTGTCTAGCTAGTATTAAATGCCAGAGATTAGAGGTAGGTTTTCAGTCTAGTCTAAGACTGAAAGGATCTATAGTATTTTAATTTGTGAAATAAATGAAAACAACAGTGATCTAGAAAAAATCATTATGGCTATTGTTTTTTTTTTTCTTTCTGCACATTCTGGTGATATAATGGTGGTTATCTTTGTAGGCGATTATCACAATTATATAAATGTCCCATGAAGAATTATTACGTACTCTTTTTATCACGATAAATAATATTGTTTATTGTCCCATTCCTAGTCCCATGTTCGCAGAATAAGTGAAATTGGGTGAGAAGTTTGAGCCTCTGATCCACAAGTTGACAGTTCGATTCGAGCCCTGTCACGTGGATACTGATGTTAAGTGTCAAATCCACAGGGTGAATCTGTTTTAGTACATGCACAAACACTGCATCAAAATTTTGATTAAACTGGACTAAACCTGGACCTGGTCAGGTGTAAACCAGATCTTCAACAGGACCAAACCAAGTCTACATGAGGACTAAACTGCAGGAACAAACCAAGTGTGAATGCCCTAAATGTTTGATTTACGAAACATCTACTGATATCATTCAAACCCACACGTATCACAAAAAAAAAAATGCATCTTCAAATTTGATTGTGAAATCTTTCAGAAGAAAGTACATACCTTTTAGTCTGGTCTGTGGTCCTTGAAATGTATCCATGTGCTTTTGTACTTGTGATGCTCTCACACAACATATCAAAATACAAGCTGAGTAAAGCTGCAACAGCATAAATAGTATAAGACCACATAGACTAGTATACACCCATGGACCACTATGGAAACATGTAAGCTTACATGGTAATATAAGTGGTATCGAGTCTATTCCTTTGTCTGTGTAATCCCTCAGTCGTCCAGGTCTGATCCATAGCAAAAGACGACGCGAAACGTTTTCACTCTTCTAACGATTTGTCCAGTTGACAGATTTAAACTTTGTCTTTTGCTCTATTCCTTTGTATCAAAATGTAATTATATTTTTTCCCCCACCTTGTTTACTCTCATTTTAGTCCTGGTTGAGTCCTATTTTTTGTTTCATAATCCAAAAATCCACATCTGCCCATCCTTATTTGTACTTATAGTTGCCATTTATGTATTTACTGCATTTTCTCTAGTTATTCACGAAGCTATCTCACACAGTAAACACCTAATAGCAAGATAAAGAAGAATAGAGACATCTAACAACTGTAAACAGCAGATGACAGGCTGAGGATAGCATGGCCCCTGGCCAACGCAGGGCACGGTGGACAGGGGTGATGCGCTGTGCCAGACAACAGCCCCAAGAAAAAAAGGGCTACTGCTGCTGCAGGCTAGCCCCCACCACACATCCACATGGGACCAGGAGGAGCAGGTTAACCCCCACCACACATCCACAAGGGAGCAGGGGAAGCAGGGGGAGCAGGCTAACACCCACCACACATCCACAAGGGAGCAGGGGGAGCAGGCTAACACCCACCACACATCCACATGGGAGCAGGAGGAGCAGGTTAACCCCCACCACACATCCACAGGGAGCAGGGGAAGCAGGGGGAGCAGGCTAACACCCACCACACATCCACAAGGGAGCAGGACATACATGGGAGAAGCAGGAGGAGTAGCTTATTCCCACCACACGTCGACACGTAAGAAGTAGCAAACCCTTACCACACCTCCACGTGTGAGGAGCAGCTAACCCCCACCACACATCCACAAGGAAGCAGGAGGCGTGGCAAACCAGTTGTTGAACAAGTTACTCCTTTGTTAGATAGAAAAAATGCGGTGACTATTATGTATGGTAAACCCACTGGAGAATAAATTAAAACAAATTGGATTTTCCTTTTTTTTATGCTTTGTTCACAAATCACTACTAAAAAACTATAAACCAGCTATCTGAGTGCTACATTTTACATGTATTCTTACACAGTTGGTTGAAATACTTTCTGCTTGCTTGGGCTCTGGGCAAACTTTTGATGGCTGTCATATAAATTGCATTATATGAATAATATTTTCCACTTTTCCATATTAAACCTATTTTCTACATTATTAGTCAATTGGCAGCACAGTGCCTTACAGCAGGTTTGTTTCCAGGGCCTTTCCGCATGGAGTTTGCTTGTTTTCCCTGTGTCCTTAGGTTTCCCTGCTTTCAGTAACCAAACCGAGAACATACACAGGAATCGGCACTCACATACTGCTCAGAGATGGATGTATTTCTACCAAGTACTGATATATTGATGATGCAGTACTGATGTTGGGACAATGAATCTATTACTTTGTGGCAAAGAATCTTCACCGGCTGCATATTGAACTGATCCATCCATGTCAGGAGTTTTGTTTTTAAGTAGTAGTAGTACTTGCAGTATTTGAAACATACTGTAAAAGTAGGCCTAATACATATACTATTTAAACGACTTCTACCAAAAGGTTAGACCTGCATCAAGTACCAATAATCCAGAGTTATGATTAAAGGTTTGGTCAACTGCAAAGGACACATTTTCAAATTGAGAGCCTACATAATACTGTAAATGCAATATTTTCTTGAACTGTTACTGCCTCTTTAAGAATACATTATTTCTGGCAAAATTATAATCCCTTTTTTTTTTTTTTTTTTCTTATGTGCATTACCTGGAGCGTATAAAAAAAAAACAACGTACCAGGACAAAACAAGGACACAATGATTGAGAATGAGCTTGAGGAGAATGGAGTGTTCTGGCACCACATCAGGCTGTAACAGTGTATTAGCAGCCAGCTGAGGCTCTCCCCACCAACAAACCACTGACAAGATGAACTAGCTACTGTAATGTGTCAATGTGTAGCTCTAATCTATCAGCTCACATTGGGAAGGGAGAGAATGAGAGTGAACCATGGAGGTGGGGGTAGAAAAAAAACTACGCACAGGGAGGGAACCAGATAAAGGGAACCAGGGTGTGAAACAAAGAGAAGAGAGAACTAGGCAGGGAAACAGGGGAGAGAAGAAACAAAACAGGGAGTGGGGAGTCCAAGGAGAGGGAACCAAGAAGATATCTGGGGAGAAGGAATCAAGGAGACAGAAGCAAGGACAGAAGTAGGGAGAAGGAAGCAGGGAATCAAGGAGAGGGCCAGGGCTGGAAATAGGGAAAGGGAGAGAACTAGGGAGGGAACCGAGGAGGGACCCCGGAAAGGAACCAAGGAAATAAACAGAGAAGGAACCAATGAGATAATAGGGGAGAGGGAACCAAGGATCTAACTAGGGAGACAGAACTAAGATAGAACCAGGCAGAAAAAGTAGGGAGCAGAGGGAACCAAGGGGAGATGGACCCAAGGATAGAAGCATGGAAAGAGAATTATGGAAGAGACCAAGGAGAGAACAATGAAGAGGGAACAAAAGAGAGAGAAAACGGGGGAGGGCCCGGGAACCAGGAAGAGGACCAGGGTAGAGGACACCCTTCTCCTGATGAAGTGTCCCAGCAGCATTGAGGGATGGGTCAAATGGAGAGGACACATTGACAATAAAGTATACCTTAACCTAGCCTGGGGAGGGGGAACCAATGAGGGAACCAGAGAGATGGCTAGGGAAAGGCAGCTAGTCTGAAACACACAATCCTACACTTTACCCAACACCAGCCGAATCAGCAGCTTGCAAAGTTCAGAGTGTGTCAGAGTCTCAGTGTTCTCAACAGTCTGACAGCACAAGCATCTCAAACAACCCACAGCTAGAATGTTCCAACAGTCAAACACAAAACACAGCACACTGCCAGGCCAGAAAGTGCAAAAAGGTCAGAACAAAATGTGGGTTGCAGTTGATTCTTCATTGACGGAAATGACGTAATAGTTGATTAATTGTCCTATTTACATATGCAAGGGTTAAAAGTCCCATATTATACAAAACTGACTTATGTGACTGTTAAGTCATGTTAAAATGCAGTTTCCGCCACAAAAACATACCTGGAGTTGTGTTTTATTACTACCACACATTTCAATAATCCTGGATTGGCTGTCTGCATCCCCAAAGTTTAAAATGCTCCGCTTCACTTTGTGATGTCATTTAGTGGTAGTTTTAAGGTAATAGCTATTTGCTTTTTAGTCTCAATTGAACTGCTTTGTTGGTTTTATTTTTGAATATTTTTGTATTACCTTTTGAACAGTTGAGACTGTCAATGGAAAGTCCAATATCTGCAGGGCTGAAATGATGTAAATGATTCTAATGAAGGTACATGGAGTGTAACAACATCACAAGGAGGTGTTTTAGTTTGAGGAAAATAACAGCAACAATATGCAGGATTTGTGTGTTAAATATGTGTAAATGAAGCAAATCCAACCCTCATATCTGTTTATGATGAGGAATCAGCAGTATAACATAGATCAAAAATAGTGCAATATAGGACTTTTAAATCCAAGTACAACTTTGCTTCTGCCAAAAGTAAATCCTGCAAATGTCATCTTCTATATTTTTTTATTCATGTGTTTTGAGATGATGAAAAATTGCTGCCTGAAAACTTGCCTCGTTCTGTTGGACTGTCACCATTTACCTGGCTGCTGTATGTTGGCTCTCTTTCTGCCCCTAACTGGCAAAGGCCCCCTCATCCGCAAACACCTGTGTAACCATGAGTTGGATTTTCTATGTTTGACAGAGACATGGAGCCTTAATGATTCCATGCATCCTGAGTTTTTTTTTACATCTGTCAACTTGTTACCAGCAGAGGTGGAGGTCTCACCATTATTTATCACCCATTATTTATCACGAGAACTTGAAAGTCTCATCTGTGTCAGTCACTGTCTATTCAAAGAGGTAGTACCCCGACGATAATCAATACCATTTATTGCACGCCCCAAAACCAATCAATAATTTTTTGAAATCATCTTTTCCTACACGTTAGTTCACTCTCCCCCAATAATGTTGTACTAGGGACTTTCAATATATACATTGATAATGAGGAAAATCCACATATTTAAATTCTTGCCTGGTTAATTTATTTTTTTTCTCAAGTTGTTGAGTCACCTACTCACTGTAAATGACACATCTAGTTTGCTGCACTGGATTTACCTCCACAGCCTCTTGGATTTGTTTTCTCCACTGAAAACACACACTGTCTCCTTTAATAATTCTGCCCCCCGGTTTACTCCTGTGCTGCAGCAGCTGAAAGCAAAGGCTCGTCAGCTTCAGCAACTATTCAAAAAATCTGGTCTTGTCTGGCACGAAGATATTTACTGATCTAACATCTTCCTCTAAAGATACTAAATCTCTAGATAGATGCTAAAACCACATGGCTTACCCTTCCAATTTGCTGGCACCTCATTTGTCCTCAGTTGATTGTTGTAACGCCTTAATGATGCTCTTTTCTGACAAACTTCACAATAGCCACAAACACCTGGCTCCTACACCCACCTGTTCATTTCATTCATGCCCTATTTCACTTAACCTCCCCTGTTATCCAGCTTTATCCAGCAATCTTCCATCAGTCTCAGACATTGTTAAAATTGTTTGTAAATCCAAGTCTATTACCTCTCAGATCGACTCAGTTCCTGCTGTCTTAGTCAAGGCTTTCCTCCCTTCTCTTGCTCCACTATTAAGTTACATAAAAAAAATTCTTACATCCCATATTCACACTCATCTCTTTGAAAACAAACTCTTCAAAGCTTTTCTGTAGAGTTTCAGGACACTCACACCACTCAATTTTCATTCTTCGCAATTTAACTGCAGCATTTTACACACTCACAATATTCTACTTGACAGACTCATTTGGCATCAACAGCGCTGCTCTAAACTTATCTAGCCAATTGCCATCAAGTCATTTAATTCAAATCACAGCAATTTTCGCTCTTTTGCAGTGTTCCCCAAGGCTCTGTTCTTGGCCCACTCTTATTTATCATATACCTTTTCCCTCTTGGCCATATATTCTATAAATTTCAAATCAGTTTACATTTTTATTTCCACCAAACCCACCACAACTCTCCCTCCCTTCTCCCTCTGTGACTGCTTGCAAGAAATTAAATCGTGACTCTCCCACAACCTCCTCAAACAGTGATAAAACTGAGGTAACTAAGGTACTCCTCATTGGCATCTAAAACCAGCAGCTTCACCATCATTGTTGACAACTCCTCAGTACCCCCTCTCTTCAGCTCAAGAGTTGGGGTGTCATCCTGGACAGCACCCTGTTTTTCTCAGCCCACATCAGTAATGTCACCCAGTCTGCATATTTCCACCTTCGTAACATCACCGCCTACACCTCTCCCCCACCCTCTCCACCACTGCCAATCTGGTTCATAGTCACATCACATCCTGCTTAGATTTTTGTAATTCACTTCTTTATGGTCTCTCCCAGAAAACTCCCCACAAACTACAACTTGCCCAAAACACTGCAGCTCAAATTATCGCCAGAACCCCACGATTCATCACATCACCCCAATCCTTCAGCAGTTCCATTGGTTGCCCATCAAACAGATTCTATATGAAATAATTCTCCTTGCATTCAAAGCCCTCAATAACTTGTCTCCTCCGTATCTCTCAGAGCTCCTCCATGTCTTTGCTACTTCCCGCTCCCTTAGGGCCTTCTGCTCCCTACAGCTCATTGTATCCTTCACCCATGGGAGCCGCTCAGCCCCAGCCCTCTAGAACTCCATCCCACCTGAACTCAGACGCCCCTTTTCAAGTCCCACCTCAAAACCCACCTTTTTAGATAGCTTATTCTGTTTAATGTTCTTATAATTGTGTTAATGTTGTTTTTTATTGTCTTTATGCCCTGTAAACTGACCTTGGCTGTTAAAAAGGCACTTATTACTATTATTATTATTTTCCATAATTCATTTTCCAATACTTCATAAAATATTTGTTATGAGAGTTGTATAAATGCTATCTGGGAAATCTTTAGCAGCGACCAATGCAAATAGCAAAGAAGACAGTGTGGCTTAGTGTGTAGAGTTACAGCGTATACACTATACTGTATCACAAGTTTCAGCCCTGTTTCCAATGTCTTGCTAAGTTTGGCAGTTTGTCTTTCACCACTCCCCCAATTTCCTGATTTGCTGTCAACGGTGAAGTAAACATAAGCATAAGAAATTTAGGAAAACATCAGAAAAAAAATCTTTGAGGCTTTGCTAGACAGGGATAATTGCCGGTTTGCGTTGGTTGAACTTGATGTTGATATGTATGTGTGTGGCATGAGCGGTAGAAACTTGGCCCGTCTGCTCGTGTCCGTGGTGCTGTGGAGGAGTGAGTGTAAAAATAGCTTGTGTACCCATCTTTAGACATTCTCCGGAGAAAAGTCATGTCCAGTGGAGTCCCTGCAAAGTCAGCTGATGAACGGAGAGTGAAGTGAGGTCAAATGTGTGTCTAATACTTCCAGAACAGTTTTTATCTAAAGGCATGGATTTTTAAAAAAAAAACTCTCTACAGCTTTTGTCCAGTGTGAAAATAGTTCATGTGTTTCAGATAATGAGAAATTAGGACTGCTGTCATAATGAGAAACAACGTATTTTATCTTTTAAATGACAACACGTCTTTAAAATGTTACATAATATAACAGGAAGCTGAACTACTATGAAAACTTATAGGTTAATCCATACATGTAGCAATAATATAGTGCTATGAATAATAGTACTATGAACTATTTTAACCTTTTACGGACTGAGCTCACTATAGACCAGTATAGCTCGCCTAGACTTTTATTCTTTATAGCTTAAAAAAAAAACATGTTAAAGGAAGTATCAGAATATACAGCATTTTTTCACACAACTACTCTATTTTATATATCCATTCGTATTTTTTATTTGACATATTGAGTAAGCGACTGGGAAAATCCCCGCGGCACTTCCGCTCTCATTCATCATTTTCAAGGGACAACAGAGGCAGATTACCGTAATGATGGTAAAATATCTAAAGAGCCCCATGCCACTGCTTTGAGATGCCGTTTGAATTTACATGACAGCACTATTGGTTGCGGAGTTATGGTAATGGAAAGTCCGCAACTGCGAGTCTATCGGTGATGATAGCATCTGCCTCTATAGGGTTAATAGGTTCTTTCTCCTGACCAAGGTTTTGTGGGTTTGCCGGGCATATCTGACAGTTTCGATTGCTCACTAGCGGTCTTCCTCAAAGTGGTCACGTGATGTTATAAACCAGGACGAGGGGCTTTTTTACTCCCACACACCTGGGATACTGTCCTGAAGAAGTCGGACTGCAGATGGTGCTGTCGAATGAAAACAAACTAAACATTGGTCTGGAAAAAGAATCGTTAAAAAATAAATAAATGTAAGACCAGATGAACCTCATTGGACTAATTTTGTGAACTGCTGCACAAATAACTGCAAATTTTGGAGTGTGTTAGCGTCTTTACTAAAGGCTCATTAAGGCATTTCTTCAATATTGTTGGCGCCCCCAAAATATTGTACCGTAAGGTGAATACTATGATCATATTTTCAGCTGTGACATTTGAATAATTTAGGCAACATAACAGTTTCTATCCATTCCCGTTTGCAGTTTTATTCTACTGCTGCTGCTCTTGTACCTATTTTTGGCAACGCAACAATTTCCTCCTTGTGTAATAAAAGAATATGATCACTCCAATAATGAATGCATGAGAATGTCTTATTGTCTGCCTTGTTATTTTATTTGCAATCATAATGTATTCCTACCAAATCAGCTATGACCTGTGCAATGTCACCCTAAGCAGAACAAGCATTGTCGTTTAATTAGTACTTAGATTTAAAGGACTTCTATGTAAGATTTTAAATTTCATAAACATAAACTAACCGTTCTAGTATAATATATAAATATAAAATAATAGAAATTATACTGATAACTAATATAATGATGTTTTATTATGTTACAAAAACACTGGACATGATGGTTATAGTTGTTGGTTATAATATGGTGTTTTGATTCTCAAGATGATTATTCAGTTAGAAAGTAGAATGAGTCTCATGTACGTCTCTCATTTGAATTGCCATTTCTTAATTTGCATTGTCAGTTTCAGTGTTGAAATCCAGTTTATTAAACCCCAAAAGGACTCTCTCTCATCTGAATCGTCACTACCTAAACCCCAACACCTGCAGCCAATCATTTACCAGTGCAAGTGCAGCCTCTGCAACTCAGTGAGTGAATTCTGGGGGTTCTGAACTTGCACATGTGGCATGGCCTTTCCCTGTACTGAGAATGAACAACCCAGATTCAGGTTTGATTACAATACTTTTTTTTAAAAACTATATTTGCAAAGGCTACATACAGTTCCTTTAAAGTCCTGTATTACACAAAATTTACTCTTGTGAGCTTTTGGCTATATTTGTTACCTCATCAGAAGCATATTTAGTTTCATTCACACACGTATGAGTAACCCATTATTATTAGTCTGTCTACATCTCCAAAGCTCAGAATTCTGTGACGTTCCACCAGTGTAGACAAGTTAACAGCTGCATTTGATAGTTCAGTAGAATTATCCACAATGAATTCTATTCTAGTGAAGGTGTATGGAATTTATAAACACAGTGGAGCACTTCCTGTATTGCCACATCACAAGGTAAAACAGAGCATTTTCCATTTGAGAGAAGAACTCTTAATCCAAATCTTAACCATAAATATGCAAGGGCACCATATTTTTGATGACAAAACAACAGGTCAGAAAATAGTGTAATATGAGCCCTTTAAATCTCTACATTTCATTGTCCAAACTGTAAAATAGGAACCATCAATTCCCTTGGAACAACTGAGTGAGAAATTATTGTTCCATATCCCTCAGCACATTTGTTTGTCATCATCTGTTTTTGATCAGTATCTTTCTGCAGTTGTTTTGATTGCTCGCAGGTGGCTGTGTTTACGCTTTTGCAGGTGACATTCTCATTGCTGTAACACTGTTGACAATGTTTTTATTTTCCTCTGCAGCTTTTTATTTTTACATCTGAGGTTGTGAATCCTTTTTTTTTTTTTTTTTTTTACTTTCGCCATCATTTGCCCCAAAAAAGTTTATAGCTGACTTAAAACAAACTGAAAAACAAATTATCACTTTTACTTTGGGCCTCTAATCCTCTTTGAAGGACAGCACACATCATGGATCTTTACAGCACTTGACAGGCACTTGAATAATTGCATTTCCTCCGCTTTGATTCGGGAGGGACTGTAAGATGGCCGCCCGCTGTGTCCCATGCAGCCACAGCTGAGTTATCAAGGCAGATTAACCCCGAGAAGAAAGAGGGAGATCGCACAACAACACGCCAGCCTCCGATTCCATTCACGCAGATCAAAAATAGGGTTATTTCTGAACATACCATAATTCCCAAGCTCACCGCTCATCAGGAGGTACATAATTATCGTCATCTGCTTTGAGTGCGTTCTATTCCCTCGCCGTAAAATGCAGCAGAGGACTGGACCTTGTATCAAATGCATATTGAAGTTCTGCCTTTTGTCATCATAACACAGAACATTGGTTGAAAGAATCTTTGAATTTAATTTTTTTTTTTCATCAAATACACATCCTTACTGGCACTACATCACTGAGTGCTAAGAGGTTGGGTAAGAGTAAATGATACTTTTTGTTCCAAATGACAACATGGGATTAGTTAAAGAATAGGCCAGATAGTGCAGATTGGCATCTTATTACAACTGTGGCTCCACTTCATTAAAGTTGGGGTACTTGATTTCCAAACTGTGAAAGGAGGATGTAGGTATTTTGAATGTTACATATAGTGACATATCGTCTGGAGCCATATCTTGTCTTCACAATTTCCACTGGGTGCAATCGACCCGGATGGGTGGAGAGTCCTTGCCTCAGTGGAGGAGTTCAAGTATCTCGAGGTCTTGTTCATGAGTGAGGATGTGATGTGAAATTGACAGTTGTATCGGTGCAGCATCCGCAGTGATGTGGCCTCTGTATCAGACTGTTGTGGTGAAGAAGGAGCTGCGTCAAAAGGCATGGTCCTGAGCTTTGGTTAATAACCGAAAGGACAAGATCGCAGATAAAAGCAGTCAAAATGAGTTTCCTCCCTTAGAGATTGGGTGAGGATTTCAGTCACATGGGAGTAGATTCGCTGCTCCTTCATGTCGAGAGGAGCCGGCTGAAGTGGCAAGGACATCTGTTCCAAATACCTCCTGGGCTCCTCCCTAGGGAGGTGTTTCGACAAGACAGGCTGGAGGGACTATGTCTCTCTGGCCTGGGAACGCCTTTGGGTCCCACTGGAGGAGCTGGAGGACGTGTCTGGGGTGAGGGAAATCTGAAAGCCCCTGCTTAGACTGCCGCCCCTGCAACTCGGCACTGAATAAGTGGAAGAAAATGGATGGGATATGAACAAAGAGGAAAAAGGCATGGTCTTTTGGTGTCAAAGCAAACACTGCAGTGGCGGATCAACAACAACTACAACTTAGTTGCTGTGATTGGATCGTCCTAAAAATGTCGGTCTGCTTCTAGAACCTGCTGTGTTTGAATAGAAAGTTGGAGAGCGACCTTGAGTGGCAACCCACTAGTATAAATAGTTCTCAAATCTGGTTTGTAGAGATAGACTGATATACTGGTTGGCCAACATCTAATGGACTGATATTTGCACTTTTCATCTTAATGGCTATTAGCCTTAAATCTCTAGCAGAGGTCGATATTTAGTTTGGGATAAACAACTGCCTACAGTAAGTGCATAGAGCTTTATCTGAACACTTTAGTGCAAACAGGACACTGCAAAAAATTGAGTTTACACTGCTCTCGTATCCAGTTTGTATTAAAATAGGTCTGTGGGTGACTTTGTAATGCATTTCAGTTATATTATTATTATTATTATGTATTTGCCCAAATATATCAGTGGAGAATATTGGCCATTGGTTCCTCTGGATTCTAAACAATCTGTATAGGCATCGGCAATGAGAAAACGCGCATACTCACAGCATACACAAACATTCAGTGGCTTCCTCTTTTCTGCATCACTCCAGGAAAAACTAAAACTAAAACACAACTCTGCCCATGGTCAATCTCTAATGGTTTGACCTCAGTTTAAGTTCTTGAAGTGTTTACATATTACATCTTTTATAGCCCCTTTCTCATGTTGCAGCTAACAGAGCAACCCAAATGTACTGCCTAAAAATATCTGTGATACACTTAACACGTCTCCCCTGGAAGTGGGTTGAGCATTGACGGGACTTGGCGGAGATCTGAGCCTGTCATGTCCACAGTGTTGTTGTGCCCTTGAGCCCGGCGGCCCTGCTGACTGTGGACTCCAGAGACAGGCGTGTGAGAACGACCTCTCACTCTGACCTCCCCATAGGGACACAGCCACTGCAGGGATCAATGGGCACATCACAGGCACTTATCGCTGCATTCAAGTCGCTTCAGCAGTTTGGGACAAGAGGCTACAGAGCGCACTAATCCTCCGGAGATATGCTAATGTGTTCCGCATGTCCCCTAAGTCACCAGCACGCACTCGTTATTATACAGATCTAATATTAGCTTTAAAGCATGACCCGCTTGCCATCTGAGTCAATTAAAACCACAATTCAACTTGCGGTGGTAGTTTTTTTTACAATATAAAAGTAGTGATGATTAAAATAGCTGTACACATTTTTTTTTTCCATGTATTTGAGCAAAAATGTCCTGCCCCAGTACAGATATATAGCATTAGCAGCTCTTGAGGTCAAATTGAAACCACTGTATACTGTCTGCAATTACTTTTAAAGCATATTACTTGCCAAGAATCAGGAATTGCATTGTTAGCATGCTAGTTGTTACTGGTGATGACAAAACTCCAATCTGGTCTCCGAAAGTTGTGAAAAGTGCTTATAAAGTCATCACAGTCACTCACAATGTATAGAGCAAGTGCGGAAAACTATAACTGCTACAAAGCATTTAAAATAAAGTGCTTCTGTTTTTCAGATGGTAAAATTCAGGAACAGAGCCTTTAAGTTGTCAGAGCGTTCACCCAATAATGTAAAGTTTGATCTCAGCTCAGCAAATGCATGATGTTGTCATGTCTATGAGCAAAGCACTTCGCCCACCTTACCTGTGTGGACGTGGTGATTGGTAGCAGAGATACTTCTATCAGTAACACATGTGACCACTAAAAGTTGAGAGAAAAAATGCATGAAATTGAAAATAGTGGTTGGAAATTGGTTGTGTGACTGGCGTATCTTTATATGGCTGCTGCAATGGGATGAGATATAAAAATACTGTTGTCGTATCCATAGGCAATGCACTTCACCTAACTTGCCTATGTGCGGATGTGGTGATTAGTGGTGGTTGGAGAGGTTGTAGATGCAGAGTAGCAATCATACTTCTATCAGTGGCACTTGCGGCTACCAAGAGTTGAGAAAAATTACAAGAGTAGTTGGAAAAAAGCATGTGATTATGTGTGAGTTTATAAATTTGCTAAGGTTGGGACCCCAGAAAAATGAAATTGACAAAACATTAATTGTATAATATAATTGTATAATATTAGTTTGAGTTAATGTTTATTCATGTGTTTATTTTTGGAAACAAATATTAAATACATTAAATTCTCTCTACACACAGTCAGTTGTACTAAAGTACATACCAATACAATAACATTAAAAAAAAAACATAAATAAATAAATAGGCCCTTTTAAAAGTTTTTTGTGACTTGGACTTGAGAAAACTAGCCACATCGCATTTCTGCATGTCCTGTGGAGCCATATGTCTAATCATTAAGGGTTCTGGGACAGAAATAGCCCTCTTTTGTCTCAAGAAGTTGAATAATGAATTGGTTTAAATACTGTTACCTACTGTGCACGCTTCCCTGTCACAGCTCTTCACAATCAAGGACTAACTCTATAGTGCACATATGGGCCCCTCGCCTCCTCTGACGCTGTGGGGGTCCAAAAGGTCTATGCAAAGTGTTCTGCGTTTATGCGTATGTCATTGTTCTTACCTGTGTATAATCAGAATGGGCTCAAATTAAGCCGAACCACAGCTGGCAGAGAAGATTTTTTTTTTTTTTTAAGGTATAACTAATGATCTGTCTACATTAAAAACATACTCGCAGTGGTATTTTGTTTCATTCATGCATGCATTTTTTCAAGGCTAAAATCATTGTGAAAAGGACATAGTTGCATTCAAATTCGGGTAGGTAGTAGTGGAAGTACTACCTGTTATATTATTTCAAAATATAAGAAGTATATTCTTAATTCTTTCAAATTTTGAGGATGCAAAGACCCCAACCTCATTATACTGTGAAGTTGATTTAGCCATATGCTGCATTCATGTGCTCCTCAGGAACTCGGGATTCCGATATGAAATGTCAGGGCTCCAACTTGTTTGCATTTATGTGCTTTTATCCTGGAAAGTCAGGATTTTGATGTCACCATGAATAAAATTACTCAGTAATTAATTAGTCTGCTCATTAACAGTGTTTAAAAGACTAACCAGTAAAAGTTGCTGCTGCTAGCCTCAAAACTAAACTTTAGGTTATTTGGGTTAACTTTAGGTTATTTTCACATAAGAAATGCCTATATACTGAGAATGAGAAATACATGTACTATGTGTCCTCTGCGCATCGTGTCACTGTGCCTCCTCTGGGCTCCACACTCAGGACATAAAACATTCATGCAGCTGCAGGTCACAGTGTTAACAGCAGAGACAGAATTGCTCCATCCAACCACACTGCCCTGGCCTTACAGGAGGTGCACTAACACAACCAGGGCTCCATAATAAATCGCAAAAGTATCGATATCCCAACTTTGGATGACAGAATAACTGATACTGCATACTAAGGCTGTAGTTGAGTAAAGAAATTCTTATGCAACTAAAGACATGTCCTGTTTACTTTACTTTTCTTTATCTTATCTGAAGGGGGCGTGACAAAAGCAATCAAAATTATCATGTATCTCTATGTACAGTATATGACCCAAACTGCACTACAACTGCATGAGAGTGTCTGCTATTTATGCAGAAAAAAAAAAGTATATTTATATAAACAAAATGAAGATTAAATTCAGGATTCTTTCCCAAATCCCCAGCTAACTTGCTCTATAACTTATCCTTTCTGCTTCTTTTCTGTTCATTCTGTTTTCTGTCCATACACATCATAAATAAAATAATAAGCCAGCTATTTTCTTTATTAAATCCAAAATTAGCCTTGACGAGGCCTTCTGATTTAGATCACACAGGAGCTACACTAACCACGACTGCACACTGCCACGACCTCATAAGAGAACCAGGAAATTCATTGTCTTGCTTTTTTGTGGCTAGAAAAATCTGAGTGAACAGCCAAGAGAACTGTGTATTTTGGATACAGAATACGCGCTTGTCGAATACTTTACAAATATGTGAGTCTGGAGTTCAGAACTGCTGTGATTGACAGGTGGATTAGCCAATCGGAGACAGGCATTGGTCTGTGTGTATCAAAATAAACGTGGCTGCTTCTGGGAAAGAGAAAACGAAGGGAAAGAAATATTACAGGACACTGAAAAACATCTCGTATTTCACAAACTCTGTTAACTCCGTTCTAAATGAGAAAAATAACCAGCTGTAACTCAGTTGGTACAGCGCTTGTCCGCTGATCCGAAGGTTGGCGGTTCGAATTCTGCTCTCAACATGAACATTGTTGGTCAAGCGGTCGAATCCACTGACTCACAGGTTGGCGATGCGATTCCAGCTCCGACAGATGAATACTTAACCCACTTCGCATCCACATGTTTGGTTCTGGCTTGAGGTGCAACGGTGACAGATGATATCCCTCTATATAAAAAATACAGAGATATCATTGTGGACTTACCCTTCAAATTGATATCGGGAGCTTGACTGGAGCTGTTCAAACATGTATTGTATTGACGATGGTTTTCCTCTCACAGACCTACAGTAATTACCAATAATGAAATGTTGAATTCAACCCACAAATACTGTAGGTTGTGTTCATGCAGTATGACATTCAAGAATCCCTACAGATGAAAAATAAGAGGTCAGAAATCTATGTTTGAATTGGCCGTTTAATAGTCCGATTGTTTTGTCCTAGTTTATGGTTATTAAAAGATTATTGTTTTGTTTGCATCAATTAATATGTTTGTACTTTCACACAGCCACTATAATGCACATTCACATATACAATAAATAACACTGTCACTGTGTCCTTGGTCAAGATGCGTCACGCCTTACCACTTAGCCACTGAGGAGAGAATGAGTAATGGAATAAAGCAGGACACACATCTATAGTGCTGTATTGTAAGACCTATAATAAAGTGTAGCCAGTAAACCACTAAAGTTGCTCTTATCAGAAACACAAAGGCAGAGTAAGCCACAGAATCAGCCCTTTGTGTTTATCTGGTTTGGACTTGAATAAGATGTGTTTTAGACTTGATTTATAGTATACTGTGGAACTTTCCAAGCAAACCAATAACATCTCCATGGAGACAAGTTTAACTTTTCTGATGGATGGTGCATCACCTGCTTGTCTCTAAGGAGATGTTGTAGCTTAACCTGAAATGGTCCACTGTATGGGTTTAAACTATCTCCAAAGAGACAAGATATAGTTCAGATCTGTTGGCAGGCGAACCAGCCCTTAATAAAAAATACATGTTTTTCAAGGAGTTTAATGTCAACATTCCAAACAGAGTACCATCAAATCCATGGAAATCCAGTCTTATTTTAGACTGGATTAGTCCTATAATAGGCCCAAATTCAGATTTGGTGTTACTTGGAAAGCCAGATATTATCCCGGGTTGTACTTGGTGTGAACAGTTTAAGAACCACTGCCATAGATCTCTGCATTTCTGGTTCATAACATCAAACTTCAGACTACACCTAGAACTAAAGCAGGACTAAACCACAACTAGAACAGGACAACCAAATCTATATTACGCCTTAAACTGGGCCCAAACCAGGAAAAATGTGAATGCTTCCTAAAACGAAAATACTGAAAATAGGTTAGATTTCCAATAGGCTTCCCCCATTCCCCTGTAATTCCCAGGACAGATGACATTGTGTGGCATGTTGACAAAAGCAGGCCTGTCCACAGAACATGTAAGTGCGTTGGTGGTGGCAGGAGTCACAGACAAATGCACGAAGGCAGCCGGGCGCGTGGAGCCATCTGTCGCCCGGTTCTGTCACCATGGTGAGAGGGACCCTGCTCCTCAGAGACCTGCCCTGGCCCGGCCCGGCTCAGCACAGACCCCTCAGTCTCCCTGCTTCGTCATGCCAGAGCAGGGTCGCCAGATTGCACAGGAAAAAAAAGCAACTAGATTAACAAAATGGCTTGTACCAAAATGTCCTATTACTGCTGTGTTTTGGGTGACATCAGAACACTTGGTGTCTTCTATTTGTCAATTATATTTAAAGCCTATCAACTTTTTAAAGCTTTTAGCCATGTTATATTGTTTCCCTTCTCATTTACCCTCTCGAAGTTGTACTTAGAGTGATTCATATATGTTTGAGTACTGTTTGAGTACTATATACTCATATATTCAAGACTGCTCCAATCTGGCATAAGCACACTGCTCTGTATGTACTTTTTTCCTCCAATTTTATTTTCTTAATTGGTGATACATGTAGGATTTGGATAGTTTTTGCATAGTCATTTGGGTAGAAATGAAAAAAAGATTCTTCTACTCATGATGTGCAGCTGTTGGAGGTGCTGACAGCTGCAAGGCTCTTTATTGTTTACAGTGAGGTCAGCTCCCTTTGGACACCTCAGTTTTCTAAGCTGAGGTGTTTCTTTTATTAAGTTGTTTTAGATCAATATATCAATTTAAAGTGTCCAAATTACAACATAGTGATCATAGACTTTAACTATATAGCAGACACAAGCACAATATGTCTTCTTTAATACAGATGGGGGAAGTGAAAATTCATGCTGATACCTCTCAAGTGATGTCAAATTTTCTGCAGGGTTAATGATAACTGGAGGCGCTGCTGTCTGAAGATCTGTTACTCAAATTAGATTTTAATCTGAGCTTTGCTTTAACACAGTCTGACTATAAAGAACTGACTTAGTAAGAACTACAACAGGTGAGCTGATGTGTACAGTTAAACAAGTCTCTCAAATAACACAAAAGTCACAAGTTAGCTTTAACCAACTGTTTTACTGTTGGCTAATGGTAAACAGCCACATTTTTATACACCTTCAAACCTTCAAGGCACTCAAAGCGCTTTGCATCAAGGAACCATTCACTCACTCACTCATACACACAGCCATAGACCAGTGTAAGCAGACACTGGGGGCAAGGTGAGTTAAGTGTTAAGAACACAACAATAATAATCATTTGTGGGAGCTAGACTCGCACTGTCAGCCTGTGGGTCAGTGGATCTGACCGCTTAACCAATGATGTTTATTTCGAGAGTGGAGTGGATAAACACTGAGCTACTGTCTACAGTTAAATGCAGATTTTTGTTTTTTATATTGTACATCTGGGGGTTTGTCACAAATAAAAATGATCAGTTTCAACATGTGTGATATTTCATGGCAGAATACATGTTATCAACAGGGAAAGTGTCTAAACCTAAACAAATGCAGATTTTAATAAGATCTTTGCAGGACTAAGACAGGGCTAATAATAATAGACTAAGTCTAAACTAGGACTAGTTAAACATACTAGCTAAACCAGATCTCAACCCAAACTAAAGCGTGGACTAAAAGGGCAATAAGCATTAATCTGGTATTGAAAAATGATCTTTACGACCCTGCCAACAAGCGTTTTAGCACAGTCATTTTGGCTAGCTATGGGACAATCAACATCAATGTGTCTGTGTGTAGAATACCAATGACAACAAGCATCAGCTGAGCATTTTTTATCAGATTTTATCATTTGCAATCAGAATGTAACAATATCCCAATCTCACACAATAAGAAAATAGAAGATAAGTAAGAAAAGGGACAAGGTGGGGGGAACTAACAATTCATTCTGAAACATGTTCTTCTCTCATGGTTCAAAGTCTGGTACAGGTCCTACAATAGTAGGGATTTGAGACTGCATGTGTATGGAGCAATGGATCATGGTCTATGTAGTTTGCCCTGTTATTTTATCCCACTTCTGCAAAAAAAACAATATATTTATGCATAGGAACTGCTCCATTATTACTGTTACTATTGCAAATAACAGTAATAATGGACATAATAAATCAAATATTTGTGCTTTGTTATAAAATCTTGCACTTAAATCTTTTGAACGTACGCTATTTGTATTGTTGCTATTGGTCCCAGAAGAGTTATACCCCCAGTCCCTTGTTAGAAGTATATTTTTAGCTTATCAACAAGCCAACTTCTGTGTCATTTTGGAAACTCTCCAGGCTCCATTTTTCTCCAGAAAGCTATTTTCATTTGGTTGTCCTGTATTAATAATCTTGGTACCATTTTTAGCTGGATAAATCTGGGTTATGTTTGGTGGGTGTTTCGCTGTGTTTTGTTCACTGTGGAGAATTTAAAAATGAAAACATGGTGGCAGTAATTCACCTTTATGAACAGGTTTGTTATTCATTTTAATATAGTTCTAATACAGTTTAAGTGGTCCTTTTCCAAATTCATGTTAATACTTGTATTCTGCGGTTTTCAGGCCATTTGTTCTCCAGAAACAACTAGTAGTGTCTAATGTTGACATAAAAGCAATGTATCTGACATTCACTGTCTCTAAAAACATTAACAACAGAACTAGTTCATTTTAAACGGTTTGCGGTGGTTCAACACTATCCCTCACTTACCTTATGCATTTTGAGCATCCTTAATATTCACTGCGATAACATGCATTTTTCACAAATTTCAGAGGCCAGAGTTTTACCGTCTTGCTGTGATGGTAAAGCTAACATAACTACCATGCTAACCACACACTTCCTCAGAAAGAACACAGCAGACTTATTGTGACCTCAAGTACATGGGAATAAATTGTGTAAAAGATTTGTGCAGGACAAGATCGTGGATACAAGTGGCCGAAATGGTTTTCCTCCACAGGGTGGCTGAGCACTCCCTTAGAGACAGGGTGAGGAGCTCGGTCACACGGGAGGAGCTTGGAGTAGAGCCGCGGCTCCCACATTTTGAGAGGAGCTGGCAGAGGTGGCTCGGGCATCTGTTTAGGATGCCTCCTGGATGCTCCCTAAGGAGGTGTTTTGGGTATGTCCCACCAGGAGGAGGCCCAGGACACACTGGAGGGACTATGTCTCTCGGCTGGCCTGGGAACACCTTAGGGTCCCACCAGAGGAGCTGGAGGACGTGTCTGTGGTGGGGGAAGTCTGGGAGTCGCTGCTTAGACTGCTGTCCCCGCGATAAGCGGAGGAAATTGGATGGATGGATTCATGCATGTCTGTGTAATCCCTCAGTCATCCAATTAGGGTCCATAGTAAAAGAAAGTTAAATTCTAACTGGACAAAAGTTTTAGGAATTATATTTGCCCTATATCTATCTGAAAGTTGTAAATAGGTATCTCCATCCTCAAACCCAACCAAAACTTAGAAAATCAGATCACTAGATGCTAAATGATTCATTAGGGCCATGAACTCTTGCAAAATATCACACAGGAGAAAGGAGGTTTGTTCAGTGGACTAATAACAGAGGCTTGTTTGAGTAATCCTACATGTTTATTATCTCTTTAGAGCTAATCATGCTTTGTTCCACTTTGTGATGTACTAGAAATCATATAAGGGATCCTGCATGTTCCACATGCCTTCATCAGACTCATTCTAAACACTTCAGCTCAAATCAATAAGTTGGGAGATATTATGCAAGACTGAATTTTAAGAGTTATAATTGTTTTCTCTTCTCATTTACCCTTTCAAAGTTGTATTTAGAGTGATTCATGTTTGAGTAATCTTCATTTTCCTGCATTGAAGACGCCAGTGCTCCAAAAATACATACACGCCCACCGCTCTGTACTTACTTGTTCTCTTTTTTGGCATAATTTCTTTTAAGCATCATTTGAACTGCTTCTTTCCTCAATGTGACATTAGAGTAGAAGTCCTTGTGCCTTTTGTTGGCTTTTGCATACGCACAGAAAATCAGTTTGAAATGTCTGACTTTTTTACATATATTTTAAAGTCCTAATTCATACCAATGTGTCCGACACTAAAAGCCTGAATAATGCAGAAGATAGAACCTTTAAATATTGAATTTCATTTTGACCTTTGCTTAACCAGGACAGCCCCAGTGCGGGTGAGGGTCTCTTTCACAGCAGAGTCCGGGCCTCAGAGGAGACCCTGCTGTACATGCGCTGTAGTGTAATGTCACTGCAAAGAAAGCTGTTTTTACACAGAGGATAACCATGACCTATGTTAAAATGTATTTCAGGGCTGTAAGCTTTTAATCAATTAATCAGCTGTTGGTGGAGTCAAAACTCACATTAATCAAGAAATTATTTTATTTAGACTATACGAATTTATATGGAACAACAACAGAAAAGTAAAATGAATGATGTGAGGAGATGAAGATTTGGGTTTGAGTTTAATCTGCCTTTTACCATACAAATTTTTCTAAGTACCTTTTTGTATAAATAGTTGTTCACGTCCTATGTAGGTGTAGTGGTCAGATCTGGTCAGATCATAGTACTTTTGATTTGCCACGCCCCCTTTTAGTCGACTAATTGTTCAAACAGGCATGTGTTTAGCTGACCAACTGCAAGCCCTACACTCTCTAGATATTTCAGCCAATAAGACCATTTAATCAGAGATGGGTAGAGTAGCCAAACATGTAACAGTATCATTGAAAATAATAATATTCAAAAAGGACAAAGTAGTCCATCCATCCATTTTCTTCTGCTTATCCAAGGCCAGGTCACAGAGGCAGCAATCTAAGCAGATACTTCCAGACTTCCATCACCCCAAACACTTCCTTCAGCTCCTCCTGGGAATGCCTTTTCCCAGGGCAGCTGAGAGCCATATTCCCTCCAGTGTGTCCTGGGTCTTCTCTGGGCCCTCCCAGTAGGACATGCCCAGAACACCTCCCCAGGAGGTCCAGGAGGCATCCAGATGCCTGAACCACCTCAGCTGACTCCTTTTGAAGGGAGCACCCAGCCACCCTGTGGAGGAAACAAATTTTGACCTCTTGTATCAGTGATCTTGTCCTTTTGTTCATTACCCAAAGCACATGACCACAGGTGAGAGTAGGAACATAGATTGAGAGCTTTGCCTTTCGACACAGCCCCTTCTTCACCACAACAGTCCGATACAGTGACCACATCACTGCAGACACTGCACCAATCTGCCTGTCAATCTCATTCTCCTTCCTTCCATCAGTCATAAACAAGACCCTGAAATATTTAAACTCCTCCACTTGAGGCACATACCGTAATTTCACGAACACAGCTGTACAAAGACCGAGAGGCAGTGCCGGGCGAGTTACGCCACGATTTGTGAATGGATTGTGGATGCTTGGGCTCACGTATCTGCTTGCACTGTTCTTTGAGCTTTCGTAAAAGTCGGCATCGTTTAAGCGGAGCGCTACAGCAACAAAACGGACTGTGATAGTGACGAGAGGGAACCTGGTGTATTTCATAGAAATCTAGCGCAGCTGTTAATTTCAGATACAGAGGATGAAGACTTTGATGGATTTGTGAATTAAATGAAAAAATTATGTGAGCACTTTGCTAAATACTTGAATAAAGCACAACCGAACACAGTATGTGCTCTAAAAAAGGCAAAGGAAGCAAAACTAACATGCAGGTTTTACCGTGCCTGCGCCGTAAGGCCCGGTGCGCCTTTTTTATGTGTTAAATGCAGAAAAAAGCACCTGTAACTGAACTGCGCCTTATAATCTAGTGCGCCCTATGGTCGTGAAATTACGGTACTCTCCACCCACCTGGAGTGGGCAAGCCACCTGAGTAAATGTGTGTACTGGTCCTATGCTTATAAACCAGCTGAGTTTTCCAAATGTGTAGTATCTTCCCAGGCTAAGATAGACCGCCATTTTTCAGACTCATTTGGTGGCTGCAAATTGATTGATCGTTAAAAGGAGGAAGTTCATTTTCAAAATGTGTTTCTTACAGCTTTCTAAACACCCAGCCTTATGTGTGTGACAGTCTGAACGGTGCCAAATCTAGGTAATATAATCTCCAAACCACCCATAGAGATTGGGCAAGGGAACACTGTGCTCGTGAAATAAGTACAGGATTTCCAGGAGCGCTAAGAAAATGGGAACGAGAAAATCGTCCCAAAGAAAAATGGCTCCTTTGACAGAGTAATTGGCAACAAATTAGGCATTTTATTTCGCGGTACCATAGAGGGGGTGTTACACTTCTATGGGGGATTAATTGCTGATACATAATATATTTAGATCACCATGTTACATTTTATAGTTTTGAAAATGCTATATTTGCAAAAAAAAAAAAAAAAAAAACATGCTCCTGCTCCCCATGTTAAGCCACTCTCCCTTCAGTGTACTATAACAACACATTCGGTGTGCATTCCACCATTGAAACTACTCCACATCACATCAGAGTTTGTCATTTATGGAAAATTCCTCTGCTGGAGTGAGGGTGATGTACAGGATTGTGGGCTGGGATTGAGTCTTGGACAGGAATAAGGCCCGGGATAGACTGCTAGATTAGTCAAACATGCATGGATGGCATGCAATTGTGTTTGCTTGGGTTGTCTCCTGAATTGACATGACCACTTTGTTTTAACTCTCTGTAGAAGCAGTTCAAACTAGGGTCATTTCAGATCTTAAAGCTAACTGTAATTAGATGACCTGGTCCTGTTGTATTCCTAATCACCACTAGATGCTATCTACATTATTGCATACTGAGAGTGTTCCAGCTTTATCTTGACAGAAAAAGACCAGAGAGCCCACGTGAGCCTGAACAAAGGCCAGGTGAGCGGAGAGGGAAGGGGGAACAGGTTTTACATTTACCACCTACTGGTAATAAAAAAATAAAATAAAATGTACTTACAACTACTACAACTAGTAACTTTAAAAGGGCACTGTACAACTTTTCTGGTGGAAGGGTACGCTATCTGCAATGTCAGATGTAATTTCTTTACCTGGAATGTTAGGTGACAATAATCATGTTTGTCTTGCATGTCTTCAATTAAAGATGTTTCTTATTGCAGATAAATACCTCAAAAAACATGCATTGTTACTGAGAATGGGCCCATCTTTCCACAGATCTGACCTGTCACTCCTGGTGGCACCACCTGCCTTTCCATGGAGATAGAAAATTTCAATGCTATACATATGTTGAACATTTAAGCACAAACATTTCCAAAGAGACAAGCAGATGATGTGCTAATCAGAAATGTTACATAGTGCACCTTTAAACTGCCTTCTAAATAACTCTGCTACATCGTTGTTACTATTAGCTGTGTAGATTTAGCGTTTTTATCTTGGTTTTCACCTAGTTGGTTCTTGCGATGGGTGCAGTGTTCAAGCAAACAGACTATGATTGGATTGGATTACTATTACTATTACTATTACTATTACTATTACTATTACTATTACTATTACTATTACTATTACTATTACTATTATTATTAATTATATTTCAGGATGTCATTTCAGTACACCACCTCCTCTCGCTCATGCCTGTGTAGACCCAGTGTTCGCTGCTTTGCTACAGTGAGCTAGCACAAGGCTCTCTTCTTAGCATTGCTGTCATGCTAGCAGCGCTCAGAGCTAGATGCGCACAGAATACTAAGAGTGCCCTCGAATGCAGTGCTGCCCGGACCACGTCTTAATCCCCCGTAGCAGAGGCAGCGGCAGACAGGCCTGGCATGGTGCGTTCAAGCACACACCTCCACAGCTGTATTTAGGCCGTCCAATTTTCATAATGGCTCCATCAGGTGATACGTGAGCAGTGATCCCCTCCAAGTGCGTTCTAACCTGTGCGGGACTGTCTGGCTAAAGTGGATTTACAGTGAAACAAGGGGAGTCGTGTGTGTGTGTGTTTCACTAAAGCTTGTATTTATCTGATTTAATTAAAGTGATTTTATTCATGGGTTTCAACTTCCTGTTTAGATGACATTTGAGGACATTTGAGATTAGGCCATTCAAAAGAAATTATACAGTCTGTGCTGGAGTTAACATTTAATGAATGAAAAGTGTTCTTGTGCTGCAATTTGAATGTTTGAGTTAGGTGTTTGATGCCCTCTGCTGGCCATAGTGTGGAGTGAAACCTTTTGCAAAGACAAATAAGCAGCATAGGTATAGATTAGGGCTGTTGTCAGGAGTACCTATAATGATTAGTGATATCGGTGATTTTTGTTTCAATTCAGTACCAAGTAATACCACGGCAAGTATCACAATATCAACCAGGTAAGGATACCAGTGTGTTTTGTATTAAAACGCACTGAAACTCTCCACTGTAAGAATATTACAGTGGAGAGTTTCAGTGCATATTATCTAGGCTATATGCTACTATACCCTGCATGAACTGCAATAGCAATTCAATACACACAGAGAAACTAAAATATAAAGAATATATTTTAAAAATGTATTAAATATGATTTTAAAAAAAGGTACATTTTATTTAATGAGAATTTTTAATTATCACTGTTTTAGCCTGAGAATCGATACTTTTTGATATACCAATAAACATGTGAAAATATCAATAAACATATGAAAACTTGTCTTAATACAAGCTTAAAAGTCCTATATTATGCAAAACTGACTCATGTGAGCTTCCACGCTCCATGTAGGAATGTTGTTACCTCATCAAAAACATACTTGGAGTTGTGTTTTGTTTCATTCACAAATGTTTGAGAAACCCTTTATCATTTGTCAGTCTACATCTTTAGACCTCAAAATGCTCTGTTTCACCTTGTGATGTCGTGAAGCGGTAGTTTTCAAGTTAACATTTGTTCAGTAGAGATTGGAATTTCCAGGATTGAAGTCATCCAAATGATTCTAGTGAAGTTGTGTGGAGTTTAAAAACACAGCAGAGTACTTCCTGTATTACCACATGACGTCACAAGGTGGAATAGGGTGTTTTTTGTTTGAGATATGCAGGATTTGTGTGTGTTAAACATGTGGGAATGAAACAAAACAAAACTCCAGGTATGTTTTTGATGTGGAAACAACATTACAACATAGATCAGAAAATCGCGTAATATGTGCCCTTTAAGTAATTGTGCTGGTTGAGTTTATTTTTTTGTTTACTTCTTATCAGTGCATTGTTCCTATATGCCCATAAACCTGCTTTGTCTGCCAATGTTTGAAATCCTCATAAACACTGTTGTACTGGAGGACACTAAAGTGATTGCTGTAATGCCACTCATTTAATCAGCCATTATTTTGCTTCTCTGAGCCACATAGGGGTGCATTGGCTAGAGGAGGAAGTGCACATTACCACAGTCAATACAGGTTTAATTGTGTTCCGGTCCTGCTCAGTGAGTTGGACCAAAATGTAATTAATGTTGGGAGCTTATTCAGGTACAGTGGAATGATTAAAAATCCCTCCGCTGTGAAGTTGTCATTTCAGAGAGAGACCAGACCTTCACACATCTATCTGTTGCTACATGTCTTATGCTCAAGCTCCATAGACTCACGTTGCCAGGTTTTAACAGCCAAATCCACCCAACTGTGTCTGAAAAACCTCCCAGAACACACAAAACATACAGCCCCGCAGTATTTCTGAGAGTAGTTCTACTCTGATGACACAGACTGGTTTCCCCCTCTCTCTCAGTGAAAAAAGGCATTCCCAGGAGCACTAATAGCTTTGGATTGAAGGATTTGTCATTAAAATTAAGAAAAAAACATATTGAGAAACAGGCCCGTCGACAGAAATTTGGGGGCCTGGGCAAGAAGCCTCATATGGGCTCCCCTCTAATATAAATAATAGGAAGAGGTGTCCCTAAGACCCCTTGGCCCCTCCCTGTCAACTTCCCAGATGAGAAATGACTTAGAGAAGTTAAAGATGCATTATGTAACTTATCTGTATCAGCCATTGATATTGATTTGGTTGGAACATCCCACAATATAGCATTATAATAATCAATCTTGCCTATCATTAGCCTCCTAGCATAATTGCTCAAGTAATTTTCCAAGGTTTTTTGGGAAAAAGTAAAACACTTTTATGAATGAGCCAATGACACCTACAGATGCAAAAGGGTTTGGAGAGTAGCAAGAGAACAGTCAAGTTGGGAAATTAAATAATTTCTAAATACTATGCAAATGATGCTAAGAATTGTTTTTATTTCTCAATACCTTCTGTGATGAAGGAAAGCATTTGTAACATGTTAAAATGCTAATAGAGTGTCTCTTTAAACACAGCAGGAGAAAACAGTATAACAGCTGGACCTTCTGGTTGTCCCTTTTACTGTGCACACTCCTCCACACACACACACACACGCACGCACACGCACGCACACACACACACACACATATACAGTATAAGACCCCAGCCGCACTCACACAAACTCATTGTGATCCCTGGATGTGGAAAGGCGGAGGTGTGAGACGGGAGCTGGAGCCAGGGGCAGAACAGTGATCGTGGGAGTGCCATTGTACGACTGCCAGGGCTAATGTGTCTGTGGATGGGAAACATGGAGAGCATGATTAGAACAGTAATCGTCTGCAGTAACAACACACTAGTATTGTTTATTCTATATATACAATTTAAAGTACGTAATCTCTATAATGGCCTTTGCAATCACATTATTCACAATCACAGTACTGAAAACCCATAGCTACTTATATAAAAGAAGACATATTATGCGCTTTTCTTTCTTTTCTTCTTTTAAAGCAAACATGCTGAGGCCAAAATTGTAAATTGAACTGCACATGTCAAAATCTCATCTCTAGTCTTGTTATTGCAGACGAATCACATGTTGGGTCCCGTGAAAGTGTCTTGTGTCTTCCTATTAACTGACTATCGCATGTGTAGATCAATATTTTACATTTTGTGCATTCTAAAACTCAATATTGATCTAAAACGGTGTAATTACAGAACAGGTCGACTGACCTGCTGTTCAAAACTGCAGAAGTCATTTTGACATTTTAATGTAGCAAGCAGCAGCTTTTCATTTAATGTATTTTTACTCTCAAAAGTAGCTACAATTTTAAACCCTTCTTGTATGATACAGAGTCTATTTTTTTCCAAATAATTACAGAACAATGGGCAGGGATAGGTGACAGGTACAGTCAGAGCATTCAAATCTCAAATTCAGGGCAATGCAGGATTACTCAAACATGCATGAATCAAAATGTAGCTCTAAATCTATACAGTCATATGACTCCTTTAGTGTGCCTTTGTTAGAGTTGTAAAGCATGTTTTATAACTTTTAAAAATGTGAGCTGACTAAAACACAAAAATAAATATTAAATATGCATGCTCAAAAAGGGGGAAGGCAGATCTTTGTTGGAGAAGCATATGTTTATGAAAATATTTATTCTTAGGCCTTAAAGGGGCTGTACCCAGGAAGTACAGCTGATGCTCTGTTAGCATGCGAGTTGCTGTTACCATTGCCAGACTCCACTCTGGCCTCTGCGGGTAGGAAAAAGGACTTATAAAATCTGCTCAGTGAATAATTTGGATGCTCGGAAAGTGCCAGGAAAGGCAGGAATAAATTTGGACTACTGCAAACTTTTAAAATAGTAAAAAAGTAGGTACAGCTTCTTTAAAAAGTGTGAATAAATAAACATAAATCCAAGAAGCAGAAATAGTTTTCGTTTTAAAATCTGTAAAAAAAAAAAAAAAAAAAAAAAAAAAAAAAAAGCTAACGCCCCCTCTTTGTATGCAGTAATGTACACTTACTAGTACCTGCGTGTGTCCAGTGTGAATCATTTTAAACACTAAAAAGCCTCTGAAATGATTACTTATCATTGTCAGGATAGGCGTTACAACATTAACTAAATTGTTAGCTTTTGAAGGGCTCTTACTTTGCAAAGGTTTGGAGACTCCATGTCGTTATCGTCCATATCTTTTATAATCCTTTTTCATGTTTTTTAAGAAGCTGGGATACCCCACTTCATTTTCTTTCTTGAACAATTGCCTAACTTGACAAACAGCCTATGGTGCGTGCTAATGTTGATGGGGAAAATCAGAAGAAATGAGAGGAACATCATAACTCCACATAGATAGACCCAGCGTGGTCCAGGAATACAACATGTGAGCTTTTTGGTTTTGGGGCAAGATTCAAAACCACCACAGTGTACTGTAATAGTGCACTGTACAATATTCTGTTGGTTGCATTGAGGTATGTTGTAGACTGTAGTAATAGTAGTAATAGTAGCAGTAGTAGGAGGAGGAGGAGCAGTGGAGTGTAGTAGTGGTAGTTATTTGACAGGGGACATTGCACAATAAATACAGCGCACAGCTGCAAACTAATTTTCATCTGTTGTCCCTGTGCAGAGGTAAAGTGATAGTAGTGCATTAGCTACTGGGTTGGTCTTATTGATGTGTGTTGTAGTGTGTAGTTGTAGTGCTAGTGATAGTAGCAGTAGCAATAGAAATAGTAGTAGTAGTAGTAGTAGTAGTGGTAGTAGCAGGAGGAGGGGGTAGTAGCAGCAGTAGTAGTTGTAGTAGTGGTGGGTATTTGACAGTAGTGCGTTAGCTGCTATACTGGCATAATTGATGCATTGTAACCTGTAGTTGTAGTAGTACTAGTCATGATAGTGATGGTAGTAGAAGTGGTAGTAGTGGCAGTAATAGTGCAGTAGTAGTTGTTTTGGTGACAGTAAGTTTTGTTTTACCCCGCACCACTCTCGTCTGCTAGAGTCATTGTCACTGACAGAACATTCTCACATCCACCCACTTCTTCAGATCTCATCCCTCTGCAGCTCACCAGACTGCACTCGACCTAATTACTTATTTCCAATTGGTTGTATCAGAAGTTATTCGAACACATTGTTATCTGAGGATGCATAGTTGGACATGAATAAATGCAATCAAGATGTAGTCAAGCAATTCATTAGCTTTTAATCTGAAGAGCCAGTGTAGCATTAACATTCTTTCTACTGTTACAAAGTTGTACCTTCACCAAAAAAGTATGCTGATGTCTCTCACCCGGTATATTCTTTACATTTTCCTGTTGTAGAACTCAAAATATTAAAAAAACATGTCTCTCTGTGGCTCTCTATACTGTACTCCCACAATTTGGTATACCTCTCGTCTCCTCTCTTCCCAATTCTTTTGGTATCTGAGGTGAAACCCTTAAATGAGGACAATAAAAATCTTTAGGTCATTTATTTAGGTTGAGGAGTCAGAGTGGTTTACAAAATTGTTCTCTGGAGTGAAAAGACCACTGCTTGCTCCTTGGAGTGCAATCTTCTTCACCCCTCACACCTTCTGTACCAAATTCTTATACTATCTCTTATACTATCTCCACCCGCGCAGGGGTGACCTCAACCTGACAGGTATCAGTTCTCTATGTGTCAACCGTTCTGACCAGTTCTGGCTGATTTCAACTGTTATTTACCATTTGACACAGAGGATGTGAGCATGCAAGTAAGCTGTAGGTGCAATAGAAATTTATTTTAGCAGCACAGCAGTAGAAAGATATTTTCAAAGGTCATGTTTCCATAGTAGAAAACTTAATATTCTCAACACTGTAACAACTGTCCCCTAGTACTAATTTGTTTTTTTTTTTTTTTTTTTTTTTTGTTTTTTAAATCAGACCAG
This sequence comes from Periophthalmus modestus, assembly GCA_019594935.1. Taxonomy (NCBI): domain Eukaryota; kingdom Metazoa; phylum Chordata; class Actinopteri; order Gobiiformes; family Gobiidae; genus Periophthalmus; species Periophthalmus modestus. The sequence continues at coordinate 19,585,386 of JAIEZT010001214.1, forward strand.
TTCATGGAGAAATTAATGACCAATGATCAAGCATAAAAAAAAAGCTACAGTTGGTAGGGATGACAAAGATTCATATGTCAAGATGTTTAAAAGCAGCATCCTTTTTAAATTTGCACTCTGATTCAGTATTTTATGAGAGTACCATGTCTTCTACCCACATCGTGTTATTTAAATAACTCAACGTGGTGTAATAGTAGTAGTAATAATTATATGAATTGAAGCTTAATCAACTTAATCAAAAGTAGCATTATTTGTCTGGCTGCTTCCATATCAAGCCACAATTCTTTCATCTTGGTTTTCCACATGTATACATTCAGAAAAGTGCTGCGTTGGCAGTATCATTATTTAGAGTACTCCCAGCAGCACTGTGACGTCATATTCCTTTTGAACAGAATGGATGTCTGTAGAAAGGCACTTACTTCTCTCTCCTTTGTCCTCCTACCCAGCCTGATTACCTGATTAGTAATACGCCCTGTCCTTTCTTCTTTTACAGAGATCACCATCATCGGATGAACTATGAATGCTGAACAAGATGATCTCCACCCTCGTGCGCCAGACAATGAGAGGTGGTAGGCTGAAGGGGGCGCTGTCGGACCCCCTGTTCGTTGTGCTCTTGGCTCTTCAGATCCTAGTGGTGGCTGGACTTGTGCGTGCTCAGACTTGCCCCTCCGTGTGTTCCTGCAGCAACCAGTTCAGCAAAGTAATTTGTACGCGACGAGGCTTACGAGATGTCCCAGATGGCATCTCCACCAACACACGCTACCTGAACCTGCAAGACAACCTCATCCAGGTCATCAAGGTGGACAGTTTCAAACACCTGCGCCATCTTGAGATCCTACAGCTCAGCAAAAACCATATCCGCAGCATAGAAATTGGAGCATTCAACGGTTTGGCCAGTCTCAACACTTTGGAGCTTTTTGATAATCGCCTCACGACAATCCCCAATGGAGCATTTGAGTACTTGTCCAAGCTGAAGGAACTATGGCTGAGGAACAACCCCATCGAAAGTATACCTTCCTATGCCTTTAACAGGGTGCCATCACTGCGGAGGTTAGACCTGGGCGAGCTGAAACGTCTCTCGTACATTTCTGATGGCGCGTTCAAAGACTTATCCAATCTACGCTACTTGAACCTGGGAATGTGCAACCTTAAGGAGATTCCAAATATACTCCCGTTGGTTCGGCTGGAGGAGCTGGAGATGTCCGGGAACCAGCTTACCATTATAAAACCCAGTTCTTTTACTGGACTGGTCAACCTGCAGAAGCTGTGGATGATGCACGCGCAGGTCCAAACTATAGAGAGGAACTCCTTTGATGATCTGCAGTCCCTTGTGGAGCTCAATTTGGCCCACAACAATCTCACATTTTTACCCCATGACCTCTTCACCCCACTGCACCGTCTTGAGCGTGTTCACCTGCATCACAACCCCTGGAACTGTAACTGTGATATCCTGTGGCTTAGCTGGTGGCTCAGAGAAGCGGTGCCGGCTAATACTAGCTGTTGCGCACGATGCAACACACCTTCGGTCTTCAAGGGTCGCTACATTGGGGAACTCGACCACAGCTACTTCCAATGTGATGTCCCCGTAATTTTGGAGCCCCCCACGGATCTAAACGTAACGGAAGGGATGGGCGCCGAGCTCAAATGTCGTACAAATTCTTTAACAGCAATTTCCTGGCTCACACCGAATGGATCGCTGGTAACGCACGGTGCTTACAAAGTTCGTCTGTCGGTTCTCAATGATGGAACGCTGAATTTTACGAGTGTTACGATGCAAGACACGGGGACTTATACCTGCATGGTTAGCAATACTGCGGGGAATATCTCTGCCTCGGCTGTGCTAAACGTCAGTTCAGTGGACAACAGTGGAGTCACCTACTTTACAACCGTCACTGTGGAAACTATCGAGACCATCGGCGATGAAAGCCATACCCCTCTACCCCCTTTTGGCTGGGTGTCCTCTTCGACCACCAAAGGCACTCCGGTCTCCACTCGAACCACAGAACGGACTTACACCATCCCGGTACTGGATGTTGACAGTGAGGGTACCTTCACTGGATTGGACGAGGTGATGAAGACAACCAAGATTATCATCGGGTGTTTCGTCGCTATCACGTTAATGGCTGCTGTGTTGCTGGTGATATTCTACAAGATGAGGAAGCAGCACAACCAGCAGGACCCCGATGGACCAGCCTCATCCATGGAGGTGATCACGGTAGAGGAGGAGCTAGCGGGGGTGGCAGCCATGGAGAGGCACTTGAGTCTGCCCCCGCTGGATCATTACAACCACTACAACACCTATAAGAGTTCATACCACCACGCGCCCATGCTCAGTACCTTACACAGCTCGGTAACGCAGGAACCTTTACTCATCCAGGCCTGTTCCAAAGACAACGTCCAGGAAACCCAGATCTGAGCAGGGCCAGGCCAGAACACACACAACACACACTTTTGGAATACGTTACAGTCAACATTTCAACATAAAACAGATCCAAATGACAGTAAGGTGATGTCGACATGGACAATAAATCAGCGTTTGGGAAAGTTCAATGATACTTTAACAATGTCTTTCTAAAACAAAGATTATTTATTAAAAGTATGTCTAGTGGCTAAATGAAGACAATTTTGTGATAGCTTTTTAGCTTGTTTGATTTCTCTTTCTGTGTAAAACTGCACAAGGGAAAGAATGGTTGACTAAGGCATTAGTGTAGAATGTATGAGCGCCGTGGCAGTGAATTCAAAATGTTGCTATGAGTCATTCTCAGCGTTTCCATTTTACAAATTCACTGAATTTGCAATCTCCAATCCATTTCTATTTTTAAGATTTGAAAGTCATGTTTTTTGCTGATCAAAATGGGACAAATTCAAGTATTTCTTAATTGACCTAGCTCTCAAATCTTAAGGGGTCAAGTTCTACAGCCTTACCAGAAGTACCATTGTCCTGACAATTTGATTTATGTTTCATCAAGTGTTTTCTGCAAAATCACTGGTTTGAAAAATTGTCAGAAAATGAAGTCAGTACTTTTTTTTCATACAAGTCAATTTTTTTTGGTTTTTACTATTATTTAACTGAAAATTCTATGCTATTTACAGGAGAGATATCAAACTAAATATGAAACCATACAACCCTATGAGATCTACCCAAGACAGGAAGTACCGAAAGGGGTCCCAAGATAATTTGTTGATAAATATGAGTTGTCAATAGATAGCCTTCAGATCTCAACAGCACTCCGCATAATACATTTGACTGCTTATGTGACATACTGGCTGCAGTTACTCATCATTTCATTAATAAATCATTGTTGTCCTTATTATATTGAGGTAATATTCGAGTCTAACAAAGCTTCTGTGTAAGTATTCTGGGTTAGTACAACATAAATCAAAGACCAGTCAAGCTTAAGACTTTTGTGAGACAAGTTGGCCAACACCCAGAATGCCATTATTTCATGAGACATTACAGCCATTACTTAACATAGCAATATTGTCCCTGCATTATCTACACCATTATCTACATTTTCTCCCTGATGTATATTTTATTAATTTGGTGGGACTATTGTCAGATTTTAACTACAGATTCATTTGGTTTGAGTTCTCGCAGCTTTCATGTTTTTTTGTTTAGCATCTTCCATTTTGCACAAGGTCAGCCATTATTTTGCTGAACTGTGGAGAAGAGACTCTTTTGGAGTATTTAGAATTAAACTACAACATACATAGATAACTTTTTAAAATTTTGTGCATTGTAATATTGATCTAAAACTGCTTAATAATAGAAACGAGTCCACTGACTTCCTGTTCAGAACTGCAGAACTGATAAGCCTCTTCGTAGTGGCATTTTACTATTGTAAGCTGCAGAGTTGAAAGTTAGTTATGTTACATTTTTAACTATATATGAACGACCTAGAGTTAGTTTTTCTTTAATAATTTAACATTGAAATACAGCTCTGAGTAAGCTAACGATGAGGGAACACAGTTGCAAAATGGTCAAAGTCGAGTTTACAAATGCCCCCGGTAACATAATTATCGCATGCCAATAACACACTGGGCTTATATAGCATATTTAAAGACTCCCAAAGTACTTTAAAGGAGGGTTGTCACTACCTAAAATCAGATACTAACTAATACTAAATCTAGTATAGAAACAACATACTCATTTGAGCAGGTATCAATACTAAAAAAGCCACATTCACAGGACAGGAATGAACATTTCCTGAACAGCTTTAGAAAGATCTCGTAGCTGTATCAGAACAAGTATAAGACCACATAGATTAGTACCAGGGGCAGCACCAGACTTTCTTGGTTGCAGGATATATGGGGGTGCTACGTTCTTCAATGGGGGCGCTCACTTAACATGTTAATTTAGAGTCTTATATGGATGCAAGCACACCCCCTCCCTCTAACATGTTTGCTTTGCTTGTTGTTGTAGTTGTAGTTGTAGTTAGCCACTGTAGTGATTTATGAAAACTAATATGGAATTATTTATTATAGTCTAATTTTGATCACTGTGGTTGCCCTTTGAACATTTTAGTTGGGATTGGATGTGATTTGAAAGTAGGGCCAAAATGCTTTGTGTGACCTATGGGGGAGCATTGGCCATTCTAGGGGAGGCTAGGGCCTTCACCTCCGGTGTCGCCGACAACTACACCCATGAATCACTATGGAACCTACCTGGACAACTGAGGGATTACCAATATAACGCCACATGGTAATATAAAAGAAAGTCTGTTCCTTACTATCAAAATAGAGTTTTGATACAAAATTTTAGTAGCATGACAATACTACAAAACCTGTAGTATCCTGCTAACTAACTGACAAAAATATGGCTACCGACCTGCTCCAATGGCCCCTTCGATCACCATTGCATTGGTGTGGTTTAATCCTTCAGATCTGGACACCATAACATTGGTCACAGAATTGAGTTGGAGCATACGGCCACCTTGTGTAACTGCCCTCTTTAACCTGGTAATGGTGTGTGTCCGATCAGTGTAGCGTTACCTCCTGACACCCAGGGGTCAGCCTCGCCCCGCTGCTGATCTGGCCATCTGTTCGGTTAGACGAGGAATAATCTGCTTTGTTATGTTTGACGATCAAATCAGGGAATATAGTTAGGGAACCTTGTTTTTCAGTGTTGTTATTAATAAATAGTGTTGTCATGTTACTAAGACTCGATTTTAGTAACATGACAACATGTTACTAAACTTGATTTTGACTAAGGAATTCGCTCAATACTGATTACACAAAATGCTCCTTTTTAGTAATAGAATGTAATTTTCATATACAGAATAATAGTACTTACTTTATCTTAGCATATGGTCTTAATTCATTATGAATGCTCAAAATCATGCTAAAACTGTTCAGGAAAGCTCAAATTTTGTCCTGTAAATGTGATTGTTTGCAGTATCAATACTTGCTCAAATGAGTACCCAGTTTCAGTATGAGTTTTAGTATCAATTATTATCTGATTTTCGATACTTTTTGCAACCCTAATGAATAGTTGTGCAAATTTTTGTCAATTAAGTTCAGAAATGTAATCCAAATAGACTTATTCTTTCTGAAATTAGTCTTTTTGAATGAGAGAGAATTCTAAATTATAATGGTTTCATCAACTGCAATTTTCTCCATTTGTGTTTTTGATTAGTTTCAGTCTGTGAAAATATTTGTTGGGGACTGTGACCAAATATTATTGAAAACTCCTCGACATATCTACAGTTTTAAGTGTTTTAATGAATTATTTTAAACTGTACACTATGCAATCTTTCACCTGCTTGTCTCCATGGAGATGTTGCCTGAAATGTTCATTATTTTGGCATTAAAATGATGTTGATGTTGAGGCTCTTCTCTCTATAGACCTGGCCTGTAAATTGTCCTAGTATCATCACCTGCTATTCTCCGTGGAGAGATAAATTTAATGCCACACTGTGGAACATTTCAGGCAAAGCAATGACATGTCCATGGAGACAAGCAGGTGACTAACCCTCCATCAGAAAAGTTATATTCAAAGCATCTTCAAAGCATCTATAATAACACGTTAACAATATTTATGCTGGTCTCTCTATCCGTGGGTTTCTGAGTTTCTCTTGCACCGTTGCCACAGCTTTTAAATAATTGAAAAGACACAATGATATCTTTTGAATGGTGAAAAGTTCTCAAAATAAACTGGAAAACAGAAACATATGAATACTATTGCCATAGTCAGTCAGCAATAGTTCCACATGTACATGACTTCAACTGTAGCACATTTTCATATTTTGGTCCTGGAAAACTCTGAAACTTTGATCGTGGATTCACAACACCTCGCCGCTGTACATGTACCGTTTAGGGCTTCAAAGACCGGAGCTTATGGGGGAGTCGGCCGCTCATAACACTCTTCAAATACAACGCGATGGCAGATATGAAAGGAGAGGAGTGAAAAACAGATAAGAAAGAAGGAGGGAAAACTAGCCATGGGCCCGTCACCATGGCAACAGTGACCTTGTGCAGAAAAGTGCGCGGCGTAGATGCTTTTCTGCTTTCAGCCAGCGCTACAACCCTGCGGTGACGGACAAAAACGCGGTTAATAATGACAAGCAGTGATGAAAATGTACGGTGTTAAAATGAAGTGAAATCAAAAGTCTCAAAATTATAATTAAGAAATGTCAGATGTGAAATTATATGTTTCAGTCGGGGTCAGTTCTGAATTATGTACAGGCAATCTCAACCATATTCATAAGTAAGAAATGTGGGATTTGGTGTTAGTTTTTTGTGTTACCAGGATAACAACGTGCTAATTTGAAATACATAATAAGTACATGTTTGGAAAAGTATACAGCTCAACTGGTTCATAAATAACTAATCCATTAAATTAAACAGTGGAACAGTTGGATCCATGTGCATAATGGATGCTCCGAGCGGTGCATACTCATACTGTCGTTCAACCACATTGCCTAGTATGAATATGATGGTGACTGGTGGTGATTGATGGTGGTTGGAGGGGCCGCTGGCACAGATTAGCAGTCTAGTTCAAATCAGTCTACCCCAGGGCAGCTGTGGCTGCAGGAGTTGCTTACCAATACAGAGAAACACATTATGCTTTTTTCTGGTACTTATAAATAACTTATTTACAATGTGTTATTTTTAAACTGTGATATTGATCTTAAATGCCTTGATAATAGAAACAGGTCCACTGACTTCCTGTTTAAAACTGCAGAACTGAGAGGCCCTGCTCCAAGCAGTAGATTTCCATTTACATGAGGGGAGATTGGTGATGGTGAAAACAAACATTTTCTGAGCGCTCGAGCAACAAATACAGGACAATACAAGTTTAGTCAAACATGCATGAATCATAATGGGCTACCACTCAGAGTACGGAAATGATGAGAGTACTACATTATAACGAGGCTAAAAGATCATAAAAGTCGATTTTGCATAATGTGTCTCCTGTAATGAATAATACAGTGTAGTGCTTTGAGAGACGTGTCAGGGCTGTAAAGTGCATATGACAGGTTTTCACATTTTGCTAATCATGACTTCCTTTGGTAGGATAGTAAGCTTATTTGTGAATATATGTAATCGTCTTACATCAGTGACAGTTTGTGGAAAAAAGTTGGCAAAAAAGTGGGTAATAACAGGAAGATCAATACGCTAAATTCTTTTAAATCTTCTAAATTCCAGGGTGTAAAATGATCAACTTTAATAAAACTGTCAAATTAGGCTAGATTTTAGCATTCCATATCCAGTCCCTTGTAATTGTTCCTATAGTGTAGTCAAATCATTGAATGTAAGTACTGGTAATTAGCGTAAAACTGGCATCTGAACTAAAGACACTTTCATTTGAGATCTCTGATGCATCTGGGAAGCATTTAGTGAGTAAACATTATCTTAAATGTTATTAATGAGGAGAATATACACCATTATCATGAAATAAACATGTTATATACTATTTAGAGGGGGGTATTTTTTTCCCGATTATGCTTTTTTTTTTTTTTTTTTTTACTTTCTAGCATGTTATAATGTGGTTCTGTCATCAAAAACATGCCTGAAGATCTTTAAGATGTCATCCATCTATGTTTTAGTAATCTCTCCCGGGCCCTAATCAAACCCTCTTTACTGTTAGCTGTAAGATTCTGTGCAATGCTCATCCCACAAGCCCACATCGCCAATGCTTCCACATGACAATTTTCCATAAACATGCAAAAGCATGATACAAAACTGCACATTACTTCACAAACCTGATATGATGTGCAGTAGTTTCATTAGCGGGATGCAGGCGGATTGTGTTGTGACAGTGCTTTGAAGGAGGAGTCACTAAGCATGTAGATCAAAGGGAGGGGAAATAAGTTGTTTTCAGTGAATATATCTTTTTCAAAGTAATCAAAGGTAACAAAGACAACATGGTGCTCTAAATATGTTGTTTGCAGTTAATACCCCAGAGAAATAAAATATTCCCTGTAAAAAATGTGGATTCCTAAGGGTCAATGTTATAAATGATCGCCTACGTCTTGACGTCACTTTCCTGCTTAGACACTGACAGAGTGGGGCCTGGAGTGGCGCCGGTGACGCTGTAGACTTGTCATCATTGGAGTTGGCAGTAGGAGCAGAGTGCTGGCTGCACAGTGAATCAGGGGAGCTGCAAAGGGCCGGGTCTAGTCTGACTCACAATATGGACACAACCAGGACATCTGAGGAGAGGAGGAGGCGGGATTTTATTTATTTTTTTATTTTTATTTTTTTGTGAGGGGAGTGTATGTTATATCAGGATTAGGAAAGATAACAATAATAAAAAGAAATTATGACACACAATTAAAGGCTTAGTAGATGGCAATGATGGCGATTTTTAAATTTTATTTATTTATTTTTATGTTTTTGGTTAATATTTTTAAATAATTTACATAATCTACAATATATAAATACATTTTTTTTTAACCAAAAAAGGAAATGCGTATGTATTGCCTACCCATTTTAAATCAAATTATTGCACAGGATACTGGAACAGCTTCACAGTAAAACACAAACTGTTAGCACTAGACAATGGACAGATCTCAACTGTACATGTAATTTTGATAATCACAGTTAATTTTATGCTTGACAGAAGTAGACAGAAATACATAATTTCAGTTCACCATTCAGTTTATCCCATAACTTTGCACCAATAACTGTGACGCATCTTGATTTAACATTTGATCTGCCTATATTCAAAATGATGCAAACCTCTTCAATTATAATGACTGAAATCCTGTCTACTTTTAGGAATCATATTATTTTTGACTCTATAAAGAATCTCTGTTAAATATATAGAGTATCCCTTAGCTTTAAAGATTTATTCTGAGTAAACAAATGATTTGTTGGTTCCTACTTTATCAACAATTATCATAGCCCTTTTTTGCAATTTAACTAATGCGTTAATACACGTTTTTCCTGCATTTCCCCATATCTCTGCACAATAAGAGAAGTGGTCAGTTGACTGTGACTGAATATTGTAACTTGTTAAGTACAGTTTGTTTCAATTTCTTTTAAAAATATCCTCCTTTTTAATCTGTATTAAATACGGAGGCAGATTTTTCCAAATGATCTTTAGAACACTGGTTTAGGTAATAGCAGGTAATGTTTTAGTACATGGTTAGTTAAAGTTATTTGTTGTTGAAACCCTCTTCAAAAAAGTACTAGCTTTGTATTTATTTATTTTTACTAACTTTTATTTATATTATTTTGTGTGTGGGTATAGATTTTGTGTGAGTTTGCTTAATTTGTATGGAAGCTTTCACTGGGGAAATGTACGATTTACACATACAGCTCATGACATTACGTAATATTCATCCATGGATCTATAAAAAGCATTTTAACTTTTTAATTTTTCGGATTTTGTTTTTGGTGAATTTGGGAGTCTTTACATAAAAGTCTTAAAATCTTAAAAGATGGAAACTTTACTTTTTTTTACCCAATATTTATGTCAGAAATCTACTGTAAACATTTTAAACTGATAAAAATGTAGTAGGTGATAAAACTGCCCGCTGTGTCTTGCCTTAGATTTAGTCATTTCAGTAGAAGCATGATTCATCTTCACATCATAAAACAGAATTGTAACGTAATTATAAAGAATATATAGAAATGAATATACTGCCAGAGAGTAAACCATTCTTTCCCTTGACTATGTTCTCTTTTCAATGCAATTTTCTTTTCAACGCTTATGGTGGCTTCCTGACGCAGTGTTGATGCAGGCTACAGTTAAATGTATGGGCAAAGTGGAGAAATTGTACCAGTATTTGATGAAGCAAAAATGGAAACTATATATACTGGACTTTAAAGGCGCTGTACCTGATTTTTACTGTCTTAAAAATGTGACAAACAGAACTAGTTCATTTTAAACGATTTGCAGTGGTCCAAAGTTATTCCTCACTTACCTTATGCATTCCGAGTATATTAATTACTCACCATGATGAGTTTATAGCACTTTTCGCAGCTTTGAGAGACCAGATCGGAGTTTTGCTGTCACTGTCAAGCTAACAACAACTAGCATGCTAATGTACACTTTCTAATTATCAAACAATAAAACACTTTATAATTAGATGCAGACAGCACACAGTGAACTTATTTTGACCTCAAGACCTGCTTATAATATATATCTGTGCCGCAAGACAAATTTTGCTCAAATACATGAAAAAAATCAGGTACAGGTCCTTTAATGTTAATAGAGTGACTGATTTGCAGGTGAATTTCTGTTCGTCTGTTTCCAAGGGAGGGCGCTGTCCACCAAATTCTCTCATTTTTGGAGAGAATCAGCATCAAACGGTTGAATTTCTACAAAATAATAAAAAAAAAAGATATTTTCAAAAACCAACAAAAAATATTCAGATCATAATTTTACATGTGCTTTAATTGTTAAAAAATGAAAAAAAAAAAAGTAACAAAAAGAGGGGGAAAAAAAAAAACTAAAGCCACAAGAGACTGTGCTTGTAGGGCGGGCGTGGATTCTTGATACCTGAGATTGTAGTTCATACTGTACATGATTCAAATAAAGTGCATTTTTACAACACCTTTTCGAAAGTGATATTTTTTTTTACATTTTTTGTGACAGATACTGTGAATATTTTGTAACAGATGGTCTACATTCAGAAACAACATGAGATATTATGGCCATGTTGTATGACCTGCAGGTTTTAGGTGGGTTTTTAGATGCTAACTGTTGGGTTTTGTTGCACAATTCTGGCAACCGTGATCCAGGTTCTCCTTTCATCCACTTTCTGTCCAGGTTCTCTTCTGGTTCAGGTTTGAACCAGTTTCCCACTGATTCAGGTTTAGGCATGTTCTTCTCTACTAGTCCAGGTTCACTCTAGGTTTTGTCCCAGCATCGGAAGTGAGCATGGGTGTGGTTCAAGTCCATATACATTGGCTTAATTTGGTTGAAATCTATGGGTCTGGGTTCTTTTATGAACAGGTTATCTCCAGGTTCTCTTCTGAGCAGGTTTAGTTCAAGTGATCATCTTTGAGGTTCTTCTCTAGTCCAAGTTCTCTGGTTCAGCAAGTTCAGTCCAGGTTCAGTGCAGGTTCTCCCATGGTCCAGTTATATCTGGTTCAGGTCCAGTGTAGTTTCTTCTGTAGTGTAGGTTTAGTCCACATTCTCCTCTGGTGCATGTTCAAATCAGGTTTTGTCTAGATTCTCATCGGGTCCAGCTCTGTCCAGGTTCTCATCAGGTCCAGCCCCACTGAGCCTAAGTCCAGTCTAAGTTCTTCTCTTCCACAGGATTAGTCCAGGTTCCATCCAGGTTCATCTCTGGTCCAGGTTGTTCTCTGACTTCAGTCCTGATTCTCCTATAGTCCAGGTTCAGTCCAGGTCTTGGTTTAGTCCAGTACGTCTCCACAGGCTTCAGCCATTCTTTGTGTGTGAGAATGAGCAGCTCAGGCTGACAGCAGGAGAGTGAGAGAGGAATGATAATCAGTGATTGCTCTGCTACAGTTATGAAAAAGCCTCTGATCAGAACCTCCAGTCACACAAGTCTACCCAGACCTGGTCTCATAATGAACAAAACCCTTATAAAACATTTTGGATATGATGTGATTTATATTTCACTTTAAGCACACTGACAAAAATGAATTTTTATGTAATCTTAAAGCAACACTGTGTAACTTTCTGGAGGTGGCACGACACCTGCATGATTGAAAGTTAAAGCTGTACTTTGGAACATTTTCAGTGGAGATGATAAGTTTTATGCCATACTGTGGAAGATTAACCTCTTAGTCTTGCAACCCCCCAATACTAACATACAAGTTAGCATTAAAAGCATTATCATTTTGCAAAGAAATGTGGAAAAAGAAATAATTTACATAAAAATACTGTTACAAAAATAGATAGAAAAAATCGATTTCTAGATCTCCAGATGCCTAATGGAGAGTGGAGGCGCTGTTCCATCTACCTCCAGTTCTTTTAAAACACACCTGACTTCATAAAAGGCCATAATTATGTGACCGTTCTACAATTACAGAAGACAGGAGAAAAGCATTAGCTGTAAAAATGAGCACACACCCTGCGTACCCCTCAGACATGAAGCATTTATAGTATTTTAGTAATTGAAATAGGTTACGTTCATGTGGCATCACAACATTCAGAGCTGCCAATGCTTTAAGCTCGAGGACAGGTCAGAATCCTTGTTCATGGTTAATATCGTCTGTAATTACTGGGCCTTTCCACATGGAACAAAAACTGGCTCAAAGTTCAATGTCTTCTCTAATGCCTCTAGCAGAGAGTGAGAAAAAAAAATGGGTAAAAAATGTGGTGCATAATTCAATCACAAACAAACAAAATGTAATTGTGGCTAAAAGCCACAAGAATTCAAAGGGTTATGTGGACAAAACTGTTGTGGAACAAAAATAGTTTACAAAAATTTGATCTTTTACAAAAATGATAGTGTTCAAAAAAAAAAAAAAACAAAAAAAAAAAAAAAAAAACAGTCCCCTCTATCCATCTATCTATCTATCTATCTATCTATCTATCTATCTATCTATCTATCTATCTATCTATGCAGGGGAAAAAAACAAGCAAAGTTACAGGTCAGATCTGTGGAGAGGTGATTTTACTGATAGTAAAAATGCAGGCTTTTTAATGCGTAATTGGATGAAATGCATTATTTTCATGATTATTTACATTGTAGATTCTCACTGAAGTATTTGAGTATTAAATAATATTGTGATATGATAGTTTACAGAGAGCCAAAGTAACAATCACTAAATATTACATTACATTTATGTTGCATCTTTCAAAAAAACATACAATTCTAGTATAATCAATAATATCTCCATGGCGACAGACAGATGGTACGTCCCCTACCAGAAAAGTTACATAGTGCACTTTTCAGATTTTTAAATAATGATATATGATATATATATTTATATTTAGTTTAATTTTTTTTTTATAGTCTCCCCTCCCTCTGCTCTCCGTGTTAAGTTACTCCCCTCTTCAGAGTGCTGATGAAACTACTGCACATAGCATCAGGTTTGTGAAGTTGTACCACAAGGAGAGTTTGAACAGGGCCTGAAAGAGATCCCAAGATCACTCAAACAAGCATGAATGACATATATAACCTCTTCAGGCATGCTTTTGAGGAGGCAACAACATTTTCACAAAGTAGAAAGCTAAAAAAAAAAAAAAAAAAGATTTTGCAATCACACCCCTTTTTTAAGAACATAGGTATTTAATCAATATTGTCCTCCCCAGAAATAAACAAACAGTGAATTGACACACAAAAAATAAAAATAATTAAGTGAGTAAATAACAGCAACACAAGCACAACACACAGCCTGTTGAGTGGGTTCACATTTGTCAAGGCATTACTTAGCTGTTCCACTGTATCTGTCTTATGTGCAGCCTTGTCTACAGGAGCTGTCCGTGGTGCTGAATGCCCACAAGCTTTACAGGGATATTGTGGGCGTATTTAAACATACAACTCAGGTCACAAATACTGTAAGAATTATAGACATTTAGCTGTCATCTTTATTTCCATGACAATTTACATTGTAGATTCCCACTGAGAGCATCAAAACTATAAATGACACATGTGGAATGTAGTAAGCAAAAAGTTTTGTTTGATCACTGCTTTGCAGTCTTGGCATTTATTGAATCTGACAAAGCACAGGTTTGAAGTGAAAACCATTTCAGGTGATGTTATTATAAAGATCACTGACAGAAGGCCAAGGGTTTGCAGCACTACCGATTAAGCAAATTTAAGAAATTTTTGTCTTAAATATAAGAAATATTTAGTTGAGTATTTTTCTTTGCTATATAATTTTATACATATTGCATCATAATATTTGATGTCTTCTGTAAAATGTAGAAACAAGCAAAACAAGCAAAACAAATAAAAAAAAAAAAAAAAAAAATTTACTGGCAGAGCATTTAACTCATCCATGTCCAGATCAGGACTTCAGGAGGGTTCATAATTGGACCTGGGTTTAGCAATGGCATTATAAAGCACAGGATGTAAGGACTTGAAATTTCATAAACATTAGCTTTTATTTCATTTATTGTTTCCAAGCTGAATACCCAATCAGAAAGCAAGATTTGCAATGTCAGTTTACACAAAAGACTTTCTCTGATCTAAATCATCACTACCTAAAGGCCAGCACAGTAGCCAATCATGAATGAGTGCTAGTGCAGCCTCTGAAGCTCAGTGAGTGAATTCTGGAGGTTCTGAGCTTTCAGATGAGGCCTGTCCATATACTGAGAATGAGAGAAACTAAACCAGAAAACTAGTTCCGTTGTGATTGTAATTCCTTTATTAAAACAGTAAGAGAGCAGGCTATGTATCATTTACATGATACAAATGTAAAAATACATTGCATAACATAACTAAGAAAACTAATGCTAAATGTTGTTGGTTTTTTTTTGTTTTTTTTACAGTTTGTGCTTGAGAATTATACTGTAAATTCTGTGTCTTAAGCTTATTAGAAACCACGATTAACCTGTGTCGGTCTTTTCAAACTCTTGAAATCCTATAGGCAAAATTAAAAGGAATTAATCTTCTGGAAGTGGCTGGAGGAGCTCCATATGCCCACTGCTCCTGACAGGTTGTCCAGAGGCACTAGTTCAATGATGGTCAAAAAAAAAATCCCTAAAGGCACAAAATAATCTAAATTTAAAAAGGGGGTATTATGAAAAATTGATTTGTTGAGCTTTCTACCATGTTATAAAGTTGTTCTCTCATCAAAATCATGCCTGAAGAGGTTTTAGATGTCATCCGTGCATACAGTAATTTAGCAATCTCTCCTGGGCCCTATTAGAATCCTCTTTACTGTTAGCTGTAAGATTCATACAAACTCCACACACACAAGTATATCATGCACAATTACTCTAGCCCCATATTGAAAAGAATGCTGAGAATCCTGTTTCCGTTTAGTCCCCATGAGTGATGTGAGGAGTGCGGAGGAGGACCAGGGGAGCGACGAGGGAACGGAGGTCCGGGTAAATCAATTAGGGCCCGCGCCCTGTGTCCGCTGTGAGCTGTTTGTTTGCATAAGGCCTGACAGATATGAGCATGCAGCTGTTGAGATCGATACAGACCCGAGATATACTCACCTCCACACACCCGCAGCACTGCATAAATCTGACCCAAGACACTGCTCTGTCCACGGGTTAGGCTGAGAGGAGGTGCTGCCCCTAGTGGTCAGGGAAATGAGTTGTAGTAGGTGTATAGATTAGCACTAGAGGGAGGGACGGAGTTTTGTTAGAAAGGGGGAAAAAATAAAACAAAAAAAATCTGAAAAATGTATTGAAGTCACACAATTTGTTTATGTATTTGTTTATTTACCGATCTTGGGTTATTTATTTACTGATCTTGGGTTACCAGGAATTAGGGTTGTCTGAAAGTATCAAAAATCTGATACTCATATACACTCACACTCATTGAAACTAGATACTCATTTGAGCAGGATTATATCGATACTAAAACAAAGTCCCGGTCACATAACAGAAATTTACCATTTTCCTGAATATTCTATAGTCTAAATGATCTTGAATGTATCCAAACAAGTATATTGACATCAGTACTAAGTTTATGAGTCCCATGGACCACTACTGAAATTTACCTGGACGAAGGATTATACTGATATAAGGCCACATGGTATGTTAAAAGAAAGTACTACCATTTACTGTTGAAAATCACATTCTACTTGAAATCTAAATTAAGAGTGTCTTAAAGCACCATTTTGGTACTTTTTGCTAAAAGTCAAATAAAACAGAAAGTCTGTTCCTTGTGGTTGTTTTATTACTTTGAAAAACATCCTTATTGTGAATTATACTTTTTATGCTCCACAGTCTGTCCTCTTTCTTTTGCACTGAATAATTGTTCAAATCATTCACAGTATCTGGAAAATTTAAAGGGCCCACGTTTCACCACTTCTTTGATCAGTGTTGTTTTAAATTATAATCTGGCTGTTTCCTCATCATCATCAAAGCATACCTATATATATATATTTATATATATATATATTATATATATATATATATATATATATATATATATATATATATATATATATATATATATATATATATATATATATATATATATATATATATATATATATATATATATATATATATATATATATATATATATATATATATATATATATATATATATATAAATATATATATATATATATATATATATATATATATATATATATATATATATATATATATATATATATATATATATATATATATATATATATATATATATATATATATATATATACATTTTTCAAGAAGAAAAAAAATACTTCCATTTTTTTATGTCATGTGGTAACACAGGAAGTGAATCCATTTGTGTTTTAGCCCCCCATATTACTTCAGTAGAATCTGAATAAAAGATAAAAGCCCTGGAATTGGTTCATCAGAGACTTTTTGAGTTTTGGAGATGAAGACAGAATAATAATAGGTTACTCAAGCAGGTATGAATGAAGCAAACCACAACTCCAGGTATGTTTTTGATGAGGTAACAACAATATAACCTCACAAGAATCCATTAAGAATGATGCAAATTGTGAATCAAATTACGTTATATATGATCCTTATAGTTTAGCCTCCTGTTGGCTTGTACTGGCTTGCTCTTATCTGCTCTGCTCAACACTAGTCCTGTCACTATAGGTCCTCACACACTGCATGAATCGTGTCCCTGATTGTAAGCGTCAGGGGCCTCTCTCCATCGATCCCCCCTCACTGCTGTTATCTGCTGAGGGCCCACACAGATGGATTGTGGGTAAGTACTTGAGCGGATGGATACGGGCTGAGGACAGATCGTAAAACGCCCCCAGACCTCCTCCACATCTCCAGATCAATAGACGCGGCATCAGCAGAACATGCACAGACAGGGAACAATAGGTCTGACAAGTGCTGGGGATGTAGACTATAAAATATGATTATGTATTTTTATGTTTATTTTTTTAATAACATGCCTGGAGTAAACTGATTAATTAGATGCCCCCCTTTATGAACTTAATTTGGTTGATTCCATTCTCTCTACATCATGCGGTGAAAATACAGGGAGTCCTCTTTTGCAGTTCCATACACCAGTAGTCATCCAGTGTTTTACAATTATGAAATGCAACACCTATTTGAATAAAGTATCATCTTAATTATGTCTGTCATTTCGACCAGTCATATTCTTAAAGTGCTGTTCTTAAAGCCACAGTATGTATATGTACCTTTTTTGCCAAAAAAAAAAAAAAAATAGTGTAATATAAATCCATGTTTTTGTTGTGTTTGTTTTGTTTGTTTTCTCTCTTTTTTTTTTTTTTTTTTTCATTGTGTTTATTGCACTGAAAACATAGAAAAACATGCGTTCTTACTGTGACCTGGCTCTTAAGTGTCTTGGAGAAGGGCCTCCTCCTGCTTCTTTCCATGTGTTGTTCTTTTCACTATAATATTCCATAGTATGGCATATAACGTATCTTTCTCCATCAAGAATCTTCCAAATGTTTCTCTTTACATCATGATCATAAAGGTGCGTGCCAACTCTAGAAAGTTACATACTATCACTTTAAAAAGGTTTGATTTGGAGTTGGTGGAAAATAGTTTGGTTCTGGTAATATATATTTTAAAGGTACTGTTAAAGTTTTTTCTCATTCTCAGGAATGAGGCCATGCCTCATGTGAAAGCTCAAAACCTCCTGAATTCACTCACTGAGCTGCAGAGGTTGCACTAGCACTCATTCATGATTGACTGCAGGTGCTGGGGTTTAGGTAGTGAGGATTTTTAAGCTTAAATCTACTGGATTTGAAATTGGCAACCCAAATTAGAGACTCATTCTGAGATGAAGCCAGTCACACCTACAGATGCAGCAGGGTCCGGAGAGCAGAATGAGGCAGGAAACCCCATGATGCCTATTGCATGTCTACAAATTACCAGCCAATTTTACCTCACCATTTAATTGCTGTAGTTCTGATGGTTGCTTAGCTGGCTGGTTCCACACTGGCAGCTACACCTAGCGCCAGTCTGCCCAAGGGGACCTTTGTCTAGAAATATGGTACGTAAGACTATTATTGCATTATGATGATATGATAAATGTTATGGAGAGTGGAACAAATAAAGAGCAGACTGTACTTACAATTACATGAGGAGTGACTTTATGAGTTGCATTTGCACATGGACAGAAGGAGGAGGAGGAGGATACTGTGCGCAGAGCCTGTCACACTTAAATATCTATTGTGGTATGAATGTAAATAAGAATCCTACATGCATACATAACATAACACAGAGCGGACACAACTGCTCCTCTTTCAGCTACAGGGCTCGCACTGCATATTTTGTTTGAATATTTATCATCTGAGACTTGCATATTTATGCTTCTGCACTTGCACACATTCCAATGAAAAATTGGGACTAAATCCAGACTAGGACTAAATCAGGACTCTAGAAGAAGGAATACATCAGGACTAAATTGAGCTCAAACCTGAACCAAGCCGGTATTAGAACAAATACACTAGCTACATCTCTAAAATGGCCTTACCACCTTGTCAATGCCAGATTTTGTCTGATCTTGGAAGCTAAGCAGGGCTGCTCCTGGTTAGTATTTGGATGGGAGACCACTGGGAGTGCCAGGTGCCCCTGTGAGACAGCAGTGACTGTAGTGCAACCTATTGATGTGTCCTTAAGCAAAACACATCACCCACATTGCCTAGTATGAATTTAGTTTGTGAGTGATTGTTGGGGGTGGTCAGAGAGGTTGATGGAGCAGATTGGCAGTTATCTATCTATTATTATTATTATGCTTCTCTATTTAACTTATTTATATTTATGCTCTACGTAACTTTTGGTGAAGGATCTACAAACTGCTTACCTCCAAGGGGATATTAATGCTTTTCCTGGAATGCTCCCCTGTATAGCATTATATTTTGTGTATCTACGGAGACAAGCAGATAATGCAAATATGGTAATGCAAGCCCACTCATAGTAATGCATGTTTTTCAAGTTACTTTTGACCAATAAAAGCAAGATGCAAGATTCAGTGCCATACTGTGGAACATTCCAGACAAAGAAATAACATCTCCATGGAGACAAGCAGGTGGTGGACACTTTACATACTTACACAGTGCACCTTTAAGAATTACACAGTCCTATATATTCCTACAGGGTAAACTACAATCTTATATTTTCATCTCAGTGCCCAAAAGGAGTTGGTCTACCCGAATCTGCTTTATAATTTCTGGGGGGAAAAAAAAAAAAAAAAAAAAGTCTTCCTGCCAGTCGCATAAACACAACACTAAGACGCCACCTGCTGCTCCTTAAGAGTACTACAATGGAACAGTGGGTTAAACCTGATGCTTATATATTTGTATTAGTATGTGCATAAAGACAGTCCACTGCTCCACTCCAGGGCGCTCTGATCTCCTCATGTATTTTTAATCCCCTTGGAGGCGCCTGCAGCATGAAGAAGAACATGAAAAAGGTTCTGATGTATCCATGGAGATATGTGGGCTAACACTAACTAATCCTATAGGTTTACAAGTTCTCCAGAGCAGCCCCCACGAGGCCTGCCCTACAGTCTATACACATTGTAATAATTTGCATCAATATTGAACAACATGGCCTATGAGGAAAATGTGATGTTTGTCAGCTATGGTTCACTCTGTAACTTTTCTAGTGGTGGTGGAAGGGCCTGCATTCTCGTTTCCGTGTTATTGTTTTCTCTGGCATAAAACATAGCTATTTCCATTTAGTTTTTAGTTTAGTTTGTTTGGGGTTTTTTTTCACAGTTAAAAAGGCAATGTAACAATACTCAAATTTCATTGCACGGCATGTACATCATGGTATGATATTTATTGCAACATTTTGTCTTTGAGACTGTCATAATAACAAGAATAGTTATTTCTTTATGTTGATGGCACTGAAACAGAACAAAGGATCATGGTCTATATAGTTTCCTGTTTTTTTTAGCTGCAAAAAAAAAAAAAAAAAAAAAAAAAAAAAAAAAAAAAGGATTTTAGCAGCAAAGGAAGTTTTAGCTTTGATACATTGGGCCCATGATATTATTGTGAGACTTTTAACAATACAATATCACCATATGTCTGCTATTGTTACATCCCTATGTAAGACAGCAGGGTGCAGACCCTTCACCATAAAGGTTACATAGTGCACCTTTAAGTAACAAGATATTTGCACCTTGAGCCCAAAACGCCTCAAAACACCTTCACGGTGCTATTGCAATCTTGTTTTATCCCTTCATGCACTATAAATGGACTCTAACACATTCCAAATTACCCAAGTCAACAAGTTTGTACATTCATCTGTTTGAAAAATTATATTTTCAAATGTTTGAGACACAAATATAACGATCCTTGTCAGATCTCTGAAGCTTAGCAGGGCTGGTTGGATGGGAGAATGCTGGGAATACCAGGTGCCACAGTGGGGCAGCAGTGGCAAAGCTGTCGTTGTGTCCTTAGGGAAAACATGTCACGCACACAGCCTAGTATGAATGCGGTGTGTGCATGACTGTTGGAAGGACCCAAACATTGACACAAATTGGCAGACCCTCTTCTGTCAGTATACCCCAGGGCAGTTGTGGCTACAATAGTAGTTTACCACCGAGTGTGGAGAGAATGAATAATGCACAAAATTGCAAAATGACTTGAAGTGTTTGGAAAAGTGTTATACAAGACTAATGCATGATATTATTAGTTGACTACTTGTTATTAGGGACAGGCTAGCCTATACAAGATTGTAATCAGCCCACATTATTTAGGACCAAGGTCCAAGACAGCAGCAGTTTACAAGCGTGAATAATCATTTTCAACCATCCTATTCTTTATAGCATACGGTCATTCACTGTAGGAACTTTGGCCAAATATGACAATAAAACAGTGAAATCATAGTTGGACATATGGGATGATTTTAATAATTCCTATATATGACGCATAAAACATGTCTGCAAGAATCTAAATAGGCTACAATAGAGTCCCGACAGAGGACTTTTCTGCCAAACAGCACAAACATGAGAAGTGTCTGGGATTTGCATGTTTGCAGATAATAAACCACAAAGAGCCATTGTTAGCAGTTCTGTGTGTCTCTCTCCCAGGATGTAAGTGGGTCACTCTCGGAAAGTCAAGTTTATCATGTGCTCTTTCCAAACTGCAAATATCAGCTGGAATTAGTGTTGTCACGATACTAAAGTTCCAAACTTGATTTCGATTCTAAGGAATAGTTTTGATACTCAATACTGATTCCGATACCACAGTGAAAAACACTTTCGGTATTAAATCATAGTACTTTCTTTCTTCTTCCTTATTGGCCCAACTCCAGGTATGTTTTTTGGATGAGCAACAACTTAATAACAGTGTAAAATTGGCCCTGACCTGTGGGGTGCCCCATGGGTCAAACCTGGGACCCCTGTTGTTCAATCTCTACATGCTGTCATTAAACCAGTTAATACGCAGCAATAATGTGTCCTACCACAAATTTGCAGATGATACTCAGATCTATGTCTCACTGGCTGCAGTTGAATATGGACCAGTGGATTCACTCTGCTACTGCATCCAATAGATCAGTTTGTGGATGCAAAACAACTTTCTTCAGCTAAACTCAGACAAGACTGAAGTCAAAGTCTTTGGTACAGAAATAAAGAGAAAGTGTCAGCAGTCACCTCCAGCCTCTCTCTCTCTAAAACCTTCAGCTCAGGCTAGAAATCTTAAGTTAATAATGGACTCAGACTTGAACTTTAACAGCCACATCAAATCAATAACATCTGCAGCTTTATACCATCTAAAAAACATTGCAAAAATCAAAGGTATAATGCCAAAGCCAGACTTAGAGAGACTTATCCATGCATTTGTCTCCAGTACGTTAAACTACTGTAATGGCCTGCTGACTGTCCTTTCCAAACGACCAAATTTCACCAAATTTCAGATTTATGCAGCTAAAACATGGGAGTCTTCCTGAAGATGTGAGACAGGCCTCTACTTTGACAATGTTTAAATCCAGAATGAAAACACTTCAAAAAGTTCTGTTTAGCTGTGCATGTGACTGAAAGGGTTTTATTCTGCACTTTTCTCCTTGATAATTTTTTGATGATTATTTGTGATTATTTATGTTTTGATTTGTTTGTATTGTGATTTGAATGTCTTCTTTTTGTAAAGTTGTTGGAATTGCCTTGTGTACAAATTGTTCTGTACAAATAAACTTGCCTTTTCTTGCCTTTACAGTAATAAGAGCTTACATTAGTTTTCTAATTTCATTAACATTGGCTTATTTTGAAAAGTCTACTGGATAGAGCATATGCTATGGCTTGGCAATTTAAGTGGTGACGAGTGGATTTTTTGTGTTTTTTATGTTCACTCTACACTTGCAGATAATTTTCCTTGGAAAAAAGGAAATGCAGTCATGTTCCATCTTGTGATGTGACGTGATGATACAGAAAGTGTCCACTGTGCTTCATAAATTTCACTAGAATCATTTGGATGATTTCGCTGGAATTGACAATCCTTACTGAATAAAAGGTAAAAAGTAGCTGTTAACTTGAATACTCCAAGTTCATGACACCATACGGTGAACCAGAGCACTTACAGATAGAGACTAATAATAAAGGACTAATCAAATGTGTTAATGAAACAAAACACAACTCCAGGTATGTGTTTGATGAGGTAACAACATTATAACATGGCTTAAAGCTCAGAAGTGTCAGTTCTGCACAATATAGGACCTTTAAAGCGCCACTATATAATTTTCCTTGTGAAACATAGAATAAGTGAGTCTTTGTGTTAGGTTTGTTTACCTGCTTTACAGCTTTCGGTTACTTCCTGTAGCCTTTCTCAGAAATGTCACGTGATGGTGATGTTAATAAAAAATAATAATATGCATAAAACCTCCACAGGTATGTTCTTAATGAGGGAACAATGTTATAACAAGGTAGAAAGCTATGGGGGAAAAAAAAAAAAAAGCATAATACTCCCTCTTTAAATTCAAGTTTATTTTTTTCTCATTATAACTCATGAACGCTTTGTCTCACTTTTTAGCAGATGTAGAAAATGAACCAAATGCACCCAGACTATAATACAGTGAACTAGGCGACCTGATTCTACACCTTTAACTGTCCCATAGTTACAGTTTCCTTCCGATTCTCTACATGGCCCCTCATCAGAGCTCTATGGCCACAGTCAATGGCTAGTGATTACAGTCTGTTCTCCCAGAAGGCCAGGTGCTGTGCAATTGTGGGTAAGTAGTGGGGGGTGGAGTCAGACGATGCCCTTCTCAGTGGGCAGGGCTGTAGGGTCCAGGCCACACTGCTTCATCTGCACGGCCACATCAAACAGGTAGTCATAGCATTCACACCTGAGCACACAACAGGCCAAGTTAGTGCTTATTTAACTATCACAAATTGTTAGCAGACCAAAAAAATTGCTTGTATAAACAATGTGCCTGGATGCAAGGTTTAGTGTTAGCAGAGGTGGGTAGAGTAGCCATTTTACTCAAGTAAGACTAAGGTTACTTCAAAATAATATTACTCAAGTAGAAGTACAAAGTAGTGGCCAAAGAAATTACTCAAGTACATGTAAAAAAGTACTTGGGAAAACTACTATTATATAGTCGCCTAATTAGCAAAATATGTTATTGCTAAAATGAGTAGGGGTTTTTAGTTTAGTTTAGTTTTTTTTTTTTTAATCAAATTTGCTGGAAATATGTCACAGACACTCCTTCCTCCTTTCGGTGGAAGCCACTCATACATGCTAAATAGAGCTAGCGATATTAGCATTCTAATATCAGTCTGACTTTATCTGAAGTAAATACTCTTATTTTGTTCTGGAGAATCCAGTCTAAACATGCAAAGTTACTTAAAATGCACTTAAACAAACTAAATTATAGGTAGGCAATAACTAGGTAGGCATGTTTTAGTTAAGTTATTTGGTATAGACACAAAAATGAGACAAGAAGATAAATCAAGAAGCAAGAAGCAAAAATGTGCAAATAATTTCAACAAAGCGTTTTTCACTTGTAGACTTACTCAGAGTGGGAAGAGTAACCAAAACTTTTAAAAGTATACTGCTAGAAAGTAAGCTGAAAAGTTCAATTTATTTAAAAAGTTACTCAAATAAATGTGAGTACTAACCACCTCTGCTTTTTGGAATATATGACCAGTAGTGAAGTGAACATTTATATTAGGTGCCAATATAAATGTGTGAGGGAAATTCATCGTCTCCAGTTGACCCATCCCTGAATGTCACAGGGGACAACCCAACAGAAACAACGCCCATGGACCCATTTCCACATTTTGTGCCAGTATTGGTTAGCATAACCTTGGAGGATTTTACTGAAGTCTTGCAGAATTGTGATAGTATGAGTATATATAGTCTTTATCACTATTTTAAAGTACGTAATATGTGACACTACATGACAGTGTGGTTCTCACATGGTCTTGGCCTTCTGCCAGGACTCCCCCCACACGTACACCCCATGCCTGCGCACCAGGACTGCACAGGACTCTGGATACTGCTCCATGGCTCGGGCCATGCGATCCTTCAGGTCCCTCTCCTCTGGAGTGTTCTCGATGATAGGCACCACAAGCATGTCGTCATATCTGCACACAACCATACAACCAAAAAAGTCTATGAAAAAAAAAACATAGGGCTATTCCACGCTCGGTGGTGGTAAGCTACTTCTGTAGCCACCGCTGCCCTGGGGCAGACTGATGGAAGAAAGGCTGCTCTGACCACTAAGCCACTGTTGGCCACATTAGCAGGCTTTATGAATAAGACCCCATGGAGGTTATGACAAACATTTGCAGTCTATATGATGTGCAGTTTACTTGTTTTTTGTGGATAGGCCCAGTAATTACAGATTTATTAACCATAAACCAAGTCAACAAATCTGCAATCTGACAGTTAAATATTAAGTTACACAACTCTGACTTGACCTCAAGCTTTATCTTAACCTCTAGGGATTGTAGAATGTTTTGATGTCACGCAACTCAAACTATTGTTGAAGTAAACTGTTACTTTGAGCCCCAGTAAAACAGAAGCTACTAAACCAGTGGGAGCATGTCTGTCATGTGGAGTGAGCTGTATTAAATAGTAGTAACCAAATCCATGACCTAAAACCTGAATAGAAGCACAGGAAATGACTTCTCTTTATTGTAACACATATTAAACAAGTCTTGTGAACGGCTGAAGATGACACAAAGGTGTGTACTAAACTGAAATCCTCAGATGTGTCCAAAACCGTACCAGATGTGGACATGTGTGAACCTGCCTGTGAGCGTTGGTGGTAAGACACAATTACAGAGGAACAAGCGCAGACACTACAGATGTATCAGGAAATTTTAAATTAGTTTGGCTAAGACTACAAAAGAAATGCACCGTCAGTTTGTGACTATACTGTGCCAGAACTTTTATTTGTGCTAAATGAACATTTAAAATGACCAATTTTTTTTTTTTTTTACAATAGAAATATTCAACAGTAAATATTGTCTGAAAGTAGGGGACAAGAAACATATATGTTGATTGTATGTAACACAGCTTTTAGAATTATAGACTTGGAGGCTCTATGTTCCCAAAGACCCGTTTTCTCACACTTAAAAACATATTTTTGAAAGCAAATATATAACCCCTAACCTTAACCAAAATCTCAAAACCAGGCTCTAATCTTAACTTAACCTGGTACCACCTGGCGCGATTTATTACTGAGAATCCAGTGTCTTTGGATGGAGGAGCGTCTGACACGTTGTGGATCCAGTGCTGGTAAATCAAGCAGATTATCCTCATTTTGTTAATTTTGGCTGTTCAGGTCAACTTGATGTAGATTTTGAATCAGGATACTGAATTCTGTTGAGACATGCACAGATGCGCTCCTCTGTTGCATCAGAGAAGTGCAGAAAAAAGCAGCAGGTGACGCTCGTCACGCCTCATCATGGATCCCTATACGCCGTGTGTCCTTTTAGCATCTGTGAGTTGCTAATGTCAACTGCATCAGGTTTTGCTCCACTTTTAGCATGTCTTCTACAAGAGCAAACACTTGATAAATGTTCACATGGTCTAAACTGGGACTCAGGACAAAACCAGAGCTAAACCTGGATTAGACCAGGACTAAACTAAGACCAAACCACAGGACCAAACCACATCTACATCAGAACTAAACTGAGCTCGAAACAGAACCAAATCCAGACAGAAGTACTACTAAATGGACTACTAAAACTACTAATGAAGCAGTCATCTGATCAGTTCTGTGTTGCACTCCACCCGCACAGGGTACCTGTAGTTGGTTCTGGAGGTGCCCCTGCGGATGCCCTTGATCATCTCCTGGTGCGTGATGCGGAACTCTGTGCCCGGGTACAGCAGAGTGGCCAGGACTGCGGCCTTGGAGTGAGTGTGGATCACTGCCTGGGCTCCTGACAAACAACACTGCTCATTAATTAAACCTGCACTATGGATTTTTTGTCTGCCACCTCCTTGTACCCATGAAGATCGCTTTGTTTTTGCTTTTCCAGAAATGTTCCAGAGTATGGCATGAAACCTATCTATCTCCATGGAGACAGCAGGTGACACCACCAGGTGAATTTACAGGTCAGAATGTATGTTTTTCAAGGTATTTTTTCAGCTACCAAACATCTGTAATTGGAAATATGCAAGATAGATAAATTATAAGCTATACCGTGGAACAATTCAGGCAAAGCAATAACATCTCTATGGAGAGACAAGCTAATGGCATCCACCAGATTGTTTTGCGTTCTTCAGGCTTTACGAATCTCTTTTGTTTGCAGCCTTTATATTTTCATACTTTGCATGAACCCTCTCTGGGGGTGTGATCTGTTTGAAGCTCTGTTACTCAAATTGGACAATATTTTGAGCTTTGTTTTAACATAATCTGACCAAAAAGAGCTGACTTAGTTGGAACTACAATGGGTGAGCTCATTTGTGTTGTTAAACATGTCCCTCTCAAACAAGCTGCCTAGGGTTAGTCAACAGTTGTTTTTTTTTTTATTCTTTATTATTATTATTTTTTCAATCAAACACCTAAGTGGGACCATGAACACTTGTATTGATCACAGGCTCCTGGAAATTGGTTGGTTAAATCCATGTTTCATTTTTTCTTTCTTTACAGACAATCTCAAAACTTTTTTTGGCAGTTTGCTCATGTGTGCATTGTGTCACCATGGTAACTGCAACAGGTAACATTTCATCACACAGAACAGGCCCAGCCTGACGTCACTGCAAAGTATCAATATGTAAGCAAAACAAGTAAAACTGTATTCGAAATATTGGAAGTGTTTAGACCAATGCCAATGTTTCCTGCAATATTATGGTCATGATTATTTGAAGTCATAATTTATGTACGATCATTTCTAGTAGAAGGATACAAATGATTGGTTGTTAGGAGGGCTGTAGACTAAATTTTAGTTGACTAAAGACATGTCCTGACTGCTGTAACCAATTAGAGCAATAGATTATAGTCACGATTAAAATCTGATTTATTGAGCAGCCCTAGCCTGCAGGGCTTTCTGCTACTAACTAATAATGTCACACAGTGAAACTGAAAAGACAAACTAATGACTCAAAAACATGAATGTTCAGCCAATCCTGACATGCTGCTCTGCCCTCGTTTTTATCTACTGAACTGATACTGACGATGAGACAATGTATTGTTTTGTCATTACTTGTACTGGCTGTGTATTTCTACTCTTGAGCAACAGCTACTAACTGAATTGCCCTTTGGGATGAATAAAGTTATCTAATTCTCACTCTTTGCACATTTTTAACATTTCATCAACATGAACAATTTAAATGCACCATGCCTGATTTTACCATCTTAAAAAATGTTTAGCATTCAACACAATGAGTTACTAAGAGCTTTTCACAATTTCCAGAGGCCAGAGCAAAGTTTTCCTGCCATGGTAATGCTAACAACTAGTATGCTAATGTGCACTTCCTGACAATAAAACGCTTTAAAGCTTTAAATCACATGTATTTCAGAACACGCTTGAACAGATCAATAGGAGACAATATTTTGTTATTTGTGGAGGACGTTATGGTAAATTGCGGTCTTTGCAATTTACCAATCCAAACACAATTCATCTTGGAACAGTGGCTACAAATTTGTTCCATTGGCCCTTCTGATCACCACCAATCACTCATGCACACATCACATTCAGATGAGGCAAGATGGGTGAAGTGTCTTACCTAAGGACACACTAACAGGAATCGACCCTCCGACCTTGGTCGAGTGCTCTAACCACTGAGTCCCTGCCTAACCACACAGTTTTCCCCACATGATGCACCGTACACACACTCAGATCAGTACCTCTCATGGTGTAGGCATTCATGAAGAGGGGCGTGCACTGGCTCTTAGTGAGGTTCTTCCACACTGGAGGACAGCTGATGTCTCGCTCCTCCAGGTCACACACAAACATGTCCTCTGGCTAAGGGAAACAAAAATACATCAGTCCCATGGATTTTAAAATCTGCAGAAAGTCACTATAAGTCACAAATCCTTATTTTGATGCTTGATCAGAGACCAGACACACTGGGGGGTACAACATTTATGTCTATGGAGGAATGTGCAGCAACTACCATGCTGACACAATGCACAAATAATAATCACAGCCGGATAAGCTTTTAGATTGTCTATAAATAAATTCATTCATTCATTAATAAAAAAAAAACAACACCACAAACTTAATTTAAACAACATATTTTCAGGAACCTGGGATCAATACGGGCATTCATGGTCCTGTTTAGGTGTTTGATTTTCAACATAAAAAGTGAGAGTGATTAAGTGAGCAACTGTTGGCTAATGCTAGCTGGCTTTTGACTGTACTGTAAGTTGAGAGGGACTTGTTTAACAGTGCAAAACCTGTTAAACAAGTCCCTCACCTATTGTAATTCTAACTAAGATAGTTCTTCATGGTCAGACTGTGTTAAACCTAACTTGAAAAACAGAGCTTCAGACAGTGCTTCTAGTTAGCTTCACCTCCCATAGAGTGTTGATGACATCAGCTGCAAAGTATCATGGATGGGCAATAAGGGGGGCACAGGATCTCATCTCTGCTGTTTGCAGATGATGTTGTCCTGATGGTTTCATCGAACCAGAACCTGCAGCCAAGTGTGAATCGACTGGGATGAAAATCAGCTCCTCCAAATCCAAGGCCATAATCCTTGAATGGATAAAAGTGGCTTGTCCTCTGAAAGTGGGTGGAGAGTCCCTGCCTTAAATGGAGGAGTGAGGAGTTCACTCACATGGGAGAAGTGAGGACTAGAGTTGCTGCTCCTCCACGTTGAGAGGAGCCAGCTGAGGTGGCAAGGGCATATCTTCCAAATCCCTCCTGGACACCTCCAGGACACACTGGAGGGACTATGTCTCTCGGCTGGCCTAGGAATGCCTTGGGGTCCTGCCGGAGGAACTGGAGCATTCCAGAGAAGTGTCTGGGTTGAGGGAAGTCTGAGAGTCCCTGCTTAGACTGCAACCCGGCCCAGGATAAGCAGAAGAAAATGGATGGATTGATGAATGGATGGAATGATGTGATAACTTTTTGATAACTTCTCTGGGCAACTGGATCTTGAAAACTAAGATTTACGCAAATGTTGCAAAACACGTACAAATAATTGTTTACAAATAAAACTCTTGCATTAACATTATGTGTAAAATAAGATACATCTGATGATGAGATTTTCAGTAGCATTGATGGCATTCATCTGAACTTGTATGAAGGTACCGGTATGTGTTCTTCGAGTTTAATTTTAGATTGGAAGGTCCTACTTTACGGAAAATTGACTGTTGACTTTTAAGCCATATTAGAATGTTGTTACCTCATCAAAAACATCCCTGGAGTTGTGTTTCGTTTTGTTCACACGTTTGAGTAACCCTTTATTTATTTATTTTGTCTACATCTCTAAAGCTCAAGACACTCTGTTTCACCATGTGATGTCATGAAGCAGTAGTGTTCAGCAACCTTTTACCTTTTGGATAGTAGGCTGAAATAATCAGTGAAGGTGTGTTTAAAAATACAGTGGAACAGAGTGTTATAACATAGATCAGAAAATAGTGTAATATGGGCCCTTTAAACATGCCATTTGAGTAATATGCTCTATACAAATCATATATGAAAAGAGGACCCTGTACAAAACAAACTATACATGTTTGTCATTCTCTCACCTGTATTCTCTCTTTCTGAACGCCTGAGGGAGCGATGTAAATGTGCTCACTGCAAAACCCATAGAAAATAGTGCAGGGTTATTAGAGAGGTCAATACTTCAACAATCAATCCTAAAATGACTATAATTACCACAATTATTTTACTGAAGGTATTGTGAAGGTATTGTGCTACCAAGATAAGCAATGATGTATTATTTGAAAATAAACTTGCTGTACGTATAACAAAATAAATAGAAAATGTCATATTGGCAGTGGTAGGAAGTATCAAGTATTATCTTTAGGGCTGTAATCGATTTAAGAAATTCTTGGTCGACTGGTCCTGTTCTGCTGTTTAGACAAAAGATATTTATTTATTTCTCAATGTGAGTCAAACTGCACTCACAAGACTACACTAAAAAAAAGTAAGTAAAAATAGGAAACAATGTATTTGTATGAAGACAGTTTAAACTTGTGACTTATGAGTTTGATTTGTCTTTTTTACCAACGTCTCCTTTCTGCTGTTGTCCCATATGCATCCTCATAATCTAAATAAAAAAAGTTGACCCACTAAGCAACTTAATTAGCCACTAATGAAGGTTCTCCTCCTCCTCCTAGGAACAACTGGGCATCACAATAATGCCCAACAAGTACCAATTCAACAGCGTGACCACAAATTGGACCCCACTGGAAACGGGAACAGGCACATTTTGGAGTAGCCTCATTTCCGTCTGTAGTCCTCCCCCCGAGGACTACAGACGGAAATTAGCTGTAAAGCTAGAATCTGGTACAGGCATCTCTGCCATTGAGCCTAATGTTATTGTACATTGTCCTACCAAATAAATAAATAAAATAAAATAAATAAATAGATTCACAGCAGTGATAGAGCTCCATATGCCAAGCCTAAAGTTGAATTGGAGCATTGTCCTATGATGAACAGGAAGTCACCCATATTGGATTGAAATTCTGTGATCACTTTTATTGCCTTTGTATGAAACCAATCAACTCCTTGGTTTTTGGTCCAAATGAGCTCAGATATGACTTGCCACATGGAGACATAGATTTACAAAAGTATACTCTTTTGTGTGGCACGCCACTGAAAAACACCTTAATTTCCTGTTTCTTTGATAGCTTCTCATGGCCACAGGCATTGGCCTAGAGACCTCACATTTCAATCCGCCAAAGTTCTCATTCAAAGTGAATTGCACTGTGACTCAAATCACACAATAGAGAGGGATAGACCCACTAAATATGAACAGAAACGCACAAAAGTTGGCAGAGTGAACCAGCTTAGTGCTAAGTAAATTCTCGTAACAGTATTTTATATGGTACTCACAAATTTACTCAACAGCGCCGCCTAGAAGTGGACCCCTACGGGCAAGCAGATGAGCAAATGTTGGCATAAGCTCACAAACTTTGGAGCAGTAATAGAGCTCCATTAGGCAAGTCTAAAAATGAATGGAAGCACCGCTCTAGGATGAACAGGAAGTGGGCCATATTGGGTCAAAAATCCATTCCCATTTTGACAGCGAGTTCATAAAACATATCTAGTCCTAGGTTTTTGGTCCAAATGAGCTCAGATTTCACATGCCATATAGTAAAAACCTTCACATTCGAAAGTTATACATTTTTTGGAGTTACTCCTTATGTTTTTTGCGTGTTTTTTGAGTGCTTTTTGCATGTTTTTACATAGCATGCTGGTGAAAAACACATTCATTTAATGTTTCTTTAATGACTTTTCAAGACCACGTAGATTGTCCAACATAGATCAAATCTGAATAACAACTGTGGGATCCTGGCCTAAATGTAATTTGCTAATAATCATATGACCAGTGTACACTATAGCGCACCCCGGCCTATACATAAAATGTCAACATTATCTGATTTATAAATTCAATTTAATAAATTAAATTCTATACATGCGTGTGTATGGGGCGAGGGCCATCATCACCACTTGCAGCTTTAAGTTCAATTTTCAAATTTGCACAGCATTTAGTCATTTAGTTGAATAATCGGTTGATGGAGTCTTAGTCGACCAAAATTTGTATTAGTGGACTAGGGATTTTATTTCAATTATAAGGATTTGTATGGAACAATAGCAGAGAGGTATGTTCAGTGGTCTATCAGAGTTTTCCATAATACCGGAACTAATTAAACTATTTCATCCTGCTTAGTTGGTCAACAAAAAAATATATATAATTGAACATAAATGGTATGGACTAACCCTTTCTTGAGACTGATGCCTCCCCCAGTGCCTGTGACCCATCCCAGCTGGTAGAAGAGCCTGCACAGTTCAGGGATCAGGACCCGTGGGTGCTCTGCATCCTATAACACACAACAATGACATCTCATTTTACACTCCAGTTATAAGGCTTTGAACATTTAAGAAAAAAGTTTTAATCATATCAAAACAACTGCATAGAAAGAACCATAGTTGCTTATGTCGGAGCTTTTAGAGAGATCTTTAAAAGCCACCAAAGACATTTTGACTGTTGTGTACACTTCACTCATAGAATCCGCCCTTGTATACAATATCTCATCCTGGTTCAATTTTCTCACTATCCCAGATAATAAATCAGGCATCCTCATCACTGAGCACGCCTCTCATCCCCTGCATCACGCCACTCTGCTGAGATCAGCCAGACAATACAGAACCCCACTGGCCCACGGGAACATCTGCAAGAAATCTCACTGGAATAACTGTCCTAAATAGCACCAAGTAGCACTGTTGTACTCTGATCATAATTTTATACTGTTAGTTTTACTGTGTGTGACTGTCTGTTTTACCTTGAAATAGACAAATAAAGTTCAATTCTATGAACACTGACCTGCTTCTCTGTGGAGGTTGGACATGTGTCTGAAGAACAGTCACTGGTGCCACACAAGGATGACATCTGTCAAGAGAAAAACAAACAAAACATGAAAATATAACATAAATCTGAATGACAAATGTTTAGATAGATATATAGTGTCTCAGTTTATCAATATGTAGGCTAAAGAAAGAAGATTAAATCAATGGTACATCTTTATTTTGAAA
The DNA here is from genome assembly GCA_019594935.1 of Periophthalmus modestus. Taxonomy (NCBI): domain Eukaryota; kingdom Metazoa; phylum Chordata; class Actinopteri; order Gobiiformes; family Gobiidae; genus Periophthalmus; species Periophthalmus modestus. Next base: position 19,618,997 of record JAIEZT010001214.1, read on the forward strand.
TTAATATTAATAGTATTAGTTGTATTAATAATATTAGTCACTATCACTATCTACACAAATATCTGATAACACCTACCTCCTCATATGCCTTAAGATTTCTACAACACCCTTCCCTGACCACGTCTCCTTCCTGTTACATGAACTGTCACTGTTGTTTGCCTAACTCCACTTTTGTTTGGATAGGGGGCGTTAGGCAGGTTGTGATGACACTTTTTTATTCTTGTTTTGAGCAGTGTATAACATGGATGAATAGGACCCCCTTGATAAAGAGATGATGTATCTCAAGGAGCTAGCCAAAATAAATAAATACCAGGTTCAATTGTGACTGTAATACCCTTTTGAAACTTTAGACCACATACTATAAACAGTTCTTCAAGTTTTTTGCTGTTTTTTTGGCAATAATAATGTGATGCAACATGACAACTTGCACGTTGACATAACAAACTAACTTGTAGCCTTGCAGCATGCAGCCTGGTTACTTTGGTTAACTTCTTATATAATCCACGATTACAGCATGAATTATTTTACCTCCAATAATAAACGTAAACACAGCTGAAAGTTCTGTGTAAAATGAGACAGAAAAAATGATCATCAGATAATTTCCACTTACATTTCTGTGCAAAGAGCAGCAGCCTGCAGCTGAAACGGCGCTCTTACAGTGACGTCACCTCAGAGCGCGTGTCGCACAGTTGAGTCACAGCGCAGCGGCAGGTGGTTAGCTCCTGAAGCTAAAGCTAAAAACAGGGTTTAAAAATGTCAAAAGTCGAGTCGCGATCTGATAGACGCGCGGCTGGAAGCGGTTGCTGGGGAGATATGTGCGCTGTTAGAAATTTTTTTTTTTTACTGAAGCGTGAGGAGGAACTGTGTCGATCCAAACAGAAGAAGCAGAGGAAAGGCACATTCTTGAAATATTGATAATATCGTGAATGTTGTTTTTGAAGCAGCAAAAGTTCAAAATCGAGTTAAAGTGCATATAACATGTATAACTATCTAAATTGCGCAATAGTTAGTTAATGGTTAGACTAATACAAAGAAATCACAGCTTTATTTTGTTAAATTCGTATTTGAACTGTCTTCTTTGCGCATAAATTGTCCCTGCATTTTCTGTGTTGATGACATAGGTAGAGGGCTATGATACTTTAAGCAGGTAATCCCAATCAGCAAAAGATGACCTGTCATATGCACTTAAAGTATGGAACGTCAAGCAGCGTAAAACGACCAGATACATTGTAAAATCAATGGAGAAAAAAAAGGAAAAAAAAAAAAAAAAAAAACACCTTTTGAATGAATGTTAAAAATGCTGTAGAAAGAAAAGAAAAAAAAAAAGACGATTAACAATTAAAATGAAAGAAAAACAACTGAAAATTATTTTTGCTGCACTTTTGTGTGCCATTTTACAGTCATTTCATATCTGTGCAATACTTTAACCTTAAGTTAATTTGTGATTTTTACTTCAACTTAAGATTAATTTGTGGGTCTTACTATTGATTTTAAAAGCTAAATATCAGTATTGGCAAATATTGGTTCATCAGCTCAAACTATCTATATTGGCCCATCCCTACCGGATGTAAAAAATTTTTTGTCAGTATTTCCACCCACAGATTGAAGAGGAGCAGGGGCATCTGTCCCATCCACTACCACCTATGTGAAGACGCAAGAGTCAGACATAGGGAGATGATATCAGGTCAGACAATGAGGGGACACAGAGCACTCCTCTGACAGTGATTATTATGATGAAGACTCTCAACTGTTCAAAACTCAGGCCCATAGTTCAAGTCTGCTCCTGAAAATATAACACTATAAAGGATGAAATCTAATGTGGAGCTATGAAGGAGGATTCTAACTCTCTGTAAGAATCTGCTGTGCACAATTCAAAATGCAGATGTTTATGGACCCAAATCTGTGACATGATTGAGTTCAACATTTACAATTCTGTATTCTGATTATTATACAGTTGAAAATTGTCCTGAATTTGCTCATTTCTGTTAAAGGTGTTCAAGAGGACTGCTGTGCAGATGTTCATTCTGCATTTTTGCACAATGTTATCTAATCTGTTGAATCATTAAAATTCCAGTGAGGTGTTAATTGGGCTCGATAAAGCTAAAAACATATATTTTTGTTTATTTTCATATACATATTTCATAATGGAAATTGTTTTTGGGCTGTTTGTTAGGCCACACCAAAATAGACATTGACATTTATAGTGCTGAAACAAAATTCTACTTTTTGTTTTTATTTTGATATACAGTATATATTTTATTATTAGATTTTGAAATAAATGTTGTAAGATATTGAAATAAATTTTGTAATTTTCTATAGATGTATTTGTGTGTAAAATAATCTGAACAGCATATTTGTTCAGAAAGTTGTGAACCACATACTGTATTGTATGATATGATAAATTGTTTCTTAGAAAAGCCTGAAGAGGGCAGAAGAGCGCCAAGACCAAAAACAGCCTTATACAGTACTTGGTGTTATAGTTACATGGGGCACGGTGGCGCCTGGTTCAAAACTGTATAACATTTAACCAATAAGACATTATTTATTGTTTACTCAATTTCTTTTCTGATGCTGTATTCCGTTCAAGTTCTTTTAAAATAATAAGAAAGCCCCCAGATGTTTTAATTAGTATAACTACACACAAAATAAATCAGTTTAATGCAGATCTGAATATGTGAATAGTTTTAGACACCCCTCAACAAATTAGCTGCAAGGACAGAGGGACTTTAGGGTCTTGGTGTTTCATGTATAACTCCAGTGGGTAAAGTACTCAATGTAGTTACTAAAGTAAAAGTACAGACTTTAAAATGCATTTTTCAAGGTATGGAGTAGGAGTGATGAAAAAACTACAGAAATAGAATAAATAGTGCATAGATAAGTTTAATGCCAGGCAGTTCAAGATTTCTGGCAATAACATATCCACGGAGCCAAGCAGGTGGCGGGCCCCCTACCAGAAAAGTTACATAGTGTAACTCTTCTTTAAGCACTGTGAAATGGAGACTTGAAAAAGCATAATTACTGTACACTCCAACCCCAACTCCGTTTTTGATTAGAAAAGACCCTAACTTGCCTATACATGGGTTTCAGAGTGATGAAAAATGTGGACTGTTGCCATAATGATTAACAATTTAAAACAAAGATTTTGACTGGGGAAAAAGCCCTCAGAATGTTGCAGGAAGCTGAAACTCATTAATTGCTGGGTTTCAGGTGATGTCACAACATCATGAATACAGATGAGGGCAACTAAAATGAATATTGTTTAAGTGGTGAAGTTGGTTTAATGGTTGGACACAGGCAGCAGGTATGACATATGAAGAGTTAATTCCATAACTGTTATCTAACAACCAAACAAGGGCCAAAATAACATAATAGTTGATTTTGTTAAATCAGTGTTTAATCTGTCAGAAAAATGTGTTCCTTGTGCCTAAATTGTTTCTGCATTTTGGGTGGAATTTTTGATGTTGATGACATAGGTAGAGGGGTTATGTTTTAGAACTTTCCTGTACTTTTCTTATCAACGTTTATCCACAAACTGCCACTTGCCTGATGTAAAACTATGATAAATATTTACTACAGGTACTATCCCTCCAAACCAAGTCATAATTACAAAAAACAACAACATGAAAACGTGTCTGAAAAGGGACTATGTTTCTCAGTTGGCCTGGGAATACATTGGGGTCCCCCAAAGCAGGAGCTGGAGGAAGTGAGCGGGGTGAGGGAAGTCTGAGAGTCCCTGCTTAAACTTTTGCCTCAATGACCTGGCCCCAGATTAGCGGAAGAAGATGGATGAAATCATCAGGTTCAACATTTGTGAATTTACATTTTGGATATTTAATGGCAAAGAACAATAGAAACCTTGTGCAGCCTTTGATGTGGTTGGCGCTTTGACTGAGCCCGGGGCAGTGAGAGGACTTATTTGACACAGTGACAGATAGAGACACATCTGTCACATTTATGAGGAGCTATGGTGTTTATGCTCATATAGAGCGAGTGATGTGTCATTGTCATGCAGATATGATAACACACACCAGAGTCTCTCCTATAACGTGTAAATCATTTTCAATCACATGTCAACCCTATATGCAAATTATCACTGTGAGAAATAATCAAGTGAGTTTACAGTATGTGGGTCACCAGTCCGAAGCACTCAGTAAATGGGTGCTTGATGTTTGGGGGTGTAACATCTTTTTTCTGTCCTGCTGCGTGACACTGCTTATATCTTTTACACACTGCTTATATCTGCCTGCACCTTTATGAACTGCCTTTGACACACATGTGACTCATTCTACAATGTTTTGAAAAAATGTGTTACAGTCACACTTAGTGTTTAGTGTTAAAATACCAAAAAATTAAACACAACTTAATTCTAAAAATAAATTAATTGTTTAATTGCATCATACATGTAAGTGATGCCTATAAAAAATGTACTACATAACTCTTCTGCCTCAAGTGGCAATGATCAGCCAGTTTAACCTGTGGTGGCCTGTTATGTTCCTATGTTGGGTTGTATTATTATGCCCATCATCATTTTTATGAAAGAAACACATTTAGCATACATTTTTGAAAATTTGCCCACATTTTAGGTTGTGCTTGTTATACAAGTTTAATAAATGAAAATGTGGCAGAATTAGATGTCTCCAAAGCATTACATTATGACATATTTCATATGATTAATTCAAGATGTCTGACTTCTGGTTTATTAAAAAAAAAAAAAATCTCCTCCTCACCCTTCGCGGGTGGTCTTATCCCCTCTTTTGTCACGCTCGGGACCTTTACCAGAGGCCTGGGAGCTTGAGGTTTCTGTGCAGTATTTTTGCTGTTCCTAGTACTGCACTTTTCTGGACTGAGATGTCTGATGTTTTTTCCTGGGATCTGCTGTAGCCACTCCTCCAGTTTGGGAGTCATTGCCCCGAGTGCTCCGATGACCACCGGCACCACTGAGGCCTTCACCTTCCAGGCCTTCTCCAGCTCTTCTTTGAGCCCCTGGTATTTCTCTAGTTTCTCATGTTCCTTTTCCTGATGTTCCCATCGCTCGGTACAGCGATGTCCACCACAACGGCTTTGCTCTGTTGTTTATCCACCACCACAATACCTGTCGTCCTATTTCCACATGCCAATTAGTTCCTATTGTCACGTTGCATTGGTGTACCAAATTTGGTTTGTCTACACTAAGTTTTTGGTGGCAGATCCCCTACCAAAATAGTGTACCTTTAAGGAATATGCCTGGACATTCATTGTGGTGATGAGAGGCTGTGGAGGCAGTAGATTCTGCTGCTGAAAACACAGACAAAAACATATTGCAGAACTAATTGGAATTTTCAGCTATCTATGCGAAATCTTACAAAGGAGATTGCAGCATATATTGATATATAAACTGGTGTTGCAGTCCTTTTGCTTATACTCAGAAAGTCTTTGTCATCAACTTAAACATAATGCTACTGTCTGCTTAGGTGTGACTAATATGTTTGATAACAGTTCCCCCTCTCTCTCGCTCTTCTGAGTCACACGTCTCCCCCATACTATCCAAAAGATGTCATAATGCACAGAGTAAGTTTCCACATTATCAGAGATAAGGCGTGTCAGGCAGGTCCAGACAGGTCTCACCCACAGATTGAGTAAGTCTTCACTAATGTAACCACCCCGCTCTCGGTGCCCGAGCGCCCGAGGGCTCTGACACACCCGCCTCGTCACACCTGCACCAGCCACGCACACAGGAAATGGCAACACAGACAACACTGCACTGTATACAGACAGGAAGTGTTGTCTCAGGGCGGCATGGTTTACTTTGGGTTGGATTCCCAGATTAAATGAGGTCTACTGTTACTTCCATATCATGCAATAGTTTTATTGCTTACTACTACTACTACTACTACCATCACTACTGTCACTGATAATAATAATAATTATAATAATAACGTTCAACACATGACTGGTGGAATAATCAATTTTGGGGGGTGACAGTAGCTCAGTTGGTGGAGTGTTTGTCCATTGATCTGAAGGTTGGCAGTTAAAGTCCCGCTCTCGACATTAAGATCATTGGTTAAGGGGTCAGATCCACTGACCCACAGATTGGCAGTGAATGTTGTCATTGTGTTCTTGGGCAAGACACTTAACCCACCTTGGCCCCAGGTGAAATTATGTATTTGTACTAATGGGAAATATTTGTTTTTTCTGTATTATGATCAGATTTGCACTGTAGAAGGTTGAATTATCAGCTTCTTTGACTCATTATACAAACTAACCACTGCATTCTGTCATTCATCATTTGCCATTTACTTTTTGAGGGATAATTCTGCTTTATGGTTTGATTTCAATATTATCGTCTATATTTACTACATCTCACTTCAAAATGTGTTATTGTGACAAGCCTAATAGCACCTTTCAAAACACCCAAAGTGCTTTACAGTGCATTATTCATTAACTCCACACTCAGTAGTGGTAAGATACTTTTGTAGTCATAGCTGCTCTGGAATAGATTGACAGAAGGAAGGCTACCAATCTGCACCATCGGCCCCACTGACATTCATACACTCGCCATTGTCCCAAGCAGGTATGCCCACTTCTATATATAATATTATGATAGAGAAGATACAGAATTATTCCCTTTAATTTATGTAAAAGGTATGTTCTCCCCATTGAATTTGAAACATATGTGGTTTTGTGATGGGCCATGTCAGTAATATGGCAAGAATTGCAAAGTATATTGCTGATATATTTTACAGTTTGAGTAGTGCCCATATGTGATCACAAGATAACTCAAACATGCATGAATGAAATAACCACCTCAGGCATGTTTTTGATGATGTAATAATGTTATAACATGTTAGAAAGCTCAAAACATATTTTGTATAATACAGCCATTTTTAAGTTAACCTTTAAGTGAACTTGACAAGCTCGACAGTCATTATTTTTTTCCCATATCACACTTGGTGATGGCCAAATGCATTTCCGTACGGGGATCAGTAAAGTAAACCTTAACCTTCAATGGATTCTGTTTTGAATATATTGATCGTGTTGCTGTGAAGTTTATTGATATCGAAATAAAAGTCTTTCTCAGGGTGACAAATGCCTCCAGCTCTGTCACCTGTGTCATTATTCTAACTGCTGCTTATGCAACACCCTCCACAGAGCCAAGTTTAGTTAACTGCACAATTTGAGTATCCAACTGAACTCATCTGGCCCTTCACTGTGCCATTATTGAGCTGATTTTAATTTATGGTAGTGACAACTTATAGAGCCATTGTTTTTTAGATCAGATTCTAGATGTGAAGATTTCATACTAATGAGGGGCATTTCTCTGTTAATTACATTGAACTTTTATTTAAAAAAAAAAGAAATTTCCCAAATGTTGAACCTGATTGTTTCTTTTAGTCTCTAGACTTTAGAATTCACTATATTACAACAAAAACGGATTTTAACAGCATTTTATCTGCCCCTTTACTAAATAGTATTGACCTATATGTTGTGATGTCATCTCAAATCTAGCTGTGCGTAACTTCTCTGGTGAGTGTGTTTGTTTCCAGGGAGATATTTTTGCTTTCCCTGGAATGCTCCACAGTATAGCATTAAATTCTTTGATGAAAAGAAGGTTACTCCACTTGGTCAAGTTACAGGTTAGATCTGTGTTGAGGCTACCCAGCTCACAGTAAGAATGCATGGTTTTTGTTGTTGTTGTTTTTTTGTATTTATTGCACTGAAAAGCACGTATCCTTTCTGTACGTGGGCTTGCATCTCCACAAACCTGACTATTATTTAGACAGGAGTAGGGCCTTCTGCTTGTTTCTGTGGAAATGTTGTTCATTTGGCTATAATCTTCTACATATTACATATCTGAATGTTCTGTCTCTATGGAGAAACTTCAGAAAGTTACATATTGTACTTTTAATGTAAATAGTAATTAACTCAGCCACAACTTGAAGTCATTTTACAGAGCACATAGAGCAGCATATATTATGAGATATTGAAGCAATAAAAAAATCAAATAGATAAAAAGAAATAATAAATTAATTAAAAAAAACAATAAATCATGAGGATACGTTGGTGCTGCTTTCAACTCTTTCGTAACAATGAAAAACCCCCAAAGCTTATTTCCTTGTGTTTTGTGTTTCTTCCATGGTACTGCTTCCTCTTCCACATCAACATGCCATAGTATCTTCTGGAAAGCGAGCGTGGGAAACCTGCTCAGGTGTGTGTCATAGGCCCCGCCCCCTCTGCAGGTGAGTCCTGCCTCCCTCACTGTGACTCATCAGGGTGCATAAAAACCTTGTCATGATTCGGCTGCGTTAGTATTCTGTGATTTCAATTCATAGGCATCATGGACAGCTTCAGCTCTATAATTTTACTGGCTCTGCTCACGTGGGGACAAGCCACTACTTTCACAAGTAAGTTTGATAAGTTCATGCTCATAATGAAAATTGTTATAAATATTGTGAGTTTATTTATAGAATTTCAAAATTGAAGATAAAATATTGTTATATATCATACATATTTTAGAGTCATGTTACCATACTCAAGAAACTTTGAAAAATGCTATAAATAAAAAGCAAAACACAAACACACATTTCAATTTTCAATAATAACTTTTGCGCTTTAGAGTTAAGTTAAGTTAAGATTCATTTCTGGGTATTAAATATTTTCTTTGTGGTTCACAGCACATATCTGCAGTATTTCATCATTCTGTCCTATGGTGGTTGTGGCTATTCATACTAATAATATCGTTATGCAATTTTGACAATGCTTTAACTTATTTTGAGCTTTTGTTGTTGTTGCACTGTAAAAATAAGCAAAATGTCATGTGTGCTGTTTTGGTTCTCCGCTCTTAAAATGGCAAAGAACTTAAGTATTCTTGTCAATATTGTTCCAAGCCAGGCATGTGCAAACTACGGCTCGGGGGCCACACACGGCCTGTCAAATTTTAGACACCATTATGGGCCGTGTGTGAAAAAGTTTGCCCACACACGGCCTAAGCTCTTAAATATTGGAGTGTGATGCTGTTACACACTTGTACCACAGTGAACCCTGACGCAGCGTTTTCCTGCACACTTGAACGCATTACGAAGTGTCAGGTGTGAGGACAAAACACAACTGCTTTTGTTGGAAAAGTAATGGTGCATGAAAACGTTTGCAATGAGAGGGAACCAAAGACCGGCTCAGGAATGTAATTTCCTCTTTTATATTTGTTCCTCAAAGAAGTAACTTTATTTGCCTCCACTGAGATATTATAGCTTTCCATTAAATGTTGAATCAATCCTGCTGTTTTTATTTCCCTGACAATACCTTGAAAAGCACGCATTATTTCTGTGAGTGGGCTTGCCTCTCCATAGATGTGACCTGTAACGTTCCCTGGTATAGAACCACATATACGTTCAATCACATACTGTGGAAAATTCCAGGCAAACTAATAACATCTCCATGGAAACAAAAAGATAGCAACCCTTCACCAGAAAAGTTACATAATGCAGCTTTACTCAATAAAGTTGTGGAATGTTTCTGTATATTTTGCGAGTATTACACACTCTTGCATCACTTTTTACAAACAAAAATTACTCAAAAATAGAATGCAAATCACAAAGGCTGAACATTTTATTATCAGTTTCCATGGTGACTTTTTAAATTATGCTAACCCTTTATCAACAGCATTCAGTTTTCTCTCAAATATGCCTGGACTTGTTATATGTTCCAAACTGTTGTCACAATATTAGTCAGAAAAATTAATTTAAGTAATTACATTGTTCTCATTATCATTCAGCCCCCTGGCAAACGTGACAATATGTGAGTTTTTACTCCTCCTTGCAAGGATGGCACAAAAGTGCGTAAGTGTTTGTAGTTTAGGGAGTGCCACTTACATCAGAACCTCCGTATCTCTTTGTTTGTCAGCTAATGATTACTAAACCTCTATACAAGTTCTGACAAGAAGTGGCTTTGCGGTCAACAGCGTAACTTTCCTTCGCCATTCATGCAACACTTGTCCAAGTTAATGAAAAGTCTCACAATGATGAAAAGTCTCACAATGATGTATGGCCATATAATAGCTGGATTTTGATTACTGGTTTGGCCTTTTCTGGCTCCCACAGTTGTGTTATATTGTGAATGCATTCTTCCATCCTCCATCGAAATATATTGTATATTATATTTAGATGGAGGATCGATGCGAGTTCAATATCACTGAAGATTAAAAGTACCTTGCACTGCATGTATAGCTCCCACTGCTGCAGATTAGCTTGCATCCACCAGTGGATCAGACTAACCACAGCAGAGCATTGCACTTCGGGCAGAAACCAAAGGCGCAAACATAGCAGCACCAACATGACAACGCCAATGGACATAAATAGGCTATTTTAGCAGCTATATGGACTATTCTGGTTAAAACAGAATTGAGTTTTTACCTAATTAAATGTCATCGTAAGTCCCTGTGATGGTTAAAGAAGACCTATTGTGCTTGTGTCTGGTATATAGTTATAATCTACACCCATGGATCATTGTGTTATAATTTGCACAATTTAAATCACAACTTTTCATCTTAATAAAAGAAACAAGACCGCTCGCATTCGTGTTATTGTTATTATCTTTGTATTTACTGGGAAAATTCACATGATGACCAAACACTGGCACAAAGTTCAACACCCCAATCCTTGACTAAAGAAATGATAGGACACGTTGAAGCTAATCATTTATTTATTTTGTAAATCTCCAATAAGAGTAATTAAAGCTACCATCTCCATGTAGGTCTAGACTTATGATGTCACCAACAACTGGAAAATGCAGAGGTCATTGAAGGATGTACACACTTAGATTTAGGTGTTTTTTGACCAGAAAGATGCACATCTGAATAGTTTGCACTAAAATTGCCATAATGCTATAAAAACACCATAGATACAAAGTTTAGTAGTAAAAAACTTCCACCTTAGGGCCTCTTCTATCCATCTGACATTATAACATCAAAATATTTCCATACTTAACCTCATAATTATTCACTGTCATTTAAAGTGTTTGCCTGGAACTAACCAAAACAAGTACAAGTAGACAAAGGACATCTTGAGTTCTTGAGTACTTTTCCTCTACTTATTTACCAATACACTTCTTTCCCTCCTTCAGCCGTGACCCAGATCCCAAGGACCGACCATGATGTGTTCGGTGAGGCAGTGACCGATGAGTTCATAGAGGAGCAGCAACTACTCACCAGCTCACCAGCTCCCCAGAACATGACCACAACCCAGGGAAGAAGCACCACTGCGGGAGGAGAGGAGGGCAGTGCCATGGTGGAGGAAGAGGAACCAATGATATCCCAACTCACCACCTCTGAATCCACCACCACTGAACACACCACTCCTGAACACACCACTCCTGAACACACCACTCCTGAACCCACCACCCCTGAACCCACCACCCCTGAACCCACCAACACCCTATCTGCCAGCACGATTTTATTAAATGAGGTAGCGTTGTCAACTTTTTTAAACATTTTACTTCCTGGTTGGACATGAGCAGCACATATGACATATGCAGAGTTCATTTCACAGCTGTTACCTAGCAACCATAATGTTAATAAGAGCTAAAACTTGTCTAAATTGCACAATAGCTATGATTAGACTAATAAAAATAAATTACTTTATTTTGTTACATGAAAGTTTAAATGCTTTCGTTGTGCACAACTTGTCTTAGCATTTTGGATGTCATATGCACTTTAATATTACCTTTACCAAACAATCAGATGCGTTTAAAGAAGCTAAAACTAATGAATACTCCAAAAATAAATAAATCTTAAAACCTTAAATTTTCAAACTTTTAGACATGTTATAATGGTATTCCCTCATTATTAGTAGTTTCAGATTGTATTTTGATTGATTCTTGCATGTTTGAGAAATCCTGTATTTGATGCATACAAATCCCCATTTTCACCTTGTAAAGTAACTGTCTACTATATTTTAATACTAAATACCCCCCCCCCCCCCCCCCCCCCCCCCCCAAAAAAAAAAGTAATATGAAAGTGTATAGTGTGTAGTAATATAATAAATGAAAGTGCTTTGTTGTCATACAGCAAAACGATATGCCAATCGAAGACACAACTACAGCAGAGCCAAGTGAGAGTAAACAGACGGAGATGACTACCCGAGCAAACATCCTGAGCACCATGAGCGACCTGGGCTCTGGGGTAGAAGAGAGCAGCTCTGCAGATCCAAACGTGTTTCTTAGCCTCGATGGGTCAGGAGCAACCGAGGAACCGCTGACCACTGCCATGAAAATGCCAAAGCGTGGCAGAGCACTGGCAGTGCCAATAAGTAAGTGATGTCTTAGAGCCATATAACCAGGAGACCAATAAGGTGTGAAGAAGGGTTATTGCATTGGTTGCATTCACGTGAGATCACAGCATAAAGAATAGTTCAAAGTTTAGCGTGAGCAGGTCAGAATTCTAAGGAAATTTACTGTTTAACTGTCAGTTGCAGATTTGTTGACCTGGTTTATGCTTAAAATCTTTGTAATTACTGAACCAATTCACATGAAACAAAAACTGGCAAAATTTTCATCTTCTCTGTCAACACAAATAGTGATTTTTTTTATCATTATTATTATTATTTTTTTAAATAGCCTATAATTTTGAGATTAATATAGATTTTTTTTCTAAATGAGTCTCCCATAGAGTTATACAGGCCCCTGTCCTCCATCATCATCAAATTCAAAAAATATGAACACAACCTTGATGATGACATAATTTCAAATGGAGGACAGAAGCCTATATAACCCTGAGTTTTTGAAAGAAATATCCAAACTTATGATCCAAAAATATTTTACCGTAATATTACTCGCTCGGGATTGGCTCCGCAAGCTTGCCATATCAATCATGCATTTAGGGTTGAATAGTGGCACCAATTTTTTAAGTATTTTGCTTATTTATACAGAGAAGACACTGATTGAACATCTTGCTAGTTTTTATTTCATGTGAACAGCTCTAGTAACTACAGGTTTTACGAACCATAAAACAGGTCAAAACATTTACACTGACAGCAAATTGTCCTCTGACTTGTCCTTTCTATTTATTAAAAAAAATATGAATTTTATATGAATTGCTTTGTAGGAAAGAGGAGGAGATACAGTCTTCTGGTTAAATGTTTGTTGTATTGCTTTCACTGAGGACAGTATAATGCTTATGCTAACTTGAGTTTTGTGTTGTACAGATAAGCCTATGCCGCAGGAGAATGTAACAACAATGCCAAAGGGACATGTCACACCAGGTAAGAACTGGGAACAACGTGTACTGTATTTACAGACGGGCAGCGCAGCCAAAAATTATATTCAACTAAGAGTAACGTTACTTAAGAAATACTGCAAAGTCCTGGTCCAAGAAATTACTCAAGTAAGAATACCTTGAAAAGTTACTACTCAAAAGATAGACACAAACATGAGACATAAATCATATCTGAAAGAGCTTGCAAGAAACACAAATGTTCAGATGATCTCATGTTGTCGTCATAAAGCTTCTGTCACTTCTAGACTTGATCACAGCAGGAAGAGAATCCAAAAGGAAGAGTAAAGTAGTATGCTGCTAGAAAAGTACTCTGACTAGTACAATTTCTTTAAAAAGTTACTCAAGTAAATGTGACTACCCACCTCTGACTATCATGCTGCAAGTAATGCAATTAAAATTATGTAAATTAAAAGTTGATTTTAGCTTTGATAAGAAAAATCTCCCATCTGAATAAAATTTAATAAAATGAGATAAATTGCTTAAGCTGAAGCTTCATGTCATGGTACTTTAGACAACTTAAGTTGTAGCTGACCAGAAAGTATATTTTTAATTTTAATTATGATAAATTGTATTGCATTGTTTCATTTTGTCATAGTTTTAATCAATGAAGATTTTTTAAAATTTATTTTAAGTTTAGTTTTAGCTAGCCAAAAACTATGACAAACATATTTTACTTATTGTTTTTTAACTTTTATAATGGTGTTATAATAGTTGGGAAGATATTACAATATTATATAATTAAATATTGTTCTTAAAATATGTTTGTACTCACTGTTTGTGTCTACCCTTCAGACTGGATCATCATTACCGGCTTCCTGGTTGGTCTGGCTATGTTGGTGCTGATTTGTGTTGCTATAGCTACAAGAGAAAAGTAAGATTTCAATTCCTATACAATTTACAACAGTGTATCCTTGTGTGGACAAATAAGAACACATGATTTGTTATGTCACAGGTGGAACGGCCCTAACCAGTTTAACAATACAGGCGTGACAATTACACCAGTCGACCAGCAGAGTGAGGTAGAGATGGAAGAGTTCCTGCACAAAAGGCACCCGAGGGATAATGGCAAAACAGACGACTATACTGTCATCCCATTGGACGAGCTACCAGACACTTACTCATCATAGAATCATTATGGGATGAAAAACAACCAATCAGAACCCAGCAACCACAAATCGGAGCTGAACCCACCAAGCAGCAGCCAGGACCGGCGGAGTGGGCGGATCCATATGATTTAGGTTTTGTGAATCTTCAGTCTGCTGCTGTCCACTATGCACTGATGCCACTTATTTCAAAGTTTGTTGTCGTACTATTGTCTTATGAATATGTTTGTTGTTTTGTATTTTTTGTGATAACTTAAATTAAACTTTTTCCACTTAATTTGACTTGGAGCATCCTTGGAGACATTAGCGTTGGTATTTCACATTTTGTAACTTCCGTTCTTAGTCACTGTAAATGTTTTGAGGGAGATAAGTAACCAGGATTACTCACAAATTTTGCCCAGGGAGCCTGCGGACTCAGGGAGAGCCCACAGACTCAGGGAGAGCCTGCAGACACCCTCAGAGAGGTCCTCTCAGAGACCTGTCCAAACTGCACACTAACTGTGGGGCAGGTCAGGACACTGGCTCATTGTCACCAGTCAGCACATGCACTCGGCTTGCTCACTTACTGAAGCACATCCAAACTACACCTTCATTCAGAACCATCATACAAGTTGAAATGAGGTGGAAATTTACTCCAGACAGAAACTGTTACAGAGGGCCTTATGCCAGTGGTTTCAACTGACCCAGACCTGGGTCTGATCCTGTCCTAAAAATATCAAGAGTTTAAAAAATGTATAAAAATATATATTATGACATGTATAGTGTATAGTACAGTATAGTATAGTGTATGCATAGTTTCTAACTCTGAGAAATAACACAAGACATTTTCAACTATGTCAATAATAGCACCACTGCAAAGCTGTCTAAGACGACTGAGAACAGCAAAGGGTTCATCACACTCACAGTATGTTAAAAATACATAGGAAACTTCATAATTCAATTACTACTATAATATAAGACAGGAGAAACAAACCTGTCACTAAAACTGCATTCAAAGTTTGAAATGTATGCATACACACTCTTCATCATGACATTGTGAGAGAGAGCCAGTGCCTTGGCAGAGGCCTATAGCGTAAGTTTGTGCTATTGTGCTTTAGCATGTGCCACCTGCAGACACTCTGTCAGGATTAGTGGGCTCAGGACAGATTAGCTAATTATAGCCTCCTGCTGTCTCTGTGCACCATGTGCTCAGGTGGAGATGCATGAGGAGGCGGGGCTTAGATGTGAATGGGTGCAGCCTAGGCATGTATGCTGTGCCATGTGCTCCTGAGCGCTGATACTGTTACAACACTAAACAGATTGTGAAAAGGAGTGATTATTTGCGATCGTCAACCAGATGTGTTCGTCCAAGGAGGGACTTTTGAATTGGATTGAGACACTTTGGAAGATTGACATCATCACTTGACTGAATTAAACATCCAAATGTGTTTTTGTCAGTTGTTGTTGTTTTTGTCATAAGCTCGTTTTACTTTATAGATTACTAAGAGGAGTCAAACCCCATACAGAAAATTTAATGACAACAATAACAACAAACCTAAGCAACAAACTACATTTTCCCCATAATAGCTGCTTACAATTTGCATTTTGTAAAGAGAATACAAGTAAGTGTAGATCCCACAAGAGTATGGAACTCAAAAAAACAAAACAAAACAAATTAAAAAAAAAGAAGAACAACGCAACATCTATATCAAAATACTAACTCATAATTTTGAAACGTGGAGCATGGTGTAAAAACTGTAAACTAGTTTAAACATGTCATCTGTCATGTCATCTTCATGCAACATAATGTGTAACAACCTGTATGAACATGTGACCCAAACATAACGCACCATGCAACAATCTGCCCCATGTAATAACATATATCCTATACGCGGAGCACATTATGACCTGTACACTGCAAAACCAGTACACTGTAAAACTGTTAACTCGTTATAACATGTAATCTGAATGTAACACATGTGTAACAACCTGTGGCCACCATATGAAACTGAAAATCATAGTGTGTAATAATCTGTAATAACATGTAACGTGTAATTGCATCCATGCGCAAATTCAACACTTTCACAGTTTGACAATCAGGTTCCCTAGCTTTAAGTACAATGCACTTCTAAGTTATTACATATTAACCTCTTTTCCACTGGCACAGTTTGCGTGGGGCTGCCTTAGCGTGGGTCTGTTTGGAGTACCTCCCTCCAGCCCAACTGTGCTCTGGGCACAGCTCTGGGTTCAGGAGCAGGACTCTGCTATGTGAGCAACTGACGTCATACAAACATAACTAATGTTTTCTTAATAAATAAAATCTAAAATATATTAATATGTTGGCAAGCTCAACATATAAGTTGCCATTCTTGGAAATACAGCAGTTTAGCACAAAATAAAGTCACCATTTGGTGATAAATTATGACTTTTGTTTTTGCTGTATTCTCTCTTGTCTAATCATGTGATTTGTATTTTTTAACCACGCCTTAGTTAAGCGATCCTGGAGCTGTATTGGCCTTGACTCCTCTGGAAGCTAGTACACCTCAAGGTCTGCTTCGGACCCCTCAAATGGGGAGGTGGAGTTCACTTTAGACAATGGAGACACATGAGAGCCATATCGATCCACACCAGGGTGTAAGGCGTAATAGGTGTAAGTAGATGTAAGTGTGACTCTCTAACTGTAGCATCATGCAGTCTTAATGAAATTACTCTTCTCCTCAAAAGTAAACACAGCAGAAGAGTGAAGTGTCAGGATTTGGACACCTGCTAATCTTGGCTGTGACTCCGCCCCTCTGTCTGCAGCTCTGTAAGGAACGTGCTCACTTCACCTTTACACACCTGTTTGGCTCCAGACCTGTGTGTGGACCTATGTGAGGGAGCAGCGGCTGAGATCTGCAGGACAGAAACAGAAGCTTTGAGGAAATACAGTTAATGTTTTAGGAAGATCCTGATGGATTTATAAATGCCAACGCCGTAACTTTGTTCCACCTTCAGCTTCAGAGATGGATTTCAACACAAACTTCCTCCGACCAGAGCAACATACAAACGGGTGAGCATCCTCAGCCTCCTGTGGCTCAGAGGGATCTTGTTGCTAAAATTCTTCTTTTCATTCCAGAACTTATCTATTGTTTCTAAAATTTGATATTTCACAGTATATCATGTCATTAATATCTAAAATGTGAATGTACATACTGTTTGCCTGTTTAACCTGAGAAACATCAATATTCAGGTGATTTGGTTGGAAGTTGATACATCTTCTTTTTTTGTGTTTGCTTGGTAATTCCCATGGTCAGTGGTCAGGTAGCAGAGGGTGACACCTTGACTTTCCCAGGAAGCCCCTTTTCTCTTACATAACTCAATCACTTGTGCTGGAAGCTAACTTTAGCCACTGTAAAGGGCTTAGGGACATTAATGCGCGGCAGTGCATCACATAGACATGAGCTGGGCTGGCAACATCGCAGTGTCACTGTGCTATGCACAGTCAAGTGAATATGCTTCTCTTTTATTCAGATTTCATTTCATGTGACTCACAGATCTGGTTGTTTTCAGGTATTATACATTTAATATAAGTTAATAATCACACAAAAAAATCACAAGGAATAAAAGTTCTGCACAAAACACCCCACAATTCTGATTTCATCAGAACATTTGCTCATGACAAATAATGGCTGTAGATGCATGCTATTACCTTGGTCATCTCCAGGTATTGTAAGATTTAGCAAAGACATGTTACGTAAGTCCTCCTGAGACTTAAGCTCTAAGTCTGAGAGGCTTTGGAGCAGACCACAACAAGCTTTCACTGAAAGGCCAGTCCTCATTGACTAAACCTGAACATCCTTCAACCAGCCAGGACCAAGGGAGGCCAAAAGGAGACAACCAAGGCCACCCTCTGATGTGTCCAGCTCCACACTCCCACTGTTATACCATCCTCCATCTGACTTGAAACTGACTTAATTTATTTGGTTAGGAAAAATTCACAAAAGACAACCTTGAAAAAACAAACTATTTGTTTGTTTGTTTGTTTGTTTGTTTTACCAAAAATGCAACTAATGGAACTTTTCTTCATTTGTGACGATGGACTTGATTCCAACATGATATCAGCAGAAAGGGGTGGTGCTTAGTTCTTATCACACATTAAGTATTAAATAGAGACATTCGGCCAGCCACTAGGTTGTTGATTCAATCCTTGCTCTTGGCATTGCTTATTGTTGTTGAACAAGACACTTCACCCATCTAACCTGTATGTGTCAGTGTTACTGGTGGATTGATTCTAGTCTTTCTCAAAGATGTGGCTCACAGAAATACTGACAAATTAGTTCACTTCACAGACATGGATGAAGTGATACGTGATGACAAACCAGCCATCATTTATCTGCAGCACATGGTTCAAACAGGGAATATAATTTCTGAGATCACTCAGAGCTCAGTGCTCTCCTTCATATATAAAATAAAATCTATGTATCATGGTGAAAAGAGCAAAGGGTTTTAATCCAACAGGATGCAGATGACTTCCACTGTTGCTAGTGTTGGTGTATATATGAAGAGTAGGGCTTACCTTTGACCTCACAGCAGGGTCTCTGTATGAAGAATTAGTCAGACTTGCTGTTTGTCAGTGTCTCTGCAGGTGCAGGTTTGGTTAAGTTTCTTATGTTTGTGGTATGGAATCTAGCCACTCTCACAGTGTAGTGCTGTGCTTTTCATAGCCATGTGAGTGGGTTCACAGTAGTTGGGAGCTGCACAGATCCCATGAGCCTCATGTGTAATCTGCTGTGCTCTGTGCAGCAGCATGCAGAAGCAGGTGGAGGTACGGATGGATGAGAGCCACATCGGGCCCCCAGGGGAGGCCCCCAAGGGCCTGTGCACCACCGTGTGCGATAAAGTCATGAAGAACATGGTGCTGACACTCACCATCCTGGGTAAGAGCACTCTCCTACACTCACACTTCTCTGCTTTGTTGTGGGGACTGGGCTGGACATTAATAGTAATATTAACAGTAATACAGGATGACACATACATGCGTCTTCCGGGGGAAAGTATATATTGAAAACATGAGGGTTTTAAAGGATTTTGCCTTGTTGTTGTTTTGTCTGTACAGTACCATTATTGATGTAACGTAAAGACTGTGACTTCTGACATAGTGGAGCCATGAGTGAAGCTGATACTATGTCCCTGTGCCTCTGCTCTGCCCTCTTGTCCTCAGGTGTGTTCCTAGGCTCCATCTCTGGCATGCTCTTGCGACACATCTCTCCACTGCCCGCAGACGTGATCATGATAATCGGGTTCCCTGGAGAGATCCTCATGAGGATGCTCAAGATGCTGATCCTCCCACTGATCGTCTCCAGTCTGGTCACAGGTTACCACTGCATTCTATTCACTCTAACTATTTATGTATTTTTATGTGCAATCTTTGATTCTAATCAAAATGTTCCTACAAGCCATTACTTCCACGTTTAAGGCAGTTTGGAAGGCTGAATGTTAGAGGCGTTTTTATGTGAATTCTGGGAGAACCAGATGCCACTGTGGAGCAGCAGTGGAACTATTGCATACTGTCATTGTGTGCTTAGACAAGACAATTTACCCATTATGCCTAATATGAATGTTGTGTGTGCATGAGTGGTGGTACTGTAGCCACCACATTGGCAGCGTTGCTTCTGTCAGTCTATCCAAGAGATACTTGTCTACAGTACTAGTAGTAGTAGCTTACCACTACTGAGTGTAGATGCCACCACAATGTAATTCTATGAACACATATGTTATTTTGTGTGAATAGAGATTAGTCCACTGCTCCTCCTCCTACATACTGAATGCCTCTCGCTCTGCAGGCCTGGCTGGGTTAGACGCCAAATCCAGTGGGCGTCTGGGCACCAGGGCCATGGTGTACTACATGACCACTACAGTGATTGCAGCCATCCTGGGGGTAGTGCTGGTGCTGCTCATCCACCCGGGGAACCCTAAACTGAGAGCCAACCTGGGTCAAGGCAAGAAGAACGATGATGTGTCCAGCCTGGATGCCCTCTTTGATCTCATCCGCAACCTGTTCCCCGAGAATCTGGTTCAGGCCTGTTTCCAGCAGGTACAGCTCTGTCCACACGTGCCCTGCAGTTAGCCTCAAAGCTAAGGAGGTCACAGTACCACATTGCAGTGTGTTGGTTATTGTGAGATTAGTATAATCGACTCATAATGACAACTCACATACAAATATAAAGGTTTTTCAGTGGTTGCAGTCTATTTTTTACAAAAAGCTAAAAAGTTAAAAAGTTACATACTATGGCTTTCAGTATAGCATCTCCGCCTCACTTACTGCTGTGTATCAGTATGGTTGTCCTTGGCCAGTGAGATACATCGTTACCATCCAACAATGTAGGTTAAGCTAGGCGGGAGCTACACACCACAGCGAGATGACTGGAAAAGAGAGAATGCAGATTAAGATGATGTAAAACAAGATGTAAGATTTGACAAGGCATCCATGGAGAGGTAGATATATGTTTTTTTTTCTGTGTGGACAGATCCAGACAGTGACTACGAAAGTCCAGGTGCCCACCAACAGAACCAGAGCACCCCCACAGTTCACCATCAAGAGGTCGCTACAGTTCAAAGGTGGCATGAATGTGCTGGGTAAGTTTTCTTGATGAAACCAGTCATAAATATGTTAAAGCTCAACAGCTAAATAAATCTAAACAAGTTCAAAGTTGTAAGCTACACTGGTGATTTGATTGATGCCTTCTCCTGCTGTACTGTACCTTGTGACCTTTCTTCTGTGGTCCACAGGCCTGATCGGATTCTTTGTCTCCTTTGGCGTCATTATGGGAAAGATGGGAGAACGAGCCCGACTCATGCTGGACTTTTTCAACGTGCTCAATGAAATTGTGATGAAGCTTGTTTCCGCCATTATGTGGTAAGTGCATTGTTTTATATATTTGTGAAAACATACAAAAAATCATAGCTTGTAAATATCATCTTTATCAACATTTACAAAAACAGCAGCCTTTAAGCATCACATCATTATCCCGTTGCATAGTTTGCTTGTCCCGCCCACAGTGGTGTGCAAATGTGATTGGTTGTTGAGCAGTTTGTTTGGTGTTTGCTGTGCACAGGTACTCTCCTGTGGGTATCGCCTGTCTCATCTGTGGGAAGATCATCTCCATCGCAGACCTGGAGGTGGTGGCACGGCAGCTAGGCATGTACATGATCACTGTCATCGTGGGCCTCCTCATCCATGGAGGCATCTTTCTCCCCCTCATATACTTCGTCATCGTTAGGAAGAACCCCTTTAAGTTCTTCATGGGCATGTTCCAGGCCTGGGTCACGGCCCTGGGCACGGCCTCCAGGTACAGATTTGCCTCACTCTCTGTCACTCCTAAGACACATTTAGCACATCAGCTCAGGGACTATACAGGCTCAGTCAAATGCAAGACTATGTCAAATGTTGAATCGACTGGAATCATCAAACCTATTTATTTTGATTATTATAGTGAGTGCAGTGCCTCCAAATGCACAGGCAAACTTCACTGTAAGGAGCAGCCGGCTATACCTCAAAACAGTGGAATGTTAATGACTAGTTCTTTGATATAAATCAGTTTTTGTCAGAGATAAAATACACGATGATGTGCTTCCAAATCCTGTTTTCAGTTTTTCCTTAGGAAGTTTATTTCACTATATTCTGGCTTGTTATGATTGCTGTAAAATGCAATATAAAGTTTAATCACTAGCTCACAGTTTGTTCTAATGAGTTTGTGTTGTGCTCAGCGCTGGCACGCTGCCAGTCACATTCCGCTGTCTGGAGGAAAACTTGGGGATCGACAAGAGAGTGACACGCTTCGTGCTCCCTGTGGGTGCCACCATCAACATGGACGGCACGGCGCTGTACGAGGCTGTGGCCGCCATCTTCATTGCCCAAATGAATGGCATCGATCTGGACTGGGGCCAGATTGGCACAGTCAGGTGAGAGCGCCACACAGTGTTACACATCTCTGGCACATTTGATAATTCTTACAGAAAAGTAGTAGTTAAGTTCAGTAACATTTTAGGGTAATAAACATTAGCAGGTTTCCTAGTTAAAGACATGAACAGTTGGTACCTTTTTGACTGTAGACTGCAAACCAGGACTATTCCACCTCATGAAGTAGATATAATGATATATAAAGTTTGACATGCCACAAGACTGTCCTTATGAGTTAATGTTAGGTATTCCATAACACTCTCCTAACATTATTATATGTTTTTGCAGTGCGACTGCCACCCTGGCCAGTGTGGGAGCTGCCAGTATCCCTAGTGCAGGCCTGGTCACCATGCTGCTGATCCTGACTGCGGTTGGGCTGCCTACTCAGGATATCAGCCTGCTGGTGGCAGTGGACTGGCTCCTGTGAGTGTTTCCATCAATGCTTAGCCTTTTCATTTCATTCATTTTGAAACATATGCCACTCCTTTAACCACTAACTACTGCTCAGCAGTATCATGTCTGTATTTAAGATTAGACATGTTTCCTTGTGAAGTGAATACAGTGAATTTCCTTGTGTAAAGTGAATACAGTAAATTGTTGGTAATAACCAGTTAAATGGAACAAAAATAGAACATATTGTTTCAGTATGTCCATGCAGTCAAGAAAAAAAATCTAATAGTTATTTGTTTGCAGAACCACAGACTAAAGCTGCCAGCTTGTGCTCAGTTTGCTTTGTAATTATAAACTAGAAAATTAATATGCATCCATAGTAACTATCCTAACTATCTTAATGTTATTTTACCACATAGGCTACTCAGGTCTTTTCAACTTCAGTCAGGTCCAATGGGCCTCAGGCAGGTCCTATGGGCCTCATTCAGGTCTGATAGGTCTCCACCAGGTCCTATGGGCCTCAGTCAGATCCTGTGGGCTTCAGACAGGTCCTATCAGCCTGAGTCAGATCCTATCAGCCCCAGGCGGTTCCTTTTAGTCTATATAAAATCTTGACCTGGACCTTGCTTTCTCCTAACCCTCATTGTTGTTTGTAGTATTTGATTTTCATGTACTGCCCTTTGCTGTTTCATTTCCCACAGCGATCGCTTCCGTACATCGGTAAATGTGATTGGGGACTCGTACGGAGCAGGAATCGTGTACCACTTGTCCAAAGATGAGCTGGACACATTTGATGCTCAGCAGACGAGAATGGACGATTTCGAGATGGCCAAAACCCAGTCATACTTCGAAAACAACAGCAACCAGAATGTATACGCACACCACAACTCAATCCTAATAGATGATTGCAAGGTACACTTCACCCTCACTGACATAGAGACGTGTATGTAGCACCGCCTGTGGTCTCCCGTGAGTCCTGTCCAAAAGTGCAAACCCACCTTTTCTATACCCGAAAAAGCAGTTTTTGTGAAACCATGCCAATGATTTGTGGTTTTTGTTTTCAATTATTTCACTGCATTGTCATGCTGTACCAGATACAATATCAATAATGTCTTTGTTGTAAGTGGACATGTATTTTTTTGCAGCCCTGACCAAATTTCAAATTGTTACCAATTATTATTATTACCAATTATTATTACCAATGGTGGACATAAAGACTGCTATTTCAATGTGTGGCACATTTTGCTGTTTTAGTTTTGTACCTATAGTAAATGGAAATGTTCAGAATGAGACCATTTTCATTTATATCATTGCCTATGATGCAACTACAACATGTTGCATGTACTGATTTGTCTTGTAATTCAGTTGGGCAGAGACTCCACAAAAATACATGGCCAAGTGTAAAGTGTGGTTCTGGTTAAACCTCAGATGTCTGGTCTGTTGCACTGCCTAATGCTCTGTGCTCAAACGCACACGTCTCTGGCCTCTCTGCCCAACCCTGCTCTGACCGTGCCTCGGTCCATAGTCAGCTGTGACACTGCTTGCAGGTGGGCTACGGTACAAACGGTAAGACGGACTTCTCCTTCATCGAGGAGGGGCCCTGGAAATGTGAATAAAGGAGGCCTGGAGCTGCTGCGCCTTACCCTGAGTACCCTGAGTTCACCAACCCACTAAGTACATCCTACTACAGTATAAAGACTGACCAAAGAACATGCACTACACCCAGACTGTTTCATGTGCTTCATGGACAATGGCTGGACAATCCAGGGCCTTATCGGTGTTGCTCAAGCTCCCTGTTCTCTGTCCTTCTGAGTGTGTGAGACTGGATGTGTGAGTGAGGAGTCTAAGGAGTACAGACGTGTGTATACATGGGGACACAGGCCTGGTGCTGTGTTAATCTCAGATAAACAGCAGATACTTGTAGTTTTGGAAACAACTCACTTGCTTTTTAACATGTGTCACCTCTGAGACATTTCATCCTCCACACCACTGGACTGTGCCTCAGGTGAATGATGGTGTGTTTGCTCCCAGCTCACTTCTGAGATGTTCACAGCAATAAATCTATTTCTGTTTACTTTCAGATGACGCATTGAACCCGCAGAGCAGGGTACAGTACTTACATTCAGCTGTTCCACATGTTAGCTTTATAGTGAAGGCACTACATTTGAGGTGGTGATAAACATCTACCCTGTGTTGGTTAGGTCTGTGGAGGGTGTAGGTGTTACAGATGTTGTTGTTATGTCATGTTCATCTGTACATAGTACTGTTGCTAATGTCCATGTACTTCATGATGTCAGGCAGGATACAGTGTCCCCAGTGGCCATAGGAGGCAGTACAGGACCTTTCACTTGTGACTGTCGGACTTATGGGATTACAGCCAGAAGTCACACACATGGACAAGCCCTAAAGAGGCAGAGCTTAGCGCTTAGGGCCATAAGAGGAGCGCCAATGGACTCTAAATATGGTACCACTCTGTACATTCTGTCTTGTTGGAGCAGTGGGAGGTGTGTAGGGGTCTGCTGCTGCATTATAACCTGTATGTAAGCTCCTCTGATGTGCATGTGTGTTCTGAGTGTATGGTGTAATACTGTTCTTTTTATATGTTACAGCCTTGCCTTGATTTTTAACTATGTCCTAATGAGAGTGATATTCTCAAAGCTGTCACTTTTTCACAAACACAGACTTATAAAGCTTAGATACAGATTTATTTTTCACTTTGCCAGTGTTCTCCTGAAGTCATAACAAGTTTAGCATTATAAATGTCCATGAACTTTACCAAATGAGAGTTTTGTATTCAACAGAATAACTGTGTATGTCTATATTGAAAGTGCCTCCTTGCACTTTGTGTATGTAGTCAGAAGTGGACATGCAGGAGTAGGTTGTGAGCAGCGCTCATATGTGTATTACTTTCAGACATATTTGTATTTTGAGGTGACTAGAAAAAGTAGCTTGTGAGCTTTTCTATGTAAATGATTTTCTGTAGTATGGTCCATTCTTTCTTGTGTATGTATCATATATCGGCACAGAGTTATGACAAACTGTGCTCAACCTGAGCTCATGCAATGCAAGAGAAGCATATGTTCACACTGAGGGAAACACCTTTATATGCAGGATCAAGGTTCTATGGTACTGAATGTTATTTATGTTTACATGTGTGTAGCTTCTGAAGCCTGCAGACTGACCGATCAGAAAAGAGCGTGTTTTTAAACCAGGTGCACATGCTGCTAACAGTCCCTTTGATTTGAGTGTGTTTACCTGATGGTTTTCATTTGGGTATGGGAGCTTGTGATATACTGTATGTGTCATAACAGTTATTGTTGTACGATCACATCTGTACTTGTTCCTGTCCAGTAACCTCAGTGTGAACATGAGTAAGATACACTCTACTGCAGATGTGTAGATATCTGGACATCTCAGCAGCATAGACACTGTAATGTACTTAAGGGTTAGCTCAAACCCTAACTCTCCTTTTTTGCATAGACCATATATGATTTTAGTATGATTTTTCTATGTGAAATATAGAAAAAACATTTTGTAACTTTCTTTTTGAATTGCATATGTTGTTCTTTAAATGCAATGCACACATTTATGGATAATGGTCACCTGAACTGGCACATGGCAAATGCACTGTATTTCAACATTTGTATTTATTATTTATGTTAAATAAATGTTTATTGCTAATTTTCTTTTCTCCTTTTTTGTTTCAAAAAGTAAAGGAACAGAGTACGTTTACCTCAATTCAATAGTTGTAATGCTGTAATCCTGTTAGAACAACTAAGCATGAATGATAAAAACTGGTCAGAAGGCTCCACTTTTTCCCAGTCCATACTTTGAGCATGATGGAACATTGGCCCTAACCAGATTCATATGTGTGTCACTCTGAATTGAGTTCTACACATGATCAATCTGGGATGGCTCTCGCTGAAAGCGATCAGGAAACACACGGAATGCCATGATAATTGCATGAATTTGATTGGTCGAAGTATCACAACAGCAGAACAAAAGCAAAAATCTAATTTTTGTTACACCCAGGTAGAAAAAAAGCATAGACAGCTTTCCTGTCCACAAAGTACTTACCTTCTGCACATTTTTTCACAAAATAGTCCGAATTGGCTAAAATACTGAACCAATAATAATAAACAAAAATAGCCTGAAGTATGTCTGTCGGCAATGCCATGACGCCTTTGGCTTCTTCACAAACCTCAGTGCTACTCTGGGATTGGTCGCCTGTCTGGCCGTATCGCACCAGCAGAGTCATGCCAAGTTGGATTCTCGTGAGTTTGTGAACTCACAAACATCTCAAGAATCCATCTTGCTGTGGAAGGTTACATTAGCCCATCTGTTACAGCTAGTGCAGGTCCATCGACCACTCCTGGAGACACAGATACTGAAGTGTCCTGCAAAGACGGCTGGAGAGTATGGCTGCAGCTCTCGAGTAAGAGCCAGCTTTAGCTAATCCTGAGTTTGTGACAATGGCAAATGCTAATGCTAACTAGCCAATAACCAAAAATACATTCACGTGAAATGAAAGTTAAGACCTCACGCTGACAAAATATACAAATGATGATGGTAATTTCAATACATAAAGTTGATCAATTAAAATTAACTAACTTAAATAATACAATATAGTGATTGCAAATGTCAAACTAAATCTTCAGTCACCTACTGCACTACTAGAGTTGTACTTATAAGAAAAGTGTTTCTCTTAAATACTTTTTACAAATAATATAAAATGCAGACCTATTGTGGTAGGATATTGTTATAAGGACAGTTTCTTAAAAATGTTTAAAATGTACATTAAACTGTAATTATAACACTCCCTCAATGACCACGGTAGTTGTTTTCTAAACATTGTAATACATGAGTTGGGGAAAAACACGCTCCCTCAAAGGAAAACTTATACTCCCAGAGCGCCCCCTACAGGAGCCACATGCACATAGTCTCTCCAGGACAAGAAGAGCAGTAAGCGTTTTGTCCGTAGTATCCTATTATTTAGGGATAAAAGTGTGTTGTGTAACTTTTCAGGTGGAGGGTTTGCCACCTGCTTCTCTCCATGGAGATGTTATTGCTGTGCTAGCAGTAAAAACACCCAAATTAAATGAATGCTACCCATGGATCTCAGAATGATGAAGAAGTAGGACCATTGCAAAAAGCCCTAAAAATGTGTACATAACAGGAAGCTGAAACCCATGAATAGATACATTTAATGGTAAACTGTGGAACATTCCAGGCAAAGCAATAACAGACAAGCAGGTGGCATACCCCCCACTGGAAAAGTTACACAGTACAACATGTTTGGCACCATCTATGAAAGCATTGTTTATTCAGATGTTTTGTTTTGTGTGTATGTGTGTGTACGTGTGTGTGTGTGTGTGTGTGTGTGTGTGTGTGTGTGTGTGTGTGTGTGTGTGTGTGTGTGTGTGTGTGTGTGTGTGTGTGTGTGTGTGTGTGTGTGTGTGTGTGTGTGTGTGTGTGTGTGTGTGTGTGTGTGTGTGTGTGTGTGTTTTGTTTTGTTTTTAATCTAACAAACTGTGTGTTCATTATTTTAATGGCAATTAAATTTACCTTTTTAAATACAACTTCCATTTAAAACAATTCAAACAAAGTGTACAAACATAATTATCATATAGAATATTAAAATATAATTACTATAACAAGCAGAGTCACACTGAAGACTTCAAAAACACTGCACACGGGAAGTTAGAGGCAATGAATAAATAACATACAATGCACCTACCCTTATTTATCTGATAATATGCAACAAGAATGACATGTCACAGAGCTTAACTGTGAAAAAATAAATACATTTACTGTATAACTTACTGTAAATTACATATATAGATATAAACTTTTGATAAATTATAAACGTAAGAATCGATTTTTTTTAATGTCATTTAAAAACATTAAAACATTACAAATGCATAGTATGTATTTGGACCACAATTTACAAATATAATTCTTAGATTACAGAAAATAAATAATTATACCAATTTGTCCTGACAAGTCAACATTTAAATGATGACCTAAGTTAACAGGTAGGTACAAATAATAGCCACAAATATGGTTTTGGTGCAATATGTTATATTCTTAATTTTAAAACGTGAAATTGATACGTTTTGAGGATTTTTGTTTTGGTATTGTTTTTGGGTTTTTTGCATATAGAACCTTATGTTTCCATTTCATTGATAAGAACAGAGCAGTCACTGTTGTGTAGAAGACGATGCTCTGTGTGGAATACAGGCCTCAGCATATATGAACTTGATCCTTGTTGAGATTATATAAAATATTATAAGCCATTAGTTTGAAACTACAAAAAACAGCACAGCAAACTGAAAGAATGTTACCTAACTTTAAAAAGTGCATTAACCACAAAAACACTGGATTCACACACACCAAAGATATACATTGGAGCTGCAGTGCAGTCTTTGGCAGGGTCAGTAGAACTTGCAAGTTCAGTATCAGAAGTACTTGTAGTTGTTCAGCATCAGCAGAACTTGCAGGTAGTTGCTAAATGCGTTTACACATTCCAAAATGCACTTTACCTGTTATGTGCATATATCAAAATCCACCTGAAGTGAGCAAATAAACTTTTATGCGAATAAAATGTTCTAAATGTGATATGTGCATTTCTGCCTCCCTTTACTTGCAAAATGTGCATTAAAAAGGTGATGGAAATGCAACTATAGATAGTCAGTAGAACCCACAGGTTATTAGTTTCAGTCGAACTTACAAGACGTCAGCATCAGTAAATCTTTCAAGTGACCAGTGAGTGTCATTAGAACTTGTTAGTGTTGTCATTATGAGACAAGCTTGCAGGTAGTCAGTAATGGGAAATAAATCTTGTAGGTTATCAGTATTAAAGAACTTACAGGTAGTCAGTATCAGTAAACCTTGCAGATGACCAGTGAGGGTCATTAGAACCTTTTTTTTTTATCATTATGAAAAGACTTTGCAGATGTTCAGTATCAGTAGAACTTGCAGGCTATCGGTGTTAGAAGATAGTGAAGTTCAGTGTTAGTAGAACTTGGAGGTGATCAGTAGAAATTTGAGGTGATCTTTGGAACCTGCAGGTCTTCATTGTTAGCAAAGCCTTATTGGTAGTCCAAATCAGATTAACCTGCAGAAGGTCAGTATCAGAAATACTTGCAGGTATTCAGTCTCTCTAGATCATGCAGGCGATAGGGGAGGGTCAGTAGGGCTTGCTGTCATTCTTGGAGCGTTTCAGCTGCACTTTGAGTCTCTTCATACCAATCTGAAAGCCATTCATGGACTGAATCGCTGCCTGAGACGACACTGGGTTGTCATAGCTCACAAAACCTGAAGAATACACACACAGATTAGGAACTTTGGCAAAATTACATGTTTTGCTACCCTATTCAGAATTCTGTCTTTATTTTTAGAAAAACAAATGTTACTGTAGGTAAACCAACCAAAACACTTGCTGAGGTTGGTCTGCTTGTCGATGAACACTTTGGCTGAGATGACGTTTCCGAAGGGCATGAACATCTGCAGGAGGTCCTGGTCTCCAAACTCCTGAGGCAGGTGGTAGATGAACAAGTTGGCACCTTCTGGACCTGGCCAAAAGATAAAGATTAAATAGAAAGCTGATAGACTGAAGCTGACAATTTTGACAAAGTGACTGGAGAGAGTTTAACATAATTCTACTCAAGAGAACTGAGAGGTAGGTCTCTCGTGCCTTTACATGTACTGTCTGTATGCTGTATGACTCATTCAAACTGTTAATATTATACTGTTTCTTTCTTCTTTTTTTTTTTTTTTTTTTTTTTTTCAACAGGTAAACTAATTACAATTACAACATTCTCCCGTATTGTATAAGGCATTTTTAGTACTTCTTTTCAAGGGCCAGCATTATGCTAAACTCTGTTCTATGCTATCACATTTTTTTCTTATCAAACACATACCCAGGGTTGAGTTGTATTTAAGTCACACATGTTTAACACACAACACTAGAATCTTTTTGATAATTTCAGATATGGAATTGTTCATTTCGACAGAACAAACGGTAAAAAGTAGCTTGAAAACTTGAAAACTTTCTCTTCATGACATCAAAAGAAGCGCTTTGAGCTTTGCAGGTGTAGACAGACTAATAATGCAGGATTACTCAAACATGTGAATGAAACAAAGCACAACTCCAGGGATGTTTTTGATGAGGTAACAACATTCTAACATGTCTTAAAGCTCACAAGAGTCAATTTTACGTAATATAGGACCTCTCGGATATTTTGTGAATTGGTTCGGCTGCTGTATGTGACTCTAACGATTACTGCATTAATGTTGGATAAACTTACTCACCCTCCTTCTGGCTACCTGCTGCGGAGATGCTCTGCTGGGACAGGAGGCTCTGATTGTAGAGGCTGGGCAGAGCAGCGGCTGCGTACTGCTGGATACCTGAGTATGCCTGGCTCAGCGCGTCCATGCTGCACCCTGGACCTCCGGACAAGCCTCCAGATAATCCTCCAGACAATCCACTGGAGGAGAGGGAGCTGTTTAGGCCTGACATGCCTGTACACATGCACACAAAGAGATTTTAGCTTAGTTATACCTACCAAACAATCATTGTTGTCATAGACATATACAGTTTAGGGCTGAAATCAACTAAAGAAATTCTTGGCCGACCAAAGACCTGTTGATCTATTAGTCAGCTAAAATGGAGGGATAGCAAAGGCTCTCAAAACTATTTTATATATTTTTGTATTCAACTCAACCTGAACTCACATACATCCATATCATCCATCACTAAGTATCTTCATTGTATACCATTGTTGTGGCGTGATCCTTGCTAATGAACGCTGCATCAAACGTGTGAGTTTAACCTGCTTTCTTACATATAAATACCCAAAAACTAAAATCTTCAACTAACTCCCTCATTCCCTAACTTTCTCTTTCTGCAACTGACTGATATAAATTCTTATAATTATTATTCACAACATTTTAGTACAATTTTCCTATGTTTAGTGGTAGGTTGTAGGCTACCTGTCAGGGAGCCCATGTTAAGGCCCACCCCAGAGCCTGTGGACAGAGACTGCAGGGCCCCCAAGGACGTCATGGGGTTCACCGAGGAACTGCTGCTTGAGCTGGGAGAAGAACCTAGATGCACAACAGCAAGAAGAATCACAATGACAAAAGGTGGAAGAATCTGTGAGTGTTATATGTGGTAGGGTGGTGTGTTGGTGGGGTTGTGTGTGGTGTCAATAGCGGTGACTTGTGGTGAAAATGGTGAGATTATTAAGGCAGGCATCATACAAAATAGACTTTCTACCAACCAGTGTTGTTCCCTTATCAAAAACATGCCTGAAGAGATTTGATGTGTCATTTGTGCATGTTTGAGTAATCTAGAGATCTCTCTCGGGGACTATTTAAACTCTCCTTACGGTTATCAGTAGCTCCCAAGTCCTGCACAGTAATTTTGCATAAATATACAAAAACAGGATACAAAACAATACACTACAACTTCACAGACCTAATGTAATGTGCAGTAGTTTCATTAGCTGGATGCAGGGTGATTGTGCTGTGAGAGCGCTCTGAAGAGGGAGTGACTTAGCGTGGAGAGCAAAGGGAGGGGGACTCGGAAACAAAACCAAAACGTATTAAATATTTTAATACGTGGTTATCAGTGAATATAGCATTTTCAAAATTACCTAACCCATGTCATAAGGATATCACATTTGGTGGAGATGGTGAGAGTGTGTTATGTATGAACATGTGGTGGTGCATGTTACCGGTGGTGGACATGGAGAGGGGGCTGCTGGAGCTTGTCATGGAGCTGGAGCTGGACTGTGACGACTGTGTGGCACTCGCTGCTGCTGCTAATGCTGCCAGGTTTTGGATGGCATTAAACCCTGCCAAAACATGTGACACAAAATACAAAATAACTTATAGTAAAAAAAAATGTGATCACTGTTATATTACTAATATAACATGTTGTATATAATGTTCTAAAGATAGAGTTAGTGCAGCAAAATGTGAACTGCATGTGCGTGTGTTTGTCTACCAGAGAAAGAGTGCATGTTGCTGAGTCCGTTAGTTGTGGAGGCAGACTGCTGCAGCAACTGTAAATACAGCTGAACACAAGCCATGTCATTAGTAGAAATGCACTGAAAATATATAAAACAACTCCAGGACTATAGCTTCACATTAACACTGTTGAACTAATGACTAACTACTAAGACATACTCACAGCTAAATACTGTGGGCCCATGCTACTGAGGCCTGTGAGGTTTGACCACAGGGAGGCAGCACTGAGCTGTTGCATGTGCTGCTGCAGCTGCTGGGCCAGCCTCTTCTGCTCCTTGTCCTTCTGTGTGTCTGCAAACTTCACCACAATGGGTGAGGAGCAGCCCTGTACACAGGAAACACAACATCAGGAGGGCCAAACATCCTTGCCAAAGCTCGATCTTGTCAGATTTCAGAAGCTAAGCAGGGTTGGGCCTAGTTAGTACAAAAAGTGTCAAAAATGTATTGTGCCCTTAGGAAAAACACTTCTCTCGCCCTGCCTAGTATGAAAGTGGTGTGTGAGAGTCTGTGAGTGTTGGTGGTGGTCGGAGGGGCCAATGCCGCAGATTGGCAGCATCACTTCCCTCTTTTTGCTCCAGCTGTGGCTAGTGCAGAGTGAATGAATAATGCACAACACTGTCAAGTGACTTTGAGCATCTATATAAGACTTAATGAGAGAGAGAGGGGAAGAAGCTATATGGTGCTGGGCACAAGCATGTGCCCAAGTATAAGCAGTTTACTTTTGGACTATGTACAGTGAAACATACCTCCATGGTCTGGGCCTGGTGCATGGACTTGATGGCAGATTGGGCCATCTGTCGAGCTGTGAATGTGACAAAGGCACAGCCTGGAAGACACCCAGTACAAAGCAAAAGATCAAATGTCTCTTGTCACACAATAGCAATATAGATAAATGTAGGGAGAAAATAACAGTTAAAGAACTTAGAGAAAAACAGTAGAAAATATGAAGGTTGTTAGGCCAGTCACAATATAAGCTTTAATAAATGTAACAAGAACATGGCTTGAATATTTGTGTAGTACATTAACATTTCAGTTATAATTTACATGTAAACTGAGCTATTTAATTGTGGATTTATGTTATGTTTACAATATAAGCCTTGGTATTCAAATAGTGGTATGACCCCTGGGGGTACATGACAATGGGACATGAGGAGATTGGTAGATATAATTGCCTGTATTACATTATTTTATGATCTGTTGTAATGTTGTTTCCTCATCAGAAACATCAATGGAGTTTTGTTTAGTTTCTTCACACATGTTTAACCCACAATTTATTTAAGCTAGTTCTTCTCTCAAACAGAAATCCACCTTTTGATGTCATGTGGTAATACAGGAAGTGCTCCACTATGTTTTTAAACTCCATATGCCTTCACTAAAATTACTGAATAGCCCTAGAATTGCCATTTTGCATAATACAGAACCTTTAAACTTGTAGTCTGGGTTTAGGCCATGGTATAGTCCTGGTGATACTATAGACTACTAATACATTAAGGCGTGGTACTTTGTGTAAAAATGTGTGAACCAAGTTGAATGCTCATAGTATTTACTATAGAGATTCTCACCACGACTGAGTCCATCTGGGCCACGCAGGATCCTACACTC
Organism: Periophthalmus modestus; assembly: GCA_019594935.1. Lineage (NCBI taxonomy): Eukaryota > Metazoa > Chordata > Actinopteri > Gobiiformes > Gobiidae > Periophthalmus > Periophthalmus modestus. The sequence goes on from JAIEZT010001214.1 coordinate 19,653,288, forward strand.
TTCGATCTGTCCATACGGAGAGAACATCAGCCGGATGTCGTTCTCATTACATTTCTTGGAGATCATTCCAATGAAAAGCTTTCGGTCTTCCACTGCTGTTAGGAGAATGGATCATCAGACATTCACAAAGATCTGTGTGTGTGAATGAACATGAGGCTCACCATTGTTTTTCTCACTGTCTGCGGGCTTCATCTGGATTGGATGGTGCATCTAAACGAGGTATAAATAAGCATCATTTTTATATGCAACAGGGAAATTATAAATCAGAATAAAGTAGATTAAATTAACTCACAATTTGAATTTATCGAAATAAATTATGTAAATATGCCTGTAATTTTCACAAGAAATAATGGCAAAATGCTCAATAACAGTTAAATTAATTATCCAAATAAATTATCTTGAATTATTATCTTTCCAGAATCCCAAATATCTTAAAATTATTCACCTTTAATTGAATCTGCTTTTTTATTTTATTTTACATATTTTTATTCCAAAATGTTTTAGATAGTAGAGTAGAGACAGGACTGACCCCTGGCAGAATCTTCATGTTGTGCAGAGCGTTCTGAGCCTCCAGAGCAGATTTCCGAGTGTAAAAGGTGACAAAACAACAGCCTGCAGAAAACAGGACAGAAAACACAAAACAGGTTTTTACATAATGTCTTTCTTCTCTGTATCAAATAACTTATAAGTGTGAAGATACAACATTTATGAATGGGTAAATTATATTTTTGAAAGATAGTCCAAGGATCACTCTTTGTGTTTTTCTTTATTAATCTGGCCATCAAAGATAAAATGTTGCAATATTTGTTCACAAACCCCTGACAATACATTTAGATCGACTCCCACTGTTGTGATTTCAGACCAATCACAGAGCAGCATTGGGAAGCCAAAGGTGAAGCACAGAAATTAAACAAACCAAAAAATAAATGGTATTTTCGGCCTATTTTTTTTTTTTTTTTTTTTTTTTAGATCTGTGGGCTATTTTGTTTTTGAAAAAATGTAATGAATTAAAATTTGAAAAAAATACCTTTGCTCTGAGGGGGGTTCTGACTGCGATCTCGGAGCACATTGATCTCATAGACGGCTCCATAGGGCTCAAACAGTTCTCGGAGTTGTTCCTCAGACCAGGACCTGGGGATCTGACCCACAAACATCTTGATGGCGTCTAGGTCAGGATGGTCTGGCTGATCCAGGGACCCATTCAGTTTTTTACCTCTGAGACACAAGGGGACACATTGAGGAATCCTACGTTTCACAATTGCTGGGTTTCAGATGACATCACAATATTTCATAAGCCAATAATATTTTATACAGATGGGGGCAGATGAAATTATAGTTGTTAAAATGCAGATAGATACCACATAGTCAAGCTGTATAGTCATGTCACACAGTCCTATCTTATAGTTTGAATATATTATAATCTTACACGGTGAAATATGCAAGTCAGTCTGTGGTAAAACAGCACTGCATTTGGCCCTCAACTCTTGGCCTGGCTGTCGTGGTCATGTTACAATAAAGTACAAGTACCTGGGGAGAACCTTGTATTCCCAGTGGTCTCCCATCCAAGTATTAAGTAGGCCCAATTGTTTCCAAAGATCAAGATTTGAGAAAACAGACCTATGTGCGTGTGTGTGTGTGTGTGTGTGTGTGTGTGTGTGTGTGTGTGTGTGTGTGTGTGTGTGTGTGTGTGTGTGTGTGTGTGTGTGTGTGTGTGTGTGTGTGTGTGTGTGTGCGCGTGTGCGCGTGTGTGTGTGTGTGTGTGTGTGTGTGTGTGCGCGTGTGCGCGTGTGTGTGTGCGCGTGTGTGTGAAATTATCATTTGAGGGAGTAAGGGAGTAAGCAATGGTACACCAACGAAGGAATAATCGTTTTGAACCATGCTGTATCTAAGAACACTCTAGGATAGGCACTGTTGGTGGCATATCCTTGAGTCACAGTAATGTGGCTGCTTGTAAAGGAAGGACATCTGACTTACTACAGCTGGCCTTGACTAAATATTAAATGTCCTGTTTTCGTTGGGTGTAGAATGTGTGATAAAAACTTACACTGGATTTGAAGACAAGGAGCAGTGGTCAACCATCATCTCTGGGAGAAAGTCCAGTTTGAAAGAAGACATGATGGCTCCTATTCACTTTTCCCTGTGTCCAGATGTCCTGATACAGCTGAGATATCCTAATATGTCCTTATCACACAAAACAGTGAAAAACAATTCAACAACAAACAAAAAGAGTCTAAAAACTTCTAAAAATACATTCCACACAGTGTCCAAGCTCAGGGCAGGTGTTCCGACTCATCACTGGACACAGGACCATAACAGACTGACTGGACAGGGGTGGACAGAGGGGCAAAGGACAGCGCTGGACGTAGGGGGCAGTGGACATGCTGGACACAATCAAAGTGCTGATGTCCCTGGGCCGTTGTAAAGGTTTCTGTCAGAGCAGCAGATCTGTGTACGACTCCAAACAAACACATGTCACAGCGATGAGGAGAGGCTCCACTGAGCCCGGGGTATGTCCACTGAGAGGGGGCAGTGGTCAGATAATCCTGCCCCGGTGTGACCAAACACACGGACACACTGACAACAGAAGCAACACTTCTGGTGCACTGTAGCAAGATAGTTTTTTTTTTGGTTTGTTTGTTTTTTAAAGGGACTTCTTGTTCTTTTTCTTGTCCATAAAGACCAATTTGATATTTTTTTTTTTTTTAAACTATATTGCTATATCTGGACTGGACACCACAGCCCATATGGGTGCACATGTATATTTACAATACATTTAATTGGGCCTCAGGTTACTAGAGCAGAAGTCAAAACGATTAAGAATCGTTGGATACAGATCATATAGATTACAGCATTTGGAATAACGCCAGTGAGTGTTTCTGTTGAGTTATAGCAAAAGAAGATTGAATTTGTCAAATGACAAAAGTTTTTGTGAATACATTTTGCCACTCATCCAAGCAGTTTATTTAGGTCAGTGTCATCTCTCTGACTCTCTGATTATGTGCACAATGCACATAATCCACCTGACAAATGGCTTACAACTACATATTTTGTGATTGTTTAGTATAGAATGGTTTATTAGTTTGTAAATGCAATCCAGTCTCTTTTATTGAGCCAAAAGCGCCCTCGTGTGGCAGAACGAGTCACAACATACAACAACGACTAAACCCCCGTTAGAAGATTGTTTTAAAATAGGCCTATGTCTACATCTCCTTGAACAAAGTAAGAGAGTTTATGCTTTAAGTATATATGCGGGTCAGTAATACATGCATAACCTAATTTGATACATCTGTAAAAAGCCATAATTTGGTTTTAGGATCGAAGTGGAGTCTTGTCTCGCAATGCATTATGGGACCGTGGCTACAATGGTGTAAAACAGTAAGGAATAAAGCAAAATTTGAGCACAGTGAATAAATATACGTCTTATTAAGTTATTGTATTTTCTAACTTCCCTGACCCCAGATATTACTTTTGGCGATACTACTTAACAACCATGACCCAGGATGTCTGCCTGATTCCGCTCTATATATACCGGAGCTCTCGCTTGCACATGCGTGTTGTATGAAAGGAGAGAAGGTTAGCACTCCCCTTGACAAGGATGGAAATGGCCCGTGTGGCCTGCAACACATATACGGTTAAGGCATTGCCACCTACTTCGTGGCATCTCTAACCAAGTTTTTTCTTTATGTTAATATTAAATGCCCTTGCTCTGCATAAGAATAATATCAAATGAATTGTAGTGATATATTTGACTGCACGTTGACAGGAGATTACATAGCTACACCCATCTGCAGGTCTTAATGGTGTGTATGATCTCATGTCTTAAATTGAATGTTATGATACTCCAAGAGACAGTTTTCTCTATTGATTACACTGTATTTTCCCATTAAATATCTAAAAGGTAAATTCACAAATGCTAAACCTGATATTTTTTGTTATATTATTTTTTGTTGCCCCAATCTGTTTTAAAAATTATTGGCCTATAAAATATTGTGATGTCATCTGAAACCCAGCAATTAGACTGTGAGCAAATCATTAGCATCTGAGTTTTTTTTTTCATTATTATTTCTTATAAATACACTGTAATAAACCAAATGTCAATTTTATGCATGCAATAATGGCTTCTGACTACAGCTTTATAACTCTTTAAAAGGAGAAGGGTTCAGCACTTTCTTATCTGCATGGACATGTTATTGTATTGCCTGGAATGTTCCACAGTAGTATTATTCAGCTAGTGTTTCAGATCTAAAAATATAAACACTATTGCAATTGAAGCATGCATCCATACTGCAAGTGGGCTCACTTCTCCACAGATCTGACCTGTAACTTGACCTGGTGGTGTCCTGTACTTGTCTCCATGGACACAGACAAGTTTAATATCTTACTGAGGAACAATCTACGCAGGGCAATAACATCTCCATGAAGTCAAGCAAGTGGTGCTTTAATTCATATCATAAAAATCTCAATAAAAATAACCAATATATTGCATTAACAAATACAGAATGCACAAAAATATATGTTTATTAGAGTTCCACATGTGCTCCTACATCCCCAAGGATAAAGTCTCAAAAGTCTTAGTTATTTTGCAGGCATTTGTGTCAAAAACAATAAAAAGGACACTATTCCAACTCAGTCCGGTCCTTTTTGGTATTCTGTGGAGGAAAACTGAATATTCCATTAAAAATTATAATCCTGGATGTGGATTCCAGTAGGCGGATGTCACATGATCAGCCTCTGTCCCAGGATCTTGCGGTTGATCTCGGCTAAAGCCACAGAAAACACAAAGGCTTTCTCATCTGAGAGGCTGGCGTACATGTCCACCTCCTTCTCTTGTTTCTCTGTCAACACAAACACACATGACATTTTGGCAGCAATGAATTTCTATAGATTTTTCCCCCAATTCTAAATTTCCAATATTTTCAAAAATGAAGTCAGCAACTCACTGATGTTTCTGATGCTCCAAAAATGAGTCAAAACTAAGACCTAGAAAGATCTCTGTAAGGCGGCAACTAAGAACGCATATGGGAATTTTTTTTTTTAACTTAAATGAATAATTGTTAGATTGTGGTTGTGATAGTATATGAGATATTTTGAAGGGGCATTACACTTACTACACCATGGGGTAAATAATTGCTAACACATAACATTTTTTAATGAGGTTCATTTTCAAAAGATCGTTAAATTACTCAAACACGCACGGATGACATATAAAAGCCGTTCAGGCGTGTTTTTGATGAGGGAACAATGTTATAACAAGGGAGAAAGCTCCAAATCATTTACATGTAATTTTTAATCACCTGAGTCTGCGTCCTCTCTTATCCAATCATCTCACTGTAGTGTGTAGCTCCGCCTTAGTTCAATCATAATTCTAAGGCCTGGTTCACTTAAGACAGTGGAAACACTTTAGGACTGTACCAATGCACTACAAAGCGAAACAATGGAAACAAAACTGCTGCATTAATAGCAAGAAGATGGACCTGACTTATAATAATGAAATTTCATCGAGGCAATATCTGAGGATTTTGAAATTCTTTGGGTTAGACATGACACCATTACTATTTGTGAACCAACTGTAAAGCATTTGTAAGGTAAGAAATCCACATGGCCACACCTCTGTCGTCCTCCACCTTCTTGAGGCCCACAGTCTTGGGTCTCCCTCGGCCCCTGCGGATGGGGTCTCCTTGACAGCTGGGTCGGGGTCTCCTCCGGTTCTCCATGTCACTGGGCAGAGCCTCGATACGGTCTTTACGAATGCGCTCAGTTCGCCGTCGCTTCGACTCCAGTTGATCTGCACAAAGTTAACACATTTTAAAAATATGCGTAATCGGTTTTGTTATGCCTAGTGGATGGTAAGAGTAGTAATATGGTCGAAAAAAAATGAAAAAATAATAAATAAATAAAATCATACCAGGATTTTTTGGGCATAGGACAAAATTAGTTTAAATGATTTATGACCATTCAGTGGTGGGATGAGATGAAACAGAGATGTCGTTCACGGAGAACAAAATCAGACAAGATTTTGATCAAATAAACAAATTGCTAAATATTTTGTTGATATATTTCCCTTTTGAACAGTAATATATATTTTTTATTTTTAGCATTTTCAGAAAAAACTGTGATTGCATCAAATAATTAGAGGCAGATTGGAGGAAATTTAAAAAAAAAAAAGAAAAATCCACCAGAAAGAGACATACTGTGGCATTTTAAAAGCTCAAAATCTTGTCCCATCAGTAACACTTAATGAAGCTCAACAGCCTTTGAAGTCCGCTGTGGTTCGAGAAGTAAATTTCCCATTCATTTTTCCCAATACGCTTTTCAAAAAAATTCAAATATTAAGAGTTAAAAGGCATTGCAGAGGCTAACCAGCTATGTGGAAACTAATATCCATAACGTGGTCTTGTTTAGGTCCTGTGTGGGGCTGGGTATCATTATGAGGTTGTCGATAGGATATGTACCTTGATACAAAGGCCATGATACGATACACATCTTGATACAGTGGTTTTTCAATGTGATACAATTCAATACAATACAATTAAAATCACTTCAATTACGTTCATTAACAAATAATGGCTGTGACACTAAAAGTCTTTGTTAAACCACTGGCTGTGCAAAGTTGATATGAGATATACTCATTTTAATCATCAAAACTGTGAATATTTCCAATGTATTGCATAAATTAGTTTTCTTTCTCTAAACGAGCAACAAAATTGTAGGGCTGTCACAAAATAATTTGGTAAAAAAAAACAAAAACAAAAAAAAACAAACAAACAATTATACATATATCATACACCACCAGCGCATAATATGATACTGTATCATCAAATTAAACTATATGATATATCGAGATTTCCATATTTTTGGACATCCCTAGTCCTGTGCTCTTTAGTTACCATGTACCATAGTTGATTAGCCCCCAGCAAACTTTAAAACTTTTAATATAATTGATTTATTTATTTTTCCTGAAAGTCTAGGTGAAAAATTACTGAGATATTTACTTCAGGAACCAGGGGGAGGTCAGTCACTGTTGAGCTCCGCAGATTCATATTGCAGAAAAAGTAGGTCTAACTGAAGCTCCTATATTTGCATCACACCCCCCTTGAATTGGTCGGCCTGTGTCAACGAGTTGGAGGAGAGGGTGTAACTGTATTTAAACAGACCTGCATGGAACTTTTGTAACGTTTTATTATATAAACTCCAATAACCTGCTAGTCCTGGGGAGGAGGGGCGCTCATTTAACCTGGCCGTCAGGAGTTTGCGGCTGATAAAAACAAACCCGCAGGGACATGATTTACAAGCCACTGGAATCTAGAAGAAGACAGACAGAAAACAAGTTATAAAAGATCCACTCTCATACTAGTTTGTAGTGTCTCGTGTCATGATACTAAAATGTCAAACTCGATTTCGATACTAAGGAATAAATGACAATACCAATTCCAATACCACAATGACAATAAAAAATATTCTTTCTTCTGATAACAGAATGTGATTTTCAACATTACATTTCTTTTATAGTAACATGTGGCCTTATATCTGTGTAATCCTTCAGTCGTCCAGGTAGGTTCCATAGTGGTCCATGGGTGTATACTAGTCTATGTGTCTTATACTTGTTCTGACACAGCTCAAGATCATTCTAAAGCTATTCAGGAAAGGTTCATTTCTGTCCCGTGAATGTGACTTTTTAGTCGCTCAAATTAGCACCTAGTTTTGACACTAGTTTTAGTGGGGCAAAGTAAACCGACTTGAGTAAGAATACTACTACTACTTTTAAATATTGGTTAAGTAGTAAAAGTACTTATCTTAAGAATGCATTGAGCAATAATTGTGCAAAGGGGTAAATTTTAATATTTAGTTAAAGAACACAAACATTCATTGTTTTTATCACTTGGATCACAATTTGCACTTTGTAAATTTGTAAAAGTACTTTAAAAATGTTGTAAGTATGTGTGGCAACTAACTGCTGCTGTTTCAAGTACAATTTGTTCAAACCTTACACAAGTACTACTACTACTACTACTACTAACTACTACTTCCACTACAACTCCTACTACTGCTGACAGAAAAGATATTAAACATGAACTTTGTCCCACTTTTCTTGCTGTAGAATACGTGTAAAGTCTAGTAGTTACAGAGATATTAACCATTTAACAGATCAAACTAAGTGTATTCCCATTTTCAGCAGCAGAATCTCTCCTCGGCCACATTTTTCTGTCATTCCTTCTCTTCAGCCCTCTCTCCTTTGCCCACTTATCCATTTTCCCACTATCACTCCCAAATCACAAACTCCTTGTTAATCTTTCCTCACCTGTTGGTCGCACTCAGGGCAGGATTTGGTGGCCATTTTGACTTTCTTTGTTTTATTTGCCGACATAGCGCCGATGTGGCAGCTGCAGGATCAGGCCCGAGCAGCTGAGATAACGCGACAGGGGCTCGGGGTGGATGACAGCGTGCGCAAAACTCTCCTTCAGCCAATGCAACCCCGTACGAGCGCAGAGCTGTCCCGTTTGCACATTTTGATCGGAGAATAAAAGACTGAGCATCGATCTTTGCTGCAGCCGCTGCTTTCTGTGGTTTGACGAGTCTTCTTTGGGCTGCAGCCGGTGATGGAAAATGTCTCTACAGGGGCACTGTCGCCACCCAACGAGCTGGAGTGCGGGATAACTCAACGGTCATAGGGGAGGGGGGGGGGGGGGGGGGATTAATAAATAAATCAATAAATAAAAAGTAAAAAAAAATAACATTGTGTTTATAAGAAAACAGTGACTTGGGGCCAGAATAAAAAAAAAAAAACAATAAAAAAAAATAAATCAAAATAAAAGTTCCGAAGTCCCTAATAGTGTGAAATAAAAAAGTAAGCTGGTTTTGCATTGTGTTTTATCCTTATTCCGAATTTCCTTTAGCGTTAGTCTTCCTTTAATTATAACCTCCTGCTTCAACCGAAAGTCCAGTGTAGAAAACTGCATAAACTTTAATATGTAACATTCCTTCATTTAAAAACTAGGGCCAGACAAGAAGAAACAAGTGAACGGATTGTTAAACTTTATTTGCTAACTCTAAATTAAAGTATATTTTGATTTGTATACATTTGTATACAATACATGTATGTATTTACTGTTTCTTATATTGTTCATGTTGATTCATTAAATAAATAGTGTAATGTACTGTATTAAATGTCTCTATCTTTTGTAGATCTTTGGCTCCGAGTATCAGTATCAGTTCAGTCATGCAAGTATAATAAGATTTATTACACTCAGCTGTAGTAAGATAGAGGCTAGCTTAAATGACACAGCGAGGAGGGGCGGGGGGAGCTGTTACTGTTGCCATGGTTATTCCCGCTCAGGTAGCGTGGGTCGCGTGAGCATAGGTGGTGTATTCTGGGTAGTTGTAAAAATGGCGCGCTTCTGTTCAGGTGAGACAGTAGGAGAGGTGCTGTGCTTATTTTACAATGTGGATGTGTTTGGATGTGTGCAACTGTTCACTGAAGAAAATGGAATATAAAGGAGAAAATGAGTAAAAGCAGCACAAACAAAAAGGCCTCTTGAATAAAGGTGAAACCAGGCAGAGGTTTTGTCGATTTAAAACTTTAGAAAATTATGTCACAGAAATGTGCTTTTGTTTCATGTTGACCGCTCGGTTTTGGGGCTATTCATACTCTTGCTCGATTACATCGTGTCCATGTGTGTAACAGAAATCTGCTCTTGGTATCACTGCTGCATTACAGTCACTTCTGCATCTTTAAACTCTGGAAATTGAAATGATAGGAAAAATTGCGAAATAAAACATTTTAAGCCAAGAACTAATTCAAGAATGTCTTGAATTCATATTTTCAAACATAATGAAACTCAGTGAAAGATTTCAAAATCGCACAGAAAATGTAATCAATCAAATGGAACACAATGACTCACTGGAAGAATTACCTGAAATTAATGTAATCCAAACATTAATGATGAAGGATGATGTAAATGCAAATATAAGTGAATCATTTTAAAGCAAGAATTTCCTTTGACCGCTTGGCGCCGCTACATTTAGTCAACAAAGGCATTTTTTCAAAGCCTCATCAAGCCACAGGAAGCTGCTAAACTGCAGCAGTGTCCATATCGCTCAAAGTAACGGACCAACTCAATAAACCTGGAGGAGGCCAGGAGAGCTTACCTGTGTCTGTGGATATGGATCCTTAACGCTCTCATGTTCAAATTAAGTTTTAGTAACAGGAAAAATCTGATATTAGGAAAATTATATGGGGTAGTCATATACAATCCTGACTTGAGAGAGACCTTCACATTCAATGCAGTGCTTTCTGGGATGTTACAGATTTGCAACATCGGCCAGCTGTGGTAAAGTAACACTGGAGACTGAATATGATATGACCACTAACTTTATTTATATACCACTTTTCAAAACAATGTTTCAAAGTGCTTTACAGAGGTGGAACAACAATGAAAACAACTTGGTATTGTGTGGTACTCCGAGAAACAATTTAATTCCTTTGCAAAGCACATTCCTTTGCGTGTCCCCATTCATGCACAGTCTGCATCATCCACGTTTATCAGCATGGATGGGAAAATGATTGAATCTGTCTAGTTTGACGACTTCCCATGGCGCAATGATCCTCTGAAATGGAGGTGGAGGTTGGGCAGCTTGATGGGGTTCTGTAGCATCTTCCAGTGACGGTCGTCCTCTTTTCCTGCCGTTCAAGGCAGCCTGTTTTCCAACTTTGATGAGGGCATCTGCAACTTGAGCATGGAAGTCAAGAAGAGGCATATACTTCTTCTCCTACTTGTGGGTGAGATGATGGCGGTAGAGGAGCCAGCCATTGACCGGCGATAGGTCAATCAAGTAGAACAAGATGCGCTGATACAAACGACGTGGGCAGATGTCAATGTGATACAGAGCAGCAAACATATCCGCCAAGTCTACTCCTCCCATGTTGTTGTACACCTTGGCAATGTGTGGTCTGTCCACTTCCACATATTCCTTCTCTTTCGACCACCTTCTGCATCTATCAACAGGATCAGGGCCAATGAAGGATGACACCAGTTACACTGCCTTGTTATCATACCACTTCACGATGGCCATCCCACTTGTCAGGAGGTGAGAACGCAGGTCCTTGGAATGAAGAGTCTATGTCATCTCCTGGGGGTTTCGTCTACCTCCAAGAAAACACTTTGTTTACTGGAGCTGGGCCTGGCTGAGGTTCATCGTCATCTGGGACCTCCGTGTCACTGTCTGCATGTATGTTATGAATGTCAACATCAAGGTGGTTGGGATTAGCTCTTGCCACTGCTGCCAGTGGCTCATCACCAAGATCAGACTTATATACTTCAGATCCAAAAATCCGGATCGCCAATTTCATCGTCTGAAATGGTTTGTGTCAGATCAAGCCTCATGTGGAAGGTAAACCATCTCAGTGCCTTTCCTGACTGAAAAGGATAACTTGCTGCAAATCCTGCAAAGAGAGTATTCTGTAAGATAGTTTGCAAAAAAAAAAAAAGCTCAGCCAAACAAAGATCTATACTATTATATGTGCTATGGAATTTAGGCTACATCGTTTTTTCTCACTGCACAGTCAAATGAACATATATGCCATTGCTTTTGATCAAATCTGCTTCTGATAGTTTGTAACTTCACTCCAAATTATTTCATTTTCCATAGGATACACCCTCAATGACACAATCAAAGCAATAAGTAAACAATGGTGACAGGAAAATAACCCTAGTATAAACTGTTGCTCAAAATATGGGCAAACTTGTAGATAAAGCATGTGGCATTCATTGGTACCTGTCATAAAATCTATTAATTGGCATGTACTGTATCTATATATATTCATGATTTATCTTATGCAGTTTTGGTTTAAAATTAATGGAGGTTGGTAGTGATACTTACATGAAATTGATGCCTAGAAAATCCATTTCAGTGAAACCAAGCAGACAGACACAAGAAGAGAGATAGAGCTGACATCTGGTGAGCAATGTGGAAACTCTTGCTAATGCACAACTAAGTCCTGCAGTGGTACTTCTGAGTAAAAAAGGCTTATAAAATATGGATGTGGAGTAATTAGGTAATTGGCAATTAGCTGTTGCAAATCTGCAACGCCTGCCTGAGAGGGTTAATGCATTCATACTGTATATTATAGCTTTTTGATTAAAGTTTTTCAAACGTAATGAAACCCAGTGAAGGATTTCAAAAGCTCACAGAAGTCAATCAATCAAATGGAACATAATGACTCACAGGAAGAATTACCTGAAATGAATGGAATCAAAACATGAATGATGGAGGATGATGTAAATGCAAATATAAGTGAAAACCGCTTGGCTTGACCCCCCCTCCCAGACAAACCGGAAGTCGGCCACCTTGGATAGAGAACTCCAAAAAGCAAATTCAGCATTTTTGCATTTTAATCAACTATTCTGAGTGGGCTTCACCGGCAGGGTGAAAATCACTGCACTTCATCTAGACAAGTAGCAGTGACGTGCGGTGAGGTTCATGACTGGTGAGGCACTGATGTCATCACAATCAGATTTACAAACATATAAACCAGGTGTCAGTACATTAGGCCCCGGGTCAGTTAGTCCCTGTGACTTGGGGCCAGAATAAAAAAGTCATCTGTTGTAATTCCATATTAAAATGTTCTTTAGTTTAGTTCATTTTTGCCATTATTTACATCTGTAATTGTATTTTACTTGTATTTAAGTTGATATTGAGCTCCGATGTTGCTCTATTGTTTTCATTTGTTCATGTGAACAAATGCAGGGAGATGCTAACTCTGTCCATTATCTTCTCTCCTGTAGTTTGGGTTGGACTGATAAATAGCGGCACATGTTGATCTTATTTTGAACTCTAGCTGTATTTACACCACATTGAAGGAAAAGTGCATGCCATTGTGTCCTTGGGCAAGACAGTTCACCCATCTTGCCTGCGTATGTCGTGTGTGAATGAGCAAATGGTGGTGGTCAGAGATTGATGTGACAGCCAGTCTGCACCAAAGTTAGCAAACAAGTGTGTAGAGTGATATAATTTTGCATCTTTTAGAGAGGGTATAATTCAAAACAAATGTGGTAATGGAGCTTTTCGTTGCTCTGACACCCATAGGTGACCTAGATCACAAGCTATTTCTACTATAAGGCCAATCTATTCCTCTCCCATACTTTTTCTGCTGATCCAGAACAGCGCTGTAACACAATTATACAACACAAATGTAATTGGATAACTTTATTTCACTTACATGACAATAATTTCACTATTCAATCACTATTTATTTTGTAATCTGTTTTACAAGCATTTAGGCAATTTATAATAAAACTGAATGAATAGTAAATAATTCTCCAGCAAAAACAAAACAAGCTGCGCTCTAACTAACTCTCGATGTCCAGGACACACATAAACAAGGATACATAAAGGAGATGACATGTAAGCGCAGAGGTTAGACATGTGCAATGGACACGTGTGAGAGAGGGGACAGTGACGAGATGACCAGACCAAGGGTGCACAGTGGGATCAACCTGTCACGCGACTTGGAGGATGGAATCATATTCTAGTGTTGGGTGTCACATACAGGGCTTGGCATAAACTAACAGCTGTGCAATTAATACAGTTTTAATAGATCCACTCATTTCAAATGGTCAATGAGCTCAAAATGCTCTGTTCCACCTTGTGATGTCATGAAGCGGTAGTTTTCTAGTTAACAGCTACTTTTTACTCTTTGTTTAGTAGAGATGGGCAATTCACAGCCTAAATATGCAGGATTTGTGAGTTGAACATGAATGGAACAAAACAAAACACAACATTGGATATGCTTTTGACGAGGAAACCTAGATCAGAAAATAGTGTAATCCGGTACCTTTAAAAAGTCTTGTTTGTTCTTTAAATTAGAAATTGAAAGCAATAATTATTTGTTTTCAATAAGAGAAAATAACATTGAATTGAAAATCATGGTCCATCAATACATACCACCAGCCATTACTAGCCATTATTTAGTAGGCTTGCAGGGTTTATATATGTACTTCTAATAGTAAGAAGTACCTTTATATATGTACTTCTTACTACAAAACAATGAAACTTTGTTAAAGAGGGTGTATTTTACTTCTATGGGGTATTAAGTGCTAAATGCTATATTTCACCGAAAACAATATTAACATATAACAACCTATTTGACACTCTAGTCTTCCCTCCCTTTGCATATTGCATCAGCTTTTTCAAGTTACTGTGTACAGTTTTGTATCATACTTTTGTGTATTTATAGAGTAGAGCATGGGTGACGTAGGCTTGTGGGCTGTGAATTGGACAGAATCTTGAAGCCAACTGTAGGAAGGGTTCAATTAGTGCCCAGGAGAGATCACTAAAATACTCAAACATGCATGGATGACATCTAAAACCTCTTCAGGCATGTTTTTGATGAGTGAATGTTATAACATGGTAGAAAGCTTAAAAAAAAAAAAATTGCATAATACAACCTCTTTACCCTCTAAGATTTTTTTTTTGCCACAAGGTAATATTTTCAGTGGGTCAATTGCCTTCACCAAGATGCATTCTAAATTTAGACTTTGCAGCTATTACTTTTGACCTCATTTCAACTGCTTTTCTCCTTAGTGGGGCAGCACACAGGGAGTTCAGACTCTGATGCTTTCTTTAGATAACAGAATGTGATTTTCAACATTAAATAATAGTTCTCCTTTCTTTTATATTACCATGTGGTCTTAGTTTTGATACTACTTTTATTATATATATATATATATATATATAGATCTATATATCTGATTTTCAATACTTCTGACAACACTATTCTAAAGTAGTTGAGATAAACCCAATCCAACATAAATTACTTCTGTTTTCCCCCCAAATGAATCGTTAACTTGTCTCAACTCAAAGAAAAAAAACAACCAACCTTGAAAGTTAAAAATTCAACCATCCAACTGTGCATTGACTAAATGTGTAATATTCTACTGACATTTGACCCCTGTCTGTAGTTAATGCCAAGCCCGAGTCACATGTATGGTGTGGGTGACGTGTGCAGCCTATAGGAGCAGGCCCTCGTACGCCGGGCCCTCCGTCTCGGGGGACTCCCTCTGCAGGCGCAGGTGCTCCAGCGTGTTCTGGAAGTGCTTGTTGATCTGCTCCGTCTCCTCGCTGGCCTCTAGGTTGGGCAGGTCCTCTCGGATCTTCTGGATCAGTTGGTTTAGGACCTGGACAGTCACCTTTAAAAAGAAGAGAAAAACATGCAAAATGAAATGAAACATTTGCAACAAGTGGAATGTTTTCAGGCTTTAGTAATACATTTTTTCCCCCCAGGTTTTAGCAATACATTTTAAGGTTTTAAGAAATACATTTCCTTTGTGGTCCCAATTTATTCTCATTTTGGCCAAACGTTTGTTTTGTGAAGTTGTAATTTTAACAAATTTCACAGTTAGTATATTTAGCCATTTCAGATTTTTTTTTTTTTCCAATTTTCAAAACTGATGTAATGTTCTGATATTTTGTGTTTAGTTCATATGTGACACTTGGTTGCTATGTCGACAAGTGTGAAGATTGTATTTGATATGTTTGCAATGTCTTTAAAGACCAGTAACTGACAGTGTAGAATCTACACTGTAGATATTGTATATTAAAAGACCTTGTACCAGATTTTTCCTATCTATTTGAGCAAAATTTGTTATGCCTCAGTACAGATATATTGTATAAACTGAAGGGTCAAAATAAGTCTGCTCTGCCCTGTAAGCATTTAATTATAAAAAAAAAAATTATTAGTATTAGTTAGTATTATTATTGTCAGGCAGGAAGTTCACGTTACCATACTAAATGTTGTCTCTGGTCGCCGAGTTGTGAAATGTGCTCAATAATTGATTGTGGTAAATAATTAAGATGTTTGGAATGTATAAGGTAACTGAGCAATAACTTTGGATCTCTACAAACTAGTTGATTTTCAAATTTTTAAAAGAAAATTAAAATCAGGTACAGCATGTTTAAAGATAATTAAGATACACCATACTTATTTATCATACCATGTAGCCTGAAAGCACAGTCACAAAGTGCGCCTGGTTAATTCCATTCAAACCCCCTAATCTTCCCACCAGGGGTAATACTTCTGAAGCTCTAGAGTCAGGTGGAGGTGTGTCTACTCAACCCCATTTGTAAAGTATCATAGCCCTCTTTAAACCATTGTGGTGCAGCGTTTAAAATATTGCAAAATGGTATTATGATTTAACTTATCAAAACAATTATTAGTATAGCTATACATGTAAATGGCTCACCGCATCATTCTCCCGCTCATAGAAGCACACGTATCTGTTGAGGATTTCAATGAAAAGTTGAACTTGCAGTGACTGGTCCATGCATTGGTTGGCAATTTTCAGGGCTTTTTTGAGACACTCCATCACTCTCTTGCCATCACGGATCTACGAAAGCAAAACCAAAAGTGTAACTATTTGGAACAATGGGAACGTAATGATTATTATGTGTGTCTATGGGATCAGTTTTTTGTTTTTTTTTTATTGTAATGATCTAAATGAATCCAAAGATATAGATATATTTTGTAAAAGATATATTTAAAAGGCATGTCTCTCTGAAATTACATAAGGGAGAAAAGTACCAATTTTTCTAAAACATAATTAACAGCATTTGTGTTAATGGTCTTTTCTAGTTTTGCAATTTTGGGAAGGTTATACTGGTAATTTTACTTTCTGGTTGGACATGGGCAGCAGATATGGCATACATAGAGGTATGTTACCGAGCAACCATGACATTAACAAAGGCCAAAACCTGTCTAAATTACACAATAGTTATGATTTGGCAAATAAAAATAAATTACACCTCATCATTTTGTTAAATCAATGTTTAAACTGGTAGAAAAATGTGTTCCTTGTGCAGAAATTGCCTCATTTTGGAGTTGATACAGGTAGAGGTATTCTGCTTTAGAACTCACAGCTACTTCCTGTATTTTATAACTTTTCATTTACTCCTTTTTCACAAACTGCCACTTCACTGGTGCTAAATTATGAGGAATATTCACCTCAGGTACTATCCAATCAAACCAAGTAATAATTTGAAAAATATATTAATCTGTGAAATGCACCAAGTATTTTTAAATGTACCCAAAGAAAATTAGCTAATAGATGAACAAATAGTAATTTAGACCAGTGGTTCTCAAATGTTTCTTTAAATTGACTTTAAATTCAGCAAATAATTGAACTGAAGATTACACCATAATTTGAGAAACACTAATAAAACATGTTGATGAATAATAAAGTCCTACCTCCTCCCCGTTCTTATCGGTGCTGCGTCCGGACCAGAAGAGGTGTGCGCAGATGCTGACTGCTCGGCACTGGTCAGGCTTCTTGAGCAGTTTGGAGGCTGCCAGAGCACACTGTGTCCTCAGGGGTTCATGATTCTCCTCACTGAAACATCTCATGCGCTCAAACGTCCCAATGATCAGAGTGATGGCCGCCAGCTGGGCTTTGGAGTCACTAATCTCATCTTCATAAAGGGAAAAGGCCTACCACAAAAAGTATGGACACAGTTCAGGTGGTGACAGGCAAATGTTTTCTATTTCAATTTCAATTTATTTAAATGGTAAAATTGTTGAGAGAGATGGGTATCGATTTTTAACAACCCTAAACAAGCAGGTCAGAACTCCAATCGGTTCATTTAAAAGATGCTCTACGTAACTTTATGGTGGACTGTACCACTTTGCATGAAATATTCTGCAGTATGGCATTACACCATCACCATGGAGACAAGCAGGTAGCAACACCAAACCAAGTTTCAGGACAAATCTACAGAAGCAACCCAGCTCACATGTATCATTATGTATTATTATGTATTTTTGAGCAATAATACACCTGTAATTGAATAAATGCATGTCGGTATCAATACTTGTTCAAATTAGTTCTGATTCTAGTTTTAGTATTGATTAATATACGAGTAGACATCCCTATACACAGACTTTGGAAATGTTTGAGGTATCGGATATTCTCTATTCACATATATGGACAAACCTAGCTCATATATGGCAAAAACATGCATGTTCAGTACCTGGGACATGAACTCATATGCCACAGTCTCGTGGTTCTCAAATCCAATCTCCCCTGCTGCTAACGCCCCCTGCAGGAAGAGTCGGAGAGGCAGCTCTGCAAACTCGGCTTTGATGAGAGCGCTAATGGTCTGGTGAGCGAAGGAAAAGATCTTCTGGCATTTCTTCTCCCACTTGTCGTCCTAACAAAGACAATAGACATGAGTGAACATCTGCTACAGCTCAGCACAGGAGGAGAGAGGTTAAAGTGTATAGGAGTCAAACCGATGAGGAGTTCTCTTTGTATCTGAAGGCCAGCTGGTACGCCGCAAACACCAGAGGAGGGAGTGTGAAGCGGATTCTTTGATTTCCACCGGCACCAAAGTGTTTCCGCGCTGTGTTCAAAATCTGAGCAAAAGTCACAAACAGAACAAGTTAGTTTATGTATGTTGCATTGTTTTTGGTGGAAACAACATATCATATCCATCCAGTACTGATAATAATGCATTGGATTTTAGTGCCTTTCATGACACCCAAAGCAATAACTGGCGGCCATCGACCTTTCTAGCCATGCACACACCACATTCATACTAGCCAAAGTACATGGAGAGCTTTGCCTAAAGACACTACAACAGTATGCTAAAGCTATTGCTTCCTCACTGTGGCACCTGCTATTTCCAGTGAGCTCACATCCCAGTATTATCCAGGTCCAACCCTGCGTAGCTTCATATATTAGAAAAGATTGGGCATTCTCAAGGGGGTATCCAGTAAAGTTAAAAATAGGTAGTACTAGAACAGCATTATGGCCCTGAATTATGCAATAGTAGGGCTTTGCAAACTAATTTTGGACACTTTTGTCTTGGTAGTAGCAAATAACTGTAATACAATATTGCAATTATTCAGATATCTATATTTGATGTTGGTTACAACATAGAGAAGGAGATTGGAGTGCTGAAATGGTATAGTTGAATGGATTTTAATAAGACAGAGGTCACCTGGATTACCACCTCCAGACAGTGCAATCCAATTTGGCATTTTTAGCTCTGGAAAAGATGATGAAAGAGCAACTGATGTAACTCACAAGGTACTGCTGGTCAGGATCCTCGGAGTGTAGCAGATGGATGAAGCGTCCCACCAGACTCTGCTCCTCAGCAAAGTCCTCTGGGTCTGGCTCGTCTGACGGCTGGTCAGGCTGGTCTTGGATCAGCGTTGACACCAGATTTAGGATGGAGTCCACCTGAAAGTGAATGACAGAAAGGACATTGCTACAGAAACACAGGACTGCATAACTCTGCTGTAAACTCAATATACAGTAATTGATCTTGTGGTGGTTTATTCTGCACTCTTCTCTTTTAATGTTAATTTAATGTTGATTATTTGTATGATAGTATAAACAATTTGTACATAAAGTAATTCAAAGTGCTTAAAAAATACATTAAAATCATAATAATTCAAACAAATCAAAACAAAAAAAAACTGCCTTGCCTACTTTTTAAAAATCACAACCAAAGTGTCTTCCCTTCTCTACCCCTGACAGTGGCCATTGTTACCCACCTGTTCCTGGGCTACGATGGTGGTGTTGTAGTCCAGTGTGTTACTTAGTACGTAGCAACTCATGTTCTTGCGAGACTCATAGTCAAAGTACTCAAACAGAGGAGGGAAGTGCTTGAGCTGCAGTACGGTCAGGATGTTGTTATAGGAGTCCACCGGGATCTTGAGCAGTCGCATCAGCTCTTTGGACACGGCGCTGCTGGTCGCTATGCTGAGGGACACATGTGAAGCGGAGGACACTTAGCATCGAGCAAGGAATGAGCATTTGCTGAAATTTCTTTAAAGAGGCAATATTTTACTTCTATGGGGTATTACGGTAACTACTAACACATATTTAGATCACCATGTTACCTTTTACCGGCAGTAGAAAACTACAGTAACAAGCACAAATGAAACAAATTGACTGCACGCACTGTTCCAAGTTGAGTTTGTTGAAGATCTCCACCGTGCTTTCTAACACTTTGTCCACATAGTCCACGCGGTCTGGGTAACACTTCATGGCCAGGTTTATGAGGGACACTTGGAGAGACACCACGTCCTCTGAGGGCATGTCTTGTCGAGACTGGACACCACAGCAACATTGTCAGTGAAAATTTGGCACAAAAGGAATACAAAACATCAACATTAAGCTTAATAGACAGATCAATAGACAGCTACACCAGCATTTTGATTGGTGTTCATGTCATACGTCGTCTATATCTCTGGCCGTGTCCCAATTCACCAAAAATTCACCAAAGTGCCCTTAAATGCGCCGTTCGAACAGCGCATACTTCGACCTGCACTTCGAACAGTACATCAAACAGTGCATGTGGCAAATTGGGACACGGCCTATGTCATCTATGTAGAGTATGGCGATTTCAAAACTGATCTGCATTTTTTGTTAAAAAGGTTTGTATCAACTTTAACCATATTCTGGTGTTCTTTCAATGCAGTTATTCTATGAAGTGAGCTAAAGTGAAAGCCTGCCTTATTCTAGGTTTGTCAAAATCCTCTGTTCCTCCTTCCTTCCTCTGTGGCACCGAGTTACCCAGTCACAAAACTGGTCAGGACCAGGCTATACAACTAATACTTTAAATTAAAAGTTTTAGCACGTGCACTGCCCCATCGGTGTTTAATCCACTTGTCTCTGTCTGAATACTGTTTAAAATTTACTTTTGAGTTGCACTCATTCATCAAAAAGACACAAATCATATAAAAGCCATTGGCCATTATTTCATTAAAATGTTCTTGCACATGTAGCTGTTGTGAGGGGCAGTGCTTTTCCACAAAGGCACAGATGCTGGTTTGAACTGTAAGGATGAGCTGGTTTTCACAGAGTTCTGGCTGTGCGCTCCTTCATCACTTCTGTCTCTCGACCTCTTTCCCCCATCTCTCGCTCCCTGTTAGACCCAAACCGCACACACATATGCGCTCCTTATATGCAAATAGTTCCATTACAGCTACAACGGAACAAGCTCCACACAGAGAAGGCTACCACACATCAGGAAGGGGTCAGGCAAACTCGTTCTCTGCATTAACTAGGCTACGCACTATGCATCAAGCCTCCACTCTCTGCCCGAGGAGCAACCAGAAGAGGAGGGGTAAGTGAACAGCAAAGGAGGGGCGAGCGAGCGGCAGAGGAGGGGTGAGTCAACAGGCGGGGGGGGGGGACTGGAGTCTTTGCCCTTCCTTCTCAGATCAGAATGAACAAAAAACTTCCTTGTCCCAAATCAAACTATTATCCGTTCCCCTTCTAAATGAATCATATTGCACATAGAACATGAGCTGCAATAAATTACTAGTTAATGAGTCTTACCTGAATGACTGTGGCAACTTGTTGGGAGAATATGTCGAAGAGTTTGATCTCTGCTGGAATGCCCGGGCCATCTTCTCGATGGGCAAACAGGGCTAGGCTGAAATAGATTATACAGTTACTAGAAAATGTGCCATGAAATCACTATGCTATTTACTGTAATGAATAAGTGGACTTATGTACCGATCGATAAGAGCGATGATAATATTCTTGACATTGACATGTTGGTGCAGCTCAGCACATGATCGCAGAAAAGGGTTAAGTGTCTGAAGATGAAACTCATCAGGGAAGACCTAAGAAAGATGCAGACATTAACTAGAACATCACAGAAGGAAGCAAAGACACAAAGAGGCGATGGGTCTGGAGCACCAGTGGTCAAGGGCCCATCTACTGCACAGTTCAAGATAAGGCAGACAAACACCATAGGGCATTGGGTATACCTGATACAATTGTTGATATTTATTGGACTGAATCTGTCTCAACTTGTTTTACACAGCAAACTTAACAGTGAACAGCAATGTATTAGGCAAAGTAAAGAAGAGAAGAGTGTCAACAGTAAGAGCTGTTGTTTATATAAAACTGTTGTTTATATAAACACACAAAGAAGGTGTACAGGACAGAAGTCGTGCTGACAAGAATCTGTTTTCTGTGATAATCTATTTCAGTTAAATAAACATAGACATCAATCCCAGTGAATAACTAATATGCAGTATATTTGGGGACTACATTAGGAAGAATCAGAACCAGAAGATATTCACGCAAACACACAGACTGTTTCCAGTCCTGTCATACCTGAATGATGCACTCCATCAGATACTCCTGCGCTAAGGAATCTCTGCAGTTGACCACCTGCTCCAAAACACCAGGCAGAACAATCTGTGGAGCAAACATGTGTCAGAAATCTTGGCAGATTTTTAAACATGAAAAGGCAATAGCTAATATGGAATAGTGATTATACAACTAACCTGTTTGTACTTCTCCACATTGACGCCCTCCAGCTGGCTCAGGCGCACCAGGTTTGTTCCAACCAGAATCCTGAGTTCTTGCCGTTCCTTCTCCCTCTTCTCTCGGTCTCGGCTGTGTCCCTGATGCTGCATTCTGACCCATAATTTATTCATCTCCGCAAAGTTCAGGAGGACAAAGTCAACAGAGTCGGTAATGTCCCCAGTCATCTCTTCTGAGCCCCTGGGAAATAAAGCACCTTTGTAAGAATTCATCATATTATACATATAAACATGCGGTGTGGTCATCCATACTCTAACTGCTCCCCGTCGTCAGGCAGAATGTTCCGGGTGCACTGCAGGAGGTAGTTCCTGAGGAACAGGCCCCTCAGAGGGTGCTGCACCCCTCGACACATCTCCACCAGGTCCTTCAGGATGTCCTTCCGAGACTGAGGGAAGGAGCGCACATAGACCACACCCACTGTGATCAAGAGGTATCTGCAACAGACAACAGGCCATGTGGCGGTCAACAGTGTGTTAACAAAGGGGATATGTGCACAATACATGTCACTTTATTTGAATTTTATAGTAGACTGCAGAAACATAACCAGAGACAGCTTTGACTCACAGCCTGGGAATGATGTTGCCTGCATACTGCACCAGCTCATACAGATCGGCCACCTTACGCCCTTTGGCAAACTCATCAGTGAGATACACCTCCAGGTAGTGGAGCTCATCTGAGATGGCCATGTCTGGAAAGCCGCTGTTAAGAAATGCCAATCCAAAACACTTCACCCAATGGATGAAAATACAGAATCTGTATGCATCATTCATGATCGTGTAGAGCAGCAGAACTTAAGGATACAGAGCTCATAGTAGCTCTTTGGAGAAAGCATAGACGTCCTCAGCTCGCCCAGCATGTTAGAGGCATGCTTCAGAGCATCCATCAGTTTGTTCTTGTCCTGTAAAGACAAACCATTTACACCAAACAGTAACATCACCATGCTACAGCTTTAATTTACACAGCATAGTGTCTAATCCAAGTGTATTTTTAATGAAGTGGTACAGTAACAAGCTTGATAGTGTTATTATTTGAAGATCACTGACTTACGTTCTTAGCCC
This sequence comes from Periophthalmus modestus, assembly GCA_019594935.1. Taxonomy (NCBI): domain Eukaryota; kingdom Metazoa; phylum Chordata; class Actinopteri; order Gobiiformes; family Gobiidae; genus Periophthalmus; species Periophthalmus modestus. Next base: position 19,676,689 of record JAIEZT010001214.1, read on the forward strand.
ATCTAGATTTAATTATAGTGCACTAGCTTTCAAACTCTGCATTTTACTTCACTACAACTGGAAAATGAAAACATTTACTCTTTGGAAAGGGCCTTGAGATTTCAGTAATGTATCATTTACCAGGCATCTTTTCATCTGGAAGGACTGGACCTTGACAGCTTGCACGGCCTCATCCAGGAGCTTCTCCTGCTCATCCTGAGGGGACTGTGTGGTGGGCTGCAGCAGACAAGCACAGACACAACCATCATTATCAAAAAAATCATTAAATTACTGAACCTATCTTGAAAAGACCTGGCTGAAGTAAACTCACTCCCAGATGTACACAACAAATATATTATGCTGTACCCAATAATGGAAATGTATAGATTACTGTAGATGTAACACATAGATGGATAATGTTACATCTATAGCACTGACTCTTGTGCACAAAAGGAAAAAAAACAAAACACGGAGGTCAATGATGAATACGTTCAGGAGAGACCAAGTTTCATCAGGAGAAAATAAACACTAAAGTAAACTAACTGCTAGGATTATTTGAATCTATAATCTCTCCCCTACATGCTGTTTTCCAAAAACTGAGGTCACACCATGTTGCCATACCTCTGCAGGTTGAACAAATTCAACTAACCATTAAATATGCATATTATAAGACGTAATAACAATCTGTTAATTCATGATAGAGGTTGAACATATATTTAGCAAATAGTTCAGTGTAGCAAACACCCCAAAACGTACGTAACTTGTGCACGTGACAGCTCTAGATCTGAATTTTCTTGACACTTGACTAAAGTATGACCGACCGTACAACAGACTCCGCCCTGTTTGCATTTTACAATCATTCATAATCATAATTAAGAAGCATGTGTGTTTTGTGCATAGGCCAATATGCCAGAAAACATTACACCAGCATGACAATCTGCTAACATCACACAAAATATATTACAAGTTGAAGGCTGGGTCTGTTTGGCTAATGGCTAACACATCCAAGCTAACAACTCTTCGTGCACTCATTCCTTCATAATGTTGCACGATTCGTATCAGATATAGAAAACAGTAGACGCTTGATATAAGACTGGTCACGTTGCTGCGACTAAACATGTCAAATAAACCAAAGTAGCGCAGAGTTTTTGACATTTAAGGAAGTAGCCAGTGTTTAGCATAGCGGCTGTCAAAGTGGAGTGAGAACAGATGTTGGTGCGGACAAGGAAATAAAGATGTCCGCACGGTCGGTTGCGTTAGAATAGAAATAGGTAACCATGGTAATGCATTCTTGTAGTGCAGTTAAAGGATCTTACCATAATCACAAGTGGAGATGTAGCAGCAGTGCAGTAGAATTTTCTGTCATGTGACCTGGTTTGGCACAACTACAGCATCTCAGGGAACAGTCGCTTCCTTTTCCTCTGCCAGATCTGACCCACTAGCGCCTCTCAGCGTGCAGAAGAGGAATGGCACACAATTGCACTTTTCTGTTGTCTATATTTACCTCTAAGTATTTTATTTTATGTTTAAGCATATCTTTTTTTTTTTTTTACTTTATGCATGCCCTTATGTGTGCTTATTTAATGTTTTTATGTTGCACTTTATCACCAAAGAAAGTTCCTAGTTTGTGAGCTGTGTTCACTGACAGTGGAAATAAAAGTCTTCTGATTCTGATTTTTCTTATGTAATTAATACACCGCTGTTTACAGGAATTTAGTGGCACCTGCCCTATCAACTCAGTGTAGAAACAGTGTTCTGTGGTTCTGAAACTTCACACCACAGCTCACTTTAAATCAGTAGTATACCACTCAAAACTGGACCAGATCAAGACTAAAATCGGACTACGCTACACATGCAACATAGGTTCTAAACAAGGGCTATAAAATTGAGGCTATATTGAGTAAACACTAGAAATGAAGTGGAGTCTACATATCACACTGTTCAAGAATATGAAAGTAACATCTGATATGTTAAGAGGTTGGATTAAAAGTTAAGAAAACTCCCGCACACTGTCTCACTCTTGATTCACATTTCGGTCCCACTTTTGTGAGAATAAAAGTGGATCAAGAGTGAGACACTGTGCAGGAGGTTTCTTAACATGTCAGGCCAAGTACTTCTCCTCCGATGCACCTGTCGCTCAGCCAGGTGTGCAGTCTACACAGAAAACAGGTTGGATTAACAAACAGCATTAATTACTGTACTTGCAAGTTGTCATATTTACAGATGTCAAAAACTCAAATGGAGGATGCATTAGGAAGGCATAATTATAGAAAGAAACTTGATTTCTACCTTAAAATTCTTCAACCTTCCACTTCAAATAAGTGTGTAGACACTAATGACACTAATGACAGCAGGTTATGACAGCTCATATCAACATAAATATGTTTATTATAAAAACATCCAACACAAGCATGTTTAAAATGCCTATTTAGTGCAAAACATTCAGCTGGTAGCTGATAGGCGACAGTGCAGTGTTGGAAAAATGTTCAGTAGGGCTGAAAGATTAGGGGAAAATTCCATCGACTCTTTACTTAAATGTCAAGTAAAATAAACAGTTGTTGATGAAATGCCTTGCACAGCAGGATGAATCCATGTTGGTGAAATAAATATTCCAAAACATCGAAGGAGTTACGTAGGCCTTGTAGTGACATTTATTTTGCGCTCACTACCATCATCCTTTGGCTGTAGTGTCCTTCCACTGACAAACAGGCCATGGGCAGGCTGACCATAGGGGGTCTTGACGCTCTGGTGCAGGTAACCGTTATAAAAGTCTGCAGCGGTCAGGCGCTTTTTCAGTAGAACAGATCGGAATCCAACCCAGCCATCCTAGACAAAACAGAACACAGAAAGAGGTTTGAGGCAAAACTGCACACAAAAGATGGTTTAACAGCACAGAGAGGGCACACGCTTTGCAATCAAGCTACCTGTATGTATAGCATACTGTAATTATGTTCTACTGGTACAATTTTTCTTTTGTATTCTTTATTTATATTGGGCAAGGGATAAGTCAGCACCATGGCTTGTAGTTCAGATAACTGATTTGATACAAATAAACCCAGTGAGGGTGTACAGACTTAAAAACAGTCTTTGACAGCTTACAAAGACTGTTGAAACCATTCTGTTCAATCATAAATCATTATAAATCATTCAAACCACCCAAACAATTTAAATACTGTTAAAAAAAACATTAAAAACTGCAGCAGAGCAGCACAGAAGGTGATATGGGACATAAAATGGGTTTGACTGACCTTACAGCGAACGCTGAGAATATTGGACTCTTTCAGATAGAAAACAGATCCAGGAACTAGTTTTCCACTTTCATCTGCAAATATAAGCAAAGAGAAAATCCATCGAACATCAATAAATACACATTCATTTAGTATCAAATAACGACTGCAATAACATTTTCAAAACTGTGTCATAACTTTAAATAATGCACACCTTCAGATGCAGCATGTTTTAAGTATGTCTGTGTAATCCCTCAGTCGTCCAGGTCTGATCCATAGCAAAAAACGAAGCTTAAACTTCATCTTTTAAGTATCTTCTAAATGTAACTTACCTGGCACCACATTGTGACACCTTCCCACATAATCTAAGAGTTTGACTGTCCTTCCCATCCATAGTGTTCGCAAAGGGATCTGAGGAAGATAACATCGTATCACAATATTGTTATTCATTTAAATCTGGCAAATTCTGGACAAACCCTTTTACCCGAGATCCAATAGCACGAGACAGGCAGTCGATACTCTCAGCAGTCTGCTCCTCCCACACCAGCCAGCTCAAAGATTTGTTGATTTTTGGGGCTGACACAGAGAAGGTATTGAAATATTAAATCCCTGTATGTTGCAAAAAAGAGGACAATGTATGTCTGTATTCATATCGAGGTTAACTTACCAAATGTTGCGCCCGTCGTACTCTGTTCCTTCTTATTTTGTAGTTTTTCACACAAGTTCTTTAGTGTGTCTATAAGCTAGTCACAGAAACATACTATGAATGCAAAGTTTAAAATGTACAGGTACAGAAGTCCCCCGCACTTCTAAAAATTACCCTGAACATAAGTAATGTTTAATATCAACTAGCAGCTTTTTATTTTAATAGTCGTGTAAATTATAGGACAAAATGTGTCTATTCGTTAGGGATGGGACAACATCTCATGTTGCAAGATCTCTCAAGATAAAAATGCCATAAGATTATTGCATCTCTGGAGATTTACCTTTTTCGTATTTCCCACCAATCTGCAACCAATATAGGTTAGATTACATTACAACACCATGTCTTGTCCCACCTCCCATTATTTTCCCTTAATTCAATATGTTCACAAATGTTACTGTGCCTTTCTATTGTAAGGCACCACAACTATTGGATTTTTCTTACTTATGCCCATAACAATAATAAACCAATTAGCAAATCATTCATGAACCAAAAATAAGGTTGAATATTAACTTACCATCTCTGCTCCTTTAACAGCTAGAACTTCCCCAAGCTCATCTGACGTGAGTTTCTTTTGGATGTGATAGACTTCTTGGCTGAGAATGGGGCCTACGTCAAACCTGGAGCACAGTTACATATCAGTGATAGTGTTTAAGGAATATTCTACAGAAATCCACATCTTTTACAGACCTGTGAGGGCGGATCTGCATCACTGTGACCCCCGTGACCTCATCTCCCTGCATGATAGTGTGGAAGATGGGTGCTGGACCTCGCCACCGTGGGAGCAGGCTTGGGTGCACATTCAGAATCCCACTGCAACCAGTCACAGAAGGGCATAATATAAAACTGAACATCGAACCATGGATTTTTTAGATTAGGATCACATTTGCAAGTTTATATTTATAAATTAAGATTCAATAAGCAGTACAATTTTTTAAAACACAGACAAAACTGAACAAAAGCTGAAACTGATACAAGAATTACATGCATTTCACAATATGTAGAGGTCTAAAGTTGAAGGGTTAACAGGTTTATTCAGAAAAAGACTCCATGCAGACTGAATTAGTTCTAAAGTAAAAGACATAAAGGAAATAATAATAATAGTGTTTGAGAATTGCCAAATGAGACAATAATAAATGCAATTTAGATTTCATTGTGATTTCTAATGGCAATAAAGAAATACTTTGATCTATTGGATGTTTAAATAGAACATTTCTCCATTTAGGGTCAATGTATAAGCAGATTATTTTATTGAAACTAGTTGATGACCGGTGAGTACTAGATAAATCTAAAAAGCACAATTACTCACAATGGAAACTTGCTGATGAGTTTTTGTGGAAGCAAACAGCCAAAGGACACCACGACCCCCACATCAAACTGTCTGTGGCTGATGTCCGGGGGCCAACTGTGCACTGGGAGAGAATTCTGATGGGCAAACCTTTTCACCGGGACATCTCCCGATAGAGCCACTACTTCAAGAGTCTGTACGACAGGGTCACCGGATTTTCTGAAACACAGACAACATAATCTGTTCAACATTACAATCAATTAAAGTTCAGAAGAAGTGATAATAGTGGACAAATAAACAATGGAGCCTGGAGACATACATTGCATGCATTGGGATATGGTTACAAAGTTTAAATTATAGTTTGATCCTTATGATGACATGCTATTTTGGTCAAAGCATCATATTTTGATTCACTATTTTTCTATTTTAGTTGCAAACACATGCTCTTTTTTCCCCCCACTTTCTTCTCTTATTGGTCAGTCTGTATGCCTCTGAGTGATTGACTTTAGCCAATCACAGTGAAAAGTTAAGTTTCAGAAGATTATTTTATTTGCCTTTTAAAAGCAAAGGTGACAAATATGAAGAGGACCTTAATACATAATACTCTAATGGTGATCACCCCACATACCACTGGACTAGGAGCAGCACTAGGAGACTACATGCGTGTATGATCTGTCGTGGTGTCAGTGTGGGAGAAGAGTCAGAGCAGTACCTACTGGTCGAGAGCACTTTGAGTGACTCCACTGCGAAATGATCAGTGCCGAAAAACAGCACTTTCCAGGGGGGTTTGGCGGACGGTGTGTCAACTTTTCCCAGGCACAGATACTCTCTCCCGAGGCAAAGGGGACGCCACTGCTGGAGCTGGCTCCGGAGGAGTTTGACAGCTCTGCCCCAGGACACCCACATGGCTCCTGCTCAGGTGCGTGGTCTGATCGGGTCAGCGCATGGCCGCAGTGTGTCCTGAAGAAAGCCAGAAACTCCAGAAACCTGTGTGATCTCACGTCTGTAAAAGTCAAAATACACCCATGTCAATAATGCGCAGCGCCATGTTGGTCTACGGCTCTTCTTCTTGCCTTCCAAACAATGTACTGTAACATAGATTTATTGTGTCGCCATCTAGTGGGCAGGAGCAATATTTTATTATTAATTTATTCCCCTTGATAGTCGTGCGTCTGCGCTTCTATCCATATGTATACAGCTAAATACAGTAAAACTGACGTTGATTCAACATTGTAAACTAACTTTTATTCACGTTTCAAGCTTCCAGACCAAACCGGTGGTACTGTCCCTTTAAGACACGTTTTACGACAGCCATGTTTTACGACAGTCCTGCTTCGTGACGTCCTGACAACAACATGGCTCAAGTGGCGGACTGTTCAGGCTCTGAGAGGGTTTCAGGGGAAAATGCTCAAGCTTCGGCCGCGGAGGAAGGCAGCGCAACACCGGGGACAGGGGGACAGGACAATCCGGTGTGTTTGATCGTCCTGGGCATGGCAGGGTCCGGGAAAACCACGTTTGTTCAGGTAATGGTGAGCTGCCGGGGGCTCGTGATGTAGAAGAGAGAGGAGTCAGACATGCATTACTTATTTTCATAAATATTCAGACATAAAAAAGCAACTAAATAAATATAGATGGGACCTAATGCTCTGACCCAGGCTAAATTGTGAAATAAGGGTGATCTAGGTTGTCCATTACTGATCCCACAGGATAGGTCCTGTATTGTCCTGATAATATCTGTATACAGGCGTAGTATCTATAATGCTTTTATGATCATACAGTAAGTGGTGTCTTTGCTTGTTGTTCTTCAGAGGCTGACAGCTCATCTCCACTCTCAGAAAGCTCCACCGTATGTTATCAACCTGGACCCTGCTGTACATGAAGTGCCATTCCCGGCCAACATTGGTGAGGAGAAACTCAACACATTGTACATATAATAATATAAAATGGTTTGCTTATGAACATGCTAACAAATGCAAATAGGCACCTGACTAACACTTATTCTTTGACATATTTAAGAAGTATTAATTTAGCTTAGTTTAAAAAAAAAATTAAACCAGTAATGTTATTATATAGACAAAAAAGCATGAATATTAATGCAGTGCTTTGTGTGTGTAGACATCAGAGACACAGTCAACTACAAAGAGGTGATGAAGCAGTACGGCCTCGGACCAAATGGGGGCATTGTCACATCTCTCAACCTGTTCGCCACGAGGTTTGATCAGGTGAAACATCCCATATGAAATTCATCTCAACTCTTGTCTAGAGTGCACCAGTGTACACAGATACTGAAGGCAAAGCAGGTGTTTTGTCTATAGACAAATTGGGGGGAGGCAACTAGCTCAATTGGGAGTCCCTGGTTATACAGCCATATAAGGCAATGTACCTAAAACATTTTGTGGTCATTCTGGATGTGATTGTGACTGTCGTCTTCCTGTTCAGGTCATGCAGTTCATCGAGAAGAAAAAACATAACCACAGGTGAGTACAAAGGCACTTTGATGAGAGGGACCTGCTTAAGTAAAAACCCCTGCAGACATCCATGATACGTCTGCTAATAATAGTAGTATTTAAGAATACATTGGTGCCTTTCAGATTTACCTTTTCATCCATCCATCCTTTTCACTTTATCCGGGACCCAGGCAAAAGTCTAAGTAGAAATGTCCACACTTCTAGGGGATATCCTGAAGCATCTCTTGGCCAGCTGGATATACTCCCTCTATGTCCTAGGTCTTCCCCAGGGCCTCCTCCCAGTGCCCAGAGCATCTCCCTAGGGAGATGTCCAGGAATCACCCGGAACATTTGCATGAGCCACCCCCAGCTGGCTCCTGGCAGCAACTCTACACAAAGCTCTCTATCTCTAAGCAAGAGAAGAGCCACTTTGTGGAGGTGATGGCCACCCACGTCCGTGTTTATCAGTTAGGCAAAGGGCAGTTCAGTGTAACGTTAAGTTTTAACCTAAATTTTGTAAAGAGGATTGTGAGATCACTTGGGACTTGTATGGCAACGTCAGCTTCAAAACTGGTTGTGATCCATGCTCTCCTGTTTGTTAAGGGTTTAAATCCTATGTTACAGTGAATTTCAACAGAAATGGCATGTTGCTGCTCTGATCTATTTTTACAATGTGGTGAAACGTGTATGACCTTTGCCCTCTACAGATTTGTGTTGATCGACACACCAGGTCAGATAGAAGTGTTCACATGGTCAGCATCTGGCACTATCATCACAGAGGCTCTGGTAAGTGCATTTTTAGGATTATTCAGGTCACGGCAAAGAGAAAAAAATGTTGGTCCCTTTTGTACATAAAAATGATAACAGTGTATCAAAATTAAAATGGCCCAAATTTTTTTGCAGAGGCAAATATTTAGTGACTGTTTTTGTATTTACGAAGTCATTTGTTAGTATTATTAGAGATTCTATGTCATACTTGTAATATATGCGTACCCTGTACTGTGCCACCAAGGGATGGGACGATATACGATAATATCGTTAATCGCGATTAAAAGGGTCCGCGAATCGTCTTTACGGCACCAGACTGACTCATGTTTCTGGTTTCAATACAATGTTTAGATGCTAGTTTTGGTGTTTGCTCACAAAGGGGGGCCTCTGTCACAGCTATGACACTTTTTGCGTCTGTGCCTGTTCTGGTGCAGAGTCTGCCGAAAAAAAGTTGTGGGTCCGAGGGCAAAACACGAGCATCTTGCACGCGCATTTATGAGACAACCATCCTGCATTGTTTGACAAACTTGAGCCGAAAATATTCATCGTAAGTGACTATTGAATGTAGATTGTGTTGTGTGTAGTAGCTAAACAGCATTTTACAGACACACACAATATATATTTACCTACAATCATGTCAATAGCAGAATAAACCACGCTCACCAATCGAGAACAGCATCAATCCATCAAAATTAAGCTCCTCTCCTCCTGAGTCCACAGTCATCTTCACTCTAGTTTAACTTCTACAAACATCCACAGTGTCCTCGATCGCGTACTTCCTTTGTTTTGTTCGTTTTGTCTGTTTCATCATGTTTAGAAGCAAAACAGCGCCTAGAATGTACGCGCATTACGCACGTTTTGTTTACTCGGTAGTTCGTTTGTTTACGGAAGATCTCGGCATGTCACACACGTGCTCGCTGCTCATTGGCTGTGAGGAGAAAACGTCACTAAAAGTGTGTGATGTGATTGGTTGATTCTACACGGGGGAGAGTGGGGCGTAAACTTTCAGTCACATGTAGCACTGATTCACTGTTTGCGGCTCCAGTGACACACAACCTCCACCTTATTGGACAACACTGATGTCAATCAGAATCTAATGCGTGTGTTTATCTCTGAGAAACAAATGCCATGTCCCAATTCATCAAATGCACCGTTAGATGTACTGTCCGAAGTGCAGGTCGAAGTAGATGCTCCACTTAAATGATCGAACGACGCGGCCAAAGTCGGCACTGTCCTAAGTTTATTATGCCTGAAATTGACCAAAGAAAAAAAAGTGTAAAAAGTGTGAAATACTTTCCTGCAGCAGTTTCGACATGGAGGATCTAACTTATTTTGTGGACATGATTTCTTGACTGGATTATATTCTCTGGACCTGTGCCGAACGAATGAGACCAACTTTGTGGAATATGTTGATGTTTTATAGAACCAGAGCCTCAAAGGTGAGTGAAGTCCAAATCCGCATTTTTAGCTTTTCTGTAAAGACGTCTTTCCTGTCAGCACTGTGGTGATTCCAGGTGAAAATTGTTTGTTTATACGAAAAGACGAGCACTGTACCTTTCATTTGATGTGTAGATTGTTTGCGTGGGTGACACAAAAATACGTGTACATTCCTGTAGAGTTGTAAAGTAGGCCCGGGCCGTAGGAACGTTTACAAATTAATAATTATGGTGATAATATTGTTAATCGCGATTGTTTTGAGTCTAAAATTTAATATCGTCCCATTCCTAGTGCCAACTTGGCACAAGTAACAGTTTGTTTTTTTTTAGTTTTTTTTTTTTATTTTCTTTCATTAGTAAGTCTTTAATGATGACTTGATGTACCTTATGTGTGTGTTTTATACATCTCCAGGCCTCCTCCTTCCCTTGTGTGGTGGTCTATGTCATGGACACGTCTCGCTGTGTCAGCCCTGTCACATTTATGTCCAACATGCTGTATGCCTGCAGGTATGGACTGTCCTATGCAGACTTCCTCCCCTAAATTAAGCAATAGTTTATTCAAACATGATGGAGCAAGCGTCTATCAGGCCTATTTCTCTCATTGATCTGTTTAAACATATTAAATATATAATTCTTATTCTTCTTTCAAGTCTTTCAAGGGAACAGTTGCACAAGATTAGTTTTACTAGATGTTCCCTGATCCCTATAGCTGTTGTTTCCATGTCCAACAATGTGTCTGGAAAAATAATGCTGTAAAGACTAAAATGATTTTGAGAGGAGTCAATTTTCACTTGGGAAGTAGTTTGAGGTTGCTCCAAATATAAAAGTATGCATCAGCATCAGGTCATGTCTTCACATGGAACTGCTTTACGAACTTCAAAAATTAAAATTAATTTGTATTTTATTGCTGTGAAAATGTTGAGAGCCACAGATACTCATTTTCCAGTATGTCCAGCAGAGGGCCCCCTTTGAAAGTTTTTCTACATTGTTCCTAGGGATGATTTAAGCACTGTCAGTATTTGGTAGAATGCGCTGTACAGTATAACACCTCTCTTGTCTTTCTCACTAGTATCCTCTACAAGACAAGACTACCCTTTATTGTGGTATTGAATAAGGTGAGTTCTTAAGTTTTACATGTTGTCTTTCTTCAGTTATCAATTTAAAATGAAAAATATGGTATTTTTAGTACAATTACACAATAGGCATATAGTAGTTAATAATCCTAACCAGACCCAGATCTAAACTGCTTTGTTGCATCCCACTTTGCAGACAGATATCATCGATCACAGCTTTGCAGTGGAGTGGATGCAGGACTTCGAGGTTTTCCAGGATGCTCTGAACCAGGAGACCTCCTATGTAAGCAACTTGACCCGCTCTATGAGTCTGGTTCTGGATGAGTTCTACTCCAACCTCAGGGTAAGCTCTTCAGTATGCCCCACTGCAGGTCCTTCAGCCCCCTCCCTTTGTGGTCTCTCCTGATCCAGTGTGTTTACAGGTAGTGGGGGTGTCTGCAGTCACAGGCAGTGGCCTGGAGCAGCTCTTTGTGCAAGTGGAGGAGGCAGCCAAAGAGTATGAGAGGTTAGACCACTCTTTCACATAAAACTTGTTATTATTACAGAACTCTTTACACTGTGGTTAGCTAAGGAACTGGAATTGACTCAAGATGGATACATAGGGCTGTAAACCTTTAGTCGTTTAGTCAATTAATCGGTCTGTTGTGTATTCAAAGTTTAAGGATTTATATGAGACAACAGCAGATTGGACAGCAGAATAGTGTGAGTTAGCTGATGTTTTTGGAGTTAATCTACCTTTTTACATGTAAATACACTTGGTACAGCACTGTTTAAATAGTTACTTTTACATGATCTCCTGTGCAGTTGTGGGTCAGAAACATAAAGTCAGGGTCAGATCACAATAGTTTTGATCAATAGTTTTAGCAACCACTGCCATGTCTAAGCAGTACCTGATCTAAGCAGATCAATAATCTCCAGCCCTATCAGTGCTCTTAACCATGCTGAGGCATCTCACAAATGTCACACTGTCAAATACAAGCATAAAACTTCTGTCTACTCATAATATGCGCCCTGTGCACATGACCTGTTGACCCTGCTTTGACTACTTGGCACACACAGCATCAAATAATTTCCACGATTACAGACGCACGAGAGGCTGTGGGGATGATTTGGACAGCATGCACCGGTGACACATGGCCCACATGCTCACTCTGCAATGGATAATCTGGCATATGATTTCACCAAACTTTACAGAACACAGACTCCTCAAGCATCATTTATTTTTCCTGTATTGTAAACAAACCTGGCCACTGTAACATAACTTAAATATTAATTAAAAAAAATATACATTTCAATTAGATTGTATAAGTTAGTAGGCTAAAATTATTTTAGTTTGAAAGCTGAAAAATGTCTAAATGAGTAGAGAAATGAATTGTATAAATTACTATCAATAATTATATATTTATTAAGATGTAAGTAGAGTAGAGCACTGTTAAAATACAGGATCAATATGTAGTAGTATTAGTAGATCCATTTAGACATACAAGGCGGATTATCTTGGCCTAAGTGAAAAAAAGACATGTACAGCACATGTGCAAATGTTTAATACCTTTGATTTTATTAACTTTTTCTATGGGAAGGGAAACTAAACTACTATTGTGTATTGTCTTCCTCAGAGAGTACCGCCCTGAATACGAGCGGTTGCGCACAGAGCTGGTGAGCATCTGGAGTTTGTCAATAGTTATTGCTGTCTGCTGTGTTCTGTCCTCACTGTCCTTTGTGTTCCATGTCCTCTCTGTACTTTGTCTGTTGCCTCTCACTGTGAAACCCTCTGACTGTCCTCTGTCCTCTGTCTTTTGTCCAGGCCCAGGCTCAGAGCAAGAAGCAGCAGGAGCAGCTGGAGCGCCTCCGAAAGGATTTGGGAGAGGTCAAAGTCACCCCAGCAGCCCCCACAGGTAACAGTCATCTGCACAAGTACAGCTAAACACATTCAGGGCTGGGATGTAAATGAGATGTAAAACTGTAGACGGATGACATTTTCAGTGTTCTTCCTGACTGTTCTCCCTGACTGTGACTGTACTGCAGAAAACGCAGACATGGCTGGTCCCAGTGACCTGATCCTGACCCGAGGGCACTGTGAGGAGGATGAGGAGGAGCCACTGGACAGTGACACAGATGACCTGGATCACACTGGTGAGACCCTCACCATATGCCCTACTCACCGTTGGGTTTCCATGCTGCTTTGGGACATTACATTGACTAACATGCTTTTACTGACAGGACTGCCTGTAGAACTCCATTAAAAACCTAAGCTAATCATTGAGAATTTTAAACTATTGAATTGATTTAAAAAATATGATGGCACAGCATTACTTTCCATGCTATTTGGGACATTACATTGGCTTACTCTCATTTCCTAGAGACTGATCATAACATTAACCAAAGTTACTATGTCCCTACTTAACTAAACCATATCCTGAACCTATTTTAACTCGTATCTGAACTTTAAATCAGATATATGATATATTAATCAATTTATGGAGCTGTCAGATTATCAAATTATACAAAAAATCTGCAAACTAATAAGGCAAAAACAAAAATGGAAGAGGAAAGATTTTGTCTTTGTCTTCCAAACTGTTACTCTAAAATCCATTGATTAACTGGCACGTCACCTGGTGTTTTCGATGATCAGATTTCCCTTGTACTATAAACACACACCAAAAATCTGATCTAATTATTCTGTTATCTGATTATCCTAGTTGTCTGATTTTTACTAGCTAACATTTTGTTTCACAGCCACTGAAGAAAGCAAGGAGACCGAATCCTTTGGAAACTTCCTGAAGAGTAGGATGGAGGTGGTGCAAGTACGAAACAAAAAGTGTGCTCCGCCGGACAGTTAGTGAGACGTCTAGTGCTGTGTCCATCTGTCCTCTCAGTCTGGCCACACACACACGCGGAGGAATACATGGAAGTTTGTAATCCTGCTGAACTAGTGATTGCTATTCCTCAAGCTTAGACAGCTTTTATATTAGCCACAAAAGATTCTATTTTTGTATTTGTAAAAGTCTTATTTGTGTTTTTGTTCTGTTTTTTGTTTTGATTGGTCCATGACTGACCCTCTTCCCTTATACCAAGGTTCAAAACTCCACTTACAGCACAATATGAGTAATGCACTATTGGTTGGGATGCATGAGGTCTTTTTGGCTGGATTTGTGTGGGTGACTCATTATCGAGGAGGACTGCATATCTATCCTCTAATAAATATTACTTTGCATTTTACATTGTGTAGTTATTTATTATTGAAGTCCCCATTTGTGCTCTATAGGCAGGTGTATTGGAGTAATCTACAGGTGCTTTTTTGTGAATGGTTATCCCTGCTCCAAAGTCCAGTCTCCCTACTCCCCATGCTCATATTTACTGTACTATGCTTCAGTTTTCCACATTCATGTAAAGCCACTTGCTTATTTCCATGGAGATGTTATTACTTTGCTGGAATGTCCCACAGGATTGTATATATCTTGCATTTATGCAATCACAGGTGTTTTTGTTTCTAAAATACCTTGAAAAACATAGTCTGGTCTGTAACTTGACCTGGTGAAAAAAAAAATGTAATGCCATACTGAGGTATATTCTATGCAATACAGTATTATTGCCATGGAGACAACCAGTTGGTAGACCCTCAGAAAAGGTGTACCTTTAAGCAGAAATTAATTAATTTCTACTGGAGGTACTCTACTGCTACTATTAATAAAGCATCTAAAAATACCAAATCCCACTAAAGTGCAGTTATTTTCATAGTTTAAAGGACTAAGCACTAATTCTCTGGTGGTGATAAGAAGTCCCTTGGAAAAGCATACATCTAACTGGGCGGACATGCCTCTCCACAGATCTGCAATAACTCCATGGAGACCAGCAGTTGATAAACCCTCCAGAAAAATTACACAGTGCACCTTTATGTTAGACTGTCTCCGTTATTTTGAGTGAGAAATCGTGACACTAAATGCCGGCTTTTCTCTGGCATGCCAATACTGCTGTTATTTTGTTTTTGCAAATCCCAACCCTGCTTCCTGACAGTCTGTAGGCCGCAGAGAGGGATGTGGGCGGTTCATTTAAACAGTTTGGAGCGGTACAGCGTGACTCACACAAGCCGGATGAGAGCGGGAGAGTGGGCAGTGGGCATCTCACAACACTCCACGCTTTCATTCAGAGAACAAGCAGACTGAAGCAATGTAAAAGTCAGCTCTGATTATTAGTGAGCGTGGGATCTAGCACAGTTGTTCATCCCTAAAAAAATGAATTTAAATGTAACAATTTCATTTAATAGCAGTCACATATTAACTTCGTTCAGAAGAATTTACAAAAAGGTTGAAAAGACACACTGACAAACTATTACAAGAATCACATTTCAGAACATGTTTGTTCAGATTAAAACTACAGAATTTGCTGTTTTTATGCAAAATAAGGCAGGATATTTTGTTGTGTGCAGAGAAATTGCTATATTTGGAATTGCCACCCTAATTTGTATTCTCTAAATTACGCACTGACTGCAGAACATTGTAGGGCACTGTTCATTCAGACTCAGAGATGTCTGTTCTTCACCTTCAATAACAGTAATTTATTGCAAAAAAGCTAAAATATATTATTAATTGCTTCTTAATATTTTGAGCAATTCTTGATCAGGACTACCTTATGTTTTTCTTGCTTTGTAGTTAGCCTCTCCTCAGGCTTGTTGCCATGGAGATAGACAAGTGTAGCTGCCATACTATGAAACATTTTCACAGAAAGCAATCGCCTCTCCGTGAGGACAAGCAGGTAGGACCCTCCACTAGAAAGGCACTGCACTTGTAAGTTGTGTTTTATAGGCCTGTGCAAAGAACCAGCCCCCGGTGCACATAAAAGTGTGATCAAAACAGTCCATGTTGGATACTTTTGTATTGTCACCTCCACTGAGTAGCAAGACCTCACATCAAGACTGTCCCCAGTTTGATTCCTGGGCCAACTAGAGCTACTCTATGCTGAGTTGCATGTTTTCCCTGTGCCTGGATGTGATTTAACTTAGTACTTTGGTTTCCACCATCAACCTAAAACATGAATGATTGACAAACCTCAAGCTAGGTACTTCTGACCAGAACTATATGGATCAAGATCTGGGGTCTCATTTATAACCCGTGTCTACATACAAAAAATATTAAGTAATTGACTTCTATGTTATGTTTGTAATCTATAAAAATTTACGGTCCGATCTACAAACTGAACTATGGTCATTTGGGCTTTCAGAGATGAAACATGAGGAGATCTGAGCTCAGAGGAACGACAGAGTGAGGAATTTTGAGTTTGAACTTTGTCTTTTGTGTGACACCTTTAGTACCAATTCTATTTTTTTATTTTTTTAAGTTTTATAAATGACATTTTGCCCTATGAGTTGCAGAGACCTCCGTACTGCTCCTGACACTTTGCCCTAACGGCACTGATGGATGTTTCAAATGCAGAGGACAAATTTCCCTTGGGGACGATAAAGCACAGGTTAACCTTAAGCCAGACTGAGGTGGTTTGAGCATGTGCAGAGGAAGAGTAGGGTGAGTAGATCTGAAGAAGGGTGAAAAGTTTAGAGTTACTAGGCGGAAGGTCAGGAGGAAGACCAAAAAGGAGATTTACTTTAGCTGTGAACTTTGCTGGTTTGAGAAAAAAGGATGCCAATGGTAGAGCAGATGGAGCCAGGCGATTCACTGTGGCAACTTTTGAAAAGACAGGGAAGTCAATCAAGCAATGATATATATTTGACTGTGTTTTTTGTATTAATAATTCTTTCTCTTGTTTCTTTGTGAAGGCTTTGTTGTTCTGCGAGAAGCGTGCTTGCTGCTGTCTGATCTGGAATATTGAATGAGAGCCTCCAGAGAGCCGTAGTGGAGGCAGCAGCACTGACTCATCTCCTCACACTCTGCCCACTTTCCAGCTCCCTCCTCTTCTCCTCTTCATCCTCTCTTTTGTCCTTCTCTCTCCACCTCTACACATCTCCCTCCTCTTCCCTCTCTCTCCCTTCCCTTTATCTCCCTCTTCCCTCCTCCTCTCCACCTCCAGCAGAAGTTGAATTTCAGAGGTAGCGCAATCGTGACATACTTTAACACATTCAGCGGCATTGCCCAGTGTTTGATAATTGCACTATAATGATTTCCATTCTGGCACATAGGCACTCATTCTAATTTTATCTTAAAAGGAAACATTGTGCTATTTTAGGATATTTAGTATTAAAATATGACATCCATAAATAATTCTTTTACATTTTTTAGTAAGTATGTACATAGTTTTTAGTACATAGTAAACTTTAATATTGGTTATAAATGGCTTGGTAATAGAACATAGGAAAACAGAAAATGTTTTTAAACTTCAAAACTGCAAAACTGATAAGCCGTCATAGAGTTACAGACTTTGTTTACAAACAGTGTTTGTATAGTTGAAAAAGTCTGTGGGACATATTTAACCCAACAGTAAATACAGAGCAGTGGGTGAAGATAGGTGGTAGGTGAGAACAAAAAAGCACTCAAGCCTCAAATGCAGGACAACGTAATGACTAAAATATACATGAATATATGAATATATGCTCAAAATACAACTCTGAGAAGGCTAATGATATGAGAACACTATTGTAACATGAACATACCCTTCCATCCATTTTCTTCCGCTTATCCGGGGCCAGGTTGCGGAAGCAGCAGTCTAAGCAGGGACTTCCAGACTTTCCTCACCCCAGACATGTCCACCAGCTCCTCCGGTGGGACCCCAAGGCGTTCCCAGGCCAGCCGAGAGACACAGTCCCTCCAGCATGTCCTGGGTCTTCCCCGGGTCCTCCTCCCGGTGGAACATGCCCAGATCACCTCTCTAGGGAGGCGTCCAGGAGACATCCTGAACAGATGCCCGAGCCACCTCAGCGGGTTCCTCTCGACGTGTAGGGGCAACGGCTCTACTCCAGGCCCCTCCCGTGTGACTGAGCTCCTCACCCTATCTCTAAGGGTGCACCCAGCCACCCTTAGAGACCCATTTCGCCCGCTTGTATCCGCGATCTTGTCCTGTCAGTCATTACCCAGAGCTCATGACCATAGGTGAGGGTAGGAACATAGATTGACCAGTAAATTGAGAACTTTGCCTTCTTCACCACAACGGACCGATACATCGTGAACAAGACCCCGAGATACTTGAACTCCTCCACTTGAGGCAAGGGCTCACCACCCACCCGAAGAGGGCAAACCACCTTTTTTCAGTCGAGCACCATGGCCTCAGATTTGGATGAGCTGATTCTCATCCCAGAACATCTCATCTTCACACTCGGCTGCAAACCGCCCCAGCGCCTGCTGCAGGAGATGAGATCCTGTGGTCCCCGAACTGAACCCCCTCCGGCTGCTGACTGCACCAAGAAATTCTGTCCATAAATACAATGAACAGAACCGGTGACAAAGGGCAGCCCTGACGGAGTCCAGCATGCACTGGGAACAAGTCTGACTTACTGCCGGCAATGCGAACACAGCTCCTGCTCTGGTCATACAGGGACCGGACAGCCCTGAGCAAAGGGCCCCGGGCTCCATACCCCCGGATCACCCCCCAAAGGACACCACGATACATTTTACATAATATGTTTCCTTGTACACTATGTAACTTATCTGCTGTAGGTTACACCACTTGCTTGTCTCCATGGAGATGTTATCGCCTTGTCCGGAATGTTTCACACTATGGCGATACACTTATTTTTCACCATGGAGACAAGCAGGAGACTCCACCAGGCCAAGTTACAGGCCAGGTCTGTGGAGAGGCCCACCCAGTAACTATAAGAATGCATGTTTTTAAAATGCATGTAATTGAATAAATGTAAAATAGAAATGTTTAATGCCATACTGTGGAACATCTCCAAGAAAACAAGCAGGTTTCAACTTGAGTTACATAGTATACCTTTAATTAGTATTATATATTCTACGTTTTGAGTCCTGTGTCTTTGGGTGTGTTAATATTTCTCTAGGTTTTGTCTGGTACATGTTCTGGTACTTTGTGCTGTTGTGGAAAAGAATTATCTATATTGATGAATAATAATCCATTTGTGAAGCCTTAGTAAGTTATGAAATACAAAAAGGTTTCGTCTTTGTTACAAAGCTCCATACATATCAAAGCGGACTGAGTTTTGTTTCAAAGCCATGAGTTAATCAACTTTTACACTTGAAGACAGATAAAACAACATAATTTCCTGAAGGATGGGACAGTGCCTGCTGAGCCTTCACACATGCTAAGAATATTTTCTTCACAACATGAATATACATAAATATCCATCTCAGTGCTTTTCTCTATTTGTATACTTTATTGCCCACTGGGATATTTGCCATCTGCATTGAATCATTTCACCAGCCTGCCACCAGATCAGAAGTATCTAATAGTTAGAGTTGTTTTATGAGTAAGCATGGCCCAGATTTCTCGATGTGGTATGAGTATTACTGGTGATGTGCAGGTTGCTGTTTGCAGTTTGAGGATTTGTTTAATAGGGAGACAAATATATTATTTTTGTTTAATATAGGCCTGATAGTCCAGCGTTAGATTTCGTGGTAATGAAAAAGTCAAATATTGCCGTAGGTGGTACTTGAGGTGAAATGTTTGAGAACCAGAGAAATCGCATGACATTTTCAAATATGACCTCAGAACCATCTTCTCCTGATGATATACTCGTTTCCAAACACACCGTCAGACTTACGTAGGTGTGGGTATAACTGTAAATGACGCCTTCGCAGTAGCCGCACCACTTGTTCCCACGGCAACGCTATCTTTCACACCCATGACATCATTCGTGCTCAGAAATGATGTCATTGCTTCCAGTAACATTAGCACAGTCCACGCCCACCCCCAACACTCCAGGCCGCAATAAAATACTCATGCCTACTACTACCACTACTACTACAACACACTTTCTGATACCGTTGAATAAATTATTTGTTATTGCTGTAAAGATGCTGCGCTCCTCACTGCTGTTTTAGCCTGCTGTGCCCTCCCCTCTCTCCCTCAGTTCTCCTCTGATTGGCTGCCGGTGACATCATGAGTGGATTTGCTGGAGGTTTCTCCTTGGCGAAGCATCTGGAGCATCTCTCTCTCTCTCACCTTGTTACTGCAGCAGCATTACATCACTGGGCCCGCTGAGGGAGGTGAGGACACTGTGTTCTCCACTGCTGTGATGAGAGATAGAGTGGAGCCTGTGGGGAGGTTTGAGCCCCCATATCCTCCCTATACTGGAGACTTTCATTTATGCATACATTTAATGGCTTTTTTCAGATATTGAAGGTTATATTTTATGCAAATTTGACTCATGAGCTTTAAGCTGTCACCTCCTCAAAAACATACCCAGAATTGTGCTTTGTTTCATTCACACATATTCAACTAATCCTGGTTTATTAGTTTGTCTACATCTCCAAAGCTCAAAATGCAATGTCATGAAGCAGAAGTTGTAGTTTTCAAGTTAACAGTTGCCTTTTGTTTAGTAGAGAAAGGCAATTCCAGGGTTGAAATGATCCAAATGATTCTACTGAAGGTGTATGGAGTTTAAAAACAGAGTACACACGTACTACCTGTATTACTAGATGACATCACAAGGTGGAACAGAGTGTTTGAGAGAAGAATATGCAGGGTTTGCGTGTTAAACATGTGTGAATGAAACAAAATACAACTCCACGTAAGGCTGTGATGAGGAAACAGCATTACAACATAGATCAGAAAATAGCATAATATTTGCCTTTTAAAATGTGCTGATTTCACTCTATAATTTATATCTATTATTCTGTTATATTGATTCACCTATGATAGCAAGATAAGATAATCTTTATACTATTCATCCCACAATGGGGGATGCAGTCAAAAATCAAGATCAAGACTATTTAAAGAGAAGACAAAATGTATGTTTTCAAAATATTTTTGAGCAATAAAAGCACCTAGAATTGACTTAATGCAAGATGGATAAAATCACTGTCATACTGTGCAACATAGTAATAACTTAACTGACTATGGCCACAGGCTGATGGTGAACCGTCCCAGCGGAAATGTTACATAGTGCACATTTAAGAACGACATTAAATACAACACTGTACTATAGAATAAATCTATAAGGCTACAGAACTATTATACAATTTTAGAAAATTATGTGGTTATGCACAGTACAGCAAATAGACCACAAGAAATAGCAGGTAAAGAGACTTGTGTTGTAACTGTGGTGATTCACATTATGACACAGCATTGCACATAGGTGGATGACACAAGTGTATGTAACTACAACACCACGCAGGCAGAACACTATTTAACATTTAATCTGTCTGTGTTCTTACAGGACAATATATGAATTCAACATAATAATATAATATTATTTACCAAGATGCTAAAGCACTTCCAGTTGTTTACCCATTATTAACTTCTTTTATATTCTTATTAATATAAATTTTATAATTCAGTTATGCATTTACAAAACGTTTGTTATGTTTGTACAAAAAAATTTGTCATTTTTGTATGTAGCACTTTTTGACCTTCACTCAAAGCACTTTACATCAAGGAACCACTGCCCCATTCACACATGCATTAAGACACCAAGACACTGCACGTCTGTCTTGCCCAAGAACACAATGACAAAATGCAGCTGAAGAAGCATGGATCAAACCTGTGGGGCAGTGGACCTGAATGCTCTACCAACAATATTTATGTTAGTAGCGGGATTTAAACTACTAACCTTTTGGATCAGAAAACATACACCCTGCTAACTAGTGTTGTCACAATGCAAAAACTTCAAAATTGATCTTGAAACTAGGGAATAGTCTCGATACTTAATACTGATCTTTATTTAGACAATATAATGTAATTTTCAACATTAGGTCATAGTACTACCATGTCATTTTAGATCTGTGTAGTCCCTCAGTCATTTTATACTCAGTTTTATGTTCAGTTCTGATACAGCTCAAGATCATTCTAAAGCTAATCAGGAAAGGTTAATTTCTGTCCTGTGAATGTGTGAATGTGACTTTTTTAGTATTGATACCTGCTCAAATGGGTATCTAGTTTTAATACTAGTTTAAGTATTGAGTAGTATCTGTTTTTTTTCTACTTTTGACAACTCTACTAGTAACAGAGCTACTGTTATGATAACTTTTATCAATGACTCCAAAGTGGTTGTGACAATTTTTGCACTATGTAGATTTTTGTATATATTACAATATGACTATGAAAACTCCTTCTATTCAGCTTTTGCAATAGTCGCTTGTGAATTTCTCCTCATTGAAGTTCTGCCTTATCTTGCATCTTTCAGCTGTAGGTTACCCAATATGCCACAGTTGTTCAAAATGAATGACTGCTCTGATAGTTAAGCGTTCTCTGCAGAAAGACTAGAGCTGGTGCCAGTGTGCAGGCTGCCTCCTCCCACGTCCCCAAGCTGACAGACGGGCGGGCGGGCAGCGAGCGGAGACGTGACTGCCCGCCGCGCTGAGTAACTCCATTTAAATTTAGTGTTGACATTTCTGCAGCACCTTCACGACTATTCTACCAACACTTTTCAGGCAGTATTCCAACAACAAAATTCACGAAATGTTTAGTTCATTCAGTACTGGTTTAGTTGTAGTTTGAGCCCAGTTTTGTCCTGATGTAGACAGGATTTGGTCCTGTTATATTCCTGGCCAAGTCACATGGTCAGACATTTTTACATAGCACATTTCCACTTACAAATGCTTTGACATTAAGGAACCATCCATTCACACACACATTCATACACAAATGTACCAGGCACTGGGGGGTGACAGGGGTGTTTTGCCCAAGGACACAACGTGAGGATTCATCTGAAACCACACAGCTCAACTAATGACAAAGTTCAGGTCTAGTCCAGGTTTAGTTATAGATGTGGTCCCAGTTTAAATTATGTGCACGTATCAATGAAAGATGCAATATCCTTCTGGTTGAGGTCTGCCACCTGCTTGTCTCCATGGAGATAATATTGTTTTACCAGGAATACTCCGCAGTACAGCATTTCTTCAGGTGAAGGTGTTTTTTATTGCTAAAAGGTTATTAAACTTATTAAACATGCTTTCTTATTGTGAGCAAGGCCATCTCTCCACAGATCTGACCTGGTGCTGTGCTGTGGAACATTCCAGGCAAAGCAATAACATCTCCATGGAGACAACAAGAAAAGTTACATAGTGAATCTTTATAAAAGTTTTTATTCTGCTATCTGCCATTTTTCCTGGCCTGTGCCGATGTCATCTGGAATCCACGAGTGAAAGATTTGGACAGATATTGGCCCACTTTGATTTTTAATTTGCATGTCCTGCCAGTGTCTAGATGGGTTTCCTCTGGGTACAACCCAAGTCATGTAGAACTGGTTGCTCCTTCAGCTAAGTACCAGGATACAAGATCAGGATCTGGAGGTGGGTCCCTGGGTGCTGCACTGCGGTCACCCACTGCTCCTGTCAGGTCGCCTTATAGTGGGAGTGAAGGTAGTGTCAAATACAGAACACAAAATTCTTTATGGCAACGTGAACCTTACCATGTTGTAGTTACATTTGTGGAATAAGATGATGGCTAAAACATGCCAGGCAGGAGGGAATATTTTCATGAAATTAAACTAAATTGTTTTGATAATGCCTATCTCTTACTGTATAAACCTACTCTATCAGATTGAATACAACGTCCAATTGTTGAATTTCCTGCAATAAATTCCTTACAATTTAGTCCATTAGTTGTGACAGAACATACAATGAGTGATATTTCCGCTCAAGAGGATTAGGGTTGCACAGTTTGGGAAAAATATCTACCGTAATTGCAATTTTTTTCTGACAATCATTGCCATCACGATTAGATTTATGATTTGTTTTATTATTAGGATTCTGTTCAAAGTTCATCTTTTAAATGTGTCGAGATATGAACCAACAAACTAATAAAAGAATCCCATTTCAGAACATGTTTGTACAGATCTACACTACAGGGTTTAGCCGTTTTGATGCTGAATGAGGCAGGATATTTTGTTGTTGTGGAGGAAATTATTAGGGACGCACCAATCCAGCTGAGACTGAAAATACAAGTTATGTCCTTTGAATACTAATGGCGTATGGTAAAAAAAATTGTATATATGTTTTAGTTTTTTTGTAACTATTATCATCATCATCATTTAAGGTGTGTTGGGTTAACATTGCCTAGTCATCTTATTACACCCTTTTATCGACCAAAATGGAATATCAACTTAACCGATATTTTGGAACTGATATCCAATCCATCAAAATGTTCAATATCAGTGCCAATATTCGATATCAGGATCGTACCTGCGCATCCTTAGAAATTAAGGTACTTCAAAAATTGCAGCCTTTGCAATTTGCTCATTGCGTCTATTCAAATTGTGATATTGATTGGATTGCGACTAATCTTGGAGCTTTAATGTATATGTAAGCTTACCAATTACACAGATATTAAACTATAAACCAGGTCATAACATCTGTATTTTGACATTTTAACAACCTTTCCCCATTTGTATTCCTCTCTCCATCTCATCTGCTCTGACAGTACAATGATGTCACCCTCTCTGTCAGGGTGCTGCTGGGTCTTCTTTTTTTTTTTTTTTTTTGCCTCAGCTCCCCTCTCCCCTTCTTTCTCTGCCCCTTCTACCCCCCGGACCAATCAGGAGCCAGCGCGTGTGCTGGCCAATGGGAAGGCTCTGCGGTGATGTCATGTTGTAGGGAGCCTCGAGATGCTGCTGCAGATTTCAACATTGACCAGAGGAGAAAGCAGCGCAGGGTGAGTGTCCTGAAATTTTCTATCAATTTCATCACATCATATCACATTTTCAGTTCATTTTATACTAGTGTGCATTCAAGATGTTTGCATATTTCTTATTTTATATATTTTTGCATCTTTCTTTATAGTTGAATCTATAGCAGTACAACTATATTTTTTTGTTTGAATACTCTTTTTAATGGACTAAGTTGCAAGCCTGCACAGTTAGTATCAACATGTAATTTGCAAAAGACATCTACCTGTTTTGGTGCAACATATGTTTGTTATGGTGAGGTAGCTATGGGTTTCTTAATGTGCTAATTTCAGAGCATAATCTCTATACTATGTGTGGAATAGGAATTGTAAAAATAAATAAATAGCCTCATTTCATTTAAAAGAAGTAAACATGATAATAATGATGATAAAATCTGTAAAAGCTGTACTTGAGTTTGTTTGTGCACTATAGAGCTCATGGTTGCAGAAACAGTGACATCATCCTTAGAGGCTCCCGCTGCTGCGTGTTTGAAATGTGCCCTATCAGATCTTTAATGCAAACAAAGCCAAAAAAATAGGTTACATTTATGCTTTGTGTTAATTTAAATATTTTAAACTTAAGGAGGAGGGCTGGTTTGGTAGAATTTGTTGGTAGAAGTGTTATAGTGCAGATGTTTTGACCTATCCTTATGAAAAAAAGGCAAATGGCAAACAAATAGTAGAATCTTTTTGCTCACATCAAAAGATATTTTCATTTATTTCACAATCTGGCCTGTTGTTCAACTGCACGACTTTGACAGTCACTAGAAATGGCTTTATCAGGTTAGGGACTTTTTTTAAAAAGCCTAATTTCTGACAATTAGGTTCAAAATTGTTGCATTTTTTTGTCATTGGACCTCTAGTACCACAACGTAGACTTTTAGTGGCACCTGCCCATTCAGCTGATAATATGATGTCACCAGGTTATATGTGATTGGTTAGTCTAATGTTGAGGTTGGCTGGTGTCAGAGGAAAACTATGCAAATCCATATGAAAGTTTTGCTATTGCTTATTATTCTTATGTATCAAACGCCACATGACACTGTAATTCTGACTTACAGTTAAAGCACAGACATTTATATTTTCCAACATAAATGAGTAATGCTGACCTGCTCTGAAAAACAGAGGAAGTTTTATTTATTTGGTCCATACACTTAAAATAATTTGTTTGCTTGACTGGCCAGTACTTAGACTTTTGCACATTCAATTGCACATTTCATTTTCTGGTAGCAATGTTGGCATGGAATTATTAGTTCATTAATATGCACAGAATGGATACACAGAAAATGCTCTGATTGGTCAGTGGGACCTTATTGTGTAATCTCTCATCTGATTGGTCCGTTGCAGAGGCTTGGTCTTGGGTTCAGGATGCTGTAAACCTTTTGGATAAACAAGAAACACTTTTTATTATTATACTCTAAGGTTAAGCCTGAGCACTCAAGAAGAGCTTTTCAACTGTTTACAGCAAATATTAAAAACAAGTCAAACATCCATTGATTAGTTTTAGCTTATTGTAACTACTCACTTTGGCATTTCTGTATAGAAGTGTTGAGCTAGCTACTATTTGCACTTTCATCATTTTGTTTTGTTTTATTTTATTTCATATATGCATATATTTAATTTGCTTGCAGTTGGTGGCTTTCAGATTGTAAAAGGCAATGATGTCATACTCCCAGATGGGGGCAAGTGACAGTTTTCCCTATTGGATACATTGTACTTTGCTTACTTTGTAAATTTACAAATGTTGAACCTGATCTTTTGTCACTAGACCCAAGAACTCACTATATTACCACAATTCTGCATTTTAACAATGTTAATTAACAATAATTTATTTTAGCTGCTCCTGTCTATATTAAATATTATTGGCCTATATAATGTTGGGTCATCTTAAACCATCAACAGATTTCATCAAAAGCTTTCATGGGATATAGAGTGCCTTCATATTCATCTTGGTTTAGCCCTAGTTTGGTCCTCTTAGTTCTACTTTGCCCATATGGATGTCTTTTTTTTTCCAAAAATTAGTGTGCAGTGTTACATCTCTGTCCTTAACACTAATAGGTCGGTGTGAATGACTAATCCTGAATGTTTCTATTTCAGGAGCAGCCCACAGCACCATGACTCTAACAGGTACGCTCAGCTCTCCACAGGACTTCACTTTGTCCTAGTGCTCATTTTAAAAGATACTTTTAATTATATGCAAGTTCAATATTAGTAGGTCAAATGGATTTTGTTCTTCTTTTCTTCAAAATGTTTTTAAAGTAACAGTAATATTAGTATTGTTTTGATTTTTGTTTTTTGTTTTTTTTGTTTTTTGTTTTTTGTGTGCTTTTATTTGCTCAAGTTTTTGTTGATCAAGCTGCCATGCAAATGTAGTGACTAAACTATGACCTGTAGGCCAAATGCAGCCCTCAAAGCAATTTTAGTTGGCCCGCAGGCCTCCTACTGAATTGGCCTTTATGATCATAAGAACTTTTTACTGAAAATATTAACAAATTGAAGTAATTCTACCACTGTAAACAATGACATTGACACACTGCATTGTGACACAGACCTAAAATGAATGTTCAATGCTTTATTAAATGTACAGTGGTCTGTTATAGGCATGTTGAATGCACCCATCTGAATGATCTGCTGTACGGACCACTGATCAGTGGCACTCCACTTAGTTTTTATGTTTACTTATGTGGCCTTCACGGAAAACAAGTTTTTCACCCCTGGACTAAATCTACAATACATTATGTGACATTCCTATGTTCAAACAATCTGGTTGGTTTGATAGAAAATATACATTTCTATGTGTTATGGGCACTATAGGACTATTTGGCATAAAATATCTGTTTATTTCCATTTGTCCTTTCTGTTCAGTTTCTATCATATGAGAATATCTGAAATGTAGCCTTATTTTTAATGCTCATGTTTTTATGTTGTAGTTTTGTGTTTGTTTTTTTTTTCAACTTACAAAATCGTCACCTTAAAAATATATTGTTCAGAGCAGTGCTTGTCCCTCACCTGTGTCTCTTGTGTCTTGCAGCCTACAGAGAGAAGATGCGAGAGCTCCCCCTGGTGTCTCTCTTCTGCTCCTGCGTCCTGCCTCAGCCCAAAGACCCTCCCAGAGACAAGATCGATGGTGAGTATCAACCACTCATATCTGGCATTGCAAAATCACTTTGACAGTATAATATGGAAACTGTCAACTGGAAACAAAGAAAATATGCTGTCTATACATTAATGTGTTTATGTCATTTTCATTGATTTTAAGGGGGATTGTAATATTTTCTCAAAATTACCACATTCAGCATTCAACAATCTTTAGCAAAACTTGCACTTATTGTTCTTCATTAATTTTCTGAATTTGATACAGACAATATATAGAATTTGGGACATTTTACATAAATATCATAATTCACAAATAAAATTGTAGAAAATTAGCTATACTTTGCAAATGATTTACACCCCTATATTTAAGTGTCACATTTATAGTTTATAGTTTATTTGTCACACAGTGCATATTTAAATAAACAAAAATGAAAATGAATTGGCTCGCACTTGACAAATACTCATCTTACTTCTGCTTCGGTGTGCAGGTGTAGTGGACCTGAACCTGTGCAGTATCCGTGATATGGAGGTGATTGAGCTGAGTAAACGCTCCAGTGGACAGGCCTTCGAGGTCATCCTCAAGCCCCCCACCTTTGACGGGGGTCCAGAGCTCAGGGTGACCACTCCGCCCCGGCCCAAACCCTGCCTGGAGGAGATCCAGAAGAAGCTGGAGGCTGCGCACGAGAGGAGAAAGGTATTGTAGATTTGGCACCTTCACCTGAGTGTATTTACAAGATTATGATTAAGATTAAGATTATGCTATTGATCAAAACAAATGTCTGTCAGACCTAATTTTGGCGCATACAAAAGGCCACAGTTGCCAGAACTGTATGTATGATGTACATGCTATGTACATGTATGCTAAAAACAATAGCTTAATTTTTAAATGCATATTAGTGAAGACAGTCTGAGAATTAAAACAATTATAATGCATCTGATGAAGTTATATGGACAGAGCGTTTTTTTGTTCATCATTCATGTCTCTGTATAGTGCCAGGAGGCGGAGATGCTGAAACACCTGGCCGAGCGCAGGGAGCACGAGCGAGAGGTGGCCCAGAAAGCCTTAACCAAAGAGCGTCAGGAGCACCCGCACAGAAACATGCACCTGAACGCCTCACAGGAGCAGCCTCAGGTTAGTGTCTATGGAGTGGTACTAAAAGTAACAATGTGTATGCAAGTACAATTTGATCAAATAAATTAAAAAAAAAGATCCACTAAGCCGCATTGCTATAGTAACTGTACAGACTGCCATATGTAGTGAGCAGGGCACAGAGAGTTAGAGCCCACTAATACAATACAGTACAATATTGCCTGCCCAGTGCAATGTAATGGCTTTCTGACTAATACTGGCTGATAGATATTGCCGCTATTATGATCAATACCACACCTGGAGATGTTTTACACAATGAAAAACACCATGGTTACTCCACTACACAGCATCAGAACTTTGACAGCTCTGTTTTTCGGACAGCACACTGGCAGCATGTAAATTTTGAATTAATACTTACAATTATAATGGCAGATATATTGGTTATCAACATTTCCAAACACTATGTCAAAGTGGCATTGCCCCCTGAAGCTCCATATATATCTGGCCCTAGTAAATAGTGTGGTATTTAGTGAGTGGAGTCAATAGCTGGTGCCAGATGCTACACAGAGTTGTGTATACAGCTTCATGTTTCCTCTGCTAACCTCTGGTCTCTCCTTGCAGGTGTCATGATGGCCTGATCACAACACAAGCTGAACATTCATGGAAGCCATTTTGGAGGCTGACGAGGAGACAGTTGCATTAGTGAAGCTGTGCTTACACTGGGGCGGACCTTTGCCCAGCGGCGATGTTGTCTCTGCGGGGACAGCTTGGAGGACTCATGCAGGACTTTACTGTACCACCAGTGCCACAGCTGTCTGACATGTGTGTACATAAGGACACTCTGTGGTCTGTGTCCCTCATGCTCTGACCCATCCTCCGTTCACTGTGGCACTAGGGCAATCTGGCCCAGGGGCAGAAAGGGTTAGAAGTGTACAGCTATCCTGACATATGACCCACAAGAGATGCCCACACTGGAGGATTCTGCATAACAAGATGTTTTTTTAAAGGTCCTGTATTATGCATTATTTAGTCTTTTTAAAGTACTCATCTGTGGAGGTACTGCATAGTAGGGTTGTCAAAAGTGTTGAAAATCACATACCAATCGATTAAATCAAAACTAGATACTCATTTGAAGAAGTATCAATACAAAAAAGTCACATTCACAGGACAAAAACGAACCTTTCCTGAAGAGTTTCAGAATGATCTTGAGCTGTATCACAACCAATTATCAGACCTGACTAGTATACGCCCATGGACCACTATGGCACCTACCTGGACGACTGAGGGATTACACAGATATAAGACCACATGGTAATATAAAAGAAAGTACTACAATTTAATGCTGAAAATAACATTCTGTTGTGTGTTTTATTATCATCAGAATCAGTATTGAGAATAAAATCTATCCCTTAGTAGCAAAATCAAGTTTGAAATTTTAGTATTGTGACAACACTACTACACAGTGAAGCAGTTTGTATCAAGCTAAACACAATAGCAGCTAGCATCAGTTACTACATTGCATAGTTTTTGAGCAAAGAAATTGTAAGATCAGATTTGTTTTTGATGAGGTACATTTTGCATATCATAGGACCTTGAAAAGTTGATTTATGTCCATATTTATTTGCAAGGAAAACACACATTTAGTTTTTCTTTAAAATTATTTTGCCAAAATTTGGTGAATTTTTTTTTAAATTAAATATAACTTGAACTTCCAAATTCTGCTATTGAAACTTGAAATACACAAGCTCAGTAATGTTAATTGGTTTTTTTTTATTCTTGTTTTCAAATGGCAATTATTAGACATTTTCAATTGTCTGTATGAGATCAGGTTTGATATGTATGTCATCCGAGCTGAAAGGATGTGGTACTACTCAAATATTACCAATAAATATAATGTACAGAGATCATATTATATTTTCAAAACTCATAATAAAACTATACAATGATGACAGTTGTTTGAGATTTTTATTCCAAGGATCACACCATCCATAGATGAGAATAAATATATGTTAAGAAATAAATATTAATAAATAACTTTAAATAATGTGATAAATATGATTTCAAAAGATATAACTTGAACTTGAATACTAGGCAGAGCATGTTACAGGACTACAGCAGGCTAACAACTCACCTATTTAGGTGACTGCAATGCAACTGTTGATTTTAATATATTTATATGTTGGTATATTTATACTGACTCAGCAGCCAACAGCCTAATATGATAGTGTTAAACGTTCGCTCTTTAAAAGTACACCATGTATCTTTTCTGGTGGAGGCTATGTCACATGCTTGTCTCCATGGAGATGTTAGCTGTTATTCTGGAATGTCCCACAGTATGGCATTAAACGTATCTATAGTGGTGGTTTTCAGATTATAGACTGTGATGATGTCATACTCCTAGATGGGGGCCAAGAGCCAGATTTTACTATTAATTATATTGTTCTTTGCCATGAAATTTTCAAAAGGTAAATTCATAAATGTTGAACCTGATCATTTCTAGAGTTGACAAGACCAAGAATCTGTATTTTAACAACATTAATTTTAGCTCCCCCCACCTCTATTAAATATTATTGGCCTATAGAATATTGTGAAGTCATCTGAAAACTACCAATCGCAAAACATGAAATTGCTTAATGTGAAAGGGATCACCTCTTTAGAGCTCTAACTTGGAATTTGGGCTGGTTGGAATTTGACCTGCTTGTCTCCATGGAGATAGGCAAGTTTGATGCTATACTGTGGAACATTCCAGACAAAGCATTAACATTAACAGACTCTCCACCTTAAAAGTTACTTGATGCACCTGTAAGCAATATCGCATTGACATAAACTGTTGAGGGACACAGTGGTTGAGCTTGTCCCTGCTGTGTTCCCTGTTCCTGCTCTGTCCCGTGTCCTCACTGCTGCTGTTGGACCACCGGTTGGACACAGGTGCAGCCCACCGCGAGGAGACGTGGCTCCACTTTGTAGTGATAGCCCTGTGAGTTGGGGGAGCGCACTCTCCTCAGCAGCAGAACCTCGTGAAGGATAGGTTTGGACTCCAGGCTCATGTCCTCCCGGCCCTCTGAGTCCAGGCAGCCTTTCAGCAGACAGTGCGCCTCTGACACATGGGATGGGTACAGGGATCTGTCATAGGTCGTACTGCGGACAGGACAAAGAGTGTTACAGTTTACACAAACTACAATTGACAGAGCAATCATATTTTAAATTACCTTACGGTCTGTTTCATAAGATAATGTTTATTAGGCCCACTGAGATTATTGATGTAGAATAAATTAATTTTTTTGTAAAAGTACTGCTTATAATCATTTGGGCTCATTCAACAGGAGGGCCAAAACGAAGTTGGGAGGTCCCCATTTAATCTCCAGGCCATAATTTGGACACTCCTGCTGTAGACTTGCTCTAACCTTTATAATTAATACTTCTTGCTTAGCCTTAACCTATTACAACCCATATCTGAACTTTAAACCACGCCTTTGATCTATAGTGAACGATTTTCTTTACATCAGGAAGAGCTGATTTTTGACCCCATATGAAAGG
Source organism: Periophthalmus modestus (assembly GCA_019594935.1). Classification (NCBI taxonomy): domain Eukaryota; kingdom Metazoa; phylum Chordata; class Actinopteri; order Gobiiformes; family Gobiidae; genus Periophthalmus; species Periophthalmus modestus. The sequence continues at coordinate 19,709,058 of JAIEZT010001214.1, forward strand.
CAGCTTCACCATGAAGACATGTATATACAGATTTTTGTCCCCACACACCCTGCACACACGCACACAACGCATCAAAATTATGACTAAACGTAGACTAACCCTGGAACTAAACCAAGACTAGAACAGGACCAAACCAAGTAAACAGGACCAAATGGCAACAAATAAAGGTGTGAACACAGCCAAAGTTGCCTACCGTCTGTTCACTGTCTGACTACCACCACCAATCACTCATACATCACATTCAAACTTGTGCAAGGCTGGTGGAGTCTTGCTCAAGAACATAATGGCAGATTGTATGTAGCGGTTGTAGTTACAAATAAAACTCCATTCTATTATTGAAGCACCTGGGCCACAAGATTTCATTAGACAGGGCCATATAAACTATTTCAGTGGCTATGTTAACATAAACACCAAAACTCTAATTGTTATCTGATCTCTGGAGACATCTGATTAGTATTGAACAGTTACATTTCATATGACTATCATACATAATTTCTTTCGCATTATTTACCCATTAGTTCTTTTATTTATTTATTCAATTGCACTTTGTCTTCCAAATACAACAGTTTCTCCAAAACCAGATGTAATTGTTGGTAGTTATCTGTTCTTTTTATTGTCTTACTTGTAGGTCCAGGGGGAGATGGAAGAGTTGTGCAGGGCCCTCACAGGGGGCACAGGGGGCAGAGTGCTGGGGTTCAGCTGTAGGGGGACCATGTCTTTATTCATCTTGTGTTTGGGGTGGTCACTGGCTCTTGGGATTCTGGCTCCTTCTGTCCCAGTGAGCACCATCATCATCATCATCATCAGGAAGAATGCACCGAAAGTCTGAGAAGCAAAGCAGAGCAAACTAGTGAAAATCTGAGAAGTACAAGAATGAACAAAATTGATAGATTTTGAACATGTTTTAGTTTTAAACTGCCACTGTGATTTTGCACCACGACACAGAAACAACTGTCTATCTAGTTGGTTTCACATGATTATTAGTAATAATGGGCCTGATTGGAAAAGAGGTGACTCTGTCTGTAGCTTCTGTACTAGTTATTACATGAGAAAATGATGATGACTAGATTATATTAGACAGTCTCAAATGTTTTTCTTATTTAGCAGCTTTTACCATAGACTGCATGATATAAAGCGCTTTCATCTATAAAATATGAATAAATTGTTATCAGGTATAGACATTTCAACAACTGAATGCTGATAAAGACAAGCCGGAGTCCTCAAAACAAAAGTGAAACCAGCTGCGTGCCTGCTCACTGGATGAATTGCAAAATATAGTATTATTGCAAAATATAGTACAGTGTAATTTATTCCTAATAATATGCAAAATAGTGCTTTACAGAGTGGTTCTTTTTCAGACACAACTTTGAAAAATATTTAGTAAGAGAGTGCCAGAACAAGACCAAAACGGCTTATTCACAAGGACCACAAGTGACAGGGAAATATCTTCTGTATATTGTGAATGAATATGACAGCGGATTTCTGCAAGGATGCAATGGCAAGGAAGTACACACATTGACCTAAAACCCCCTTAAACGTGCATTGTGGAACCTTTTCTGGTGGAGGACACGCTGTATGATGGCATATTCAATTCAAGTGTTATTGAATAGAATATAACATCTTGTTTTCATGAAGATGTTCTACAGTGTAGCATTAAACATATCTATCTCCTTAGAGACATGCAGGTGATGCCATGAAGCCAGGTTACAGGTTTGATTTGTGGGGAGGCGACCCTGCTCACAGTAATAATGCATGTTTCCAGGGTATTTTTGAGCAATAAAACAGCTGTATTTAAATAAATGCCTCGCTGATAAAGCCAAACTGTGGAAAATTCCAAGCAGATGGTGCAGTGGAGGGATCAAGACTGGTTCTCTCTGTATATTCTATACAGATGTCATGGCCAGAAAAGTCATATGCTTCACCTCAGTTGTGTCAATTCATTGCCATAATAAATGTTTTTGTTGCTTAAATATCAGAGATATTTTTCCCATAAATGAAGCTTGTGTGCTAAACAGTTGTTAAATAAAGACTTTCTATTAAACATTTTTGAAGGTGAAGATCTTTTAAAGTAGCTATTATCATAAGTCTAAATTATACAAAATATTGACATTTATGCTCTCCCAGCTCTTTGTGACCAACACCTCACTCACTAAATAAATTACAATGAATACATGCTCTTCTGGTCTATCAGTGTACATACCTTGCAGCAGGTAGGTGCCATGGTGGTGGTCTTGTGCAGCTTCTGTCGGGCTCTGTGGGTTCAGCTACAGGTTGGGGCTGGGTCGGTCTGATTGAGTAGTGTCAAGGCTCACCTTTTTATTGGGAGGGTCTCGTAGATGGTGTTTCCTGTGATGATGTAACGGTCTTTCTTGTGTCTTACCGTCTTTGAACCCACACACCACACACTGACCCACTTTCACAGTCAAGGGGATGCTCAATTTCTAATGTATTTGCCGAGTATCTTAGTGTTTGAGAACTGTACATGATGATCTCAGTCAGACAGGCAGTCCGCACAGACACACTCACAGGGTCTTTCATGTATATGCGTCACAAACTCGAAATTTAAGATTCAGCAATTCATAGCGTCTCCAGAGTCCAAAATTATTTATTCACTCCACACAATGTAACTCTTGCAATGTTGAGAGTCCAACAAGTGCCATATAAATGCATTATTATGAATAAAAACAAACCCAGTGATATTTAATTTAGTTTATTTAATGAAACAGGGGCAGTGCACATTAAACATTAACCTCAACAGGAGAGATGCATTGTGCTAGGTTGTAGTTTACATGTTCTTCCCGTGTCTGGTTGGGTTTTCTCTCAGCACAGTTCAGTTTTCCCCATCAACTCAAAATGTGTATAATTGGCAAGATCCTCCAGCAAAGGTGTTCCTGACCGATGCAAGTTCCTAGTTTGCGAATTTTGTTCACTGACAATGGCAGCAAAACTTATTCTGGCAGGTTACGGCAGTGGTACTAGTTGAAGGATGGGTCAAATGCAGAGAAAGAATTTCCCTCACAAGGGATCAATAAAGTATACCTGAATCAAACCTATACCTTTAACCTAACATTAACTAATGCTAACTAATTAACCTTAATTAATGCGTCAACCTTAAGGTTAGGTTAAGTATACCTTAACCTAAAGAGGTAGTATTTTACTGGAGTATTAACTGCTAATACATAACATATTTAGATTATCTTGTTACCTTGTATTGTTTTGAAAATGCTATATTCTTGATAGCACAACATATGAACATGTTTTAGAGGTTTCACTTTTGTTTCTGACGCCCCATGGTCCCCATGCAAATCTTCAATCTTCAGACATGTTTTTGATGAGGGAACAACATCAAAGCTCCAAAAAGTAGATTTTACATAATACCCCCTCTTTAACTAGTGCTAACCTTAACTAGTGCAAATTTTCACCATAGTCCTTGGCCTGGCTGATGTTATAGCCCATCAAAAACATTCAAGGAAAATGGCACTACAATACCAGACCCTCACAAAACTGAGATCACAGTAGCATCAAATCATCTTTCTTATCAATTCAATCATGCACACACACACACACACCACACACACACACACACACGTACGCACGCATGCGCACGCACGCACGCACGCACACACACACACACTCGCTGTTGTTTCAGAGCGCTTTACATCAAGGAACCACTCATCCATTCTCACACATTCATACACCAGTGTAAGCAGACACTGGGGGCAAGGTGGGTTAAGTGTCTTCCACAAGAACACAATGGCAGTATTCATCTGTGGGAGCTGGAACTGCACTGCCAACCTGTGGGTCAATGTACCTGACCAGTGATGTTTATGTCGATAGTGGGATTCGATCCACAGACCAGAGGACGACCACTCTACCAGCTGAGCTACTGAGCCTTAATGCATTAATTTTACCAGGAAGGTCAGTTAAGAACATCATTCACAATGACCTGGCCAAGAAGCAGCACAAAAAAATCAATCAAACTTTATTTCTATAGTACCTTCCAACAACCAAAGCCGACCAAAGTGCTGTACAACATTAAAAACAAGATAAAAAAAACAAACAAAAAACAATAAACATCATACAAATACTCAAGGTCAACAAAGCACATTACACCATTAAAATAAAGAAAGTGTCACAGAGCCACTACGTGTTAAAAGCCATTCTAAATAGGTAGATTTTAAGTTTGGCTTTGAACAGAGGCAGGTCACTGATGTAACGTAACTCAATGGGCAAAGAGTTACAGAGTTTTAGACCGGCTACTGCAAAAGAACGATCATCCCACTGTTTGTCCTGGGACTGGGGGACCTCCAGCAGATGTTGCTCAATCACATCAAGTACAACCTGTAACAGTAAAACATTTTAGGTCAAGATATAAAAGTGCACACTGATCCTGTTGATCGAGTTTTTGCTTTTGATTGAGGAAGACATTTAAAATGAGCTAGCTAGTTACGTCTAACTGCTTAATTTTACCAGTTGCCTAATTCAGTGAGCTGTTGTTGTTGCTTTATAAAACTTATAAATCCTATACATGTTGAAGTCAAAATTGTCAATATCGCCTAGCGTTTGCTTTAATTATTAATACATATCTTTATCTGATGTCTTGAGATGTTGCGGCAGTATTTCCCACATAATGTTCGTTCGCCATCTATTTTGTGATGTGCACCAGTCCCTCCTGCAGCAAAATGACCCCACATGATGCAGCCACCCCCATATTTCACAATTGGGATGGTGTTCTCGGTCTTGCAAGCTTGCCCCTTTTTCCTCCAAACGTAACAATGCTCATTATGGCTAAACAGTTCTTTCTTTTTTTTTTGTCGTCACATGACAGGACATTTCTCCAAAAACGAAGGTCTTTGTCCCTGTGTGCATTTGCAAACTGTAATCTGGCTTTTTTATGTTTCTTTTGGAGTAATGGCTTCTTCCTGGCAGAGTGGCCTTTCAGCCCATGTCAGTACTGTACTCGTTTCACTGTGGATAATGACACACCCTTACCAGCATCTTTACAAGGTCTTTTGCTTTTGTTCTTGGGTTGATATGCACATTTTGGACCAAAGCACCTTCATCTCTGGGACACAGAACCCGTCTCCTTCCTCAGTGGTGTGACGGTTGGACATCCCCATGGTGTTTATACTTCCACGCGTTGATTGAACAGATGAATGTGACACCTTCAGGCAAATCCACAACTCTCTTCCTGATATCTTGGCTGATTGATTTTGACTTCCCCATGATGTTACACTAAGAAGCAGTGTGTTTCAGGTGTGTCTTCAAATACATCCACAGGTGTGTCTCTAGTTAACTCAAATGTTGTCAATAAACTTATCAAAAGTTCAAAATGATATCTGGGTTTTCACTCCATTGTTTAAAGACTTTGAAGAAAGTAATAAAAAACTGTCTAAAAATATGGTTTTCTCATTATTCTGGCATTTTGCAAATAGAAATAATTTTGGCAATCCTAAGTGACCTAAAATATGAAAAGTTTAGTCTTATTTCATGTTAGTATATATGTATGTATAGATATGTATATATGTGTGCGTGTGTTTTTGTGTGTGTGTGTGTGTGTGTGTGTGTGTGTGTGTGTGTGTGCGTGCGTGCGTGCGTGCGTGCGTTCGTGTGTGTGTGTGTGTGTTTTTTCGATAGCTTGGACAGGATTAATCAGGATCTATCATTCTATGTGAAATCTGTTTCTGAAACTTTATAAACTACTGAGCTATTAAAACATTTTGTAGAATCTTACATTTTAAATGTGCTTTTTGGACTTAAAACAACAAGTTCTCGCATAGCTGGTTAGCCTTTGCAATGCCTTTTAACTCTAAGCATTTGAATTTTTTGAAAAGTCTAGGGGAACAATGACAGGAAAATTGATTTCTCAGAACCAGAGCGGACTTTGAAGTGGATGGGACTGTTGAGCTCCATTGTGCAAAAACCCTCTTACAAACCTGACCAATAAGGCTCCTAACCTGGATTTTACTCACACTGTAGGATCTGGGCATCTCAAAGCTTCCCTGCGGCTGTATTACTGCTGCTGTGACCTGATTACAGTCATGTTGTGAGTAAACCCTTCGAAAGCGGAATAGTGACAGCGAGGAGTGAGGTACACCAGTGCGCCCGCTCATTTGACCCGCTTTGATACGTATCACTGATTTACAGTTTAGATACAGATGTGTATCTCAGCATCTTCACACACATTCAGGAACAACCTCTAAGATCAGGCCTACTAACCAACAACTGCGGTTACTCATACGGTAGTTTCTCTTTAATCAGTAGATAACTTGAAGATTAAATTGTTTTTGCTTAGTTGCAAAACTATTGTCTTTATGACTTGGTTTGGTGGGATAGTACCTGTGTTGAATATTTATCATACTTTTGTTGAAAAAGGTGAGGAGAAAAGTACAAAAATACAGGAAGTAGCGTTGACTAAAATGGAATCCCTATCTCATCAAATTTCATCGAAAACGTACATGCAAGGAAGGGATTTTTTTTACCAATTTACCAAGTAGGTGTAAATCAATGTTGTCATTCAATTTTATTAGTCAAATAATAACGATTGTGAAATTTAGACAAGTCTTGTTACGGAATTACTTTTATGTCTGCCATATGGTTAGTTTGGTGGTTATTGTTTGCTCTGGTTGCCACAGTAAAGTGGTAGCTTTTATTGCCACAAACAGGCCTAAAATGTTTGGGGGGTTTTTTGGTAAGTAAGTTCAGATAAGGTAAGTAGGTAACAAAATTGTTTTTAAAGTTACTGCTAATTCCTCAGTCATTTAGGTAACAAATGAAAAATTCAATTCTGTCAACTGGACAAAGAGTTATTTGAGTGAAAACTGCTTTCGCTGCTCATCCACGGAAACAAACGCATCTGTTTGTTTATAATAAAAACAGGTGTGTTAGTTTCAATGGTGCAAGCTCCTTCTTTCAGATAAATATAAGGCAGTGTCCACCAGAAATTTGATCCTAATCCTGTTCATGAACTTAACCAAACCCTAACATAAACCTGTTTCTTAACCTTAAAAATGGCCCTGTTCCTAAACTTAATCTTTCTGAATGACAAATTGTAGTCAGCCGTCTCTCCTGCCCAGACATTCTAGCATTAACCATGTCATATCTGCTGCCCATGCCCAACCAGGAAGTAAAATTTTAAACTTCACCAAAAGACAAAAAAGTAAAAATGTAGTAAAATGTGTTGTCTAACCTGTCAAATTAATAGTCTAACCTTGCAGAAGTTGCCTTTGTGGCAAGTGAGACATAAAAGCAATGGATCCACTACTACATAACTGCCACATTTTACATTTTACCCTCCAACAATTGGCAACATGTCCTGCTGCAGTGGAGTGTTAAGCAGAGGTGAGTAGAGCAGCCAAAACATTGTACATGAGTAACGTTACTTCAAAATAATATTACTCCAGTAGAAGTACAAAGTAGTGCTTCAAGAATATACTCAAGGTAAGAGTAAAACATATTTGGGTAAATTACCACTCATTAAAGAGTAACTTAAGCAGTAACAGTTGGAATGTAACATCTGATTTATAGGACAAAATATTAAATAATCCACAAAATCAGAGGATAGACACAAAAATCATAATAACTAAATTATTTCTGAAGGAGTAGTGCAAGAAACAGAAATGACCAAAAACATAAAGCTTGTGTCACTTGTAGACTAACACAAAATTGGAAAAGCAATCAAAACCCTAAAAAGTACTCTGAAAAGGGCAATTTCTTCAAAAAGTTACTCAAGTAAATGTAACTGAGTAATACCCACCTCTGGATAAGACCAATTATTTGTGATAATTTGCTCACATTTTGTTTAGCTGCAGAATGTTATTGCACAACTCTTGATATCATAGACAAGAATTTAAGAAATACTCATTATTACTTAGTAGGGCATAAAGTGTGTTGTGTATATAACAGTGCACTAACCCTGTACTATGTCATGTAACAGAAGTAAATTGAATCACAATAGTACTGGTCTGAAAACACAGTCCTGGGGGTTATCCCAGACAAGGCATTTCACTTATGTTTCCAAAGAAAAAAAAAATGTCATCAACCACTGGGTCAAATAATATCATTATGACTGAGCATGCCAGTAGCAAGGAGGGTGCTGCTGTGGTCTGTGTGAAACCAAATCACTGTACCTCCAGGAACCAAACGTCATTGTGATGCTAGTGGAAATGATGAGTAATTAAGTAATGGTAATAAAAAAAGTTTATTATAATGCAATGTTACAAATTATATTATTGGTGGTAGAAGGATCGAGACATCAAAGTGAATAAAAGTTAGTCAAGCTGCTTGAAAATACTTGACCTATGACCTGAAAATGCTTCTCCAGAGCAGAGTAACTATTGAGATGCCAGTCATATTCCATTTGCATGTTTCACTATCTATCTCCATGTGCCCATGTGTCCCGTGTGTGTGTGTGTGTGTGTGTGTGTGTGTGTGTGTGTGTGTGTGTGTGTGTGTGTGTGTGTGGGGAAGCTGGTGATAGAAATAGGAGGCAGACTCAGAAATAGTCCCATTAATTCCATTTATTTAGGCACCGTGGAAACGTGCAAAAATAATACATATTTACAAAAATAACTGTGCTCAAAGAAATCTAAAGCAACAGAAATGAACAAACTGAGGAAACAAAAAAAAAAAACACAGGCAGCCTTCTTTCACAGGTCTCTCGAATCACTAATTAGAGCTTCTTAAATAGCCCTGCTTATAGAAGCACCTCCCCGTACACCACCTTTACCACAGGTGCTGTGGGGATAACTCTCAGCTTTTGCTGCTAGTCTTTTCTGGGTCTAAGTCCCATAACTGAAATAGTGCTTACAAAAACATAAACTATAAACACTTACACAATTTAAACAAAATACATAAGACCCTAAAACAAAAAAACCCAAAATGAACTCAAAACCAGTTCTCCCCTCCACATGGTCCAGCCCACAGCCACACCCAAGCCTATAAAAATGGCCGACATTGGGCACGCCCCCTCTTTTGTCTGGACTATGTGGAGATTCAGGTAAGTAAATGTATATTGAACCAATTAGCTAACGTCAACCAAATAAAATAACTTTAAAGTAACAAATGTTTGTGTGTGGTGATTAAACTAAAGAAAACTAAACAAAACAAACCCGGGATAGTTCTATTTTAGTTTCTATGAACTATTATTGAAAATGATAATACATGTGAACAAATCAAATGAAATATTAAAAAGGGACAAAGGCCCACTTTGTCACAATATATATATAATTTCTGTCAAGAGGAAAAAAGTAGGAAAGGTAATGATTGTGAGAAGCTTGTGGAAGGATGTCCAGAAATGTTTGACCCAAGTCATTTAAAGGCAATTGTACCAAAAACTAAGATGCATAGATACACACATAGAGTTTGTGTGATGGCTAGTTGTTTTTGCAGCGACAATACAGTCCTCTACATCTCCCATTAACCTACTTTGACAAAATATAGGTTTAGATTGAGGAGCGCTTTGGCTTGACTCCACCTTGAGGTCACACTTGACATTGTAGCTTGAACATTGGTGCAGATGCTTGCTTCCTGTGCTGGTTTGTGCTGTGTCAGCTCAGGAAAAGTGCTGACTCCTCTGACTGAAAAAGTGGCACATTTTGGTTGTAAATTAGGTCACCCAAAGATGCTGACGGCTTTTGATGAGAGATCCACCACATCACAGCCAGACAGACGCCTCTGCACACGCCATTCTGCACCTTATGTGGCGACAGGAAGCGCTCCTATCATTGTTGAGATAAAGGAAAGTTTTGTAAAAGTTATGACAATACAGAACTTGGAAAGAACAATAAAATAAAAAATTGAATGTAGCAGTTCAAGAATTGTCAGATTGTCCAATATATTTGACCACAATGGAGCTCAACAGTGACCGCCTGCTCAGTTGAATGGAAAGTAAATTTTCCATATTTTTTTTTTCCATAGATTCTCGAAAAATAGAGTTCAAACGCTTTGCAGAGGATAATCAGCTATGCGGTAGCTTAAATCCATAATGTAGTTTTAAGTCCAAAAAACAAATTTAAAATGCATGATTCAGCAAAATGCTTTGTTAACTTTGTTTCTGAAAAATTATAAACCGAAGTTTAAATAAAATATAGTCTTGTAGTCATTAGTTACCACATAGCTGCTTAGCCCTGAGCAAACTTTCAAACTTTAAATAGCATTTTTTTTTTTTTTGAAGGTGTATGGAACAAAAATGAATGAGAAATTTAGTTCCTGAACCAGGGGTGGGCAGTCACTGTTGAGCACCATCAGTCTTGCCTCATTCAGTCGTGTCCTGTCTGCATTTATTAGAAAGTATTTGCTTGAATGTTTCAATCATTGGTACAAATTACTCTCAGTGAGTCATGTGTGGGCTACACATGTCAATGGTGATAGCTAGGTTAGAATTATATAGTATCTTAGTCTTTGGTTTATTTCAGTGACGCATGTGACACTATTTTGAACAAAATTATATGTCTCTTGCCTCAGATTAACAAGTTTAGTGTGTCGGTTTCTGTTCTGTTGCATGAACAACAGGCACAGAGGCACAGGAATTGTTCTTATTTTTGTTTACAGCAATACAGTCGGCTTAAAGGCAGTGTCTAGCAAAATTCAAAGCAGAGTCTAACAAAGTGCAGAATCAAGTGAGTAGAGTCTAAAGCAGTGAGATTGCACCAGTGTGTTTTATAACCCTCCCAATCCAGTATCCCAATCCAGAAGCTACAGAGAAGAAATGTGGCCTTAACCAAATTGACCAGAATGTAGCTGCTATCCTCCCCTAGTGTGATATATGGCCACTGCTGCATGGGAAACAGAATGTTTGCACCTTTGTAAGAAAGTAAGAAATGTATTGTATTTGTATATTGTTCACTAGAGCTTCGCTTATTGATTCTGCAAAAACTGATTTCAGTCCCTTGTGATCTTGTGATCTTCCTCATAAGCAGGCCTATTTGTTTTCATCAAGTGTCCAGCTTTCAATCACACGCATCTAGACTTAGTAGTGACCACACTCACATCTTCATAAAAGTAAGGAAATGTATATTATGCTTTCATTATGATTGTATCTTAACACTTCATGGGACATATACAGATACAGCTTGTATCTCATTTCTTTCATTCATTTGTTTTTATTATTCAAGAAAAGTATTAATACAAAATGTATGCAATTGTATTCATAGTTTGTAATTATGATTTGTTTTCAAATAGTTCTTTATTTAGTTTCAGTCAAAAATAGACCATTGATAAAAATATTGTAGTCAACAAAATGAACACTAAGTATGTGTGTGTGTGTATATATATGTATATAAAACACATACATGCATGCACTATATATGCGTGTGTCCCTTATCGTTCACTTCAAATGATGCCTAAAAAACTTGGCCTTAACATACATGTTTAACATGTGCAGGGTGAAACACATTTGCAGTGCGTCCCTGGCTCTACAGCTATGTCCGCTTCCTAAAAAAAAAAAAGAAGCTGACTTAGCAACTCTTGAATTCAAGGTGACCATTGATCTGTGGGAACTCTAACGAAGACACCTGGGATCTTCAGAGACATGAGAGAAATGATGAAGATGCTAGCAATCATTTGTACATGGTCCTATCATCTAGATTAACCTTATCATATCTGTAGTAGAGCTAAAATTAGTCATCTGTAGCGTAATGGAAGCTTTGTGATTAGCAGATATGTTGCGATTGTGTGATTGGCCATAAACACCTGACAGAGGTGATTATGTGCACAGATAACATGTTCGAGGGGCAGAATCAGCTATGAGGTCTGCTCTCAGAGGCCATAAGAGGGTACATAAGCACAGAACCAGATCTAACTCTAAGGAGCTCTGAAGAACCAACGTACGTGACAGTGTCGAAACAGGACCTATCTGGACAGCACCACGCGGGACAGTGTTATCAGACCTTCACCGACAATCTTTGCTGAAGTGGGCAGCAGTATGAGGTACCTCCACATACTTTTGGTGAGAATGCATACAAATGACCAGAACATCACGTGTAGGTTTAACGTATAACAATAACTGTTCACACTGGTCCAGTTTTGGTCTTTGTTTGACTTTGATTTTGTTCTAGCTTAGGGTGGGAAATATGGAAATAAAAAATCTAACTGTTATCTGATCCTGCTATTTTAATGATATTGTGAGTTTGTGGGTCTGTACTTTTCTGTTTAATGCAGATCTATGTTCAAAAACATTGACATTTCCCTCACTCCTATTGGTCATTCCCCTTCATGAGTGACAGTTAAATTTAACCAATCACAATCTCAGATGGCTTTTGTTACTCCTTAAAGGCAGTGTACCTGATTTTTACGGTCTTACAAACTTGAAAAACAGACCTAGTTCAATATAAACAATTTGCAGAGGTCCAAAGTTATTTCTCACTTGCCTTATGCATCCCGAGCATCCTGATTATTCACCTGATGAGTCTATACTTTTAAAATTTTTCAGAGATGAGAGCAAAGTTTACTGTGGCAGTAAAGTTAGCAACAGTTAGCATTGTGTTAGCGTTGGACAATAGAATCACAGACAGAATACAGCGGTCTTACTTTGATAAGAGCTGCTTATACAAATATCTGTACTAGTGCAAGATAAAGTTTGCTCAGAAAGACACTAACTACATAAAAAAAATATAAAATCAAAATTGTGATCTCAGCTCTATGAAAAAATGTTATGTAATATTTTTGGCTTCTACCCACGCTGATAGGTCTTTGGGTCTTGTACAGTTCAGGTTTAGTTTTGGTTGTGTGGGTGTGTGTAAGCGTGAATACAGCCAAAACGACTAGGTCAAGTGAAGGCTATGATCGTCTCATCACTACCCAGGTCTTATAGGCTCTTGGATGTGGTTTTGTCTGTTTCATTACTAGGCAGGTAATTTCTGCAAACTGCAGCACTACAGCTGTAGGTTAGGTAGTAAAAATGTGAAACTCCGTACAACTGAGCCGCTTTTCCCCAGGTCTGCTACAGCGTGTGGTGGGCTGGCGCAGCCCGCCATAGAGACTGTGACTCCAAGTTGAACCTGTCCTCTAGCTCCTCGTCTCTGTCTGAGGGCATGGGGGATATCCACAGCCGCTCTCTGTCTCCCTGGATCTGGAGGTGAGCCTCTCAAAGCTTCTTTAGTGACAAGCCAATGGAGCTCAACAGTTCAGCCTACCTCTTGGATCCTGGTAGAAAATTTTCCATTCCTTTTTCTCAAAGACTTTTTCAAAGTTATTTTATTAGGCAAAGGCTAGGAGATAGCAATTCATATTTTTGATATAAATATTTTCAGTCAAATGCATACACATATATCTATAATCTATAATCTGGCTATGTATGTTTTGATCATTTAAATTATTGTCTTGCGTAAAAAAGGAATTTTATCTACATTCATCTTTTATTATGATTATTATTATTATGATTATTGTTATTGTTATTGTTGTTATTATTATTTTTTTTAGTAGTAGTAGTAGTAGTAGTAGTAGTAGTAGTAGTATTATATGGTGGTAAGTTTCTATTGTAGCCACAGTTGCCCTGGGGTAGACTGTTGAATGTGAGACTACCTCCATCATTGGCCCCTCTGACCACCACTGACATTCACACACACCTGATTCATTTTAAATAGACTATCATGAATCCCAAATTATTCTTATGAGATGAGTATTTAAAAAATCAAATGGCAAAGGTGACATAATATATTTATTTAAATTAAACATTTCACCACATAATTTGTGTGTACTCCTAATTACTTCAACTGAACTCTATAATTGTTCGTAACATGGCATGAAAACATTTTTATGATTCAGCATTGCTCAAACTCTTGTTTATGTTCAGAATGTCCGTCGTTCCGACGCGGATCCCCTCTACACTGTGGGAAGCTGAGTGCAGCAGCAGCGTCTGTGGGATCCCCCAAAGCCGACTGGTGGAGGGACGAATGGGGACAAAGAGACACACAGAGACAGACAGACACATTGAGACAGAGGGACGAACAGAGACAGGGGGGCACACAGAGACAGAGGCACCCACACAGACAGGGGGGCATACAGAGACAGGTGGGGAGTACCTGGGACTCAGCGCAGTGCCCATTTACCAGCAGGTGTTGGTGCTGGAGAGAAGACCAGGTAGTCACTGCTTCACTACTGTGCTTCGTCACCTGTCTGTGGGCTGCACCTGTATCAGAGTCCAAACCACAACAACCTGAGCACAACACCCAGGAACCACCAGTGCATGTGCCATGTGATGTGTCTTAATTATTTTTATTTAAATATGTCAATAAAAAGAAAAATACGTATATCTCTGTGTTTCAAAATTATGCACATCAAAAACATAGCAAAAGTAAATTCAATTTAGTCAACTGCATACAAGCTTAAGAGTGACCACAATTTACCTCATCATTGGATTCTTCAATTCTGGTCATATTTCTAGTGGGACACAGCCTTATATCTGCCTGAGGGGAGTTACAGTTTACAGTTTCTGTTATTAGCTAGATCTATGGAACTACTCATTCACTTTCACTGTCATTCTCTTGGCCCCTGTCGATACAGAAGTTAAAGTGGAACTAAACACTAAATACACTACTAAACTGTGTATATGGTGTTTTAATAGCATCATCTACATTTCATCTATTTACATTTTTGTGAAAACCAGATACATTTGCAGCTTTCTGATTCAAAAACAGTCAAACACTGAGCCTGTGCTGCCTCCAGTGGCCACTGCAAGTACTATGTGACATCACACGGGACTTTTTAACAGCGTGGATACCTGTTGGACCAATCACACTGTTCCTTATACCTCCAGACTCTGTCCCTCCTTTCCATCACTCTCTTCTTTAGTCCTCCAGGTGGTTTATGTTTTTAGGCCATAGATCCATTGTTTAGTTCCACTTTAAAACAGGCCTGTTGTTGGATAGTGGATACACAGACTTCAGTATTTAGCTAATAAAATCTGAAAAGCTCACTTGTCCATTATAGACTGGATGTTGCGTAGAAGAGCCATTGTCAGCAGTGAGTGTCATGTGTCGTCTCATGACTGTCTGAAGCTCCAGCAAAGCCTCCTCTGTCACATTCAAGGCAGCTGAGCGGGTCTGGATCGGGGCAGACCATTGGACTGTGAGAGAGCAGTGTTGTCCTGGACATGTTTTAGACATGTGTTCTGGACATGGGTGAATTTACTTGGGTCAGGTTCTTTATTATTTCTTAAACTCTACCTAAGCCATTACATGCTGGATGACACACATGAAAACAGATACCTACTGCTGCCCGGTAAGTGATAATGCATGAACTCTTAACCCCGCCCACTTAGATCTTTCTTTCACTCTGATATCAAACCATGGCATAGAAACAACTCTCTGAGATAGTGACAGGCAGTTGTTTCTCATCCAACATCTCTGATTGGATAAAAATGACCATTCATATTGAAAAGGAATTTTCAATATTTTTTTGTCTTAACAGCTGTCCCAGTAGCACTTGTGTGACAAAATCATGATGCCAATTGCAAAGTTTGCTGTTTATTTAGTATACTAGATTTAAGAAATCATACTTATGTGGTTGTCAGTATTTATGCCAATTTCAGTGCTAATTGCTACATTAATAAACCTCATTGAGCAGCTACTTGGTTACATTTTCTAATGAGGATCTGGTGTTACTCATGTAAAGCTGTTGCTGGCTACCAAAACCTTTTCATGGTTTGTGATATTTGACTGTTAATCTCCCACTGAAAATGAAGGTATTCTGTTGACGAAGAGGTCTAAAGGTCTGGAAGGGTCTGGAAGAATCTGTGTAAACTAAAAGATTTTGAAAAGAAAAGAATCAGAAAATTAGATTTGTTGTAGGCTATTAAAATGCTCTAAATATTGTACAGATTATGAAAATATGATATCCTTCTCTTTTTGTAAATGATGAGATGGCGAGAGAAGAAAGCAAGACCTTCTAAAGACGTTCTTACAGAAGTGGAGCACAGAATGTCTTCCCTGTCCTTGTCTCTTCCCTCTCTGCACACCCCCATGGTGGCTGTCCTGCACAAGGTCCTCCCTTCACTACCCCCTACAGGTCGAGACGTGGATGTTTCCCCTGTGTACAGAGAAGCCTTCGTGCTGTCAGGGTACCGGCCTGTGGGTCTGCCCTGGAGATGTTATGTACTCAGCCTGTTTCAGTTGCACAAGGACACGGTGAAGGTTTGGTGCCCTCTACTGGCTGCAGTGGCTGTGGCGACGCTGTTCATGTTCTTCATGGTTCTACAAGGAGGGGTAGGTATAACTTTGTTTTGAAATTTTTATACAATACAATGGGCAAATAGTGTAAAACTAACTGAACTGAGCATTTAGAAGTGTCTCTGTCTCTGCTTTATCTCTCCCAAAATCTGCTACATTAATATGTCATTAAATAGGGGGTATTGTGCTAAATCCATGTTATAACGCTGTTTCCTAATCAAAAACATGCCTGAAGTGTTTTTTACTTTCTTGATTTCATGATTAGCCATGCCATTCTGTCCAAAGCTCAGGCCACAAGTCTAAGTCACACATGCTGCGCAACCATTTCTGGTAAATAGTTTCATTAGCCAGATGCACGCTGATTGTGTTGTGATACCACTCTGAAGGGGGAGCAACTTAGTACAGAGAGCTAAGGGAGCGGGGACTCAGAGCAGCAAACTGAATCTTGTAAAACATATTAATATGTTGTGTAACATGGTAATCTAAATATGTTACCACTCAACAGAAGTGTAATATCCCGTCTTTAAGTGTTTATCTTTTGAGTGCTTATGATATGCTTTGGTAGGATCTCATGTGTGCCCCTTCTCCTCAGGGCTTGCTGGGGGTACGGCTGCAGGCTCCTGATGGCACGGGTGTGTCCTTAGATCCCAGCTCTCTCCCTCTGCTGCTGTATGTCCTGTCTGTGGTCTTCTGCCTCAGCTGCAGGTCTGCTGGAAGATGTGTCCTTTCAATTCTCCTCATATCATTCACCTCAGATAAATTGGATTTAGTGCTGTGTCAGTTGCTAATACAGACAATGCCCTGAATCTGCCATCTAATAAGTTGCTGTGTTCGTTTTGACACAACTGGACTCTGTGTTTCTTTGATTAGTCAAGTCAATTACAGCCACTGGAGAAAATCCCTGGTTCTAGACTTATTACATGTCGGGGTTTTGTAAGTTAAGAGTGCAGTCTTGTCTCAGTGTATTATTATTAAAGGCATTATGTCTTTTATTTGTCATTATAAATACTATAATACTTGCATTATAAATACTAATAATGCTAAAAAGCTTTATCCAACAATATTGCCTAAATCAGACTGAGAGTTAATAAAGTGGAAGGGGAGTACCCAAAACAAGAATTATAATAATTAATTATAAAGAATTATAAATAAGAAATATGCATAAAAACTTCAAGCATATACTGGTCCAGAAAATGAACTCAGGACCTACTTGCTCTGAGGCGAGAGAGCTAGCCTCTATGCTGTTGTGTGTCTTTTTTAGTCTTCAGGATTGTCCTCATGTGCCCCATTCTGCTGTCTCTCTTTGGCTCATAGTGTCCACTGATCTCCATGATATGTGTTGTTTTGCAGTACAGCCTTTCTCCTTCTCCATCCCTGCTCTAGCTCTGTGCGCTCCTCCTTAATAATCCTGGACTCTGTGGGGCGGGGAGTGCACCAGGCTGGGCGTGCTCTGGCCCTGAGTTTCTACAGCTCTGATGCTGCCTGGACAGAGAGTGTTGTGGGTCAGGTAGGTTATCTGTACCACCACAATTTGAAGCCAAACAAAATGTCTTGTGTAACAGCTTTTGGGCATCATTGCTTTTGGTATTTCACTTTGTCTAAATGTTACTGAAAATGTTATTGCATTTTAGGGGTGCAACTAATGATTATTAAGTAGTCCACTAGTCAGTGATGACTTTTTCAGTTAGGTGACTAGTCAGTGATTATTTTAAATTTGCCCAAAAGGACTAGTAACAATAGACAGTTCTATTAAGTATGTAGACAAAAAAAAGTTGACTTATTTAGTTTTATGTATTTGTATATGTATTTGATCAGGTAACTTTGCTTGCTTTTAAAATAGTTAAAATCTTCAAAAACATTAAACATTTTCAAACCTTGTATGATCCTCAGCTCTACCTCCCCTCTGCTGCTGTCCTGGCCTGGTTATCGTGCACCACTGGCTGCTGTGTGGAGCTGTACCCTCACCGCCCCAACCTCATCCACCTCAGGCTGCTGCAGGGAGGGCCTATGCTTCTGGCCTTCCTCCTTGACATCAGCCCTGTGGCCTGGCGCCTTTACATCTGTCCTTGGAACAGCCACACTGCTGTACTTCTGCATGGCCTACAGGTGTCACTCTACTCTCACACTGGGAATAGGGCATTAATTATCACAGTTAATGAAACAACTTCACAGAATTCATTGTCTTTTGTTAATGTGGATTTACACTTAATAGTCTAGTAGTCCTGGGTGAATGTGGGTGAAGTAATCAAATGGAATCAAATACTTGGTCATTTCACTACTTTAAAGTAGTACTATTTAAAATTGTTAGCAAATCAATAGCATCCATCAATCCTGCCATGAAATAAATCCATTGGCACAGACGTTGGATGATCTAAAGATTAGCAATGTCTCAATTTTGACAATGTAAGAGCCCTCAACAAGTACAAGCTGCAGGACTAAAGGGGAGAGTGAGTGGGAAGAATGGGTCTGGAGGACTCAAGGGGTGGGGAGTGGTGAGCAGGTGGGGCACTCAAAAGCAGAAAAAGTAGAGACTACAGTATTACTAAAAAAAACAAACATGTACATAGTTCATTTAAAAAAAAAATGCATATGCTTTTAGTCTCTCTTTAAGACCAAGAAGGCTTATTCTTCTAACCCTCTCAAACGATGGCCTAACTATTCTCCATGCTGTCCTCCAGATGGTGCTGTTTCTTCTGTCAGCCTTGTTCTTCTCCTGTCCTGTGCCTGAGTGCTTGTCCCCGGGTACTTTTGACATCCTGGGCCACAGTCGTCAGCTATTCCAGGTGCTGCAGACTCTGTCCACTGTGTGCCAGCAGGAGGCGGTGTTGCAGGACTTCTTATGGTGCCGGGCAGGACTGGTCAGGAGGGTTGGAGAGAAGAACTTGCTATGGTCCTGCGCTGGATTCACTGTGGTCACTCTGAGCTGCTCAGTCACTGCCCTGGCTCTCAGGCGCTGCAGCGTGTCCAGATAACACTGTCCAACTGTTCGGTGTCCCTCTGTTCTCATTCATATCCACCAGCCCACATCTCTACGTGTTCTGGGGGATTAAAACTGAAAACCAATTTTAAGTACTGATATGTGCCTGACCAATTTTGTGTAAGAAACCAAACACTCAAAAGATGAAGTAGTTACTGAGCAATGGGACAGTTTTTGTAAATGAATTCTGTGTTTTACATGTTTTGTTTAAGTTTTTTGTTAAAAAATATGACATAATGCATTTATTTTGTCCCGAAAAGTTACATTATGGGGCTTTATATAATTCGTACATAAAGTAATTCAAAGTGCTTTACAGAATAAGAAAGACATTAAAATCACAATACAACAAATCAAAACATAAATAATCACTAATTATCATCATAAAATTTTCATTAAAGGGGAAGAATGCAGAATAAAAATCTTTCAGTCATCTGCACAGCTAAACAGAACTGTTTTGAGCCTGGATTTAAACATTGCCAAATAGAGGCCTTTCTCACATCTTCAGGAAGACTGTTCCAGGTTTTAGCTGCATAAAACTGAAATGCTGATTCTCCATGTTTAGTCCCGACTCTGGGCTCCAGCAGGAGGACGGTCCCTGAAGTCCTCAGAGTGTGAGATGGTTCATATGGCACTAACATGTTGGAGATGTACTTTGGTGCTAGGCCATGGAGAGACTTGTACATAAGCAGAGCTGCTTTCTATTCTCTGTTCTATTCTAATCTATTCTCTGAGGCATATGAAGGCAAGGCAAGGCAAGTTTATTTGTATAGCACAATTCGTACACAAGGTAATTCAAAGTGCTTTACAGAATAAGAAAGATGAAGCCAGTGCAGAGACCTGAGCACAGGACTTATGTGCTCGTACTTCCTGGTTCTGGTCAGGACCTGAGCAGCAGTGTTCTGGATGTACTGCAGCTGTCTTAAGGCTCATTTGGAGAGGCCAGTGAGCAGGCCGTTACAGTAGTCTAACCTACTGGAGACAAATGCATGGATACGTCTAAGTCTGGTTTATACCTTTTAATTTTTGCAATGTTTCTTAGATGGTAAAAAGCTGCAGATCTTGTTGATTTGATGTGGCTGTTAAAGTTCAAGTCTGAGTCCATTATCACTGCTAGATTTCTAGCCTGATTTGAAGATTTTAGAGAGAGTGACTGGAGGTAACTGCTGACACTCTCACTATGTTTTTGTACCAAAGACTATGACTTCAGTCTGAGTTTAGCAGGAGAAAGTTGTTTTGCATCCACACACTGATCTGTTGGATGCAGTGGCAGAGTGAATCCACTGGTCCATATTCACCTGCTGGGAGTGAGACATAGATCTGAGTGTCATCTGCATAGTTGTAGTAGTACACATTACTGCTGTGTATTAACTGGCCTAAGAGACAGGGGCCCCAGGATCGACCCCTAGGGCACCTTACAGCTCAGGGACATTTTATGTGAGACACATTTTCCAATTTCAACAAAGTACAATAAAAGCATAAATTCTATTAAAAAGTCAACGAAAGTATAAGTGAAATTCAGATTTGGGCTTTTCAATGAAGATATCTCTGACTGATCGGACCTCAGATCTAACAGTCAAACCATTTCAAAAATGTTGTATTGAGAGTGCAAAGTCAAGGGACCATGTGTGCATTGCTCCAAGCTAAAAGCACATCCTTAGTGTCCCTCAGGGCTCCTCAGTCCCACCAAACACGTTTTACTCTCTGCCATAGATAGAGACTGGTGTGCCGGGGCGGGGCCTTCGATAACGTCTTCTTCAGTTTGAGCTAGAGACTATCAGTCAGGTCCTGTCTGCTCTGCCCCGGTGCATGTGTGTGACAGTTAGAATCGGACTGACCACATTTCACCCTCTCACTGCTCTCTGCTCTAAAGCTGCTTCAGCTCCATGAACTCTCAGTGACAGTGAACAGAGACGGACGCCTCAGGCCCAGGTAAGACATTACCACACTTTTTGTGTGCTCTGCTAACTTCTCACTTCACTGGTTAAAAAGCGGCAACAGGACAACACAAGAAAATTATCTTTATATGTTTATACTCTTCCCTGTTGCCTTCTGTAAGATAGCAGTACAAAGCAGGCCTATGTGTTCTTATAGGTCTTCAGGTATTCTTTTTTGACTAAAGGCTGAAAGTGTGTGGCAATATAGAAGGTTCCTTTGATGTAATTTGGTGAAGTATCATTAATGCTTGGCCTCCTAGGTTTTAGGTTCAATTCAATTGTGTATTGTGTCCGACAGTGAGCTGAGAAGAAGATCTGCTCCAGCCTGTCCCACCTAGATGTGATGGGGCTGGAGGTGGACCTGACTATGTGCACCCTGGGCCTGGTGCTTCTGCTCCTGACAGTCGTGCTCTCTACTCTGTGCAGCCACTGCGGCAGGTGCATTCATGCCTGACTGCAATGATCATTTTAGACATGTGTGGTGGTGGTGATGGTGGTGGGGGGAAGGGGGGGTCAATGAGACCTAGTTTTAACTCAGTGCAGGCTTTTCAGAAGTCTGTTGTGACTTTATGTAATTTGTTGCAGGCGTTCATTTGAGCTGAGGGACATTACGCCAGAGAAGGGCCCATCTGCCCTCATCAGTGTGGTAAGAGCACCAACATGTGCACCTGATCCTGTACACAGCCTCACAGTGAAAGAATATCACATACAAGCATGTCACATGGGTGCACATATAGTACCCCAGTCATATTAACATCATAACAACAGCAGTTATGCCCATATGCATGTTAGTTAAACTTGTGTGTTGTGACTGACAGGTGAAGCTGGATGAGCCCCGCGAGGACCCCATTATAAAGATGGTCCAAGGTCAGTTTCTAAATCAGCTATAAGACTTATTAATGGGGATATTTTCAACATTTTTGTGTGTGTGAAACTTTACAGATGGCCAGGAAAACTTCACTCCATGGAGAAGCCACTTTAGGGTGCCGCAAGTTCAAGGTTTGGGACACATCTTCTTGCACAGTTGACTGTACAGCTGAACTGATATGCACTGCAGTACATTAAAACCCAAATCGTCTCTTCTTACAGCCAGCAGCAATGAGGACGTCCGGGGGGTGATCCGTCCAAGCCATTTAGAAGCACAGATGAACACAGGACAATTATAAGGCCAATTTTAGAGCAATTTAAAGGTCCCCTATGCAACTTTTCTGGTGAAAGGTCCATCACTTACTTTTTCTTCATGGAGATGTTTTTGCTTTGCTTAAAATGTTTCACAGTATGGCATTACACTTTCCAATGTCCTTGGCGAAAAGTTGTTGTGTAGAGAGATGACACCACTCACCATGAGAATGCATGTTATTTCCAAGGTATTTGTATATTTGTACCTTTACCATTCCACGAAAGCAACACAATCACCCGTTAGCCAAACTGATCGTGGCCCTCACGAGATAAGTTATGCAGTGGTCCAAAATGCTGCAAAACTAAGTTAGCAATAACATCGAAACAGTGAGGACAGCTGTAACACAAGGGTCTACCATGGGCTGCAGCTGGGCAATGTATAACAATTAACATTTTCACTTAAAACTTTTAAATAATATCAAACATTCTATGTTTTGATGCAATTTTACTTAAAACTACTTGATTTCAGTTTCTGTTTCATTGAACTTAATGGCAAATATCTCAGGTCAGGATTAGTTGAGTAGTTTCAATATTTAAGTGGATTTAAACTCTAAACCATTTTTTCCTGCTACTTAACTGGTGTTTTAATGGCATTATTTACTGTTTCTAGTCATTTTTGTAAATTTTAGCGCAAACTAGATAAATCTGCAGCTTTCTGGTCAAAGATTTCTAAATCTAATTTTGTGCTCCTTTCAGTGACCTCTGCAATTTTCAGTAGTTGGTGACAACACACATGACTGTCCTCATTACAGCCAGGTGTTTCCAATATGAGAACTTTTGGTTGGATTACATTTGCCTTCACTGTGCATAAGGAGAGATCAGGTTGGCTGCCTAAATGAACTGTACAGTAACAATATATGTGTATGAATTGTATCTTTTTTATAAACTGTGATGAAACCAATAAAGCAGTTCACACAAAGGTGGTATGCATAGCAATGCTCATAGTAAACGAGTAAGTCCTGTTAACAATATCGACCCCAAATGTGCATTTCAGGCTTTGCAGATGAGAAACTTTATTAGGCTAATGCAAGGTGTAGTATGTAACTTGTTGCAATGCTGTGGTACATCCCAGGTGAAGTAATGGCATTTGACTTTTCCATCTAACTGGAGACAAACAGACAACAACACCAGGTCAAGTTACGTGTCAAATTTGTGGAAAGGCGAGTCCGCTCACAGAAACAATGCGTCTTTTTCAAGGTATTTCTGAGCAGTAAAAACACCTGCAAATGAATAAATAAACATCTCCACGGAGACAAGCAAGTAGATATATATTTCAATAGGTCCATGGGAGAAACGTTACATTCTGCACGTTTAATGTTTTGAGGGCATTGGTTAAGATGGAGTGATTCAGATATACGAAATGCACAATGGCGTAAGTTGTGGGGTGATGACGGGAAACGCCAGTACAGTCACTAGCTCCAACGTGCTGTACGTGTGAGTTGAGAGGAGCTGCGGTAAACAACAGTTCAGAGAGGGGTGTGTTCCGACTCCGCAGAGCTCCACCAATCCGCGTCCTGCTGCGTCACACGTGGTTTCCTTGTTTACTACAGGCTACGACAGGACCGCGTAAAAACCGGGAGCGGATTTATGGACGGGACTGCGGCTTACCTGTTTTTTTCATGCACAAAATATTGAGAGACAGAACGAAATATCGCTAGACATAAGTTTAAGTTACGTGTTGAGAGTTAAAATCATATCCGTGCGTAATAGCTGTGAAATACGTGAACAAAGGAAGGTCACGTGGAGCAATCTGGTTCCGTGGGTTTAAAATCCAGTCCGGGATTTTTGTCTCTCTTCTTGGTTGAGCACAAACTGGATACAGCCTGTTCACTCACTGTGTTCCACCGTGTGCGCTGAGAAGAGGCTTGTTTTGACTGACTTCATTCAGGTAAGTTTGTAATGCTGTCCGCTCAATTTATGGCTGTGTTAGAAATGCAAACCCTCATTGGCTTTACACTGCATGGACATAGGTGTCAAAGTGAGTATTTGGTACAGGTTTGGTCCTAAACTGATTATACCTTTCAGTTTCTGCACACCTTGACGAGCATACACATCGATTTTTTGCACTTACTTTGAAATAAATAATTATGTCATTGAAGGTAAGTTGCAAGACGGTTCATTACGCGTTTTGCTTGGAGTTTTCCCAGGTCAAAAAGTGTGCCTAAGTGAATGAACAAGTAGTACATTTTGGAGATGCCAAACTTTGCGCGTACTAAGATTAGTTCTAGGTTCTTTCTAGTGTGGGTTACTACATTGACTTTCACGACAGTTGGTGGGGTTGTTGTTGCTATACCCATTTATAAGAGTCTTTTATTGTGAAGGATGTACAGTTGAGCCAGGCGTTTGATTGGCCCAGAGCGCAAGGGGGTGTGTCTGTGTGGTGTGTGTGTGTTGTTGAGGATGGGGATACAGGGAGGGGCGCGTGCCAGCTGCAATGAAATATAGTGAGGGCAAAGAAGGACAAGGAGCTCAGTGAAGTGTCACACAAGCTGGAATGCACTTTTTCCTTCTCTTAATTAAAGGGAACATTTCAAAGCATGCATAATAAAGATGATAGAAATATGTTTTTGTAATTTATAATAGATTCAGTGGTGGAAAGAATAGGCTGCTGAAAAGTTGCACTATTATCTATTTATTAGTTACTTCTAACTTCTACTTCTCTTTTCCGCTTTTTAAGTCAGCATATTCTCAGAGCTCTGGCCAATCAGAGCAGGCGGTGCAGTGCAGTTATGTGCATTTGTAGATATAGAAAGAAGTATACAGAAATGATACAGAAATGAGACAACTGCACATTGCTATGATTGGTACTTGTACTCAGTAGCTCCTATGATGTAACAAATGTAACAAATTACAATTGCATGACTAGAATTATACTAAACTACAAGTACTTTTAGAATTGTTTAGAAAGCTACTCAAAAATAATAACTAATTACAGTATCATGAGTGTAATTAGTTACTTTTCATCCCTGATTTAGACACATTTATCTTTGTATATAGTTTCTATGATTGTGTACTGCCTCAACTCCATGGCTATAGACCTTTAGTTTAGTCAACTAATCTGTTGATGGGAGAAGTTAGTGAGATTTGGTACTTTTTGGTGTTTATATGTAAAAAGGTAGATTAAACTCGTGATTCACCAGTTTAATCACTTAATTTCAATTCACAAGTCTTTATATAAATACACTGTTTCCTAGTGTTATTTTTTTCTGCATAAATTCTTGTTTTACATGAACTACCATGCAGCTGTAGTCTTGTGAGTACAGTTCAGTTCAAATACATGGATAGATAATAGTTTTGAGAGCTTTCACCATGCCCCCTCTGTAATGGACTAATTGATCAACAGGACCTTAGTCTTTAGTCAGCCAAGAATTTCCCAAGTCAACTACATCCCAAGTTGCTTAGATCCAGTCCCAACTAACCCTTCTCTTAATTTTTATTGACAGAAATATCAGTATATTTAGTTCACTAAATGGATACTGCGTAATACCTGATGAGAAACCCTGTGATTTCTGCTGTGTGTGCAGAAGGATCTGGACTTCACACAGATGTTTTCTAAGACTCGTCTGGGGAAGCGCTCTCCACTGGGAGCGCTGCTGAGCTCCACCTGCCCTCTTACTGTCCGCCCTGACCATGAGAGTCATAGTGACCAGGTCAAAGGTCAGCTGGGGTTCATGGTAAGTCTCAGAGTGGCACATTGTTGTGTTTTAGTAGGTTCAGTGATACCTTACCCTATGTAGTCTATGTTTCATATTTGGGGTTGCTGAGGGCAAACAGAATGAAGCCATTTATATGCAATCCCAGTTATTTAAATCAGAAGACACCTCTCAAAAACAGCTATATCATTCTAAGCAAACTTTGTAACATTTCCCATCTCAGGCTCTGATTACCCGCAAATAAAGGCTCCGGCTTCATTTTAATGTATTCTTTTCAAGATATGCAACATGCATTGTGTGGTAAAAACTGCTCAATAAGAAAAAAAATGTAAAATGTGATTTATTCAATTTACATTAAATTTTTCAGGTAATAACTAATATAGAAGCATTGGCACTAAGAATAAAGGTCAACTGCATGAGACTATCCCAGACAGTTGTTTCTGTGTCATAGTGCAATATCACAGAGCAGTGGCAGAAAGGACTAAGTGGGTGGGGCTAAAATTTCAGACTAAAACATGTTCCTGAGCATGGTTTGAAAACCCTGAGTGAATCAGGGCCTTCCTGAGTCACAATTCTGCTGAAATCACAGTTGACTAATGTTACAGTGCCCTGATCTTTTAATAAAAAAAATACTGAGTAAAGAGAGCATTGGATTTATACAAACCAAGTCATGTCTTCTGTTTATAAGTTAAAATAAGTCAAGTCAAGGTACTCAGTTACATTTGATTTCTGGTGTTTTATTGGTAAAACTGCATTATATGCATGGAAGTTTGTTTGTTTGTTTTTGATATAGGATGAATCATGGACCGTTGGTATAATCTAGAGATAATCCTTCAATCCTTCTCATAGATTTGGGGGTTGAGACAAGAATCCACACTAACTTTGCTGGCAAAGTTAATGAGAATGTCTAAACTTTAATTCTTCACTGGCCCAAAAGTTGTTTCAAATATCACTAGTGCCATACTGTAGTGTATGCATATCTTTTCCATAGGTGATAAAGCATTGTTTGTGTAGCAGGTGTCTCAGTGTGGAACAGAACTTTCAGACAGTGAGATGTCCAACTACAGCAGACCTGTGTCCTCATCCATTGATGTGCCCAAAAGGTCAGGAACCTATGTTTTTGACTTAACTATTACAAAAGTATAAAAATAGACCAAAGAAAGTTGTGTAGGATGTTGCTCAGTCCTACAAAGGATGTACCCAGAGGACGCTGACTATGTCTCCTGTGTGTCGTCTTTCTGCAGGTGTCAGGAGGTGGACATGGATGAGCTGATGGCAGCCATGGTCCTGAGCAGTTTGTCCTGTAGTCCACTGCTCCACAGTCCAGCCCAGCCAGAGCCCTCAGGTCTGTCTTCCCCACTGTTTCAATCACTGTTCAGTCACTGTTACTCACATTATAACATCAAAGACCATGCTCTTTAAAGACCAGACTTAGCTTAAGAGTTTAACACAAAAAACTGCCTTCACTCAGAGACATCTCAACTTTGAAGATAGTTGTTACTTTTTTTAAACTTTTGACAATTGATTATTGTAACTCCAGCAAAAGGCAGGTCTCTGCACCTTTTCGACGATGCACGAAGACTTTTCTTTTAGCTGAATTACTAAATTAATACTGAATAACTTTGACTGGTTTTCGATTTTAGTGAAATATAAATGTGAAATGGCAAGTGTTTGACTTCCTAGTTACTATGTAACACACATTATACTGATAATTATTGTCACCAAGGCATACATGTGTATGTGACTGTGTATGGACAATCTACACAAATCAGTCTTGGCTTCATGTCCCTCTAACGCTGTACTAGCATTGTGCTTGACCTATGCCTATGTGGGAGACAAATGTGAGTGGCAGAAGCAGATGTGAGTTCAGGGCAGAGGGAAACTGATCATATCCATGTGTTCAGCTGCTGGTGTTGAGTGTGGAGGTGAGCTGTCGGACTGCAGCAGTGGCTACTGGAGCGTGGGCCACAGCAGAGGAAGTCCTGCAGCCTCTCCACCAATTACAGAGCCCGACACCGACCAGACCATGTCCCCTGATGAGGGCCTGAGCATGGAGCTGGAGCTCTTTGAGGAGCCGGCCCCAAGGAGACGCAGGGTAGGCTCCGTTCCTGACCTCTGCCCTTTGACGCTGTGAATGTGGGTGGGGCTGACTGTGCTGTGTTGCAGAACTCGGAGCATGCAGCCTTCAAGTGTCTGTGGCCCGGCTGTGAGAAAATCCTGACGTCCATCGTGGGCATCAAGAGACACGTACGCACCATGCACTTAAGCAGGTGAGGGCTGATCTTTACTATGTGCCTCTGTTTTAATAAGTTGATACAAACATGTCTGACTTATCATATTTCACTTACAGTTGTGCTGGTGAATATGAGCGCTGTTCTCGCAGTGAGGAGGATTTTTACTACACTGAAATCAGCCAGTACCAGGCCCCGCCCCCTCAGTGCAAAACTGGATCACCCACACACACCCCCTCTTCTCCTCTCTGCAGCTCCCCTCCCCCACCCTCACCTAGCCTCAGTAGCTCCGCCCCCTCTTCCTCCTCTGGGTGTTTTTGGCAGGTGCAGGCAGAGCACTCATACCAGGTACCACACAGCGCCTCAGAATGGAGTTTTCAGAACCATAAAACTTTTTATTTATATTTATTTCATATGTGCTTTAGGCTCCAGCCCCTGTGCTCACTGCTGCAGCCCCCAGCCCAGCTCCCAGTCCAGCCTGTCATTTGACCGCTCCTAGCAGCACTCACAACAAACAGGTGAAGAAATAAAATCACACATGCACTCACCACAAAAGCATAGTTTTCTGTTTTATTCACTGTTATCGTGCAGTTTGAAGCCTAAGTTAAAATGATCAAGTTTTATTCCCTTGATTTTAGGAAAGTTACTGGAGGCTGTTTTGAATACCACCAAATGAAAGAGTAACTGTACCAAAAAGTGTGTAATTTGAATTTGTATTTAGTTACTTTCCAACACTGTCAGACAGGTGTTACTACCCGGATGGGTCAAACATATTAACACAGGAGTCAAATGGGTTATGAAAAGTTAAATAGCTTATTTTAAGATAATTTTAATTAACTTAAAAATGCCCCACAAACCTCCTCCCGTGGCCAAAACAAAGTAACAGAAAGGTGGACCTCCCCTGTGTGTTTTGCTCTGTTTGAGCCGGCCAAACAGAACAAAAGGATGCGGCACCGGACCAACCCTGTACAGGGCCGTAGAACCCAGTGCCAACATTACCAACCTAAAACCGAAAACGCCCCCAAACTAACCTTGTCAAACAAAAGACGAAAACGGGACAGCCAGTCTCACCAGGTCAAACACAAAAAAGGCAGCCGTGGAGCACGCACGACGAGTGCATGCCGTAGGTGTGGAGTGTGAGGCAGGGCGCAGTGAGCGCGAGCAAGAGTAAGAACCCAGGAGAGCCAGCGTATTTATACTACCTAACAACAGGAACCCATGCTCCCTATGACTATTAACAACACTGTGTCACAACACAGGACATGTTCTTGTGCAAATAGTATGTCATGAATTATATCCCCTCCCCCCGAACATAAACAGTACATAGAAGTCTGAAGTCCACATTTTACTGACAGAGGATTGGGTATAAGCCTCTCGGATAAAAAGACCCAAGCTGATTCCAATTGGAAATGGTTTAATCTTGATCAAAACTTGATTAACTGCACAGCAATTAAATAATAATTAGTAATTAATTATTGTAGTAATGATATATAGAGTATAAGCACATCAGCTACAAGTGATACTGATGATAAACACATGTCCAGAGTTTGCCCACTGATTCGATAATGCCTAAAACACTATATGCTTATACATTCTCTTCCTCCAGGCCCTGCATTACAGAGCGCGCTCAGTCAGTGTGGGTGAGCAGTGGCTGCAGCAGAGCACCCCCTGCAGGTTGGTTTAGTTTGTATTTTGGAGTATTCCTGGAATTCAGCTTGAGTTGTTTTATTGCCCCAAAATACTCTGTAAATGAATGATGTACATTTAACACCATACTGTGGAACTTTCCCATAACATTTCCTTGGAGGAAAGCAAGTAATAGATCCACTTGGAAAGCCAGACTATGTATCTTTTTGGCCAAAAAATAGACTAAAATAAAAGCTTGTTTGTTTGTTTTTTGTTTTTGTTGTTTTTTTGTTTTTGTTTGTTTTTTCAATTAATTGCAGTGAAAAACATGTTGAAAGTTACATACTGTACTTTTAAGTAACTCATTATTTCTATTTTTATGAAAGGAGGGTTCGTGGCGAAGCCAAGAAATGTCGTAAGATTTATGGCATTGAGCACAGAGAGCAGTGGTGCACCGCGTGTCGCTGGAAGAAGGCCTGCCAGCGCTTTCTGGACTAGACGGTCCTAAGACAGACTGTGGCTTACAGAACAGCTCCGTCTGGTGGACAAGAGCGGGAATGTACTGTATATATTTTTCTCTGTATATTTTTCATAATGGACCTCTTTGATGGACATTTTTGTATTATTTTGAGAAGTGCTT
The DNA here is from genome assembly GCA_019594935.1 of Periophthalmus modestus. Classification (NCBI taxonomy): domain Eukaryota; kingdom Metazoa; phylum Chordata; class Actinopteri; order Gobiiformes; family Gobiidae; genus Periophthalmus; species Periophthalmus modestus. The sequence goes on from JAIEZT010001214.1 coordinate 19,739,464, forward strand.
TTTGTATGAAATTGTAAAACACTTCCTGGACTGGTTCAGTTATTGCAGGGCTGTGTAGAGGCTGCTGTGCTCAAGGTCAGAGCGTACTCCTAACTTTAGAAGCAGCTATATAGGTTGGGTTCATGATCTAGAATTTAATGCCATAATTTGAGTTTTTTTTTTTTTTTTTAAATATCCAAACATATGATCCAATAATATTGAACCTTATTATTTGTTAGGGACTGAAACTGGCCATGTAAATCTTGGGAACTGAATAATGGCACTACATTTTGAAGCTGAAAAAATAATAATTTGACTTTTGTTTATTTATTCTTATTGAACAAAACACTGAGGTCTGTGTCAGCTTTTACTTAGAATTAGATTAGATGGTTAACCATTAACCATAAACCAGTTCAACAAATCTGCAATCTGACACATAAACCGCATATTCCACCATCCAAATTCGACCCTTCCTCTAGAATAGTGTTGTCATGATACTAACATTTCAAACTCAATTTTGATACTTAGGAATAGACTCAATTCCGATACCATGATAAAAAAAAAAAAAAAAAGCCAAAACATATAATTTTCAACATTAAATAACAGTACTTTATTTTAAATTACCATGTGGCCTTATATCTGTGTACAGTAATCCCTCAGTCATTCAGGTAGGTTCCACAGTGGTCCATGGGCGTATACTAGTCTATGTCCTATATTTGATCTGATACAGCTCAAGATCATTCTAAATCATTTCAATTCTTCAAGAAAGGTTCATTTCTGTGCTGAGACTGTGACTTTTTTAGTATTGATAACTGCTCAAATGAGTGTCTAATAGTTTTAGTATCGATTAGTATCTGATTTTCATCAACCCTATTTTATAATGTTATGTCACATGATGCAACATATTCAAAGTGATAAAGCAATAATTTTCATTCTTTAGTATTACTCCTTTACATACAGACGTCCACATGAGAGGGATTTGATGACGGCAGCACAATATATTCCAAAGCTATGGCCATATCAGCTAATGCACTATCAATATTACAGATCATTGGGTTAAATGTGTATGTATAGTTATTGAATATTTCATTTACTCTCATGGTGCAGCCCTTATTCTGATCTCAATTCCTTCCATTTTTTACATGCGAAGTGTGGCAGCTATTAATGTTATGTATATACAGAAGCATTAGTTCTATAACAGTGACTTTTTACACCAAGTAACACCTAAAGGACAAACATGACTCTTAGACCTGAAATAGACATGCTAAAGATCTGGAGGTACTTAAATTGTATTACATCATTGCTCCACCCATTACTTCTAAACAAGAACAAAATGTGGATAATATTGACACTAAATTAAGCAAATATTAGAAATGTGGAGGATCTCAGATGGAGCACTGTGATCTACTTTACTTTACACATTAAATATAACATTTCTGCTTCCATCTCAGTTTTAAGTGTAAGATTTTGAACTTGATCTATCTAAACTATGTACTAAAACAAGACAGTTTAGAAAGCGACAGGTGCTCTCATTGTCTAAATCTTTTAAACTGTGCATATATATTATATTCTGTAACATGCATTTTATTATGAATATTCTGTTTAGATTTGTTTTGTTTTTTCATTTTAACTTTCCATATGTTGGACTTATGTGGATTTTTATGGTCTTCATTATCTGTACATGCAATGCAAAACCTCCTAAAATTTTGGGGTAAAAATTGAAAGCTCTTAAATGCATGGCAGATTCTTTAGTGCATGTTTAAAATTGTTAGATAATATACTCCACCATCTTTGTGTTCAAGTGAAGGTTCTTCCATTCCACGCTGCTGTAGTTTAGGAAAAGAAGCCATGTCCGCTGGTTTGTGTGGTCCTAACCAATGTATTAATAAAAAAAATTACATGCAGTTTAGGAGTGTCGTGGGCCACAGTTTTTGCAATTCTCTGGACAATAATAATCTGGGTATGTTCATACTTGCTCACAAAATTGGAACTAAACCTTGATTTGACCAAGACTAAAACAAGTCTACATCAAGACTAACCTGGGCTCAAACCAGAGCAAATGTGAATACCTTATGAAGGTACCTTATGAAAAAGTTTATTTTGTACATGTCTTGCTCTTTGGGCAACATTTAATTGTTTGCCATTTTATTTGTTTTACTATCAAAACTGTTTTACTAGTATAATTGTTGTACTAAGCTTAAAAGCTTAGCAGTAACAGACACTGTGGTAGTTAGATATTCAGTATTGATCATGTAAGCAGTTCATATTACAACCGGACCTCCAAAGGTTTCTCTAGCCAACATAAATATCAACCAGCATTTTGGTCCTTGGGTTAATGCTCAAGGTTAATGTCAAGCCTTGAAGCTCTGAAACTGTGTTTACCACATATCCAAAAAACTGGATGGATATGGATGCTTGTATATATTTCATTTAAGAAGCTGTCATTTATACTTGGAACATGTTAAAATAAAGCCATCTTTCCTAAGTGATTTGTTTTACTCTTGACAAGAAGACAACTGCTGTGATCCTGCTAATATGTAACTACATGAACACAATCATAAAGAAATCAATGGAAAATATCTTCAGGATTATCAAAAGTAAATATGCTCTTACACTGCTCAAAGCCCATTGTAATTTGTACATATTTTTATTAAAGATAATGCAGCTCGATAACAGCAAGCCCAACACAAGCATGGTGTCAAAATGATTCTGTAAAAAAAGAAAGTGATGTGCACAGGCTGGTCGCGTGCGCACGCCCACATGCACACACTCACACACAGCAGTGCTTCTGCTCCAATAAATAAAATAAAGGTCCAAACACAGGTCCAGAGAGGGTCACTCTGGCGCATTTGAGCCAGAATCTGCAGAGAACACAGAGAAAGCAGTGAATAAAACAACTATGTCTAGCGTAGTGTTATCTTATACTCAGTTGATCAATAGCAGTGTGTGAAGTTCAGGATAGTTGTGAGCAAATATTCACTGTTAAACTAATACAAAAATTCTATGTGTTTCATATTTGTAGATGTCTAAACTACAGGCTTAACAAGGTAAGCCTTGCAGCTGTTGCCATTTCAGTGAGGAAATTTAAACTCCAGTTTCTGTTTAATTATGTTATATTGGTCAGCCCTAGTTGTGAGCTTAAAGACAAAGCATGTCATTTTGGCTGGCCACTGAAGCTCTATGTGCAGCTGGTTGTATCAGACATACTATACTCACTTTTGCCGTCACACGCCACGATCTTGACCTTGTCCACTTTGACCAAATCTGTGACCTCTCGGAACTCCACATCATTCAGAACAAATGTCCACACATTATCACAAAACCTGTAGGTGTTCAGAGAGCCCTGTGAGGGAAACAGACAGAGTCAAACCTGAAATCACACATTGCTTCATGATATAAAGTATGCATGTGGTCAGGCAAAAGAACATTCACCCCACTGATTAGCTACCAAAACAGATTGAGAAGAAAATGCATCAACCACATGATTTAAAGTTCAGATATGAGTTAAAACAGGTTAAAGTTACAGTTTAGTTTAAGGTTACAGGCAGCTAGAGACTATGGTTAATGTTAGGATGAGCATCCAGGAAATGAATGTAAGTCAATGTAAAACCATGGAAACCTAACATGAGTGTGCCTAAAGTGTCGAGGGTACTAACTCACTCTGAAGTTGACTCTGTTGCGGACACGGTTGGCCAGTGCTGTATTGATGGCTTTGTCAAACTGCAACAGCACCTGGAGAGCCAGCTGAGGGGTGATTTGCTGGGTCTGCTCACACACAGAGACAAAGAGAGAGAAATAGTCACATATACATAGGCCCACAGGACGAGAGTGGAGCATCTGAGGGGTTTGGAGACAGAAAAAATTCTACGAGACACCATCACAGTGTGACAGGATCTTCTGTTTCTTTGAGTGCACAATCATATCCTATTGTACATACATTTGTAAAAAGACAATGGCAATGATTAATCAGAATAACCAACTACTGGACAACTGAAAGAACTGGTGACTTATTTAAAATGGTTAATTATTTTCAAGATCATACAGGGACTAGATGCTAGAAACATAATGTTTGCTTGGTAAAAAGGTTTTATAGCAGAACAACGTCGTTGTTAAGAGATAAGATTATTTTAATGACAAATAACACACGTAATTAGTAAATATTATCATTTAAGAAGCCTCATTATGGCATATTTTGGGTTAAACTGGTTACAAATTCTCCAAATCACAAAATATCTTAGATTAGTCGACAAATCAGAAAACTTAAGATAACTGCAGCCTTATGTGTTATTTTCATTACAGCAATGAAAAAGATGTGCGTTTAAGATGCGGGGGTTGCAGCCTATCATTAAAATAATTATCATCTATTTGATTATGGCTTCTTGTTGGAGAAGACTACCTGCATGAGTCAATCTTATCAAGTACAATTGCACCCGACACATTTATTTCTTGTCAGTAGACCTCTGAGAGTCGGTACCACTCACACAACTCGTGCATAGTTTCTTTAATACAACATAACCAGTTATTTTTCAATATTTGTCTTTCTCAAAGAGGCTAGCCCAGGGCATTAGCCGTATGCTAATCTGGAGCTAAGTGCTGTACCTGGATGAGCTCGTCCAGACTCTCCTGCAGACTGTTTCCCAGCGTGGTGTTTCTGTACAGCTGGTACGCCATCTCATCAACTCACGTCAACAAAACGACTCACTTAGGCAGCCCCGAGTTGACACACGCATGCACTAAAAACCTGGGAGTAAAACACGAGAATCTCCTGCTAAAGCTAAAGCTAAACTAGCACTAACAGCTTCCCTCCACAACAAACAGCACTGTTCTTCTGCTCCTCATCACTCACGTGTTTCTGTGCTCAGCGCCCTCTCGCGGACGCTGAGCGAATGACAGAACAATAAAATAATAAATTTTATGTAAAGTCATGGAGTTCAAATAAAATCTGTGAAACATTTAAAAAAGTCATGGACTAGAGAACAGACCAAACCATTTGCTCAAAGTGGTTTTAAGTAGCACTGCGCAACTTTCTGGAGGATGTACATCACCTGCATGATTCCATGTAAATGAACCTTACTTTGGAACATGGAGAAACAGCATTGAGATAGACACGGTTTATGTCATACTATGAAATATTATAGTCAAAGCAACATTTCCATGGAGACAAGCAGGTGGAGGCCCTACTACAGACCGAACACACATCAGGTTTTGGGAGATCCAAGGGCTTTTTTAGTGCAACAAAAACAGTCAAAATTTAACAACCAAACAAACTTGTTTATTTTAGTCTCTTTGCTGGCTAAAAAATATAAAAAATATTAAACTTATTTTATTTGTCAGTTTCTTTCTGGCTGTTCTGGCTTTACCGAAGCTGAATCCGTCAGGGTAGCTTAGCCTATGTCTCCCTCTGATGTGATCAAATGAGAAGAGGTCTATTACTGCATCATGCTGTGACCTCTGGGCTGTAGATGGGGTGACGGATTTGGCGGATCACTGTCAGCATGTGTTTGCTAATGACCAAATGTGTTTATCCATGCTGCTGCAGTGACCTTTGACCCCACTCAGTCACCCCTCTGAAGGCCAACCTGCTCAGAGCGTTATGGAGCACCAGAGAAATGTACTTGTACAAGAGGGATGATGGATCAACATGCAGACAGGAGGTTAAGGGTGAGGGGGTGTCAGCTGTGCATGATGTAATAGAACAGTCAACAGCCAATCACATGCCTCACTGTGGCAAGGCAAGCTTATTTGTATAGCACAGTAAGTAATTCAAAGTGTGTTACTGAATTAAAAAAAAACACATTAACATCCCAATAAATAACAAAATAATCATCATAAAATTAACATTAAAAGAGAAGAGTGTAGAATAAAAACCTTTCAGTCATATGCACAGCTAAACAGAACTGTTTTGATCCTGGATTTAAACATTGCCAAAGTAGAGGCCTGTTTCAAATCTTCAGGAAGACTGTTCCAGGTTTTAGCTGCATAAACTGAAACGCTGATTCCTTATGTTTAGTCCTGACTCTGGGCACCAGGAGGCCGGTCCCTGAGGTCATATCAGAAATGCTTTAAACTCTATTATTTAAGCCACACGAAGTCAGTGCAGAGACCTGAGCACAGGACTTGTGCTCATAACTCCTGGTTCTAGTCAAGACCCAGGCTGTAGCTGTCTTACCACTTGTTTGGAGAGGCCAGTGAGCAAGCTGTTACACCAGTTTAACCCACTGGAGACAAACGCATGGATAAGTCTCTCCAGGTCTGGTTTAGACAATATACCTTTGAGTTCTGCAGTGTTTTTAGATGGGAAAGAGCTGCAGTTGTTATTGATTTGATGTGGCTGTTAAAGCTCAAGTCTGACTCCATTAATACCCCTAGATTTCTAGATTTGAATGTTTCAGAGGGAGGAACTAGACGTGACTGCTGACACTTTCACTTTGTTTCTGTGGACCTTGTCTAAGTTTATTTGGAGAAAGATGTTTTGCATCCACACACTGATCTGTTGGATGAAGGCAGAGTGAATCCACTGGTCCATATTCAACTGCTGCCAGTGAGACATGGTGTCATCTGAGTTGTGGTATTGCTGCATATTAACTGGCCTAGAGACTGAACAAAAGGGGTCCCAGGATTGACCCTTGGGCACCACACAGGTGAGGGCCATGTGATCTGAGACACACAAATACTGTTTGTCTTCTAGATAGGACTTGAACCAGTTTAGTGCAACACCAGAGATGCCCACTCAGTGCTCTAGTCTGTATAAGAGGATACCATGATTGGCAGTGTCAAAAGCAGCACTCAAATTAAGATCAAGACTGAGACTTTTCCTTCATCAGTGTTTGCTCTGAGCTCACAGGCCTACTTAAGACAGCTTGTATTTAAAGCCAGTCATAGGCCAGCAATGAGAAAAGATATGTAGTCTACTGCAGCCAGTTATTAGAAGAAACCCTGATCTAATGTGTTATTATAGGGACAGCGCATTGTAATAATGTACTTCACACTCAATGGTGGTAAGCTACTATTGTAGCTACTATTGGGGTTGACTGATTTGCGCCGTTGGCACCTCCAACCAGCACCAATACTCACTCAAACACCACATTCATACTAGGCAATGGGGGTGAAGCGTCTTGCCTAAGGACACAATAACAACATACTCTAGACTGCTGCCCCACTGTGGCACTTGGTCTCCCATCTACTAAGGAGGCCTGGCTTTGCTTAGCTTCTGAGATTTAAAAAAAAAAAAATTGGCAAGAATGACCATATTATAGATTACAGATTTTTGTACATATCTAGATTACATTTTATTGATGATTTATTGTAGTAGTTTATGAAATTAATGTATGTATTTTGTTCAAGGACCCCCTGAACTGCAGCTGTGAAATTGGCTAACAGCTAATGGGTTTACAAATAATTTAATGTATAAAAAATAACTTAAAAGGCCTTGCTTGTCCACATTGACATAGCCTACCAGCAATCAGAGCCACCGTTTGTCATCCTGTTAGCTCTGCCTCACTTCAGAAGCTCATTTTGTGCACACACTCGGGAAAATGAACTTCTACATGAATAAGTCCATTTATTGAGTAAATCCTCCACAGGCTGAGGAGTCAAGACACCAATGGTAGCTTAGTTTACTTTGTTTGGATAATTGATATTGAATCACATTGCTTTCAAATTATAACCAAAATACTTTACCTCATCTAATATATGATCAATATGAACATCAAAGTAGTTATTCCATATATGTCCAGGTGCCTTGAGGTAGACTTCAGGTAGAAACAGTGTAATATGATTCTGTTTTTATTTTATTTGAAGTTTTGGTTGAAAAAAAATTGTATCAACATTTGTGTTGCCATTTTATGAGGTTGTAACTTGACCTGGTGGTGTGACCTGCTTATCTCCATGAAGAAATATAAGATTAATGCTATGCTTACATTAATGGAAGATTCTATGCAAATAAATATATATTTTTTATAATTCTTTGATTTTAGACTCGCGATTATCGCGGTTGGCACTATTATCGTCAATCGTGATTACCGACGATATTATGGATGATATTATTGCCAATCACGATTATCTTGAGTATCGCCAATCACAAATATTGCCTATACTATAGCCGATATTATCTTCAATCGCGATTTTCGTGATTGACGCTATTATCGCCATATATTAATTATTTGTGCATGGTCCGACGGCCCGGGCCTACTTTACAACTCTACAGGAATGCACACAAAAGCACATGCATATGTGACTTTTAGAGTGACTTTTTCTCTCAGAAAAGAAGAAACCCCTCCCGCTTGTGATTAGGGATGGGACGATATTAACGTGCGATTATTGCGATAGATACTACCACCGAGATAGTGGCTAGTACCGCGGTTATCACGGCCAGTATCGCGGTTATCACGCTTGACGGTACTGTCGTTATTAATTAATTTCCAAACGTTACGACGGCTGGGCCTACTTTACAACTCTACAGGAATGTACATGTACTTCTGCGTCACCCACGAAAACAATCTACACGTCAAATGAAAGCTACAGCTCGTCTTTTCGTATATGCAAACAATTTTCACCTGGAATCACCACAGCGCTGACAGGAAAGACGTTTTTTACAGAAAAGCCAAAAATGCGGATTTGGACTTCACTCACCTTTGAGGGTCTGGTTCTGTCAAACATCAACATATTCCACAAAGTTAGTCTCATTTGTTCGGCACAAGTCCAGAGAATATAACCCACTGAAGAAATCATGTCCACAAAATAAGTTAGATCCTCCATGTTCAATCTGCTGCAGGAAAGTATTTCACACGTGAAATCTGGTCCGTCACTTTTTTTTCTTTGGTCGATTTCAGGCATAATAAACTTAAGACAGCGGCGACTTTGGCCGTGTCGTTCGAATGGCACATTTAAGTGGAGCATCTACTTCGACCTGCACTTCGGACAGTACATCGAACGGTGCATGTGACAAATTGGGACACGGCCTTTGTTTCAGCGGAGCACGTGTGTGACATGCCGAGATTTTCCGTAAACAGATGGACTTTACAGAGTAAATGAAATGTGTGTAATGCGCGCACATTCTAGGCGCTGTTTTCCTTCTAAACATGATGAAACGGACAAAACGGACAAAACAAAGGAAGTACGTGATCGAGGACACTGTGGATGTTTGTAGAAGTTAAACTAGAGGCGTCTCTGACCCGGAGCGGTTCGTGTCAGAGTGAAGATGACTGTGGACTCAGGAGGAGAGGAGCTTAATTTTGATGGATCAGATGCTGTTCTCGATCGGTGAGCGTGTTTTATTCTGCTATTGACATGACTGTAGGTAAATATATATCGTGTGTGTGTCTGTAAAATGCTGTTTAGCTAACGCTACACACAACACAATCTACATTCAATAGTTTATGTCACTTACGATGAATATTTTCAGCTCAAGTTTGTCAAACACTGCAGGATGGTTGTCTCGTAAATGCGCGTGCAAGATGCTGGTGTTTTGCCCTCGGACCCGCAACTTTTTTTCGGCAGACTCTGCCACCAGAACAGGCACAGACAAGTGTCATAGCTGTGACAGAGCGTCCCCTTGTGAGCAAACACCAACACTAGCATCTAAACCTTGTATTGAAACCAGAAACATGAGTCAGTCTGGTGCCATAAAGACGATTATAATCGTGCACGATGCCACGAACGATTAATCGAGGACCCTTTTTATCACGATTAACGATATTATCGTATATCGTCCCATCCCTACTTGTGATGTCATGTGGGAGTGCTCCACTAAGATTTTAAACCCCATACACCTTCACTAGAATCATTTGGATAGTTTCAGAGCTGTAATTTATAATCTGTAATGAATAAAGAGTAGCTGTTAATCTGAAAACTACAGCTTCGTGACATCACAAGGTGGAACAGAGCATTTTGAGCTTTGGAGATGTAGACAGACTAATAATAAAGCGCTACTCAAACGTGTGAGTGAAACAAAACACATTTCCAAATATGTTTTTGATGAGGTAACAACATTTTAACATGGGTTAAAACTCTCAAGAGTCTATTTTGCGTAATATAGGACCTTTAAACTATAATTAAGTAGATGACTAAAAGTGTTTTAAATGTTTTCAAAAGAAAAAATTTCTGCCAAAATCAAAATGTGTAATGTGCGAATAGGCCTGTTAGTTGTCTGTAGCCCACAGTGCTGTGCTTGTGTCATTAGCATCACATATCACATCCTCCACTCATCATGACCACTCTGTCAGCCTTTAACGTCTTCATTTCCATCTCCTGATAAGTTCCAGACGCGATCCTGTGTGCTGCCTATTACACACGGACACAATCACCTTCTCCACCTCCTCCATCTGCCCCTCTGCTTGGACTGATTTGAAATGAAATGCCCATGAGCTGTGACTAATCCAGTCGGAGATGTAGCCCGCACCACTGTTAATAATCATTATTGTTCTGGCATGGAAAATGTTAGAGATGTAACTTTCTGATTACTTATGCGGCGATAGTGCTTGAGAAAATATGTGTTATTCCTCCTTAGACGCGCAGAGCAAGCACAAGTGTCCAGGCGGTGCGTTCAGTGTGCCTGGGACATATTAAACACTAATCCTCTGAGATGACGGAGAAGATGGTATTTGTCTTTGGACTCACCACACTCGCCAAACTCGTGGAGCGCCACACTCCACGTCTAATGAAATGTCACTGTGTACAAAGTCAGACTTAATAGTAATATTTCTACCTACGCTCATTCAAACAAGCAGTGGGCTTTAGACCATAACAAAAGAGACTGCAATAATATTTATTTTCTCGTACGCTGTAATTGTGTATCCATACTTTATTTTCTTGAGAAATTGACTTATCCGAGCCCCTAAGCCAATAAGAGAACAAAGTACACATAGTCTTTTTCAGCTTTGGAGATTAAAATAAGATATAAACATTACTTTGAAATCCTTGCTGCAGATGTACAGCCCCTAGACCTGCACAGTCTTAGTGGCTTATTTTGTGAGTGCACCATGTTTACAAGCATTATGACCTTAAAGAGCATCCGTACTGTTAATACTTCCTTAAGGCAAAAATGTAGGTGCGTATTTGCTCCTATAGTCATATTGTCATATAACTCAAATAGTCTTGGATCTGTGGATCATTATGCCATAATTTAGGAATTTTAAATTGCAAAGTTGATCTAAAACTACTTAAAAAAGAAACAAACCTGCTGACTTCCACGTTAGAAAACCGTGCTCCAAGAGTCCAGTGGATAGTTGCAGATCACTCTAGCAAACAGGGACGCTTTTTTTCCATTTGTACCAAAATGGCTATGCAACGTTGACAATCCTACATGTATCAGCCCTTAGAAACTATAATTGGAGAAGTAAGTAGTAAGTACAGAGAAGTGGGTGTATAGCAGGCAGAGTGAAAATAGGAGTTGATCAGCAATATGTCGTCGTGAAAATAAGCAATTAAAGATTGCTCAAATATGCATGAAACACTCCAAATACAACTTTGATAGTGTAAGTGGTGATGGGAAACAACTATAACATGGTTAAAAGCTGTAAATACTTGATTTTGCTTTCATGCTCTCAGTCACATATACTCATTCTCATGTTCTTGCACTTTCTCATTGTTTCACTCTCTCATACTCACACACATAACCTTTCTCGAACATATTTTCCACACTAATTCTTTCCCATATGTACTCTCACTCTTATAATCTCTCTCGTTCATAATTCCACTCCCTCATACTCTCACTTCCTTATAATCTTGCTCTCATACTCTCACTCTCATACTCACTCATAGTGTCACTTCCATACTCTCACTCTTATACTATCACTCTCATACTCTCTCAGGCTCTCACTCTTATACTATCACTCTCATACTCTCTCAGGCTCTCACTCTTATACTATCATGCTCATACTCCCTCATACTCGCTCATACTCACTCATACTCTCACTCTTATACTATCACTCTCATACTCACTCATACTCTCACTTTCATACTCTCACTCTTTGCTCTCGCACTCATACTTTCATTCTCTCATACTCTCACATACACTTATATTCATAATCTCACAGTCTCTCATATTCTCACTCTCTTACACGCCCATTCTCTCATACCCTCACACCATCCTCATACACTCTCAAAATGAAAATATGGGTGAGAGTGAGAAAGAATAAGTATAGCTCATACTTTCACACTCTTTCACTTTCTCATAATCTCCTAGTCTTGCACTAGTACTGTCCCCCTTTGTTACTCTCATACGCTTTCATATTCTCACTTTCACACAGTCTTCACTTTCACATCCTCTCACATGCTCAACTCTCTCATAATCTCTGTCACATACTCTTTCATACTGTCACCCTTGTGCTCTTTCTCTCATAGTTTCTCATACTCTCACTCTCTTGTACTCTCTAACTCTCATTCTCTCACTCACTCATACTTGCAATCATATATCATGCTCTCCCATACTCACATGCCCTTGTATAATCGTACTCACTCTCACTCTCTTACTATCACACTTTCATACTCTCAGAGACTTATACTGTCTCACTTTCATACACTCACTCTTTCATACTCTCGCACTTTCTCATACTCTCGCACTTTCTCATACTCTCACACTTGCTCATACTCTCACTCTTACTCTCACTTTCTTGTACTCTCTCAAAGTCTCACAGTTATTCTCACTCTTTGTTACTCTGACGGTTACTCTCATATTCTCACTCTCTCCTACTCGTATACTCTTATGTTCTTGCACTTGCCAAAGGGCTTTGGAGTTGTACTTTGTGTGGGTGAGTTTGGATCTTGTTTCTTCTCTGCATATATTTGCGGCACATCTTCATCCTATTAAACAAATGAGGCTATGATAAATAAGAATTCTATTATCACAAGATTAGTGTGCCGTTGTTGATATTATCTGTGACATAAAACTGCACAGCCTTCAGTTAATTAATTCACAATCCTTTTCAAATATCTGAGCAGCGCTGTTATAAAGAGTGTTCGCTGTCTGTGTGCAGGGGTTTAACTGCTCACACTTTCAATTAGTGCGATCTCCCAAACTTCAATCCAGATCAGTTTTGAACATTGTAGACAAAGTAACTTTTGGTCATTAGATCTGAGGTTTCTGCCATGTTCACACAACATGTTTCTATAAGTTTGGGGCTAACGGACCATAACAGCATATAGTATGTACAGACTTTCTATTCCTGTCTGTATTTGCTCACTTTTGATGACATTAGTCCGACACATTGGCTCTGCCATGGTGTACAGAACAAACAGGTGGCAGTGTTTCATTTGCAGAACTCCTGGGCTGTGCAAAAACCACATGCGCTTTCATCATTATTCATTAGATGTGCGTGAGCTGATTCTTCCATTTACACTTTACACAAGTGGCTGATGGATTTTTGCGGCTGTAAAGCAGAATAAGTGTGAGTCCAAGCAGAATGAAGATGAATGTGTGGCACGGGCAGACAGCAGAGGATAGGGCAGACAGGGCCCACTCCATCTTAACATGGCGGCCCTGTGTGACATGATATCTGATCATCATTTTCCCTGACAGTGATGAAGCACACACTGCGGCTGCGCTTAGGCGCCGAGCTGTGGGTAAAGGAACCTTCTTTCCATAATAATGGCCATTCGTCACTTCCCAAACTGTCAGCGGCCCTTGAACCCGCTGACGTTGATCTAGGGGACACTGGGAGGGGCCCGTCCATTCAAAAGCTCCCCACACTTAGCCTGCATTACTGGACTGATATGATCAGGGACCATGGGGCCCCAGGGAGACCATGGAACCAAATGGGCTCTGTGTCTGTTAAATAGGCAGACAGAAGTGCTTCGTTTCTCTGCACCGCAAGTTTATGAGCCCAAAGTGGCCTCTCGACATATTCATTTTAAATGTCTCAGCCTATTGTAATATATTATCTCCAGCTTTCAATCAATTCAGGCCTTCCATCACTGGAGCAGTTAGGGCCCACATGCAAAGCTGAACATGACACATCACAGGATCATCAAAAAAGCTCATCAAAATCTATTGACGTGCTGCAGTTGTTTGTTGGGGTACAAGCTTGTCAATTTTACATTCCTAAAGACAGAAGATTTAATCCTGATCAAGCGAAGTGAAGTAAAAGAACAAAAAAAACATTCTTTGGTGCTGTCCCATATTGGAGATCAAACATTTTGACACTTGTTTTCATTCTGATGGCACCTTAATACTGTCTATAAACGCTTGTTAACTGTCACAACTTAAGCCTGAGGTGTGTTGTCTCTCTGTGCCCCGAGAGCAGACACCGGATCAGGTGAACAAAACAAGGCAGAGCTAGCCCTGAGCTAGGGGATTGGTGGTGTACTGTGGACCCCTCTCTGGACCCTCACCCGGGGTTAGGCCTTAATAGAATAGGGCTTTAGAAGTCATGTGGAGGCTGCGACAAGAGCCCTCCATGAGCACACGGCTAATGGCAGCGCCGCGGTGTGCTAACTCGCAAGCGACAGGAGAATAAAGCAATCACCCCAGCTGATTTTAGCAGCTTTCGTGTCTTATCCCCGGGCCTCGCTCAGCAAATCTTGACCTTAAAAAGACAGTTATTCCATTTTTCTTCGAGACAACTTCATCACTGCCTGAAAAGCTGACAGCCAGGGGGATATCCTACAGGCTTCTGAGGTTTCCTATACCTGCTCTTCCATCATTTTATTTGGTAACTAGGGAGTTTGAGAACAACAAAACTATGAGAGCCAGATGCCACGTAACAAGAAAATATTGTGTTGAAACTTTGGTGTTTGACTAAATTGGGTGAGGTGGAAGAAGAGACGTGCAGAAAATCATACCTCCCTCTCCTGTAGACACCTGCGGCAACGGTTTCATCATACTGGGCTATCAGGCTGACAAACAAGGTCTGTGGGATACGACTGTAGAGCAGAGACTGAGAACCATACGGCAATGAACAACCAAAGTGCCATGTTTTACCAGTAAATAAAAAAGAGTTTGATGTTGATAAGGTGAGTGTGGAGGGTGCCTATGCCACACAAGGAGATTTACATAGTCCTCATGGGTTGGTATCATACTGTTAAGAAGTCAGTTGAAATACAATTTGGCTTGGGCATATTGAGAAGAAGAGTTGTACAATTAACCGAATTTGAATCAAGATCAAGATTTTGTCATTTGTAATCACCCGTGATCAGCTTGGGTCTTTTTAATGGAGAGGTCTACATCCAATCCTCTGTCTGTAAAAGCATGTGGTTTGGAGCAGCGTTCAGACTTCATAGGAAGAAATTTCACAGCGTTTTGGGGGGAGAGTTCAAAGGCAATAAATAAAAGTTTGTATTTTTGAAATTCTACAAATTCATATTGAAAACCATTGTTATTTATTTCAGTAAGGTGAAACTAAATCAAATGGAAGTTGTGATCGAAGAATATGGAGAAGAAATGTATTCTTTTTTTTTTCTTTGTCATATCGCCCAGACCTATTGAAAAGTGAATAACCTTAAGTTTCTGTGACAAGTTGACCAAGAAAGGAAAGTGACAAGTTTCTATAACAGACAATGTCATAGGAGCTAACCACAAAGAAATGTTAACAAGGATAGTAGCCTACTGAAGGTCTCCAAACCATCTGCTTTTATGACAGAGGATTGGCTGTAGACCTCTCCATTAAAAAGACCCAAGATGATTGAAGATCAGAAATGGCTGAATCTCAATTAAAATTGATTAAATGCACAACCCTTAAATAAATGTATACTCTTTTTGCACTAGGTATTATAGAAAGAGTAACCTCTGCTGAATCTCTTGTTCTCCTCTGACCTCCTGACCTCTGTGTGGTTGCGAGAAGCTCCTTGGAGACCCTCGTCGGTAAACATCTCCAGTGTGGACCACAGTTCTGAGCTAACAGCCCGGCCATTACCTGATGTGGGCAGAGCAGTCGCCACAACCATCCCTCTCCAAGCATCCCCCTAAGCCCCACAAACGCCTTCTCTACGACTGTAAATGTGATCGGCCGCGATGGGTTTCTCTCTCTGGCGCGTCGCTTTAGGAAACTCAGCCATCACCGGGGCCATCTCGAGTAGAGCTAATTAAATTGGTACTTTTTACAAGTCTTACTCAATAAATCGGAATAAATTAACAAGGCATTACTACGGCAGCTACATTAAATTTGCATAGTGCGTTTAATGAATATGCAACTGCGAGGGAAAAGGTCTGCCACTGTGAACCCTGGTGGATTAGCATAACTACTTCCAGCGTGTTCCTTAAATAATGCGCTCATTTGCACATCACTGAGTGGGCTAATTCTGGCTTTGGAGAGGGCCGCCCTGTAATTAAAGAATCCCACTTTAATTTTTAATGAAGTTTACGTGACATAAATCCCGGCAGTAATGAGGGCCATGCGGAAACAAAAAGGCGGATAATAATTCAATTCGTCGCCCAGTTTGAGGGATAATAACTGCGAGGAGGAATTACATGACAAATGATTAATTAAAAATTCATCGTCTCACACAGGGGGGCTACGGCGCTAAAGCCATGGAGAGGAGGGAGGTACAAGGCACGGTTAAAGCGATAAGGACAGTTTCACCTCTTGTCTCTACGGACAATGTTAACAGACTCAAGACTCAATAGATTTATGCACAATATGGCTCACAATGGTATCACAATGGAGCTGAACAGTGGCCACACACTTCAACGATCCGGAAGTACACTGCCCAAGCGGTTTCTGAAACTTATCCACAGAGTTATTAAAACATTTTGCCAAATTTTAAGTTTTTTAAATGTGTTTTTTGGACATAGTTACCAGATAGATTTTCCTCCATTGTGGATTTAAGCTGTTATTACTTATTTTTTGTCCATGGGGGAAAATTAATGGTGTAAAGTATGTACATTAAGTATTGCTCACTACTAAATGTCGATACTTTACAATGGGTATGCTGCTTCTGAAAACTTGGTGAATAAATGTTGAGGTCCACTGGTTTGAGTGTTTGTCTGGTGACAGTAGCACAACTTAGGATTCTCTATGTTTGTCTTACTTAAAATAAGTTATTTTACCTATTAAATAGAAACACAGTGGTATCACAACTATGCTGGGTTGACCCAGACATACTGTTGTGTAAGAAACTACAGTGACAGTCTATGAGAAGCTACACATTGGCAACAATATTTCTGTACGTCCGTTTGGCTGAAGTGCACAGTCAAACTCCTGTGTCGCTTGTATTTCAGGGCCATGGTAATACAAGGCCCTTGAACTACAATTGAGCAGATGTACCCTTACAGATATTTGGGGATATGTGTTCCACCTGTGGCCAGTGTTTTCATACAGCACACATGTCTATAATATCAGAATGCAGTGTGCACGTGGTCCAGGCCTGGGCGTCTGTCACACAGGGTATAATGGCTGCTCATGCTGCTAATCGCCTCTGTAATTAGCAGCTCTCCTGAACACTCCCGCTCACTCTAATCAGCCTCCAATTTGCTTAATCAGCGTTTTAATTGAAGCAATTGGCTCTTAGCAGAGGGCTACTCAAGCGTGAGACCCCTGGCCTGCATGTGCACTGCTGGTGCACTCAGCCCTTCACCACTAGAGGGAGCGCTGATCAGCAGGCTGCATTCTAGTTGTTAAGGATGTGTGTGGACTCTTTTGTCTTTTTGTATCATTAGTAACCCTCATGTGTTTGAATCCTTGACATAATATGACATAACATATCATTTTAAAAACGGGGGTAAAAAAAAGTTTATTTCACTGAAAAGAAAAAATCAAAATTTACTCACTCTATTTTTTCACTCGTATTGTTTTAGTTTTAAAAGGATAATGATGTTTACAGATGATGCTTCCACATTATTTGTTATTATTATAGTATTAATATGAGTGAACATTTACTGAAAACAAACGCAAAATAATATTTGGAATATTCTCCTTCTAAAAAGTTATCAGGACATAATATAAATCTTGAATTATCTCTTTTTTATCAGTCCTTGAAGCACTATAATTGTCTAAATAAAGAAAAATGCATTATATAAATACATTACTTAATTTAACCATTTTCCTTATTATAAGAAACCCTAGATGACCTTGTGACCTCGATGACATTCTATGCTATTTTCGCTTTTGCAGTATAGCTCCCCTTGTGAGGCTGGTCACTTCACTCATAAGACAGAAGAGACGGGAGCCCGGAGCTATCAACTCATTTTTATTCTAATAGTCTAGCACAGAAGCATTATGGCAAATACATTAAATTCACAAATTACACAATAATACTGTGAATACATTGTTTACTCAATATAATGATTAAAATTACACTTTAACTATGTCCTGACCATAATAACATATCTCTCCACCGTCTTTACCTGAATCTTAGGCTGCGTTCACACTTACATTAACACCACACCAGAACTGGGATCAGAACTAAATTTGGACTAAACCAAGACTAAACCAGGACTAGAGCAGGTCCAAAGCAAGTCTACATCAGGACAACCTGGGCTCAAAGCAGGAACAAACCAGAACAAGCGTGAACACACCCTAAAAAATTCTGGAAGCGTTTTTGACAGCAGTTGTTGGCTTGGATAACTCAATATATTTTGTTCTTTAGGCTCTTCGTGGAAATATGTACCCATTCCACCTGGCTCTTGATTCCAGCGATGAAAAATTCTGAGATATGTTTTTTACAGTTCTCCAAGACCTAAAAGAAGCAAAAATACAAACCACATTAGTCAGTCTATTTTGGACATGTGAAAAGCCTGCTGCTGTCCTCTCTCTTATTTCCATACTGAGGCCCCAGAGCCCAGTGGTATATGCGTGGCGTGAGTCGGGCCCCTGCTTGAGAGCTGAGGATGATGAGGAGCGTGCTGAAGTGCCACCCAGCGCACACTCACCCATTCCGGCATCTGCTGCGGAGGATTAGAGCACTGACACAAGCGCATCTCAATACAGCCGCACACACACCATACGCACACGGCACATGCATCATTCACACACATTCATTTCAGTACAAACGCACACCAAACATACACGTGCATTTCAGTACAACTGCACACACACTCAATACAACCAAATACACACAGACATTTCAAAACAACTACACACAAACCATATGCACACACCACATGCATCATTCATACACACACACACATTTCACACACATGCTCCATACGCATACACCCATTTCAGTTTAACTACACACCTGCATTTCTGTACGATCACACACACACACTCACACACACACTCTCTCTCTCTCTCACACTCACACACACACACACACACACCATATGCACTTGCCTCTGGGTTCACCAAATGCACTGAGTGACATGGCACACATTCAAGGCTCTTAATATTAAAGTTGTGTGCATCACAACAAAGATGGCACACCAGAATAGTTATTTTATTTTATTTTATTTTATTTTTGTTAAGGTAGGAAATGTAATAAAACAAAACAAAAACAAGAATAAAACAAGATGGTAAGTTTAAACATAAAATTTTGCCATATTACAATATATTATGTGCCGCATAAATCTATTGGAAGTCTGAACGAATTTTTTTTGTTCTACTGTTTTTGTGTGTTGGATGTTTTGTGCCAAATTTAAGACGTGTTTTCCCCATAAAATATAAGTATGTAATGTATGTTTATATTTATCTGGGCACCAGCCACCACTGCTGTTGTGTCCTTACGCAAGATACTCCACTCACCTTGCCTAGTAATGTGCTGTGTGAATGAGTAATGACGGGGGCCGATCGCACAGACTGGCAGCCTCGCTTCCATCAGTCTGTCCCATGGCAGCTGTGGCTACAATAGTAACTTAGCATCACCAATTGTGAAATTACTAAATAATGTACCTAATTGTAAAGCGACTTAAGTTATGCATTATTATTATTGCTGTTAACATCACACACAGAGAATTACACACTGTTGAGTAAATTCTCACACACTCATTGACATACCTCAGTTTTCCAACATCTGCGGACTGGTCAAAGAAAACAAATGCACACAGAAAAAAAACAAAAATTATTATTATTTTTATCATTATTATTATTATTACTACTACTACCACTACTACTACTACTACTACTGCTCTTACTGTTATTATTATCCCACCTGTTGATTTAAAGTCATAAAAACACACACACAAAGTAAACGACTAAACCCATCCAGATGTAATTAAAAAACTAATTACAGACATAGTCCAGACCTACAATATGGTAAAATCCATGCATTTAAGAGAAATTACACATTATTCTGCACAATGAATAACTTTCAAATTAAATAATGGCGTGATAATTACCAGAGAATAAAATGAAGTGTCTCAAATTCTGACTAATGAAGCCTATTTGTGATTATAAGCGACGCGCGTAAGGTGTGAGTGACACGGACCCGGGCCTGTGCCGTAGGCCGCATTCATTGGAGCGGAACAAGCGACCACTCACCGCGTCTATCCAAGAGCTGTCCCGTGCTCTTTTCCGTGCACCGTGAGTGCCGGTCTGTCCTCATGGGGTCCATTCAGGGGCCCACTGCAGACGCAGCTGACTCGGTCCCGTGAGATGCTCATCAAAGTCTCCAGACCGGGATCTGGTGTCACCGTTCTCCTCGTCGAAGAGAGCAGCTCCACGCGCTCCTCCGCTGTGAGCGCGTGTCCCGTGTCTCCCTCTCCTCTCACAGTGTGGAGCACTGAACCCCGTGAGCCCCCGCCTCTGAGCGGTCACGTGACACGGTGTACTGGCCCTTAATTGAGCCTCTCTTTGAGACAGCTCAGAGTGAGAACACCCGGGACAGGACAGAGCACACGAGAGGCTGCACGGAGCAGGAGCATAGAAGACTTTCACCGAGTGTTTAGTTTCAGAGCAGGGGACCATGTTGTGTCTGCCCCATACGTGCGCTCAGGGTTGAGAGAAGAGTTGGATATGCCGCGGCCCGGGCGGAACACGTACAGCGACCAGAAGCCGCCGTACTCGTACATCTCCCTCACCGCTATGGCCATCCAGAGCTGTCCCGAGAAGATGCTGCCTCTTAGTGACATCTACAAGTTTATCATGGAGCGCTTCCCTTATTATCGAGAGAATACGCAGCGCTGGCAGAACTCTCTGCGCCACAACTTGTCTTTTAACGACTGCTTCATCAAGATTCCGCGGAGGCCGGACCAGCCCGGGAAGGGCAGCTTCTGGGCACTGCACCCGAGCTGTGGAGACATGTTTGAGAACGGCAGCTTCCTGCGCCGCCGCAAGCGCTTCAAAGTGAGCGGTGCACACGCGGCAGACGCACTGGCACCTAGCAAGACGCACGACGCCGCGCACTACTTGCACGCGCAGGCCAAGTTGCGGCTGAGCGCACTTCATGCGGCTGCGCACCTGCCACAGATGGCGGGCTACATGACCCACGTGCCCCAGCCATCCGGCTTCAAACATCCTTTTGCCATCGAGAGCATTATCGCACGAGACTACAAGGTCCCGGGGCTTCCCCCACCGCTGCCAGGACCACTGCCCTCCTGGTCGCACGTGTATGACCCTACCACTCCCGTCTCCATGGCAACCAGTGACTACTCTGCCTACGGCGTACCGCTAAAAGCGCTGTGCCAAGGCGGACAAACCCTGCCCGCTGTCCCGGTACCTATCAAAGCCACGCCCGGGTCAGTGCCCGCGCTTCCGGGACTCTCTGCACACCTGCCCTTCCTGGCGCACTCTCCACAGTCCCTGAGCCCCACAGCCCCGCACTCAGGCCTCGGACACAGCCCCAGCGCACCGCAGGACGCGCTTTCCTCCACGGCCTCCAGCGCGCTACAGCCTGTGGTCGCGGTGCACTGACGCACTCTTCTCTCAAATAAACTTTGCCAACTCTTCCGTATTTGTTTACGCTGCATGCTGCTCGTGGACACCTCATACACTGTATGTCTGTGGACTCATATGGACGCTCCGGACTTCCACGCGCTGTCAGTACGGTCTGGTTTGGCTTATGTTTTACGCACTCCCAAAGCGCACATGCGCCCTAAAATGGTGACGCTCAAAGTTTAGAGCAAAAGTAAAATGGGATAAACCGTTTCGGAACGCGCACATTTCATTCAGCGATGGCCTGTTCCCTAGAACCCGCTCACCCAAAGATGGGCACGAGCTGCCCGGACCACCTGTTGTTATTTACGTGTAACTATAAAATAACTTGTTAATTTAATCATGCGTTTTGGAGTATGAAAAGTGAGGGAATTACGACACGGCCTTGGGCGCATGCGGCCTATTTTTCTGAGGATGAAAAATAGGCCTATTCACAAATATTCTTTCTCCTCTTATTACCCTGCAAAATAGGCTGCATTCAATTTGTATAAATGTATGCAATAAAAACAACTCTTTTAGAAACATTTCATCTCAGAAGTGAAGGCGTGAGGCAGAAATCAATCTGATGTGTTAAATGTAAATTAATTCCAAACGAAAAAGATGACAATGTGTTAAAGTCACTAAAGCAACTTTTGCATTAGGCTAACGCATTGAGAAGTAAAGTTTATATTTATCAGAATAAATTTTCTTACGCGCCTCCACGGAAGTCCGCGCCGCAGAGTTTTCACGCAGAAGGAAAATGGTAATTGTAATGGAAATTTAGGACTGAGGTTGTGTTTGACTTTACAGATCCAAAAGAGAGTTCACAAACATTAATTTGTATTTTGATGCAAAACGACAATTTGGCTTATAGCCTACTCACTGCCATTATATAAAGAAGTGATAATTTGGCCTACATTTGAGACATTCTTTTTGTATATTTAAAGTGTGTTTAAACCCGTTAAAGTCTTTGCGCACCTGAGCCAAGACATTCCTCTCTCTAACCTCTCCACAAACTTAATTTTTCCACCCCCAAAGCCTAAATCGGAATGTGACCCTAGTGCTCAATACGACTCTTCCCTTAGCTTACATTTATTAAGTGCAGTATTAAATCCTTTTGATGGACAGACAGAAAGCGAGATGCCACACGTCTCACACTCTTAAGGAGCATGACAATCACAGCGGGAGCACTCACCTTGCACTGTCACCCTCATGTCTGCACACGGCCGTCCAAAGACACGCGTAACGTCAGCTAAATGTCCCACCGTGAAGAATGTCCGATTCACTGTTGTTTTGTGTCTTATAACACTTTTGTATTATATCCAATGTGTAGCGCCTTTTCCCTGTGTTAATCGTATTGTGAATCCTCCTGCTGAAAGATGGATTTTACGTAAGTTCCATAATAAAAGCATTTATTTATTGGACATTTGAAGTGGACTCAGTAATCTCACTCTGTGCACTGTTTTGACATGAATCATGAGAGCGCTGGTGCCGGGTGGACCTCGGCTGTTCTCGGCGTTGTCCACTGGAGGAGCGGGCTTTGTCCTGTCCAGAGCGGGTGCGCTCGGACCCGTGGATCAGTCAAACACAATAAGCGCTGCAGTGCCATCGGGGCCAGGCTTTCAGAGTGTTGCCGAGAGACCGACAGTGCGGCCGCAGAAATGTCCCGGGCCTTTGTGCGCGCACACAAGTAAAACGACACGTAAAGAGGAAAGTCCGACCGCCGCGGAGCAGTGACGGGCATCACGGGCCCGCGAGCCCCTCTGACGCACGCTCACTCAGAGGGCACGCACGCGGACTTCAAAGGACTGGAGTAGGCTATTTACTAGAAAACTCTAATCTGAATGAGTCATGTGGACTACATGTAAACCAACCACGGTCTATGATTGTAATAAAGAGTGCACGTGAATTAAACTCTGTCATGATGCCACGTCATTTTAATGGGATCAGAGTTTTATTGTTGAAGTGAATTCCCGGGGCTCCGGGGACACTGGGTCACACTTAATTAAAAGAGAGGTGTTTTCTAGCCTCGAAGCCATGTGCTCCTCGAGAGAGAAGTAGGCCTGTGGTACATTTGCTGTTGATGAATAGGCCAAATAGTTTTGGCCGCCTGCAGGACTTAGCATAGCCTAAACCTTTGGGGCAAACAGTGAAATGAAGTGATATAGGCCTGCAGTATTTTATTAGGCTAGTTCTACATAGGATAAAGTTTACTAAGTTTTACATGCACAGGGCGCGTGCCTAATATATTGAAGTCACTTTCACAGAGTTTCATCATCGGATAAATGTATTCATGTCTGTAAATAAGTCATGCGTCGCGCGCGCTGCTGTCCTCCGAATCAAACGCGTCCTGTTCTTCTGCTGTGCCAGGCGCGTAAACCCTGTCCACGCACGCGGCTAATTATCAGGAAACGTTCTTTAGGAGGTTGGGCACCGCTGCTAATTAGTGCCAGCGCGACATGATTTATTACTCCAAAGCGGAGCTATGTCCATCGTGTTCTGCTCCGGAGCGTCAGAATAGAGCTCATAGTCAAACATCATTGTACCAGACTGAGAGCTGTGCAGAAGCGTCTAGTGTTTTAAATAGTACAGCAAGTACATGCGGAGAGACCAGAGGCACCAGTGCCTGAGTCAGGCTGTACCCTCAACACCAGGGGAAAGGGGTCACTTAGACCTGCAGTGAGACTAACGTTGGCTGGTCAAACCTGACCTGCACCATGTTCTAAAAACAGCACTACAGATGTACAGTAGTCTCTGTAGGATCACACTGACACTTGTACCTGTATCACAGTGCATGTGCTGAGGTGGAGGCCTGGGGGTGAGCCTGACCCCTCTCTGTCCTCTGGTGGAAGCTGCTTTTCCTGTCCAGACGGCTCCTGGGCCTCGGGCTCCTGATGACAGGAGCCATTAGAGAGTGTGAGAGAAGCAGGAGCGGCACTTTGAGCTGTCCTCAGAGGTGTTACTTTATGAGTTCCATCACAGATAAGATTCTCTAGCAGTCATAAAGCACTGTCATCACATGCAGCACACGGGCCCGGGGCCAAAACACACATTCTCTAAATACAACACAATACACAAGTACAGGGGCCACGAGACCGGCCCCTGACAACTGCTCTAACCCAAGATAAACGTTTAGGGCTGTGTTCCCTCACAGCACTTTCTCAACAGATCAAACACACAACGTGCACACATGAGGAAAGTACTGTACAGACATGGTTTAAATAAAATATCTGCAGTTGTATAGATTTTTATTGAATATTCCTTACTTTAGGTTCTCAACAAACATGTCACTGGCTGTATTTCATGACAACATGACTGTGAACACAGTCGTCATACAACACACTGAACACTCATTACAAGAGAATACCATTCAGTCGAATGGACAAAGATTGCATTATATTTTATTTTGCTGTGGAACCTGTCTGGATGATTAGATTAGTTTGACAAAATTTGTGGAGCAGGAGCACTTTTGGACTGGTGAGATGGACTGTGGGAAAAAGCCAAAATACTGTCATAATACAGATATATTCTGAATTTGGCAAAAATATCTCTGGGACCTCAAACATCACTATAGAGTGAAATAGACTAGTAGTGACTCTTCAGTATGACACACAAACAGTGATGGTTGGTGTCTCTTCCCATATAGCTGCACCTGACGGCTGTAGGCTCTCCCCCTGTAACCCCTTCACACCCATAATCACCTCGATCATCAGGCCCTGCTCACTATCACTGTGCACAGGTGTGAAGAGGGCGGGTTGACCTGCCACAAACTGTCAGAGGCACAGAGAGGGCAGGGGCGGTGCAGGGGAAAACGGCCCTAATTCAGCCTCAATAAAATATTCTGTTCCCAGCCATCCCTCTTCCTCCTCCTCCTTCCTTCCTCCTTTCTCCTCCCTCCTCCTCCTCCCTCCTCTGTGGGGGAGGAGCGGCTAACAGCACTGCTTCTGAACCTGAACACTGGAGGGTCCCTGGTGATTCCAAACACATGTTCACACGTCTCAACATCTCATTTGCCTCTTTATCTCTACACTTGGACTGACACATTTGGCTATGATTGTTTTTGCTTAATTTTGCCAGTAGAAGTTTCCCTAATCACTCGTTCTTCACATAAAATAAATATAAAATGTATTAATTAATTTCAGAAGGTGGGCAAGTGCCTATAAGATGCAACGATTCACTGTTGATGCACATTCAATTGTTAAAGCAACTTTATTTCTCATAAATGAGGAAATTCTAATTAGAAAACATTTTATTTATTTCAACATCTATGTGAGTCACTATATGGCTCTCTGGGGTGAGCGCTGATTGGCTGTGCAGGGGTGGTCCACCCTGCTTCACTTTTCTGTCTGAAAAAGCTTTTCTTAAGGTGTGGTAGTGGCCAAATATGTCATGCATGTGAATACTAGTGATGTGCCAAGAGGTTTGTGAGAGTAAGGGGCTGGTTAGATAGATTTAAAGACATACTTATTTTTTCAAGGTTTGAAAATCGGGTACCACAGCTTAAAGACACTAGTCAAAATGTGCATGTTTCATATTTTTAAAAGTTTTTTTTTTTTTTTTTTTTTTTTTTTTTTATTGAAAAAAACGCAAAAATATTGCACAAAATGTCTCTGCAATTTGCTATTCATCTTATTCCAACTGAAGTTGCTGTGGGCGCCCCCATTGTCATTTAGGTTGTATTATTTGCATGGAGCTGCTGATCTTGACAGCAAATAAGTTCTATAAGGACTACAAAGCAGTTTTACAGCCTCCCAGAGAATTGGTGCATTGTTGACTTGTTGTTGCACATAAACAAATCAACCTACTTTATATAATATTTTAGCGGCAAAACATTTCCCAAATTGCCAGTTGAAATTAATAAATGATGAAATTCCATTCTATTACTAAAAAGGAGCATGTTTTAACTTCGTTGTTGTATCATAATCTGTGTTGAGTCAATTCCTTAGCATCGACATTGAAATTTTAGTATTGTGACAACACTAGAAAACATTAAAGAAAAAAATAATTATGTAAAACACACCATATTTTTTTTCCCTAAAACTGTTTAAAAAGAAAAAAAAAAACAAAGAAAAATTTAATCTTCCCTGACATTCAAATGAACAGCGGTCTCCGTGTCTCAGCGCAGTAATGTGGGTCACACATGTAGAGACTTCACCTCCAGCTCAATCATGATTTATTGAGGCGCTGGCAGCCGCTCAGCTCAGCGACAGCTTGTGTTTGTGTGCAGGATCTGACAGGGCCGATAGGGCGACAGGGCCGACAGGGGCTGTGTACAGCTCCAGCCAGAGAGAGAGAGAGAAAGAGAGAGAGATCAGCACTGCAAAACAACTACTCACTCTGTCTCATATATCCCATATTCTCTGATTAATGTGTCATGGTCTGTCAGTATTCATCTTGAGTTTTAGAGTGTCTATATTATGCTAAGTTGACTTTTGTTTGTGTACTTGTGAAAGGAGTACCTATAATACAAAAATATAATTAGAAGTACACTGTAATGGTGCAAGAAATTAAAGTTCTGTACCCAATTTTCTCAAGTATTTGAACAAAATTGTCTTGTTCCAGCTCAGAAATATTGCATTTGCAGCTTTTGAGATCAAAATATATCCACTGCGTGCTGTCTACATCTAATTATAAAACTTTTTAATGTCCAATAATCAGGAAATACGCATTAGCATGCTAGTTGTCCTTACATTTACCATCACAGCAAAATCTGCTTTTGTCTATGAAAGCTGTGAAAAGTGCTTGTAAACTCATCATGGTGAATAATTAGGGTGCTTGGAATACATAAGGTAAGTGAGGAGTAACTTTGGACCACTGGAGCCTATTTAAAATTAACTAGTTGTTTTTCATGTTATTAAGACAGTAAAAATCAGGCACAGCACCTTGAAGGTTAAGGTATACTTGTCTCCATAGGGAAATTTGTTCACTGCAGTTGACCCATCCTTCAATGCCGCTGGGACAAGGAGCGGTTACTCGGCCTTTGCCTGGTTGTCTCCATGGAGATTTTTAAGTTTATTGCAATACTGCAATGCTGTGCAAAGCAATAACATTAGGTCGACTTGTTAGCAACTTGTGTTTTTCACTGCACTGACACAGTTTACTTGTACTCAACTATCACTCTCATTTCAGAACATGGAGGAGCTCTGACATTGTGCTCTTGGGCCTTGGAGCTCTGAGATGAGGCTATAATAAGTATATAAGGATATAAGTATTTTAGCTGCTATTTAGCAACAAGTTCAATGCTAATATGTCCATGTGATAGCAGCGAACATAATTTGAGTACAGAAAAGCAAAAAGAAGGAATCTGGTCATCACTGATGGATTTAAAAATGTTCATTTTTCCAGGTTTCCCATAACAATCTGATGACAATCATGTTGGAGTAATTTCTGAGAGCTCAGAAAAAGACAGTCTCATAAAGCCTTTTGTTAATGAAACAAGCTAGAATTAAGATAAAAGTAAATTTGTGTCCCCTTAATGTTTTTCTGGAGCTCGTAGGTTTTATTCAGCATAGTGCGAAATTCTGAATGTCTTCCTTGAAGGGCAAGGAAGACATTCCGAAAATTGACTGAAATAGGAATCAAATCTTACACTTCACCAGCAGGCAGCACAGATTTCTGTCGACTATCTATCAAAGTAAATAAACTTTAAAGTGGGATTAAACCTAAAACCTAAACTCAACCACATTTCAAATAGAGCTGCTAAACTGGACAATACCTGGAAGATTAAAGGGGAGAATGAGGTAGGTGGAGGGGCGGGGTCTAACAGGTATCCACACTTCAAACTCCACCCCTGCAGCCAGGTGGATGTAATCATCTGGCTGCAATCAGCAAAGTTGTGCGTGATGTTGAAAAAAAAGTTGATGTAGTGTTTAGTTCACTTTAAAAACATAGAAGAGCTCAGTGGATAACAATTTGCTGACATATACCAGTGGCCGGCATTTTGAGCTCTGGAGAGAGAGAATATGCAAATAAGGACAGGTTCAGCACACTATTCTGAGGTTTGACATAATGTAACGTCCCCCCAAAGCACATACACCTGCCGTACTTATGTGCGTGTGTATGTGTGCATAGACTGTGCACTCTCTTCAGACCAGCACAAAACTCCAGTCCATCAGCCAGTTCCACATCACACCAGCCCCTTTTGTCTGCACTAAATAAACTACCGGAGCCATCTTTTCTCCTTCACTTAGCTTCCCTTTGGGCCTTTTATTCCCAGCTGACCCGTGCCTCAAAGGGACTGCCAACAGCTCCCCCTCCTCCCCCTGGACCCATACACCCACCCAGCACCCAGCACCCTGCCCAGAGCTCGGGACAGGCCCGGGTTCAGCTCTGCTCAGGGAGATGACGGGACCACACACACAGAGGGCACAGTCTGTGTTAGGATAAGGGAACTGTACTTACATTGAGTTGAGTCTAAACTTCAGACTTGCAGCAAACACTGCAAAAAGTAAAACTGACATGACTAACAATGATATTAATTAAGAATCTTGTTTGGGGTAGATTCTACTCAAGTTTACTGGAAAAAGACATTACACATTTCAAACAAGTAATACAAAAAATTATAAAAAATTGACTTTAAAGGCCTATATCTTTGTCCATATATAAAGATTAAAACTTAAAATGATTACTTTCGCTCAACATTAAATATTTAGATGGAAAACACAGACATAACATAATTATTTTGAGTCAATATTTCTTTCTTGAGTGTATCGCAAAAGAACATTTTATTCTCTCAACTGGTCAACTGCTCAAGTTAACACATTTTCCCATCATCCAATTAGCTTTTTCACTGCCTTAAATCTGAAAAGAGGAGCTAAATAAAGTGGAAAAAAAACACATCCTACAGTAAGGAATGTCTGCACCCTAAAAAAACCTTTTGTCCAGTTGATTAAATTCAATCTTCTTTTGTGATGAAGCCTACCTGGATGATTGAGGGATTATACTTAAGTACAGTAGTGTAAATCAACTCAAAGCTACTCAAAATAAGATACATTCTAAACTGAAGCCACTTTTACAGTGAAAAGAGTCATATTTTTGTCTAGACTTGAATTCAAAAGCAGGATACAGTATTCTTACGCTGACGTTCCGCGCCCGTGGGTGCTGCTGACAGGGAGACGAACGACGTGCCCGCTCACTCACATGTGATTACCCTGCGCGCGCTCCGGGTTCACAGGGAGATGGCTTTTGGTCGCGCTTCAGTTCGTGACCAACTGACTGACGGGGGAATAAATTGGCTGGGCGTCTGGCTCGCAATCATTCTTTAAAGTTAAACAGCCATAACAAGCAGCAGGAACTCTGACCTTCAGCGTCTAACCGAGCAGCAAAAGCCAATGATGTGTACAAGGCCCCCTCGCCTCTGCATTAGGCTAAAATATGTCAGAGCGTCACAGAACACAACCGCCCTCTGCTGCTGACAAATCCGCCCTGTGCGTTCAAGACACTAGAGTTTGGTTTTATTATTGGTGTTTCCAGGTTTTACGCCATCTGTAAAGTCTCTCTGATGACTTTTTAGTTCATCTATAACCTTCAGTAAGAGTAGTTAAATCATCCACCTAAGGAAGTCCAGATCAGGCTTAGTTCAAGATCTGAAAATGGGCCCTGGTCACTACACCGTGCACGGCTCCTGACAGCTTTAACCCCAGCAGTATTCAAGAATGGGTCAAATGCAAAAAAATTTAATCCAACAGGAACAAGACCCCCTTAAAGATTGGTATTGTGTAAATGCAACTGTTATAACATTGATTTCCTCATCAAAAAAGTGGTTGTATATGTCATCCATGCATCTTTGAGTAATACCGCATCTCTTTTCAAACCCTACATGACAATTTTTCGACAGTACACTACAACTTTTATGGTGAGGGAAAGTTTGGAATGTTCCACAGTAGGATATTAAACTTCTCAAACGAACAGAGTCTTACACATGTTTATATTGCTCAAAAATACTTTAAATACCTTACTGTGTGTCGGGGTGCCTCTCCACAGATCTGACCTGTAACTTGACCTGGTGGCATCAGCTGCTTGTCCCAAGTGGAGAAAGATAAGTTGTCATACTTTGGAATATTTAAGGCAAATCTGTATAACTATATGTCAATATATGGAAAAACTAAACATGTCAAAATTTCAAAACAGAGATGATGACAGATTAACTCTTAATTTCCTCTCTGGCCCCTCTGTAACCCCACATTACCATTATAACCAATGAGGTTCCTCCCAAATGGTCTCATAAAGACTGAATAATTTTACATTTTCTGACAAAATGAAAACATAAATAGAATTTGAAAATCCTCCCCAATGTTTGCCTCTGCTATGAACACAAACAGAATGAATCAATATTATGATTTTGTGTGAAGCAATTGTGTCCTTGTTTATGTACATATGTGTGTTACTTTGTCTTTTTCAGTGGGTCTAAAACAATACCCTGAGGTGCACCCTCGGGCCACGCCCCCAGCGCCATATGGTCCATACCAAACAAACATGGCCGTCTCCTCTTGGCTTGTGTGGAGTTCAGACAGTTGGCAGAGGACTATTCACTGTTCTTCTGACCTATTTTCTCTGCATAATGCTTTATTTAAAATATCATGTGTTTGTTCAATATTAGAGAAGATGGGAACACTCATTTATTTATCTTGGATTACACTAATTATTTGTGTGTCTTGCAGGTTTGATTGTTTTGTGATGTTCAGTTTAATTTTGTAATTCTACCAAAGTGTGCCTGCATATTTACATATTTACATGGATAGTAGTTTCACTGATGCTTTTTGGGAGCATTTAAAATGAGTCATTCATCCATCATCCAGGTCAATATTTGGAAAAAGTGTATTTTATTGGTAACATGCAGTGACATTATGCTGGGGGGTTTCTGCATGTACGTCTATCTCGGATTGTTCAGCAGTTACCGTGGCGACAAAATGCACAGATTAGCAAGCAAAAGCAGCCTGATACGTTTTTTTTAGATTGTCTGAAAACTCAAAAACCTATACAAAATGGATTTAAGCAACACATTTTCATAAGCCTGTGGTTCATACGACTGTTCATGGTCCAGTTTAGGTGATTTTCAACATGTAAGTGAGTGACTAACTGGAAAAACTGTTGGCTAATGCTAGAAGCTGTTGATAGTAATGTTATTTGAGTGAGACTCATTTAACAGTATAAAATCAACTCACCTGTTCAGTCAGTTCAGGCAGACAAAATTCAAACTTGAGTAACAGAGCTTCAGACAGAACAGTGCCTCTCATTAGCTTCACCCTCCCTCCCTGTGAATGACATCAGCTGCAAAGTATCAATATGAATACTATTCTTTTTATTTTATTTTTTACTTTAATTTTAATTTTTATGGGTGACACGCAAGCATAAAAAAAAAAAAAAAAAAAAAAAAAACATAGAGTAAAAGTAAAATTCAGCAAACAAGTAAGACGGTGAGCAGGATTTGTTTCTGTTGATGTATTCTGGGCTGCTCCTTCTCCTCCAACACACCTGTTCTCAAGAAATGTGTGCAAAGTTCTCATTCAAAGAATCAGAAAACAAATGAGTTTAGTTTACATTCTTGTTACCTATTCTTGTTAAGTTCTTTTATTATTTTAACAAAGTGTGATATATTCACCTTTTATGCCAGGAAACCGAATATATTTCCAGCATAACTGAAGACAGCAGTCCGTTAAAATAGGTCCTGTTTCATTGCACATATGAAGAAAATACCATTTATTACTTCTGCTTATTTTGTTCTGAATATAGAAAGAAGCTGGTCTGACTGTCTGTTTAAGTATACATAGCTCTGCTGTATAAGTGAATCCCTGGCTCACAGAGATGACTTGTGATGGTAGTTTACTCAGCGCCTCGTGCCGTTTTAGCTTGTGTCGGTTTAAGAAATGAAAACCAAA
Source organism: Periophthalmus modestus (assembly GCA_019594935.1). Taxonomy (NCBI): domain Eukaryota; kingdom Metazoa; phylum Chordata; class Actinopteri; order Gobiiformes; family Gobiidae; genus Periophthalmus; species Periophthalmus modestus. The sequence continues at coordinate 19,772,039 of JAIEZT010001214.1, forward strand.
CGCGCCTAAATGACGACTGTCTGTCTGATTATTATTAATAATAATAAAGATATCTGGTGTGATTGTAGCGCGTCCTACTTTATTACCCGGCAGGCTCATTTACAAGCCTGTCCCGGCTCTTCTCTGGGAGGGAGATAAATCCTGCTCTGTGCCCTTCACACTTGTCATAGCAGGACCATAAACAGCATTTATAACAATCTGAGGGGCGGCTGGGGCGGGGCAGGCAGGGGGGCCGGTTGGGGCTGGTGCTTAGCATGCAGAACAGATTAAGATGGGACAGGGTGCTTAGGGCCCCCCTCCTTGACAGACGGGCCCCTGAGACATGTCCCGGGAGTGCATGACGGCCCTCTCCAGGAGACAGACACAGACGAGTCAATTTAACCACAACACAGGGCTCTCGGGTCAAAGGTGGTTTATTATAGTTTACTCATTTAAAAATTTTCATTTTATCATATGTTAAGCCTGATTTGAATAGTGTTTAACAAAATTAATAATTTTTAATCAGATTATTAAAACGTGACTTCTTGAATTGAAGAAACTTATTAGGGAAGCAATTCAGATAAAAACATGTTCAAGGGAAAAATGCAATAATAATACTAATAATGATATACAGACATGTAATTTTTAGTTAAATTTTGACCACAAGATAATGTAGAGTTTCTTTTATCTATAATAAAATTCTATAATAACCTTCACTTAATTGATGTTGAAATGTGGATAGTTGGGAGGATCTGAGAAGTGTTTTCCAGTGATTGCACAACTAAAGTTAATGGGTACTGCTTGTGTGACAGCTGAGAAAATATGAGAAGGAAACTTGTGGTAGCATGAGAAGTAGTGATGTGACGGTTGTGAATATGTCGGCTCTTTTGAACAGTTCCTTAACCTGAATGGCTGGAACCGGATCTCATTTTTTAAAAGAACCATATCTTTTTCTTTCTAATTTTTATGCATTTTTATCCTGATTAACGCTGAATCAACACAAGAATCAGCACAGAAGCAGAGCAGGTGAGAGTTTTGTGCACAAAAAATATCATAAGAACAGTTGAACCATTTTAAACAATGGAATGGACAACAACATCACAATGTCTCCAAGGTTCATGTCTCTGGGTGCTGGGTCCTGTACTGATGGTAAATAAACCTGCCTCATGCCTCTTCTTAAACTCTCTGGCTACTTAAATTAATTTTACCATACATTCCAGACAAAAGAGTAACATCTCAAAGACAACCCACATCAGAAAAGTTACATAGCACCCCTTAAATTTTTGTGAGGTGGCATAGTTACTGTGGTTGAGTCAGTATCCTCCTGTCAGAATGGGATAATGACACACAAGACCCAGCCTCTGCTCTGGACTCCTCTCCTCTGATCTCTGTGTGCCTGAGTAAACAAAAGCACAGACAACCTGCTTGAGTTCTTTTATGGGCCCAGTTAATGTGCCATGTTATGAAGAGGAGCTAATGGTTCCTCTGTCCTCTGGTTCTCCACAGCATCACTGATCACCAGACCCAGCGGTCACTACTGTCTGTGGGCTGTGACAGGTCCACTCTGGGTTTGAGTAAGAATCTCAAAGTATCTATCTATGACCTTATTGATCCAGGATTCACAACATATATTGGGATGAAGAAGTTGGGATGAAAATCAGCACCTCCAAATCTGAGGTCATGGTTCCCAACCAGAAAAAGGTGGTTCGCCCTGTCCTGGTGGGTGGAGAGCCCCAGATCCTAGTGGAGGAGTTCAAGTATTTTGGGGTGTTGCTCTCACCTGAGGGAAGGATGGAGCATGAGATTGACAAGTGAAAGAGCTGGAGGAAGCGTATGTAGGAGAGGGATGTCTGTTTCTCTCTGCTCTGACTGCTGCTTCAATGACCCAGCCCCAGACAAGGCAGAAGATTGTGGATAGATGGAAGTATCTACCTTGGAGCTTTTTCATTAAGGGTGTTTTTATTGCTCAAAAGTTTTTTGAATACCATGCATAGACATCATGTGTGTCGTAACCTCTACACAAATCTAACCAGTAGCTTGGTCTGATGGTATCAGCTGCTTGTTTCAATGGAAACCTGAAAACCCCAGACTTAAGCTGCCTTTAAATATATGTATACAAAATGCCAGCAGAGGAAATCTGCCAGTGCACTGAGGAGGGAAGCTGTTTATATCAAGCTGTAAAAACAAAAATGAAAGCTTCAAGTTTTGTATGGCGCAGGGTCATAACTCTCCTCATAGACTTCAAAACTACCAACGTGAGACATCATAGTTTCTACCAAACCTCCCAATATGACGACTCCAGCCCCACCCTGAGCGCAAAGTTGGTCTGATTATTCTGGTAATGTTGTATGTTTCATGGCCCACAGAGTAAACTCTGCTCTAAAGTCCCATGTCTGTGTGAGGGCACTAAATCTGCTCATTTACTGAAACCAAATGAAAGCCAATCACTTCCGAACATTTAAGTGTGTCTGTATAAATTGAATATGCTAATATTACACAAATATTCACAGAATGATCCCCAAACAAGCCTGTACTGCTGCTCCTCCAGCTTTATGGCTCATTTTCAGTGGAATTTATCTCCCTTAATGGCAGAATTAGGGACATTACAGGCGCAGGATAAGTTTTGGTTCACAGTGAGGGCAGGCGGATGGAGAGCTCCCTGTCAGAGCAGCACACAGCACTCCAGTCCTGCTTCAGTCCCCAGCAGCAGTCAGCATGGTGCCAATTAGCAGCCAGTGCCCCCTCCTCCGCCCCCTGCGCCCATCGCACTCAGATTAAACTGCATATTGATGTATAAAGGATGTCCTACACAAAAGATGGCCATGCATCTGTATGTAAATGTTTAATTAACCCGGTGCAGAATCGCTGCAGCGCTCCAGAGCGGAGCTTATCAATCTGAGAAGGTGGCCATCATAGACAGAGGAGGGAGAACAGTGAGCCTCAGGTCTGATAATGTCCTGTTTGTTCGCTGCTTCTCCTCGGCCTCTCAGCCTTTTAGATGCAGTGCAGAATCTTAGGATTATGGATTCTATGTTCAAACTAGACAAGTACATTAGCTCTGTCATAAAGTCCAGCTTCTTTCAGTTTAGGCTTCTTGTTAGAGTAAAACCTTACCTTCCACAGGCAGATTTTTAAAAAAGCAATCCTCGTATTTATAACTTTGCCTTTGGATTGTTGTAATTCTTTGTATATGGCGCTGAACAAGGGCTCCATGCAGCGCTTACAGAATGTCCAGAACACTGCAGCTCATCTGCTGAAAAAACTAAGAGAGAAGAGCACATCACGCCTGTGCTGTGCAGCTGCACTGGCTCCCTATTTCATGTTGGGTGCAATTCAAAATGTTATTGTGTTTAAATGTCTGCACACACTATGAGGTCAGCTGATCAGCTCCAGCTGACTGTGAGGCTGAAGGCCAGAGGTGACAGAGCCTTTTCTGTGGCAGTGCCCAGACTATGGGACAGCCTTCCTCCTTCTTTCCTCTGACAGCCTGTCAGATCTTCTCAGTTTGTAACGCAGTTTAAGGCTAGACTAAAAACCCACCACTTCTCCCATGTGCCATATTACCTGTATATTTGTTTTGTTGACTTTTATGTGAAGCACTTTGTGCAACTTGTTTTTAAGTGTGCTATATGGAACTTATATGGACTTAACTGAACTAAAGTGAACTTGGTTTCAAAATTAGGCTAAAGTAAACCTAGGAAATCCATATAAAGCTTTATGAATCACTAGAGGGTGCCAAACTCACTCTCCACTCCTCAAGAGCTTGCGATATGTGAACTCCATCGCTCTGTCCACCAATTAAGAGAGGATTAGTCACCTTCTTCCAACTTAGACATAATGAACAAAACAGGTGGTAAAGGACAGCCCTGGAGGATCCAATATGCACTTGACACTGGCTACTCCGGATACTTTCGAATACCCTCTCCAGATCCAAAACGGGGTTAAAAAGCACTTCTTTTGACTGGACTCTCCAAAACACACAACAGATAGATGACACAACAAAGCTGTAACCCTTCATTCACATCTGGGATAATCACAAGCTATGGCTGCTGTGACAACATTCATTAAGCTGCTATCATCAAAGTTTTGGGTATTAGACGTCACGTCTTCTCCTTTCTTAAGCTGCCCTTGTAAAATTGCTGTTTGACATTGTGAAGAGTATTCTATTTTTCTACTTTGACAATAATTAGTTCATCATGAGTTGTTCCACAAGGTCCTGGATGTATGGCATGCACTTTGGAGGTTTTTGGATCATTTATTTTGAAAGGACATCCGAAGTTTACTTTAACACTACGTGCATCTAGATGTTTCCTCTGTTGGGGAATTGATATATTGATGCTGAAAAATAAAACTCCAAACTTGATTTTCAGCAAAGTGCAATTATGATTTTCTTATATGTCTAATCATAAAACAACCCATGTTAAGAGCAATCATAGGTCTTAAATGGTCATTACTCACATAAGCACTGAAATCCCTGAGTCAAACAATGCAAACACCAACTGAAGCCATGGATTATAAAAAGGCCAGTTACTCTGCACTCTGCACTGTACAAGTTCTACCTTTACACAACAGTCAGAGTGCGCTAAACAACCAAATTCAAATCGTCTTTGCCTGTCAGACCAATTTTGTCCCATCTACATACAGGTCAAACAACCCAATAGGTGAAACTGCAGCCTAGTGTGTCTAGTTTTACTTTCACTTTAGTGTAGCAGACCATATGTGTCAAACTCAAGGCCCGAGGGCCAAATGTGGCCCGCCACGTCATTTTATGTGGCCCGCGAGAAGGTAAATTACAAGGCATAACTGTCATTTTAAAACAAGTCTATGCTGCTTTAATGTTTCCATTGACCATAAACTAATGAGATTTTCCCAACAAGTGGAATAGAGAAATATTTGCAAATAATGGTCTCAAAATGTTTAAGAGGAAAACTGTCAACATGAAGGGCAGTTTCAAGAAAGGTGAAGGTGAATACAAGTTTATGCTTCAAGGAGAAAAACCTGTATGTTTTTTGTGTTATGAGGCAGGATCGGTTGTGAAAGAATACAATCTATGTTGGCATTTTGACACCAAACACTAAGCACTAAGAGCTAAGTCTGCAAAAGTTATCCTTCAAGAAAAACAACAAATTGTCCAATAATTAAAAGGCTATAAAAGGCTATGTCAGTTTATCAGGGGATGCAATATTTGCAACTTGAATAAGTAAGTAAATGGTTATTAAGTTTAAGTTAAAAAGTAGATAAATTTATTTTACATGGTATTTGTTTACATTTAGTGACATTTATACTGCCGAAGACTTACATCTGGCCCTTGATGGCAGCCATTTTGCTGATGTGGCCCTGAGTGAAAATGAGTTTGACACCCCTGTAAGTAGACGATAAGAATGAAACAAAATGTGCTGGTCTGCAGTGGAGGGAATGCATTTTGTCATTACTGCTGATCTAAAAGGAGTGAGTGCACTGTTACATGCAGCAGGTACCCAAGCACGTACTGGCTTCTCCAGATGTGAACCCCAACATTGGACTGTACCGTTTATCCAGTTTTGCTGCCGTACATGTAAACAGTAGTACCAAAACAGTGAAACTCAAGGGATCAGCTCCACATTCCCATGCCTCTTACATGCTCAACATTGGGTTGTAGGGTTATAATTAATGGTAAGGGCTGGGTTTGGAGATTCTAGTTAAGGTTAGGTTAGGGGTTATGGATTTACTTTCAAAAAATATATTTTAAAGCCCCAGTGCTCTGAAAGCGAAGCATTTCTCCAGTTGTGTTTGTGGAATTTGAGATATCTGAATGGCGACTCTCACAAAACAAATTGAAGCCAGAAATTCAGTTTTCCTGCATGCAAACGTGGGCAAACTTCAATCAATTTCAAACATTAATGTACCTGCGATTTCAACTGTAGTAAAAATTCATGAGGTGCGCTTTGTAAACATATGTACCTCTAAAAAACGTCTTTAAATGCAGCAATCTGTGATATTTTCTCCTGAACGTGTCTAACAATATTTGCCATTCGTGTACTATTAAAGAAATACCCTGTTGACACGTTAGTCATAAAAGCGCCTTATGAATATTTAAAGTGTAGTAATAGGGAGAAGGAGAGAGTTGTTTATGGCGGAGAGAAGGAGCAGCACAACAGCACACCTCGGAGATGTCGCAGTTCAGACACTCACAGTCTATTAGCAACAGAACAAGACAGCACATCCACAAATGACAGCAGCCATGGGACACAATGTTCCACAAACACAACACTGCCTGCAAGCTTAATTGCCTATGTCATATTATAAAGTTTTCTGACAAATAGACAAAATGTTAAATCATAGAATACATTTTAGATATTTTGTGTGAGCTGTCAAAGATTAGACTGCAAACCAGAAAACTTACTTATTGTATAAGAGAAATAATACAGACGGAAAAACCTTGTGGACAACCGTTTTAATAGTGACAGAGATATATCACAACAACATACAATGTCAAGGACCACTTGTAGAATAGACCACTAGTAGAAGTCTCTTAAAGAAGACATACTGTGCTTGTGTCTGCTATATATTTATAATCTATGACACGTGGATTATTATGTTAGAATTTGTACATATTAAAAGGCAATATTGATCTAAAACAACTTAATAAAAAAACAAGATTGCTGACTTATCCGTTGGAAAACTGTGGTGCCCAGTGAGAGCTGATGTCGCCATAAATGTCATCACAACAAAGAGCCGCGCAAGTGTTGGCACCTCCGATGGATAGCTGCAGATCACGATAGTGTGCAGCAGATTTTTTTTTCATTTGCACCAAAATAACTATGTGACTCTGCTGCTGAATCCTATGCGTATCACTGAGAAAGAAAATAAAACTGAAAAATGAAGTATGTACAGAGCAGTGGTCCTGTACTGGTGGTGGTGAAAGACTAAAAATTACTCAAACATGTATGAATCATGTTAAGTACAACTTCAAGAGGGTAAATGAGAAGGGAAACAACTACAACATGGTTAAAGCTCTAAAAGTCGATTTTACAGGGGAGATATGAAATCTGTCAATTTGTAGATATATAAGAAACCATGTATTATAAAAACATTAAAAACACCTACAAAAAGCAAACCTTTAATGCTATTAAGCACCATTTTCATTTCTCATTCTTTATGTTTCATCTGTGTAGCTGTTCTAGTCGCCACCTGCGGGTCTCCATGGAGATATTATTGCTGTGCCTGATATGATCCACAGTACGGTTTAAACTTATATATTCAATTACATGTGTTCTACAAAACTGCTCACTCTCAATAAATCAGGCTGGTGATGATATGCCATGTTTGTCTAACCAGTTCTTTGGCATGTTCCAGAGACATGTCCCAGACACGTTTCAGACAAACATTCCCAACATGTTCTACAGACATGTTGCACTGCTGTGAATGTAAAGGTTTAGTGTTTAAGATGTAGGTGCGTCAATTAGCTCCTTCAACATGAGTGAAATTATTTAACCAGGAATGTGTTGTTTTTTTGTTTTTTTGGGGTTTTTTTTGTATTTGCTGGACAGATAAAGACACAAAGAGGAGAGGTATGAGAAATACTTGGATGAATTTGTATTTGCAGAAACACTGATGACCTGTTTGATGACTGCTGCTGTGGTGGAGATGAAAGTGAAGATGAGGAGATGGAGAGATGGAGGAGGCTGATGGTTCTACTGCTGCGTTGGAGATGGAGACACAAGGTAGGATTAGTTAAAAGCCCGGATGGTAGCACGCTGTGACTGGCTGTCAAACATGGTTTTCTGTGTTTTTTTATTTATTTATTTATTTTTATTAATTCGCCCATTTATCAAAGTTTAAACCATATTATTTAAGACAAAAATGATATGAAAAACATGCATCCTTACTATGAGGACTTTCTTCTCCACAGTTCTTGACCTGGTAGTGGGCATGCCATGCTTATTGAGATGTTACTGATACTTCGCAGCTGATGTCATCAACATTCTGTGGGGGTGAGATGTTAACTTGAGGCTCTGCTCTGTCTGTAGTTGTGTTACTCAAGTTAGACTTTAATTTGAGCTTTGTTTGAAAACAATCTGACCATAAATAACTGACCTAGATGGAACTACAGCAGGTAGGCTGATTTGTGCTGTTAAACAGGTCTCTCTCACATAAAATTTAAATCACAAGCTAACTATCCATCCATCCATTTTCTTCCGCTTATCCGGGGCCAGGTCACGGGGGCAGCAGTCTGAGAAGGGACTCTCTCCCAGACTTTCCTCACCCCAGACATGTCCTCCAGCTCCTCCAGTGGTACTCCAAGGCATTCCCAGGCCAGCCGAGAGACATAGTCCCTCCAGTCCTCCATAGTCCTGGGTCTTCCTCGGGGCCTTCTCCTGGTGGGACATGTCCAGAACACCTCCAAAGCTAACTAGCATTCAGTCACCTTTTTGTTGAAAATCACCAAAATTATTCTAAAATAGGGCTTATCCACCATCAGAAATGTTACGCAGTCTGGCTTTCATTACAAAGTACTTTTCATAATGCTGAAGTAAATAAATTAAATAAAGTTCAGTTCATATTGTTAATTTGAGCTTTTAAAAAGATTAAAAAGATTAACAATATATAGAATTAAAGACTAAAAATAAAGATGTGTTATCAACCTACTAAAATCATATAAATAATAGATTGATCTAAATATTAAACACATCTGTTCTGAATACAAGTTGAAGAGAATGTGAAGCTGTGCAGTCTGTGTGTGTGCCCCGTCAGCGAGCGACTGACAGCTCCTGTAATGGGGCCTAATCCTCCTGTGAGTGATCAGAAGGAGGTGCTCTGACCCCCTCTACCCCGGGGCCCTCCTTCATGTGCCTCCCAAAAACAAGTGCACAACAGCATGCAGGCAGACGACCTGGGCCACCAACAAAAGCCTCATCAGAAAAGAGCAGCATTCACACTTTTCACCAAAGCCCCTGCGCTCGTAGCACTACTGTCGCTACATTATTCTTTTGATTCTATCTCTGGAAGGCCCTGCTTTGAATTACAGAGCGTCTTTGTGCTGAGAGAGAGGAGGCGAGCAGGAGCGATCAAAAATTCATCTGAGCGGCGCAGCAAGACGAGGAGGAAAGGGAACCAACATTTGCAGAAAGTTCCAGCTCCTTAAGCAATTATTAGTGGTGATAGTTTGACATGCTCAAGAGTTGTCAACAACAGGCTTTAAAGGCAAGTACAAAGCAGAAATAAACAGTGCCCGCAGCCCCAGAACTGAGGGCTGTACAGGGGAATGAATTAAACATACCTTCACAGCCAGACGAACTGCACCGCCAAGAAACAGGATCCTTGTACTACTCCTGTTAGCTGGCTGGTATATACTGGCAACAATATTTTTTATTTTATATTTGATAAATATTACTATTGTAATTAATAATAGAGTTCGACTGATATGGGCTTTTTCATAAGCGATACCGATGTTCAGAATTCAGGGAGACTGATGGCTGATAAGCTCTGCCAATTTTTTTGGGGGAAATATTGGGACGATTTTGATTATTTACCCCAAATTGATATAATACAAACTCATCCATGACCTTGTTTTACAGCAAATTGGATATGAGAACTGTGTAGACACATTTTTGAACTACCCTCTTTAGATTCAAGTATAAAAACATAGAGTTTTATGCATATTTAGGCAGTTGGTTTGGCCAAACTAAATATTGGCCGATAGTGCTAAAAAGTGCAAATATTAGCCCCGATATATCGGCCAACCAACATATTGGGCTCTGTCGACAAATCTGTGAATGGAACTGACTAGACATTAGAAAAACTGCAAGATAAAATTAGGTAGCTTTAGCTATCAAACAAGAAATGGTCGATGAAATTAGATTAGAATATATCATAAAAATTCTGTTCAGATGAAGCTGTTCATGCATTTAGCTTGGGGGCCCTCATGTGAGGACCTTTGCAAGCGTCTGTTCTGTTTGCAACAAAAAAACAGCTGAGCTTACTTGTCTTCCTTGCAGCATCTCCCTGATGGTTCTCTGGGCCCTCAGCTAAAACACAAACAGGTCCCTAACCCCTACACAGCTTCTGGTGCATCAGACTGACTGTAGGTTGCTCCCAACACCCTGGCACAGATGTGAAATGTAGTTTAAAATTATTATTATTTTGGGGTTTTTTTCCATGGAGCTCATCTTTTTTTGAGTGGACGTATTGCCAGCACAAATTTACTTTCATTTTAGTTTCCATATTGCTATATAAAGTTAATTTTTTCGTTATTGCTCCAATAGTAAAGAGACACTTTCCCTTAACTCACAATAATGAATTTTCCCAATGCACGGACAGCTTATTCAAGCTGAGAAATGCAATCAGTTCAACTGTTTATGTAACAGTAACAAATGTGTGTATCCTGCAGTATCCCCATTTTATATCTGGTTTTCTCCTATTGTTGACTTGCATGTAGTCTATATGTCATGTGCAAAACTAAATATTAAGTTGTAGTTGTTAACTATATAGCTTGTGTCTGCTATATAGTTATAGTCTGTGACACCCGTGAATCATTATGTTATAATTTTTACATTTTAAATTGACATATTCAGCTAAAATTACTTAATTAAAGAAACAAGTCTGCTGACTTCCACGTTAGAAAACTGCAGTGCCCAATGGGACCTGATGTCCCCATGGACGTTATCACAATAAAGAGCCGTACTGCTGTTGGCACCCCCTATGGATAGCTGCAGATTACGCTAGTGAGTACCAACAATGCAACGCTGCCGAATCGTACGTGTATCATTGATTAAGAAAATAACATCTAAGGACAAAATAAGTACAGACCAGTGAGCGTATTGCAGTGGCAGTGAAAACAGGAGTTGATCTGCAACATGGCTCTTGGAAAATAATTTATTCAAGTTCGCTTAAACATGCCCAATTCACTCCAAGTACAACTTCGAGGGGTAAAAGAAAAGGGGAAATAATTAGGCTATAACATGGTTAAAAGCGACAAAAGTCGATTTAGCACAATAGGTCCACTTTAATCACACACAACAAAAAGTGTGTTCAAACTTTAGACTGGTAGTATATGTATCAGTCTATATATTTTTCACATTTATTTCTTTTTTTGCATATTTCATCGCTCACTATTGACACTCATACAGTTTCCCCACTCACTTCTGCATTTCCAAATATTGTGATGTCGTCCACATAACCTCTATTGTTCACTACTGTCTGCGATTAATTAAAACAGTAACGACCCAATAAATGAGTGTGTGATTATGTCTGCGACTGCCAAGCTCTTAAGTCTCTTCTCCTTTCCACAAATACCCAAAGTACCACGCCACCCCACACTCCTCCATGCGCTCTAGGCACAAGAAAATGAAAATTAAAGAGTATGTACCGAGCCTGGTGGTGTATGAGCAGGTAGACTCCCGCGCCATCCGTCAGCAGCTAATTCCACTGAGTAAAGCGGGAAGGAATGAAAAACATCTCTAATTGCGTCTGTCCTTATGTATTTATCAAGATGAATAATCAGTTGTGGAAGGCGCTCGGCCGACAGATCTCTCCCATCAATATTGCGATCAGCGGCCCATGAGCAAACAGGAGAAGCGCTGGCCTCGGCATATTTCAGAAGGCTCCCGCTTTAGTGCTGCGCAGCTATTAACTGGGCCCTTATTTATCTCGGGGCTTCTTATTAAGAGCGGACGTGATATTATTCTAATTATATCAGTCCAATCAGCGGAGCGTCTGCGTGTCCATTAAGCGCGTCTTCCACACTGTGATACTAATTGAATGAGACAGCGCGCCGGAGCAGGAGGGAGCTGCGCAGGTCAGGAGTTTGTGTTTGTCCCCTGCCGGATGAGCGATCGCACCCACCACTGCAGCACGCATCGGGCGCTAATGCTAATATGTGTTTTATTGTGCGCTTTCTCAATCACACTTTTCGCACACAAAAACATTTACTTTGTTTCCATTAGCGGTGCTGCTGGGAGAAGACTGACATCGACAGAAAATGCAGGGATGTATTTAAGACAATGCCATAGCAGAGTGGTGGGCTCTAACAATAAGAAGGTGGCAGGTTTGTGTGTGGAGTTTGCACTGTGTCTGGGTGGGTTAACTTGCAGAATAGACTAATCATCTAGCTCAGTACTGTTGACCATGAATCTGGAGAAGGTATCCGGGCACTGCTCCTTACGGGTTGGTTAGGCGTACTAGCTAGCGATGAGATGAGACACAATTTCCACAAGACGAGATATGAGATTGGGTCCATAAGAATGGGACAAGACAAGATTTTAACACCATCCATCCATTTTCTTTCACCTATCCGGGGCCGGGCCGCGGGGACAGCAGTCCAAGCAGGGACTCCCAGACTTCCCTCACCCCAGACATGTCCTCCGACTCCTCTGGTGGAACCCCAAGGCGTTCCCAGGCCAGCAGAGAGACATAGTCCCTCCAGTCCTCCATAGTCCTGAGTCTTCCCCGGGGCTTCCTCCCGGTGGGACATGCCCAGAACACCTCGCTGGGGAGGCGTCCAGGAGGGATCCTGAGCAGATGCCCGAGCCACCTCAGGTGGCTCCTCTCGACGTGTAGGAGCAGCAGCTCTACTCCGAGCTCCTCCCATGTGACCTAGTTCCTCACCCTATCCCTAAGGGAGCGCCCAGCCACCCTACGGGGAAAACCCATTTCGTTTGCTTGTATCCGCGATCTTGTTCTTTGGGTCATTACCCTGAGCTCACGACCATAGGTGAGGGTAGGAATGTAGACTGACCGGTAAATCGAGAGTTTCATCTTTCGACTCAGCTCCTTCTTCACCACAACGGACCGATACAGTGACCGCATCACTGCAGACGCTGCACCGATCCACCTGTCAATCTCATGCTCCATCCTTCACTCACTCGTGAACAAGACCCAAGATACTTGAACTCTTCCACTTGAGGCAGAGACTCACCACCCACTTGAAGAGGGCAAGCCACCTTTTTCCGGTCGGAGAACCATGGCCTCGGATTTGGAGGAGCAGACTCTCATCCCAGCCGCTTCATTTTAACATGAATCCTAATATGTAACTTGTGCGATTCAGTTTCTGATTTTGGCCTGACAATATTTCATTTTTTAAATTTCATATTCTTGTTGCCATTCCGGTACTGGAACTATAAGTGATGTAACTCACCAACAGGTAACTCTTTTGGTAAAAAAAATGTCAAATGTAAACACATGGGGGTAAAAATCTCACAAGATTGTCTTGCAAGATCTTGTTGCATGAGATTTTGACCCATCCGTAGTATTATCTGAAGCATTTTACCTATTGTGCCTATTTTGAATTGATGGGAGAAAGCTCAGTGCCCAGAGGAAATGAACCTAAACACAGGGAAAACATGCAGACTGCATAGAAATCCTGGGTGGCCTGGGAGTACAACCTAAAACCTTCTTGCTGTGAGACGAGAGTACTAGCCGCATGCACCCTCAGGCGTTCTGATCATTGCTGCATTTAAATTTCCTTCAACAAGCGGCAAACCAACTTCAAAGCTAGCCGTTATTGATTGCAGCATAATTTTTACTTCTTAGTAGGTGTAGTTTTCTCTTACATATGTATTATTATAAGTACTGCGACATGAAAGAATAGAGATAACATGCATAAAAGTACTTTAAAAAAGATATATAACAAAGGAGATGTACATAAGTTAGGCAAGTAATGTGTGCGCTCAGTGATGAGGGTACGTGTGTGTGGATGGGGGGCAGTGGGGTGATTAGGTAGGGCTGGGGTGGGTGTGTGTGTGTGTGGAGTCCAGGGAGAGCAGTTCATCCATCAGCCAAAGTGGGGGTGACCTCTGGCGTCCCCCCTCCATCACCTCCTCAGCACCGCGCGTTAATTGTCCGAGCTCTGAGTAAATGAAAATCACAGCCTCGTAATGAATGGAGCCATTACACCATCCAACCTCACCACTGCGCTGTCTGTGGACTCTGCGCTCTCTATGGACATTGTGTGGGTACTCTGTGTACTCTGTATGGGTACTCTGTGTGTACTGGTGTATGTATTCTGTGTACTCTGTATGTACGCATGTGTGGGTACTATGTGCAGTGTGAGGCTTTGTTTATATATTTGTACTCAGTGTCTACCTTTTCTCTTTGTTTATTTTGTGTAGTTTTTGTGTACTTTTGGTTTAATTTGGGTGTTCTGTGTTTACTTTGAGTTTACTTTATGTACTCTGTGGTTATCTTGTGTACTCTGTTTACTTTGTGATTAGATTAACAACATAATTTAACGTTCAGACATGGATTAAAATAGGTTAACTTAGGGTTTAGGTGAAAGGTTAGTGACTATTGTTGGGGGTTAGGATCAATCTCCAGAAAATGAATATAAAGACCCCAAAAAGCACAGAAACCCCTATGTGTGTACTAAAATATAAGGCACACTGTCGTCTCTGTGTGTAGTAGTAAGTACTCTGTGTGCACAATAAGAAGCACATACTCAGGTCTCCTACTGTGTGAAGTAATTTAAAAATATGAGCAAACTTGAGAATGCTATTCCCTCTTCTCTTTGCTGTCAGTTCCGTGTAAGTGATAGGTACATGTCCACACCTCGGGCTTGTACAGGGCACAGAGAGTGGAGAGGCTGTCCTCCTCTGTACTTAAGACCACATTAGAGCCTCATCCATCCTCCTCGTCCTGAAGCACTGCATTCATCAGACAAATTAAAAAGTGTCATGTCTCCTGTGATTTGTGTTCCTCCATCAAAAACATACAGCGCCTAAGCTTCATCTGCATACTCTGACCCAGGCTTCATAACTCAGGTGGGCTGAAGAGGACGAGGACACCCGAAGAGGGCACCTGAGAGCACTGGAAATTTTGACAAGACATTTTAAATTAGTTTTAGTCTTAGTCTTAGTTTCTGTCAAGATTTAGCGCACTATTTTTTTATGCTTAGTCTAGTTTTAGTCGATGAAAATCATGAGACATCTACAAATGTGTCCCTTGGATGTTGAGTTTGTTTATGGTCTGGTTTGGGGCTATGGGGTTGAAAAGGGGAACTTGGATCTAGTCTAGTCTCATTTATGTTTATTATTATTATTTTGTGAATATTTCAGTTATTTTAGTTAATTTTAGATAAAGATATCTACCTACTAAATCAAGGTAGTTGAAAATCTATGTAAATTTAGTCATCATTTTAGTCATTATGATTACTTTTTATTTAGTTTTAGTCAGCAAAACAATCAAAACTATGACAAAATAATTTACTTGATGAAATGAGGAGGACACTGTGGAATGAACTGAAGAGGACTCTAGGAGGCAGGATGAAGAGGACACATGAGAGGGATTGAGTGCAGTAGAACACTCAAGCAGGACAACAGGGCTGAGGAGGATAACCAAAAGTGGACATTAGCAAAAGCCAAAGTTAAATCTGTCAACTGGATAAAAAAAGTTCTGCAGAACTGAAGAAGCGGCTTGGATGAGCAGCGAAATGTCTTCACTCCAACAACGTTTTGTCCAGTTGACAGATTTAACTTCGGCTTTTGCTATGGATCAGACCTGGACGACTGAGGAATTACACAGACAAAGTGGACATTGTGGGGTGAAAGATGTTGTCTGGGCTTTGGAAGACATTGAGGGATACTGGGAGATGGGCCGAGACGGACATCAGAACATGACATGAACAGGACATGAAAGGGACATCAGAGAGGAACACGAATAGAGGACATAGTGGGACTGGTTGAGGTGGACACTAAGCCTAAAGCCTGAGGAGCACACCAGGAAATAGGCTGTTCAGGTTAAGGAAGACATCAGTGATGGGCTTGGGAGGACACTTAAAAAGGAGACTGATACTGGGAGGGTGGGGGACAGTGCTGCTGTCCTGGTCCTTGGACTCATGGCCTTTTCTGCAGATGAATAAAAGAAGCACATGTGTGTGTGATAAGAAGAGTCCTATTTTGATTTCACTGTCATATTTAGTGTCTCTCTACATTACACTTAAATGTGTGTATTTGATTATCTCTATATGTGGTACTTACAAAGCTGTCCCTCTGCAGAGGCACAATCATGTGAACATTGTTCAGAATGTTGAACAGTTGCCCACGGCAACACAATTTCCATTTTAGTCTCATTCTATTATTTTAATGATGCTCCTGTTCTTAGCACAGGTCTGAGTCAGAGTCAGACGGCAGCAGAAGCCTCTGGAGGTTCCTCTGATGTTCTGCTCTCATTATCTGCTCTACACTCTCCAAACTTGAGCGTGACTTACCTGAAAGTTTCTTGACTTTGCCACTTGATGCAGCAGCGCGGTGGGAGCTGGTAGGAACTGTGATTCCTTTGGTAAACTTCATCTCCAGAGTAAACACCTGCATGTCTGCAGTCTGTTTACTGTTGTACTGTCAGACACAATGTGAGATACTTCGCCTCACACCGATATATGCAGGTTTTGGCAGTTGTACTGTGAGGGCCAGTCGCCCCACTGTCAGCTGTGCTATGCTTAAGCCATGCTCTGGGGTTAAAGCATGACCGGTGGCAGGCTGGTTGTTAGGCCTTTCTCCCTGTGTTTGGGTCTTCTAGTGGTGCAAAGGTATTATTGCTGTAGTAAGATGTGTTGATTTCTACTCTCAGGGGACCCCTAATGCCTCGGAGACCATAAGTCCTTACTCATCTTACCCGGCCCTAACTGTTGTAAAACTTCTCACATAAGAGCAGCAGCACTTAAAGAGGAGCTGTTAGTTTGAGTACAGAGGAGAGGAGCAGAGGAGCAGAGCCAGAGGAGAGGAATAGAAGTGGAGAGCTAGAGGAGCAGAGGTGCAGAATCAGTGGACCGGGGCAGAGGAGCAGAGCAGAGAAGCATGGCTGCCTTTCCGGGGCAGCAGTCCGGCCCTCTCACACAAACACACCCACACACTGCTCTAATGAAGCAGCATGTGGAGGCTGTCAGGGGCCATTAGTACCCACAGGCGTCAGAACCGGCCCGCGGCTAACACACAGCTAACGCTAACATACCTGCCATCTGCAACACTTCAGACTAAAACATGGGGTTAGACTGACACACAACCAGCTCTGTGTGTGTGGTGAGGACAAGACACACAGAGACACAGGAAGACGGGGAGGCAGGGACATGGGGACGGGACACAGACGGGGGTGTAGGCGGGTAACAGAGTGGGCCAAGGGCATGGCTGATATCAAAGCCTATAGCCAAAGCTTCTCTCACTCCTCACTAATTGTTTCTTTCACCAAACACATGCCTTAATTGATGCGAGGAGAAAGCCCTGATTGTCACAAAAGGGCTTCATGAGCAGTGCTGAGAATATAATTAGCCTGTTTAACCAGGGTTTAAGATCACATGATCACATTTTATTTTATTTGAATGGGAGATGAGCATAGGCAAATTATTTTTCATGTACCAGATTATCGTCCAGTCACACACTGAAAATATAAATAAAGGCAAAATGTTTACTTTGATTGATTTGAAAATTGCACCCTTTTTTTAAAAACGTTCAAGCCAAGGTTAAAAACATTTAAAGTGTTCAATCAGCAAACATGTTAGTACATGTAATAGTATTTTCCATTTCCAACATTAAATATATATATAATATTCAAAGATCTGTGTAATATACTTATACGGCCCATAAAATCACATATAAAAACAATAATTTAACATCTTGTAATAACAAAAATAATGTTAATTCTTATAGAAAATTATACTCTTGTTACTCTTGATAAGCCATTACTATACAGTATCACATAAGTATTTTTGGCACTGCTCAAAAATCCAGATCATTCACTGTGTACACTTGTTTCAGGTCACATCACGACGGCACATATAACAGATTAAACTACTTTTTTCACTAAAATATAGTTAACATTCCAACATACACCTATTAATGCATTCAAGATTTTACTAAAAATCTTGTCTAGTTTTGTCTTGCTTTTAATTTTTGTAAAGTTTATCATTTTACTTCCTGGTTGGATATAGACTGCAGATATGACACACGTAGAGGTAATACCATAACTGTTACCAAGCAACCATACTGTAAACAAGGACCCAGAATGTCTCATTTACACAACAGTTATTATCAGACAAAGACAAATAGATGACAAGTCCTTTAATTATTTAAATCAAGGATTCAACTGTCACATACATTGTACTTTATGCATTCTGGATAGAACTTTTGGTGTTGATGATTTAGGTGTTTAGGTTTTAGAACTACAGTACTACTTCCTGCTTTTTTGTAAGGCCTACTTTTTTCCAAACTGACACTTGACCAATATAAAACTATGATCTTTTTTCATAAAAAGCTGTCATATGCACTTTAATTGAGATGGGTGGATAAATACACACACACACACACTCACACACACACACACACACACACACACACACACACACACACACACACACACACACACACACACACACACACACACACACACACACTACACTAACTGTGTGCTAATTTGTGAGTCTGTTTCTGAATGTATAGTGTTTATTTGTTTTAATGAAAATACAATACCAATACAACAACTGAGCGAGAGTGTGATTCATCCATTTTCAGAATGTGAAAACAGTTCATTTGATCCAGCACCTTACTCTGTTTGCATCAGAGCAACACTTTAAATGCAGATAAATGACACTCACATTGCAATAGGATTCACATTAATCTACAGGGACACTGGATCCTTTATCCAAACTGCTGAGCACTAAAACAACTTTGTGTTTAACTTGCTTTGTTTAACTTAAATAATGATATTGAAAAGGATGGTTTAATAAATGTAATACAGATGTGTGTGAGTACTTGTTCTGTTACAGAGTAACACTTTTGGTGCATATAGTTTTTTTTCATCCCCTTTACCTGTGACATTATCTCCTTTACCTGCGACATTTATAACAATAAAACAAAATCTAATGTCTCAGATGTGTGGCTTGACACCACTGTCAGAACACCCCAACAGCTGTTTCAAGTTGCTTCCATTTTTGCTCAAATTAAAAATATGTTTTTAATGTTTTTTAAAAAAAAATGTTGAGGCATAAAGATATTACTTGTGATTTCTTTTTTTTTTTTTTTTTTTTTTCAAAGCAAAAATATTGTATGCCAGTTTTAGAATTTCAAGTTTTATCTAGGCCTATATTTGTATTTAAAGGGCATTGCCATATCCTAAAAATTTATAAATTCGCATTTAAAAATGTTACAGTAATAATGCGTTTTCTACTGTAAACTTTCCAGGATGTTTAGGATGTTCAGTTCACGATAATTGAGAGATTTTAGAAAAGAGGAAGCTTTGACCAGAAAGTTTTTAGTATGGGACTGACCAAAGGACTCCACTGCCCTCTGCTGGGCAAGCACACACACTACACTCAGAAGAAAACTGATACTTTCAGGCTTTTATTGCGTTGACATCAGATTAAGAACAAAGGCATCTGGGTGTAATACTGTAAATGAAGAGGGGGTGGTGGGTAATGTAGTCTTAGTCGTCTCCTCCACACAGACTCAGCAGGGCCTTCTGGTAGTCCCCTTTAGTGTGCTCCTGTGGGGCATAACACCAGGTTAGTCCAATACAAAAATACAAACATATACTTTTGCTTATTTTAAAAAAAAATAATAAATTATTAAGGATACAGATTAATGTAAAACGTAATAATCTTCATTGAGGTATTGGTTTGCCTTTAATGTTCCACAATATTGCATTAAACTTATCGATCTTGCATTTATCCCATTACAGATGTTGTATACAAATAAAAGATTACAAACAACATTCATTCTTACTGTGAGAGCAGTCACCATTCCACAGATCTGATCAGTAATCTTGTGGTGTCACCTGCTTACTTCTATGGCGATAGATAACTTTAATGCCATAGTGTGGAACTCTCCTGGCAAAGGAGTGACATGTCCATGGACACAGGCAGGTGGAACAAGCAAATTTCACTAAAACACCAGTCCAGGTATTGACCTCTGAACCATCTGCTCAGAAACTCAGAGCCAAATAATCTAATGCACAAGTCACTGCGAGAGTGACTGCGCCAATGTAATGCATCAAAATAAACCTGCTTTTTGTGGTTACCGTGGTGATGTGGTCAGATACATGTGTCTTACCTGTGCATTAGATTATTTGGCTCTGAGTTTCTGAGCAGATGGTTCAGAGTTCAATACCTGGACTGGTGTTTTAGTGAAGTTCGCCTGTGTGGGTGTGACTCACGGTGATGGTTTGGTACAGGGACCTTCGGTGCTGCCTCTTAAACTCTGTGCGGATCTTCATCAGGTCCACCTCACAGCGGGACACCAGGATCCGGGTCACCACCTTCTCTTTGGCCCCCTTACTCTGCACAGGTCGAGTAATACAGGTTCACCATTTCACACAAGTTTGGATGGAGATTTGAGTACATTTAAGTTATGTTCTTTATGATGTTTCTAATGGTAACTACTTCATTGCAGCTTTTATTTTCAGCAACTGTATCAACATTAGTGTTGTGATACTAAAATTTCAAAGTCTGTTTCAATACTAAGGAATAGACTCTATACAGATTCTGATACCACGATAACATAAAAAAAACACTCTTTTTTTTTTAAATCGTAGTACGTCTTCCAGGTAGGTTCCATAGTGGTCCACGGGCGTAAACTGGTCTATGTGTCTTATACTTGTTTTCATACAGATCAAGATCATTCTAAAGCTATTCAGGAACATTTCATTTCTGTCCTGTGAAAGTGATTTTTATTTTATTGTCGATACACGCTCAAACAAGTATCTAGTTTTAGTTTTGCTTACTATCTGATTTTCGATACTATGTATAATGGGACGCGATGCCTTTAATAATCTATAGAAATGCACTGCTGCCCTCTACTGTTTTCTGAATAGCTTTTAAAAAGTCAAATATTTAGGACTGCCACCGCAAATATTCAACTGCACACTGTCTAACATGCAGAGAGTGAACTTAATTGGAAGGTGTAGTGTCAAATAAACTTCAAACGAGGCATCTGTAGAAATGAACGTGTCATATTCATGATCAGACGTGTCAAAATCAAGTATCAGAAGTACCCAAGTAAGAGTTACGTTACTTCAAAATAATATTACTCAAGAAGAAGGGCAAAGTAGTCCAAGAAATGACTCAAGTAAGAGTTAAAAAAAAGTATTTGCGAAAAGGACTACTCAAGTAAGAGTAACTTAACTTCTGATTCATAGTAAGTAGGAGTAACTAGAAGGACCTAACTTTAAATATTGCACAAAATTTGGCATTTTTAAAGGACAGACAAAAATGAGGGAAAAAAATGAAATCATGCTTATTCTGAAGAAGCAGTACAAGAAACATAAATATTCAAATAATTTCATATTGTCAACATAAAGCTTTTGTCACTTGTAGAGTTACTTACACTGGGAACAATAACGAAAACTTTTACTCAAATAAGAGTAGTTACTTAAATAAAAATATCTCAAGTACACTGAAAAGTATGCAGCTAGAAAAGTACTCTGAAAAGTACAATTTCTGTCAACTATATGTACTAATACTACACCTCCCTGATCATGATCACAATAACTGGGCTCTGTAATATTTAATCTATGAACTGTACTTATGCATTATAAATATATGTGATGTGATGAGTGTTACCTTCATGGCATCGTTGAGTCTGTTGGCAAAGTACAGCTGCCTGTTCTCGAAACACTCCACTGAGAAAGAAAAGGGGAGTTTTAATTTAGCTTCAGTCTTTTATAGGTGCACTATGGAATTTTTCTGGTCACTCCTGCTCCCTGCTTCTCTCCATGGAGATATTTTTTTGCCTAGAATGTTCCACAGTATGGGATTAAATGTGCATTTCTTGCGGTTATTCAGATGTGCCAAAATAACTTGTAGAAATTGCATTCTCACAGTGAGGGGTTGTCTCTCTACAGATCTGGGCTGTACTTGGCCTGATGGAGTCACCTGATCCATAGAGAAGTAAGTCTAATGCCATAGTGTGGAACATTTCAGGCAATGTAAAAACAGCCCCATGAAGACAACCAGGTGGTGGATCCTGCACTAGAAAAGTTACAGAACATGAAGTGCATATGGCAGGTCAGACTACACTTAAACATAGTTACCATGATTGTATTTAAGATTGTAGTAATAATTGCACATAGTTTTCTCTATTTTCAGCATTTTTGGTCAAGTTTCTGATTTTTACTTGCTGGACACAGGCACAGGATATGACATATGCAGAGGTAATTCCAGTTCTGTTATCTAGCAGCCGTTATGTAAACGCTAAGCTCATCTAGTTTACACAATAGTGATTATGGGACAAATAAAAATGCATGACTACATCTTTAGTTTGTTAAATAAAAGTTTAAACTGCCTTCCTTCCACAAAAATTCTATGCATTTTGGATGGAGTTTTCTGTGATGACATAAATAGGGGGGATTCTGTTTTAGAATTCATTGCTACTTCCTGTTCTTTTGTACTTTTCTTCTCAACGTTTTTTCCACAAACTGCTACTTGACCGATGTAAAACTATGATAAATATTTACCACATAGAATCTGTTTTGAATAAATTGTTTTCATATTGTTTCATTGTGAACGAGGATCTTTTTGTCCATGAAAAACTATATGCTGGTGAGAATTATGGCATGATCTTCAGAACATATGAGCTAAACTATGATGTCCTGTGCTGTTATTGGCTGACGTACCCAGAGTGAGAAAGGACTTCTCCAGGTCGCCCTTGACCTCCTTCCTGATGCTCTCCTTCATGTCATACGGGCTGTAGCTCTTGTACCTTTCAAACACTGGTGAAAAATAAAAACAGCATAATAAATAAATGTTGAATGTCAGTGCCATTTCTGAAGCACCCAATAGTGATGCGTAGATTTTTGTATAAACATTTCAGGACTGGAAAAGGCTGCATTCAGTAATGATAGACTTTAGTAGCCTTGTGAAGGCTTTATACATGACCTATCTGTGTCCCCAGATACATGGTAAACATGTTTAAATCAAGTATTGCTCTTAGTGACAACAAATGCAATGTTCATTAATTCTTAGTTACAAAAACATTGGACATGATGCCTGGATTGTCACTTTCAGTGCTGAAATCCAGTTGTTTTAAATGCAAAACGACTCTCTCTAATCTGAATCGTCACAACCTAAACCTCGGCACCTGTAGCCAATCATTAATCAGGGCTACTGCAGCCTCTGCAGCTCAGTGAGTGAATTCTGGAGGTCCTGAACTTTCACATGAGGCATAGCCCATCCATATACTGAGAATGAGAAAAAAAACAGGTGTCCTCTGTCTGCAAGTTAACACATTGACAACACAGGTTCAGCTGTAACTGTAATACCTTGTATAACATACCTTTTTGCAGGTGGGGTACACTCCTCTGGGACATGATGGTGATCCATGTGCCCACGTCTGTGCCCTTCCTCTTCACCCCCGCGTCATACAGAGCCTGATACACAGCATTGCATTACATTTCTATTACCAGTCAGCATTGTCTGCTCCTGTATTTGTGTTCAGTCATAAACCTGGGGATCCTAAAATGATGATTCACAAACAAATCTTTATTTTTAGTTTAAGGTAACTCTGGAGTCCCCAGTGAAAACATATTGATCTAAATGTATTGTCTGATGACACAGTGGCTGTGTTCACGCTCCTGGTTCTTATCTGGGCTCAGTTCAGTCCTGATGTATGTCCTGGCTCTTTTATTCTGGCTCTTGTGAGATTGATATGTGTAGCACTCTGAATAGTCGCAAATATTATAAGAATCCATCTTATCAAGGTTAAGAGCCTTCCTCCTCATGGTGGCATTTCACAGTAGCAAGCAGCAAATAGGCATTTTACATGTTTGTATTTTTGAAAAGGAGCTATGAGACATTTTTTTTAACCTGGAATCAGATTTGTATCTGTTTTTATTAATAACAACTACACAGGGATAGGAGGTAGGGGAAAACAGTTTTGTGTGAGCTAATTGTTGTGGAATTTTGCATCCTCTGCATAGTCTGAGCAAGGACACCTCCAGTTCATTGCTGACATTCTCTGTGATTATGGCATCATCCAACTATTACATAGTTTGTCCTTCAACATTTTCAGTGTCCTTGGTCAACATGTCTCACAGAAGCAGTCTGCTACATACTTCTCATTTTATCTCGGCCACCTTGTCTCCAGCCTGTCCTTCTTAGCTCTTATTTAAACTCCTTGTGTGGAAGCATAGTCAGGCTTGAGTATTCAAGTCACTGGGTCCCAGAGTGATGGTAAATAAATTTGTGCTGCCTCAGACATCCAGAGTCTCATGCCTCTCTTTATAACTCTAGATTGTTAGGACAACAATTATTTTCCCTAATATTAATTATGTCTTTGATGTATTGTAATGTTAACATGTGCTTATTATTCTGTAAAGCACTTTCTGATACCTTGTATACAGATAAAGTGTACAATGATCTACATGTGTGTTTGAACCCACCCGTGCGTCCTCGTCGATCTTCTCATAGTCCACCACATTGGTCGGCTCGTCTCTCTTGGTCTGAGGGGCAGAGACACTGGGGTTGGACCGATGGTCCTCATGTAAAGTGTAAGATTTGTATATCATTGAGCTGAGGGCAGAGTCTGACCTGAACCAGGGCCAATAGCAGTTTGGCAAAGTTTCCTGAAGTGTCTCCAGCCACGTCTTTGTCCAGCTCCTTCTTAAACACTGCACACAACACCACGGATAAGGACATATCAGGAGGACATATGAATGTAAAAAGGTATTTGTTTTGGACATGATTTTTTTCTTTGTTTCAATTACAAATAGGCTACACATTTTAGAAGTTCAACCCATTCTGTGAAAGCATGACTGGTGTGTGCATGGTGGTAGGAGCACGCACTCTCTTTGTAGATCCTCTTGATCAAGGCCATCTCCTCCGTGCTTCTGGAGCAGACGATCTCGATGAGTGTCTCTTCATCTGTGCCCAGGCCCTGTGCACATATCCCTCTTAAATCAATATTAGACTCTTAAATGAATATAGAATTTGTATTTCAAATGTCATAAACCTGATCTATCTCTGACCCTAGGCACAAGATAAACATGTTCAATTTACTGATAACTATTTTAACATTCATTAATTCTTTATTACAAAAACATTAGACATGATGGCCAAGTTGTTATGGTTTTTTTGTCTCTGAAGAAGATTATCCAGTCAGAAAGCAGAAGGAGCCTCACATTAGTCTCTCCATTTGGGTGGGGAAATCCATGTGGTTTAATCCTAAAATGACTCTCTCTGATCTGAATTCTTCCTACCTAAAGCCCAGCACCTGCAGCAATCATTAATTAAGTGCTACTGCAGCCTCTGCAGCTCAGCAACTGAATTCTAGAGGTTCTGAGCTTTCACTCGAAGCATGGCTTGTCCATATACTGAGAATGAGAAAAACTGTGTGTCCTCTATATGCAGGTTCAGGCACTGGTAACCCGGGTTTAGTTGTGTGCATAGTTCCTGTTTTAAACTAATGTCCAGGCCATCTACTCCTGTAATGTGATTTAAAAAGTGCCAAACCTTCATGGACGCTCTGAGCTCACTAGCATCGTACTCTGCAGGGCTCTTAAGCAGACCCAGCATCACAGCCTCAAGAGACCCAGAGAGCGCCCCTTTCAGGGCAGCCGCCATATCCTACAAATACACACAGTGAGGACTGAGGACATGTGAGAACAGGACAGTAAACGCATGTGTCCAGGGGAGCTACCTTCTTAGAAATGCGTTCAAACTCAAAGCTGATCTCTTTGCGTTGCTCCCAGCTGCGGCGCGTCAGGATGTCGATGAGGGTCTGCTCATCCACACCTTCAGAACAGAGGGAGAAGAAGACAAAGGAATGAAGAGGAGACCATTAGGCCCTGTGCATTAATAAAGTATAATCTATCTATTTATCAATCTACCAGAAATAAATGTTTGACATGTTTGTTTTAGTAGGGATGGATCATGCATGTCCCTAATTGTCTAATCCCCAAGTCAATCATGCCCATCCGAGATTCAGCAGTGACTTGACTTATATCTTTGTAAAGTATTGGAGAAGTGTGGATCCCAGGCAAGCAGATGCTCTGACCAGATTACTTAAACATGCAGATGCTAAGCAAACACTATTTCAAGTATGTTTTAATGATCCTTAAATGATTTACAATATGCAAATTAAACTAAACTAAATATATGCCCTCAACCTTTAGTTTTAACAGCAGCGTCGATCCTGGCAGCATCTCGGACTGGGTCAAAGTCTCGGGCTGGCACCACAGTGGGGAATTTAGGCTCCTTTTCCTACAGGGACAGGGACAGAGACAGGAGTCAGAGGTCAGGGGACAGAGGACAGAGGACATGGAGACAGTGAACAGGGGAAAATCTTAGACACTGGCTATGTTTCCACCAAAAATCTGATTTGTGTCAGAGCTATCTTGAAAAATAAAGCGCAATAAAGTACTGCAATAGTTGACATAACCATCCAACATTGTCCAAAATAAAACAGGTCAATATTTGTATTGTCAAATAGCTAGACAAAAACACTGGTACAATAGATAAAGAGTATGCAAAGGAGCAGAAGGGAGGTATAAAAGTGTGTTCATTTGGACTTACCTCTCCATAGGCCAAAGTCAGCTGACCCAGGAACTCGGACACCAGCGCCATGTTTCACCTGCACACACACGCACACAGCCACAGAGAGGGAGAGAAGGGAGTGTTAGGTTTACTGAGCAGGGCACTCAGGCAGGGTGTGTCTTCTGATAAGTACCAAAGATTACCCTTTACCAACCCCAACCTGAACAGAAAGTGACGGTCGTCATGGCAACGACACAAACACCTCAACACATTAAAACAACACACATGTTTTGTTTTACATTAAAACAAAACATCTTTTAATGTAGTCTATAATTAAGCCAAACGTTACATACTGTGGTGTATGTAACTACATATTGGTGGCAGTGAGTTACTAAGCCACAGCTACCCTGGGATTGAAAAACAGATACCTGGCTGCCATTCTGCTCCCATGTGCTTCAATATCCTCAACACACAGTACACTCACACATACACGGTGGTTTAAGTGTCTTACTCAAGGATACAACAACTAGATTCTACCAATTCCTTAGTATCAAAAGTCAATTGCGATACTAAGGAATAGACTCAATACTCAATACTGATTCCAATACAATGATAATAATAAAAATACAGTTTATCTAGACCAGTGGTCCCCAAACTATGGCCCGCCTCCACATTTGGTCCGGCTCCTTGAACAATACCAGAGAGCATTTTGATTTTTTTTTTCATATATGTGTATTTGTATTTGATAATAAAGTTGGACTTTTGCAATAAAATGTTCCTTAGTTATGAACTATTTTCATTATTAACTATTAGTTAGTAACTGTTTCATAAACACATATAACGTTACATTCTGTTCCACCCTTCTGCGGTCTGTGCCCCTATCTGGCAACCCCCAGAAAAAAAAAATCCTAAACCCGCCCCTCTCAAAGAGAACAGAATCATGGCGAAAAGGTTAGGTAAGAGAAAAATTGATTCAGAATGCAGGGCATTTAACCTGAAGTGGACAAACGATTATTGATTGATGATTAGAACCCAGGGAGGGTAATTTGGTTATTATTTATTTCATTAATAGTGTTATTATTTATTTCCTGACTTTTGTTCTGTGAAGAATCCAGAAAGGGTGTTTTGATTATGTGTGGCTTTCTGGAAAATATTTTTTTTATGTTTAGGCACTCCTGCAATCGTCACACTTTTTCTGTTACAAACTGACCCCGGCCCCCCATCAGAGAAGCGAAAAGTTAAGTGGCCCTCACAGGAAAAAGTTTGGGGACCCCTGACCTAGACAATAGAATGCCATTTTCAACATTAAATCGTAGTAGTTTCTTTTATTTTACCATGTGGCCTTATGTCTGTCATCCAGATAGGTTCCATAGTAGCCCATGGTGTATACTAGTCCATGTGGTCAGATACAACTCAAGATCATTCTAAAGCTATTCAGGAAAGGTTCAGTTTACTTTTTAGTAGCAATACCTGCTTAAATGATTATCTAGTTTTGATAGTAGTTTTAGAATCTGACTTTCAATGCTTTTGACAACCTCACATCCCAGGTTCCATACTTGATCAATAGAAAAATGTACATATACACACACACATATATACAGAGCAACGTAGTTAATATATGACACAGAACGCCCAGAATGAACAGTCCTTTACATGGCTATAAATACCTGGAGGCTTTATCTTTATGACTACGTCACACCCAGACTATGGTATTCCCTGTCGATATACAATCTCACAGATACAATGGATCATTATTCAAACACTAAAATTTCCCTTATTAAATGTTATTAAATGTTAGCTGATTACAAGATCTATACAAGTGATATTTATAGGTCTACACAAAATGGATTTTTGTGAGCTTTGTGAGTCATGTTATAATGTTCTTACCTCCTAAAAAACATACCTGGAGTGTATTTGTTTCATTCACGTTTGAGTAATGCTGGATTATTAGTCCATCTCCAAAATTCAAAATACTCCACCTTGATGTTATGAAGCAGTAGTTTTCAAGTTAACAGCTACCTTTTAGCTTAAGTTCAGCAGAAATAGGCAATTCTAGGACTGAAATGATCCAAATGGTTCTAGTGAAGGTGTATGGAGTCTGATAACACAGTGGAGCAATTATTGTATTACCACATGACATCACAAGGTGGACCAGAGTGCTTTCTGTTTGAAAGAAGAACTCAGCTTAAATATGCAGGGCTTGTGTGTTAAATATGTTTGAAACAAAACAAAACTCCAGGTATGTTTTTGATGAGAAAACATTATAGCATAGATCAGAAAATAGCATGATATAGGCCCTTTAATAGAAGTATAAATTACAAGTGAGCAGGTAGACAGAGTTGAGAAAAATATCAATTTGTGATTTTTCTGAAAACATTTAAATTTGATTGTGATTAATCTTGCAGCCCTAGTACAGTGGACATAATTATGCATTTTGGTGACTTACCTGAGAGGAGCAGAGAGTATTGCAACTGTGGAGGGCAGAGGAGAGAAACTCGGAGCATGAGTTGAAGAGGGATTGGTGTATTTAACAACCCCCTGACACACACACAGACACATGCGCAAACGCACAGCCCTGCCCAGGACGTGACTCACACACATGGTCGCATGTATCTGCTACTATCAGGTCTTCTCAAACTAATGAAAGTCGGCTAACTCTTAAGACTGATGACTAATTCAATAAGCCATTTAACTGTGCATTATGTAACTTTTCCGGTCTCCATGGCACTGTTACCTCTTTGCATAGAAATTTTCACTGAATGATTAAATTTAATGATCCAGGTCAACTCTGTGGAGTGCAGAAATTAATTTTCAATTAATTGAACTTTGTCTTTACAACTGTTACTTTTGTTCCATTGATCAACTGACACATGGCACCAGGTGTTTTTGATGATCAGATATCTGTAAACACACACCAATAATCACATTATTGTGTTATTTTTGTGTATTTTTTGGTAACAATAAAATAAAATACATTTTAAAAATATAATTAAATAAGTTAATACATAAGACACTCTCTTAAGAAAAGGCAACAGTGGTTTACAATACTCCTGTCAAATCAATGTAGGTTAAGGTGGTTTAATCTTTGAGGGTGTCTGCAGGAGTAGGAGCTGCATACCACTGGTCAGCAGTACCACACCTCTTCACTGGTATGAAACCAGTGAAAAGGTGTGGTACTGTTGACTTTGACCACTTTCATAAACTTTCCTGTGCTCTTATCACTCCATACCACCACTCCTCTGCTCTCTGCTAATGTCTTCCCATGTGTGTGTCCTCTTGTGTGTCCTCCTTTCCTCCGCTATTCCCTTTTCTTGTTTCTGGCACCGACCTGTAGACTGTGAAACTTGTCTTGTCTTTAGTGGTGACCAATATCAAAATAATATTACAGTCCCAGCAAAGAGTCTTTTCTGAAGTGAAAATATTTCATGGATTTTCAGCTTCCAGTTTATACATGATATTTTGAAGACCCCATTCAAGAAAATATGTTTTGTTTTGAACTGTTAATTGCTATGTCAACAGTGCTAGATTTTCATCACTCTGACAGCCATTTACACAAAGTAAAGTACATTGATCAGATCGAATTAGGCCCAATATTAAATTAAGATTAAAACACACAAAAAACACTATTTATACAATAGAATGTTATTTTCACCATTAAATTGTAGTACTTTTGTATATTACCATTCGGTCTTATATCTGTGCAATCCCTCAGTCGTCCAGGTAGGTTCCAAAGTGGTCCATGGGCGTATACTAGTCTATGTGGTCTTATATTTCTCTAGATACAGCTCAAAATCATTCCAAAGCTATTCAGGAAAGGTTCATTTCTGTCCTGTGAAAGTGACTTTTTAGTATCAATACCTACTCAGACGAGTTTCAACACTAGTTTAAGTATTGATTAGTATCTGTTTTTTGATACTTATGACAACCCTACTTGCAAAATGTATAGAAACAAAAAAAAAACACTGCTAAAATAAATAATAAATAAAATGTCACATTTGATACCTTTATTTGAATTCTATTTTTAAGATACTGTCAAAAGTAGAAAATTACTTTAGGCAGAGTACATCTTTTGCGTTCACTGCAGTACTCCTGTGTTTGTCATTGTCCATTAATTTGATGAGTTCCATTATCAGGGTCCTCTCACAGTGCCCCCTGCTGGTTGTCATACAGCACCTCATCTATCAGCACGTCCCTCTGGTCCACTGGCACCTGCTCACACATCTGCTCCTTGTATGCCAGTGCGATGGTGTAGGGTTTGCCCCGTGGGTGTGCCATGCAGCGCTCCAGATACGTGTCGTAGAAGCCTTTACCTCGCCCCAGACGCCGCCCAGACTGATCGAACCCGAGACCGGGCATGAGGATTAGGTCCAGACCGCCTGATCAGCACAGAAAAGACAGACAAAAAGTTATAGGTATATGATGAGCACTGTTCACTGAGAAGATGTAGAAATATCAACCATTTAGAAATCATTTTAAAATTACCGAATCTGAAAAGAATCTGTATCATCAAAAGTTATCAAAAGTATCAAAAATCAGATACTAATCCATTTCAAAACTAGATACTCATTTGAGCAGGTATCACTATTTTAAAAAGTCACATTCACAGGACAGAAATGAACCTTTCCTGAATAGCTTTAGAAAGATCTTAGGCTGTATCAGAACAAGTATAAGACCACATGGACAAGTGTAAGGTATTTTCTAGCAATGCAGCATTTCATCAGATGCAGAGCAATGTGAGAGACTACATGGACTACAAGGACGGTGGACAAGAAGATAACACCTATGATCTGGTCTTGCAACTTCTTATCTGTCGCCCCTATTCACCAAGGACTGTGTCACCTCCACCCAGAGAGGGCCATAAAACAAGGACATTATTTGACTCTAAAACAAACACATTGTTAGATATTAAAACAATCACATTGTTTGATTTTGCCTAAAGGTTTCGTAAGGTTGTGACAACATGCTGACCTGAAGACGACCTGCCTCTCTCTCACACACACACATTGGGAGACCCTATTTAAGCTGTCAACACAAACATTTCAGGACTCTCTTCCTATCCTTTTCCTGAGAGTCCGGTGCTTCATTGTTCACTTTACCTGCGTGGAACTCATTAAACCCTTCTGACTTTATACTTGAGTCTCTTAGTCCTCTTTGACGCTTGCACCAGAAACGAACAAATTCTTACACTAGTATACACCCACGGACCACTATGGACCCTATCTGGATGATTGAGGGATTACACAGATATAAGGCCACATGGTGATATAACAGAAAGTACTATGATTTAATGTTGAAAATTACATTCTATTCTATAACTGACATATGCACTATGTAACTTTTCTGGAGGAGACTACCGACTGGTTGTCTTCATGGAGATGTTATAGTTTTACCTGGAGTGTTCCACAGTATATTTCTAAACATATCTAATTTCAAGCAGGTGATGCCACCAGTCCAAACTACAGGTCAGATCTGTGGAGAGGCAAGTCCACTATATGTTTTAAAAAGTATTTCTGAGAAAATAAAACACCTCTAATTGAATAAATGTCAAATGGATAAGATTAATGCCATAATGTGAAACATTCCAGGTGAAACCACAACATCTCTATGATTGCAAAGCCCCCACAACAAAATTACATAGTGCCTTTATATTTAAAAAATATCTAACAATTACTAATGAGTTAATATAAAGGCAGTTATCGAATAAGAATAGTGAATCATGTCAGCATTCATTTCTGCTTCTTTATGATTCTGACTGAAGTTCTAGTGCCATCTGCTGTCTTAAGGAGGTATTGTGGAGGTGCCTTTGCGCTCACACCTGAGTCCAGCGCCTCCTCCCGCGGCTCGTCGTGCCCGGGCTGGCGGATGTTCCAGGAGGTGAGCGGCAGGTTGTGGATGTCCTCTTGGCTGCACAGTCGTAGCATGTCCATGTGGTTACTGTTGCGCTCGTACCGCGGGATGAAGCAGATCTTTCCAGCCGCAAACATGTGCGTAACGATGGAGTCCGTGCGCACCTCGTCGTCCATGCTCAGGAACACGGCCACGCGCTCACTGGACAGGTACTTGGGGTGAGACAGCAGCTGGACATAAGACACAATATAGAGGTGAGGACATTATAGGACTCCTACCACATGTGCATTATTACTGTCACTGTACTATCTAATAACCCTGGTACTCTGATAATAATAACGTAAACTGTAAGACTACATATTTATTATCATTCATGCCGAAAATACGGTCTGTGTGGCTGCAGGACAAACAACAGACTGAAGTCCACACGATCACGAGATGTAAACTCGTGTGGACAGACCTCAGACACATGAGGCTTACTTTCTGACACACGGCCTGGGACTGTCGCTGTTTCTCATTCTCGCTCAGAGCCGCTACCCTCTTCTTGATCTCTCTCCGGAGGCTCTGCTTCGCAGCGCGCACAGCGGCTGCTGCTGCTGCCATTGTCTCTGCTGCACAGTGTCTGCTCGGCTCCAGTGTGTCCAGAGCACCACGTCCCTGCCCGCACCGATCAGCTGCGGTACGGCTGCATAACCCAGATCACGGGGTAAACAGGGGTAAACTTGTTACACATTAGCCCAGCTAACTTCTGTTTCTTCTTCTGTTTGTTTGGAGTAAGGATCGTTTCAAAACGCAGTAGAATATCGCCATCTGCTGGCACTACAGCATCTATGCACTTGGCTGACACAGTTGATAATGATTCACTGTGAAGAGCGTGAATCAGAAGTTGTGGATCTAATGAAGTGTGAGGACACTCACTAAATCAGAACTGACTTTTGGCAAATTAGGCTACAAATCATCCTACCAAAACCATAAAAAACTTAGATATCTAAGCCTAAATATTTAAAAGTCTAAAATTGTGAATGTAAAAGGTAAAACTTGGTGTTGATGGCAAAGGCATGTGTGTTCTGGTTTATTATTTAGCTCCCTGACTGGGAAAGTTGCTCCTCCAGATTTCACTGAAAGTAAGGGTGCTGCCACTTGGTCCTACCCAGTCTGGATTTAGTCCAGATCTACTCCATACTCCATGTGAGGATAACGGTGCACCTCATGTGCTCTCTGTCCCCATGCTTAGACCTCAGTGTCTCTCAGTGCAGGATGGCACTGCTTTGCTGAGTCACTGCAGGCTGGTTTGGATTAGTCCTACAGGGGAGGACCCTCAGGCCGCCCTGTGATTGGCTGAGCGCAGAGAAGGCGGGCCTGTCCAAAGTCTAAATCTCACATCTGGAAGTGTTTCTCCTCACTCAGAGCCAGAGGCCAGAGAGGAGAGAGCGCAAACATGTCATTCATCCAGGTACCTTCAGATTGTGACTTCTCCTTCCACAACCTGCCCTATGGAGTCTTCTCTACGGCTGACAATGTAAGTACTGTGCATGGATAGTTTTAGTCTAGTTGGGATCAGGAATGTTTAAATATAGTGGACTGAGGTATTGTCGTGATGTGCCACTGAAAGCTCCAATTACTTACAGGCACAGAGTGTATTTAACATTTTCATTGCTTCACATAAAGTTGCTGTTTTCTTGCTTTGAGTTTTGGGGTTTGAAATGACAAAAATCCCAGGATTCTAAATAAGATTAAATTAGGTATCGGTTTGGTTCACGTGACATTACAACATTATAAAATACCTATAGTTTAAACTGAGCAGGAGGACAGGTCAGCATTCTATGGCGGAATTTGTTCTTTAACTGTTTAATTGCATATATTTCAACTGGTTTATGGTTAATGTATTATTATTGGACTTATCTACGTGAAATAAAAAAACAAAGTTAAACTTTTTCTCTGTCAGAATAAATAAACAAAAGGGAAACTTTGTAAAGTGTCTTGCCCGAGGACACAACATCACTATGCTCTAGTCAGATATGAGATTGTACTGCCAGCCTTCAGGTTTATAGGTGAACTGCAGCATCCTAATTATTCACTGCAATGAGTTTATAAGTGTTTTTTACAGTTCCCAGAGACCAGTGCAGTTTTGCCATGATCGTAAAGCTAACAACAAATAGCATGCTAACCTGCACCTCCTGATTATTGCACAATAAAATGCTTTCTAATGAGATACAGACATTACACAACAAACTTATTTTGATCTCAAGAGTTGCTTATACAATATATCTGTACTGGTAAGACAAATATTACTCTCTACAGCCCAAACATCGCATTGGCGTTGCCATTGGAGACCAGATCCTTATCCTCAGCGTGATCAAGTCCCTGTTCCAAGGTCCAGTAATGGCCAAGCACCAGGATGTCTTTGAGCAGGTGAGCAGATGTCCAACTTCGTCCACCTTCTCTGTGTGGACTTAACATGTTTGAGGCAGGGACAGTATAATGACGGCTTCGGTCCATAGGAGACACTCAACGCCTTCATGTCCCTGGGTTATGAGGCCTGGAGGGAGACCAGGAGGACACTGCAGACGCTGCTTTCAGCCAATCACAGCACTTTGAGGGACGACTGCGACCTGCAAGCCAGGTCAGCACAGAATGGACAGTCTATATCGCAACATATATATGGGTTTCATAGCAGTTATGCAGTTCAAATCAAAATATGATATCTTTTGAATGGGGATAAGTTCTCACACAGTTCTTGAAATCAGGAAGGAATCATTTGCCTAAAACCCACAAATGTGAACAATGAGCATAGAATTCAACTGTTGTCTCTCTCTTAGCGTAGAGATGGGGAGAGTAGCCAGTAATACAGTTACTTTAAAATATTTACTCAAGTAGAAATTACAAAATGTGATCCAAGAAATTACTCAGTTAAGAGTAAAAATTATTTGCGGAAACTACAACTCCAGTCAGAGTAATTGTCTGAACGCAACATCAGATTTGTAAGTTGCAACAATATAAGAGTTACAGCTTTTTAGCTTTTTTTTGGCTTAGATTTGTTTTTTCTCGTCTGTAAATAGATATGTAATAAATACTATGACTAGTGACTACTCGTATGCCAAAGCTGAGTTCTGATAACATTTGTGCATGTGCAGAGCGTTCATTCCTCAGAGCACTGCCACCATGCACCTCCCAGCTCATATTGGTAAGTACCTGTGTCCGTTCTGTTCACACTTTAGTCTATCATCAATCCAACATCTTAATTATCCGTATTAATTGGTCTTGCTTCTGTCCCGTCTCTCCAGGGGACTACACAGACTTCTACTCCTCCCGGGACCATGCGACCAACGTGGGGATCATGTTCCGCGGCAAAGAAAATGCTCTTATGCCAAACTGGTATGTTCTTTAAATGTTTTTATATAATTTATTATATTATTATTTAATAATAATTATTATTTTATTTAATATAATAATTCTGCTATATTTATCTTGGGCTGTGTGGCAGGCTGCGGTTGCCGGTGGGGTACCATGGCAGAGCCTCCTCGGTGGTGGTGTCTGGGACCCCCCTACGGCGCCCCTCTGGACAAATGAGACCAGACCAGAGTGAGTAGAGCCTTAAAGGGACATATTATGTGAAATCAACATTTATGAGCTTTTAATGTGTTTTTATGATGTTCCATCATTATCTTACTTTTATTTCTGTTGATTCATGCATGTTTGAATATTCCGGTATTGTCCTGCATTTGAGGCGTGAGTGCTCAGAAAATTTCTGTTTTTACCTGTCCCCAATTACCACCCACAACTCTGTAAATTCAGACTCTGGGTCCCATACATGGTTCAGAAAT
Organism: Periophthalmus modestus; assembly: GCA_019594935.1. Lineage (NCBI taxonomy): Eukaryota > Metazoa > Chordata > Actinopteri > Gobiiformes > Gobiidae > Periophthalmus > Periophthalmus modestus. The sequence continues at coordinate 19,808,114 of JAIEZT010001214.1, forward strand.
GTCACATAGACATATTTTCAAAAATAAAAATACATAAATAAAAATCTACTGGTTGCTATGAGGGGGCAGAGCCACTCAATACAGCCACTGAAGGACCTGTTCCCATTAAGGTGTTTTAGAGAATTTTACTAGTCAACAAAATGATCTATTTGTTTATGTTTTCATACAAAGTACCTAAAAAAAAGCATATTTCATTCATTAAATTAAAAGTCATACATACTCTCACCTGACCTGAGATTATAGACATTTGTTTTCAAGGTTTAGACCTGGTTTAAGCCAGATTTAATGATGCACACATTAAGTCATGTTAAGCAGTACAGAGTGTGAGAAGTGCATTGATCTGACTGTAGCTGTGACTGTTTCAGGTAAACCTCCGGTGTTTGGGCCGTCCAAGCAGCTGGACATCGAGCTGGAGATGGTGTGTACTCGCAACACCTTTACACTCCACCTAGTCTCCATTTTTGATTTGACTTCATTTTGTCTTATTAAATACAAATAAGAAATGCTCTCAGTGCTACCTCCCGAAACATAAACAACACAAACTTTTAACGATTCCCTTAAAAAAAAAAAATTATTCGTTTCAAATTCCTCCAAGACAGGACTAAAAACATATTTATCCTAATTATTCAAAGTCTCAGCTGGTCAAGCAGTTGTCTAATGACTGGAATATTATCAGTTCAAATCCTGCACCTGCCCATTTAGCCTGTTGCTGTGGTCATCAGGCTTGTTTACCAGCTGAGGCTTTTTAGACAGAATAATAATAATGCAATATAATAATGTGCAACTGGCAATATTTCCCACATTCGACCTGAAAAAAATGCCTAATTTTCTCTAGTTTGACAATTTTGGTGAAATGTATAATTTTACTTCCTGGTTGGACGTGAGCTGGTTGGCTGATGTGTCATATGTGGAGGTAATTCCATAACTGTTACCTAGCAAATATAATGTTAAAAAGGACTGAATCTAAATTACCCAATAGTTATGATTGGACAAATAAAAAAGAAGAACAAAAGAAGACCTTGTTTTTTGGGGTTTTTGTAAATTAATGTTTAAACTGCCAGAAAAATGCCATCCTTGCTCATAAACCGTCCCTGTATTTTTCGTGTTGATGACATAGTTAAAGGGATTCTGTTTTGGAATGCAGCGCTACGTCCTGTTTTTTCAGTACTTTTCTTTACAGTTTTTACCACAAACCTCCACTTCACTGATTAACTATGATAAATATTGACCAAAGGTACTATCCCACCAAACCAAATAATAATTAGAAAAACATGAAAACTTAGTTTTTTCTCAAATGTAAAACAACCTAGAGCTGAAATATGATCCGAAAATGTGAAAACTCCTGTTATTGTCAGCCCTGGGTCCATTGTTGCTATAGAAAGTAGTTTAGCACTACCAAGAGAGGAGAGTGAATGAATAATAGACTGGTGAAAATACGCTTTGAGAAGCTTGTCAAGTGCAATATAAATCTGAGCCATTATTATTCTCACGATTCACTTTGTTCCAGAGGAAGTGAACAGAATTCTGAGTAGAATCGTGTGGTAGTTATTTCCTTTAAGCACCAAGAAATCTGTCAATATCTTAATGCTGCACTATGTAACTTTTCTGGTGGAATGTCTGCTATCTGCTTGACTCCATATGTTGATTTGCCTTGAATGCACCACACTATATCATTACGCCTATTCAGTTACAGGTATTTATATTGGTCGAATATATATTGAAAAACATGCATTCTTGGTGTCAGTAGCGTCTCCTCTCCGCAGATCTGATCTGTAACATGGCCTTGTGGTGCTTTTCTCCATGAAGATAGATAAGATTAAGGCTTCACTTTGGAGCTTTCCAGGCAAAGCAATAAAATCTCCATGAGACAAATTGTTGTAGGTAATTTATTCTGTATGGTGTGTGACTTGAAGACCCCTGTCCCCTCTGTGCTCTGTCCACAGGCCTTCTTTGTGGGCGGGGGGAACCGTCTGGGAGAGCCCATCCCTGTGGAGAAGGCACATGAACACATCTTTGGCATGGTCCTGATGAATGACTGGAGTGGTACGCACCTTTACATCCAAACATATGGAACACACTTTCAGACAAGTGTGGGAGGGCATACTGTATACAATATAAAATGTATATCCATGGATAAAAGTATATAAGGAAACCCCACTTCAATTACGTGAATATTTATCTGCATTTATAGTCTATACACGTTTTTACACTATTTACAGTTACTAATTGCTAATAAAAGGAAATATTATAAAACTTATTATTAGTCATTTTAGGTCAGATTAGCTCCTTACATACACTATTTCTAGTTACACGTCATGGATTATCAATGTTACACTGTCCAAAGTATGCTGAATAGTATCTTTTCCACATTATCAGGTGGTAGAACCTGCACCAGTGAAGTTTTCTAGTACACATTTAAAGAGAAAACCTAAGGTAGTTTTAACTGATTTTAAAAAAGAACTTAAATACTTGAACATTACTCATTACTTAGTGCAAAGTAATCTGAGTACTCTAATGCAATTTGTTGTGCATCCAATTCACTAGCCATTAAAGCTGTATCATGTGTCTCTGCTTCAGCGCGGGACATCCAGGCATGGGAGTATGTTCCTCTGGGCCCGTTCCTGGGGAAGAACTTTGGCACCACCATCTCTCCATGGGTCGTCCCCATGGAAGCGCTAATGCCCTTTGCAGAGCCCAACTCGATCCAGGTACAACCCCTTCTCCTGAGGTCCTGGTGGGGCTACAGGAGGGTCTGATCTAGGTCTGACTCTGCTGCTGTCATTTCAGGACCCAGAGCCCCTGCCTTACCTCCAGCACCAGGACCCATACACATTCAACATCAACCTGTTTGTGGCAATCAAAGGTGGGTTAACTTTAGGAGAAGTATTGCGTAAAAATTGACTTATTTTACACAATACGTGATTTAAAGTCCATATGACAGGTTAGACTACTAATTTCTTTAAAACGGTTAACATCATCGTATTTAAGATTTTACTTAAAAAAAAAAAAAAAAAAAGAATTCCTAGTCTTTTCTATTTTTGTCATTTTTGGGGAAAGTTTGGGGAAGTTTATACGTTTACTTTCTGGCAGGACACGGGTAGCACATAGAAATCATAGAAGTCGTGCCAGTGCTCTGAACCATGGAGCATGTTCTGACGGAATGTCTGCCATATTGGAACAGGACACTTGAGCATTCACCCCTAAGAATTAATGCAATTAGAGGTCCATCAAAGATTTGTTCCATTAAGGTTTCCTCATATTTTAGATTTTGTATCAAAATACACTGTGTATATCTTTTATTTAATAATGTTGATTTGGATTTTTTTATCTTAATTTGATTTTAATAGCAACAACTCTCAGAATATAAAATACAGCATCTGGAATGCTCCCTCAAGTGGCCACTAATGTATACTACACTTAACAGTCAGTCCCCTGTCAAAATGGATTTAATCAAATATTTATGAATTTATGAATGACGAGGACTGAAATCAATGGTAACAATAGTTTTCTGCTGCTTATGGTTTGTTTTGTTAGCTTAAATGCCTTTAGTACCAATATAAAACTTTATTTGGTAGTCTATGTGGACAACAGATATGACATACATAGAGGTATTTTACCTAGCAACCATAATGTTAACAAGTCAGTACTGTCCACTCTGGACAGAATTCAACTTTAAACATGAATTGCAAATCTAACGCAATCACAATAAATCACAATAAATCACAATTTGATTTTTTCCCCCAAATTGTGCAGCCCTTTACACGGGCAATTTGAATGAATATATTGCCCAAATATATGGCAACAATGTTTTATTCATTCATACAAGTCTGAGTAATCCTGTTCATAAAATAGGCTATCACAAAAGCCATACATCATTCTGCACTCAAATAGTGTTTACACAGACAGCAGATGTTTTTCAATCACGACTCACCCCCAATGCTGCCAGGAGATTTATTTCTTGGGATCTTTGCCAATGTAAAGGTGCCAAAAGTTTGGTAATAAGCGGCAATAATGCATTAGCTTTAGTAAATTGTCCTGCACAATACCTAAGGACATTCATCACAGGACAATGCTAGGCCCTGCGCCAGGTCCTCAAGGTTTTCTGAATATCTCTCTCTGCTCTTCACCTCTGTATCATACTTGTATATGTCCTTGTATAATAAAGAGTTTCTAGTAGATTCCACAAAGAACTTTATTTTTAGCTATTGAATTATTACCCTCAGAAAGTACCCTAATATTGTGCACTCTGCAGGAGAGAGGATGGCACAGGCTTCAACCATCTGTCGGTCCAACTTCAAGGTTAGCACTTCATCTTCACTATGGCTATGTAGATCAAGTAGTTATCAAGTCTCCTATTAAAGGTGCACTATGTTACTTTTCCAGTGAGGGGTTTGCAATTTGCTTATCTCCAAAGAATGTTTCACAGTATGGCTTTAAACGTTACAGTTTGCATTTATTCAGTTGCAGGTCGCTAAAAATACTTTCAAAAACATGCATTTTTACTGTGAGTGGGCTCACTTCTCCACAGATCTGACCTATAACTTAGCCTGGTGGCATTACTTTCATGTCTCCATGGAGAGTTTGAAGACATATTATACTTTTTTTGAGTATTTACTATTAAACACATAACATACATGGATCATTATTTGACATTTTGACGTTCATTGTGAACCGCATTCCTGAGCCATTGATTTTCTGTTCAAAACATGACATTTTTGAACCTTACATGTATGATCCTAAGTTTGAATGTTTTCTCTAGTAAATACAGAGCAGTGGGCAGACGTAGGGAGCTGGTGAAACATACATTTTCTGAGTTATAGTATGGTTAAAGTTGATAGAAGTCGATTTTACACAACATGTAACTTTTAAATTTAACTTTAATGCTTGCATGGGACCCACAATACACACTTCTTCAATACTTTACAAAGATGTGAATGGGTCTCTGGTGAATCTCCACAAGTTCAAATGGCCTTGTAAGGAGGCAATAAAAAAAGGAAAAAAAAATATCACCAGGGAGTGAAAAACAGCATAGTTTTGCAGAGTCACTGAGCGAAGCATTAAACTGCCTCAAGATGTGACAGAGGGAGTGGTGACGAGACTGATATTCCTCTGTATAAAAAAAATACAAGAAGATATTATTCTGGATTTGGCAGGAAACTTTAATTCCAAACATTTCAGCCAAAGCGATGACATCTCCATAGAGACAACCAGATCAGAAAAGTTGCCTGGTGCACCTTTAACAGTCTCTTCTGTTTGACTAGTTCATGTACTGGACCATGAAGCAGCAGCTGGCCCACCACACTGTGAACGGATGTAACCTGCGTCCTGGAGACCTGCTGGCCTCAGGCACTATCAGCGGCCCGGTCAGTACTCTATACGTCACTCTTTTGTCAAGTAAAAGGTTATTATTGTACACCACTGTTTATCAGATTAAAGTAAAAAGTAGAATAAATATAGTAAAATAGTGAACATGCTATTTGAGTATTAAATTTCATTAAATGTCTGAGATAAAATACATTCAAAAATACAAAAAAAAAACATGTGATATTCAACATTGTCAAGACTTTTGTCAATTTATGCTGGAAGTAAACCAGAACTGGAACTAAACCAAGTCTTCATCAGGACTAATCTGGGCTCAAATAAGGACCAACCTAGAACAAATAGTATTTATATATAACTGTATTTATCTTGTGGTGTAGGAGCCCGAGAGCTTCGGGTCCATGCTGGAGCTGTCCTGGAGGGGCTCAAAGGCCATAGACCTGGGGGGAGGAGAGAGCCGCACATTCCTGAAGGATGGAGATGAGGTCATCATCACAGGTCAGTCCTTCTGCACACCATTCATGACCTTTAACCTATGAACCCATTCACACTGTCTGTAGTGTCTGCAGACTCCAACAATGTTATGTGTATTGTGGATTGTTCCATAGTAGGCATTAAATGTAGAGATATTACATTAACTAGTAGTAAGAAATCTGTATTTTTATACTGTATTAATATGCTACGGGATCATATGAACACAACTTACACAACACAACACATTTGACCGGTAATAACTTGTATTATAGCTTAACTGAAGCCTGTGATCATTGAGTACATCGTGTTCCCAGCATGCGGGCCTACTCTAGCTGTGCTGTTATGTTGTGTACAGGCTACTGTCAGGGCCCTGGGCACAGGGTGGGCTTTGGCTCTTGTTCTGGGCTCATCCTCCCAGCTCTGCAGCCCTGAGTCTACCTCACAACACCACCTCATCTTGGGACCAGACCAGAGACTGGACGGGAGACCAGACCAGAGAGCAGAGGACCAAAGCAGAGGAGTAGATCACTAAGGGCTGTCTCACATTAAAATGTTACTGCTGTTTGACAATCAGTGTTACTGAAGTTTGATAAAATTTATAATAAAACATGTATTTTTAGTTCCTTGTGTTGCTCTGCTTTGTTAACATGTAAATATGAGAAAGGTTGGTCCCAGAATTAACGACCGTCTGCCTTCTAATAATTGAACTGGTTCAGGCAGACCTAACACCAAAGGGAGTTCCTCAAACTGTGGTATGTGTACAACTAGTGGTACCTAGGACGCTCTGCAGTTTGAGTATTTATCGAGTGACCATTTTGTAAATGATTCTGTCCTTTGGCTTAATCCCAATTTAGAACTATCCTATCCATGTTTTAGTCTCAATTTAGACCTGGTTTGTCACAAGCTTGTCACTTTAAGGTGGGGAAAAGCTTTTCCTCTGTAACCATGTTTTTATGAATAGCTATAGGATGTACTTTCAATGGCCATTTGACGTTACTGCTCTGTAAACTCTTTGCTTCAACACATCCTGTTTAAAACCAGTCTCTATTAGGGTTGTCAAAAGTATCAAAAATTAGATGCTAATTGATATTAAAACTAGTATTGAAACTAGATACATTTAAGAAAGTATCAATGCTAAAAAAGTCACATTCATAGAAGAGAAATGAACCTTTCCTGAATAGCTTTAGAATGATCTTGAGCTGTATCGAAACAAGATACATAGATTAGTATACGTCCATGGACCACTATGAACCTACCTGAACAACAGAGATTACAGATATAAGATCGTATGTGGTATTGGAATCAGTATTAAGTAACAAGTTTATTCCTTGATATCAGAATCAAGTTTGAATCATGACAACACTAAGTGCCATGACATTACTGCTCGTTTTACTCCTTGCTTCAACACATCCTGTGTAAAACCTAATCCTCATAGACCCCAAGGACCCAGAACAAGGAGCCAGAGCTCATAGCATCATAGCGATAGCATCAGAACCCTGGTTAAAGACAGCCGCGTCTATGGAGATGACAGCTGTTTGATATGCATTACATTGCCTCATCATGAGCACTGTACAGAGGATCAGAGCTGACCTTGAAAGCCCAGTGGACCTGAGTGAGCTGAATACACCCTTGAGAAGGACCCGAGACCAGATCTGAGGAGCATTCACAGACGCAATAATGAGACACAGATTTGGCTTTATTCTTGTGTTCACATTTGCACAGATACAACAGGAGCAGGCATTATTCTTAAGTTACAGACCCTTTAAAAGTTTAGAAACAGAAACACTGCAAATACAAGATGGAGGTAACTGGTGGCAAAAGTGAAGCAGAACATGACATGATTTTAATGAAGAAACTGGAATTATCTTGCTGGGGATCGAGAATACACACTTCAATACTGTACGAAGGTGTGAGTCTGGTGACTGCTAAGCCTCCCCTAAATCAGATATGACTACTTTTAAGTAAAATATCCAGTGCTGTGAAAAAGTACTTAACCCCCTTACCAATTTCTTACATTTTCTGCACTGTTATCACTCTTAGCCATTTCAGATCATGCAAATTAAATATTAGACAAACACAAAATGCAGTTTTAAGAGTTTATTTTATTTATTAAGGGAAAAAAGTCATCTGAACCTACATGGCATGTGAAAAAGTATTTGCCCCTAAATCTAATAACTGGTTGAACCACCCTTAGAAGCAACAACTGCAGTCAAGCGTTTGCAATAACTGGCAATGAGTCTTTCATATCGCTGTGGAGGAATTTTGGTCCACTCTTCTTTGTGGAATTGTTTTAAATCAGCCATAATGGAGGGTTTCCGACCATGAACCTCCTTTGTAACGGCATTTTTACTCTGGAAATTCAATATTATTGGGTATTTCATGTCATAATGATTTCAAATCATTAGTATTTAGATCTGATATCAGTTTATCATTGAAAATGTTTTATTGTCATCTTTATTTTGCCTCCAGTCACCTCCATTCCAGATGTTTGAACATTCTGATGATATAGTATCTTAAGGGGTCTAGTTTTGCATTGATAATCTTCATTGTACCCTTTACATCACCACAGCTTGAGACATACTTCATTGAATTCAGTCACATAATATGGGTGTGCAAATATTTTATAGAGAAGACAATTTAAAGGTATTGTGCTACAACAACCCTCAGTGAGTAAACTTAAAGGCACTTCAGAACATGCATTTCATAATCATTCAAAGTATAAAGGTTTTGGACTCCTTCAGTATAATGAGACCGGGACTACGACCAGACGTGGCATAAGTCTCCTCAAATGGACTGGAGAAAGATTTAATTACTATTTAGGGCTATTCATGAATGATTGTATAATATTTGGATGAGTAATAGATTCATACTTACGTTTATTGTGTGTGTGTGTGTGTGTGTGTGTGTGTGTGTGTGTGTGTGTGTGTGTGTGTGTGTGTGTGTGTGTGTGTGCGTGCGTGCGTGCGTGCGTGCGTGCGGGCGGGCGTGCGTGTGTGTGCAATCTACACATCAAATGAAAGTTACAGCAGCGTTTTTACAGAAAAGCCAAAAATGCGGATTTGGACTTCACTCACCTTTGAGGCTCTGATTCTGTCAAACATCAACATATTCCACAAAGTTAGTCTCATTCTTTCCGTACAGGTCCAGAGAATATAATCCACTGAAGAAATCATGTCCACAAAATAAGTTAGATCCTCCATGTCCAATCTGCTGCAGGAAAGTATTCCTCAAGCAAAATTTGGTCCATCACTTTTTTGCATTTCTTTGGTCGATTTCAAGCATAATAAACTTAAGACAGCGCCGACTCTGGCCGTGTCTCAATTCACCAAAAAATCACCAAAGTGCCCTTAAGTCGCATTTAAGTCGGGCGGGTACTTCGACTTGCACTTCGAACAGTACATCTAACGGTGCATGTGACGAATTGAGACGAGGCCTTTCTTCCTCAGAGCTAAACACACGTGTTAGCTTCTGATTCACACCAGTGTTGTCCAATAAGGTGGAGGTTGTGTGTCACTGGAGCCGCAAACAGCGAATCAGTGCTACATGTGACTGAAAGTTTACGCCCCACTCTCCCCCGTGTAGAATCAACCAATCACATCACACACGTTTAGTGACGTTTTCTCCTTACAGCCAATGAGCAGTGAGTACGTGTGTGACATGCCGAGATTTTCCGTAAACAGACGGACTTTACCGAGTAAACGAAGCGCGTTAATGCGGCGCATTCTAGGCGCTGTTGTTTTGCTTCTAAACATGATGAAACGGGCAAAACGGACAAAACAAAGGAAGTACGCGATCGAGGACACTGTGGATGTTTGTACAAGTTAAACTACAGGCATCTCTGACCCGGAGCGGTTCGTGTCAAAGAGTGAAGATGAGAGGAGAGGAGTTTATTTTTGATGGATCAGATGCTGTTCTCGATCGGTAAGCGTGTTTTATTCTGCTATTGACATGACTGTAGGTAAATATATCTCAAGTGTGTGTCTCTAAAATGCTGTTTAGCTAAGGCTACACACAACACAATCTACATTCAATAGTTTATGTCACTTACGATGAATATTTTCGGCTCAAGTTTGTCAAACAATGCAGGATATTTGTCTCGTAAATGCGCGTGTATGTTGCTCGTGTTTTGCCCTCGGACCCACAACTTTTTTTCGGCAGACTCTGCCACCAGAACAGGCACAGACAAGTGTCATAGCTATGACAGAGCGCCCCCTTGTGAGCAAACTCCAAAACTAGCATCTAAACGTTGTATTGAAACCAGAAACATGAGGCAGTCTGGTGCCGTAAAGATGATTATAATCGTGCGCGATGATCACGATTACGAAAAATTGCGGACCGTTTTTTATCGCGATTAACGCTATTATCGTATATCGTCCCATCCCTAATTGTAACTTGATCTAGTTTGCTTCATTGTGTGTTTCTGAGTACTTAGTTTGTTTTTCTTATCTTTTTCAGACACCATTTTTTGGACCCTACTCAGACTGATCACTTCAGCCTCTGACTCAGCTCCTAACATCAGCTGTGAAGTATCAATACACAGCTGCATCTAATACAAGAACAATCGTAAACAGTCACATCTTTAGCACTTTTCTACCTAACAAAATAATGTGTTATTTTAATTTGTCAAATTATAGCTATTGAGTAAATAAAGCTTTGGTCCTTGTTTGTTAGGTAACTGTAAGGAAATTGCCTCAAGGTATGTCACCAATGAGTTATAAAGACCTTATCATTATATGCCACATCTGCAGCCCATGTCCAACCAGAAAGTAAACTTGCAACCTTATAAATTTTATCAAACATTGTTAAATGAAGGAAGACTAGGCAAGACATTTAATAAAACTTTAAACATGGCTATGTTGACTACATCTAATTGAAATGCGTAGTCTGATCTGTCTTATGCATTTTAAACACAGAAGTGGCATTCTGCTTTGATGTGCTCTGATGCATTGTGCAGCATTTTGGTTTATAAAGTTGATGTTGACTGTTCTTGGACTATCTTAAACTCACAGGGAGAGTAAAGGGACTTTGCATTTCGGCTTGTGCTGCTGTCTGGAGGAATGTGGTTTTGTGCCAGACTTATGGATGGCACCTGGATCTATGGCTTAGGACCAGGACTGTCTCCTCTCCACCAAGTTCAACATCAGGGTTCAGATTTTACAGGGCTATTGGATTCTCTTAATAGTTCTCTTCATAGTTTGGGTCAGTTTGCTCTTATAACGTATAAACTTTTACCATTGTCTAATCAACACCTAAAGATATTTAATCATTTCTAATAATTTCCTTAAAATGCATTTTACACATTAAATTGTACTTAAAGCCACAGTATGCAACTTTTTTGCAAAAAATAAACTAAAATAAGAGCCTTTTTTTTTCCTTTTCATTTTGGTTGCGTTCATAACTCTAAAAAAAAAAAGATTGAGCTGTTTGAATCTCCACAAACTCTTACTTGACCCGGAGGAGGCCCTCTTCCTACCCATGTCAAGTGAAATGCCACCTCCAGAAAGTTACATACTGTACCTTTTTAATATTTTGAATTCATTACAGATTTGTTGTTCCTAGCTCAATATATTGCCGCTTCTTTCTTTGATTTATTTACACATTTTAAAGTAATAGCTACTTTATTCAAATCCACATATTGGATATCCTAAACCTAAAACTTATTGATTTTTCAAATGTATGTGCCCCAAATATGTGCAGTGTTACATGCAAATATGTACAAATTTGGTCATTTCTACAGATAAATTGCATTAATCTTATTTTATGTAAGTTAACTACATAAAATGATATAAAGTGATATCTCTAAATTGAGGTGTTTTTCCCCCCTATTGACTTGCACCTTTAAATATTTACCACAGTCCTTGAGTTTATGAAGGAATAATATAGATGTGTTCTGTAAACACCATGGCAACATATCGTCTCAGTGTGTAAACATTAGGGAAGATATCACAAGGCAACCATTATCAGTTTGTCATGCCACATTGTCCAGATTGTCCATACATGACTGTGGTGGAGAGCTACTGGACGCCTCATTCATTTAGCATCAGAATCATTTTAAATGACTGAAGTAGCCTGGTCCTCTTATCCCTTTATCCCTAATTTAACAAAAGCTTCTAACCTGTTCATTTGTTTTCCTCATACTTGGAGCTGTCTTTGTCATTTTCACCTTTGAATAATTACACAAGCACAGCTCCTCCCAGGTATGGGCGTGGTCAGTTGTCCAGGTGTTTGTCTTTCCTGGTGTGGGTGAGGCCAGTACTCCTCCTAAATGCAGGCGTGGTCAGTCATCCAGGTGCTGCTCCTCCCATGTGTGAGCAGGGTTAGTCATGCAGGTGCTGCTCCTCCCAGGTGTGGGTGTGGTCAGTCATCCAGGTGCTGCTCCTCCCACATGCGAGCGGGTTCAGTCGTCCAGGTGCTGCTCCTCCCAGGTGTGGGTATGGTCAGTCGTCCAGGTGCTGCTCCTCCCAGGTGGAGGTGGGGATGGCGCTGTAGGGATCCACAATGACTTTGGCACAGCGGATGATCATGGCGACCAGCAACAGGCACAGACAGCCAATACAGGCCAAAGTCAGTCCCTGATCCACATCCAGGACATCGGGCTCTGCAGTGCCGCCCACCTCCATCACCTCCATGAGCGCTGCCACGGCAACCCGCTCGGCTGCCATGCTGCCACCCTGCCAGTACACACACCATAGGGACTTTAGTGAGAAAGTAACCGTCAATACTAGGGATGAAAGATTAACCATAATCATATCAAAACTCCAATATTAATAGATGCAGTAATTGAATCACACAGGTTGCAAATTTCTAAGTATCATAATGTCCTCCACAAATAAAGTATCTCGTGTTATTCTGCATAAAAGCAGCTAACTCCGTAGATCCGATCTGTACAAACATGTGATTCTTGTATTACCTTCTTAGTTCATATTTCAGTCTTTTTGTTAATACTTCTGCGCACAATCAAAATATGAACTTTGAACAGAACTCTATTATTAAAATATAAATGGAAAATGCGATCGCAATTGCATGAAAAAATCAGCAGAAAAATTTCAGTTTGATATTTTTCACAAATAGTTCAGCTCTGCTCTATACTGTGTAGCACTGCAAAATCTGTCTCCAGACTCTCTGAAGCTACGCACCATTAGCCCAGCAGCTCTGTGTAGTTTTCCATTTAAAGCAGAGAGATGCTATCTGTGTGAGCTGAGGGAGGAGTGTCAGACCCAGTGGTGAATGACTGCATCTGGCCTCTTCAATCAGAGAAACCCGAACTTCATGGAACTAAATTAATACAGTTTATAGTGAACGTTTCATCATAAACTAACCTCTTCACTGCTGAAGAGGCAGCTTGAGATGCAGTTACTGGGCACTTTGTCAAGTCTATTTTCTGCAACAATGGTTTTCAGACCTTTTATAGGACTGTATTTCTTTTTGTATTATTTGAGTAAAAGCTACAGCTACATGGGCAAAAAGTACTCCAGTGTCCCATGACAGAATCTGCTTAAAGAAAAGTAGTGAAGTATGCATTTAAGAATGTACTTTAAAGGCCATGAAGTAAAGTTTTGTTTCATGTTATAACATTATATCCTCATCACATACATACCTGGAGTTGTGTTTTGTTTCATTCACACATGTTTAACACACAAATACTGCATATTTAGACAGTGTTCTTCTCTTAAACTGAAAACACTTTATTCCACTTTGTGATGCCATTGAATGGTTATACAGGAAGTGCTCCACTGTGTTTTTAAACACAAACCTTCACTACAATTATTTGAATAATTTGCAGCCTTGGAATTACCAGACTTTGAGGCTACTATTGTTATAGCCTTGTTGAAACTTCTTCACTTCCCAGTACACCAGAAGTTATTTAAACTTTCGCCAGAAGATGTGTAAACTTTGAAAGACAACAACTTATGGTTATTCTAGTGTATAGTAAATCAGTTTAATTGAGGCTAAAAATAGCAGTTAACTTCAAAACTACTACTAGACATCACAAGGTGGAAAAGATCATTTTGCACTTTGGAGATGCAGACAACCCAATAATAATAATAACCCAAATTACTCAAGCTTGTGTGAATGAAACAAAACACAACTCTGGATATGTTTTTGATGAGGTCATAACATTCTAACATAGCTTAAAGCTCACATGAGTCAATATTGGTAATATAGGACTTTTAAGGGTACAAAGTATTTTGGACAGAATTCGAGATCTAATAAAGCATCAAATATATGTTTTTGATTTGTTTGATTTGTTGCCTTTATTTATTATTATAGTATAAGCTCAAAATGCTTTGTTTCCACCTTGTAATGTGCCACCTTGTGTGAAGCAATAGTTTTTTACCTTTTGTTCAGAAGAGATTTCAGTAGAGACAATTCCAGGGCTGAAATAACTGAAATGAATCTAGTAAAGGTGTATAGAATTTAAAATACTTTGAAGTACTTCCTGTATTACCACATGACATCACAAGGTGGAAAAGAGTGTTTTCAATGTTCATTTGGGAAATTACTAAATTTGTAAGGATTGTATGTTAAACGTGTGTGAATGAAACAAAATACAAGTCACAGCATTATAACATAGATCAGAAAATAGTGTAATATGGCCCCTTTAATAAAACTATAAGCAATGTTTCAAACATCAGCAATGATTCTGAGTTTGAGACTAAAGGAACAGCGTAGATCCATAATAGCTGTGATCCATACTGTTGATTTCACAGGCAGAGAGCGCACTGTGTTGATCAATGGTAATGGCTGCTGAAAGGACATCTAATTAAAGTGATGAATGTGAGACGTAGGGTTTATCTGGAATCACACCAAACGATACAGAAACAAGCACTGTACATGCTACACAGTCAAATATCTGCATAAAAATACTGTACATGGGTTATGATTGTGCAGATAATTGTACTGCAACTGAGAGAGGGTAATAAAAGTGTCTCAATAGTTAGAAGATTCATCCCTAAATTTAAAGGTTGGTCGTTTAATACCTCCAACCTGCGTCTGTCACGTCCTTGAGCAAGACACTTCACTTGCTTGACTGTATGAATGTGCTGAGTGATTGGTAGGTCTGGAATGTCCAGTCTTTACTCAACAAAAGTAGGTGTTAACTTGGAAACTACCACTGCATGACATCACAAGGTGGAACAGCACATTTTAAGCTTTAGACATGCTGATAAACTGATAATAAAGGGTTTCTCAAACATGCATGAATGAAATAAAACACAACTCCAGGTATGTTTTTGAGGAGGTAACAACATTATAACATGGCTTAAAGCTCATAACAGTCAATTTAGCAAAATATATGATCTTTATCCTACATTAATCCACAGCATATTCACAATGCAGGGGTTTCCACATATTCATATTTTTATAGCCTACTTTTAATTCATGCAGCTAACTCAGCATATTCACAGCCGGTACTCCGTTTAGGGCCTCATCTCTTAATGCAATGCTCGTCTAAGTCTGACCATGTAGTGGTGAGCGAGGCTGAGTCCATAAAACGCTCTTCGCTCTGTCACTTTAATCTGCTCTGCTGCTCCTCTCAGAGTAAACTCAGGGCCTTATCTCTGACTGCACGGGGAGCGCTCATATCACAGTCACTCAGGGAAAGTGCTGAAGCAGGAGCGGAGGGATGTAGTACAGCCTCTAGGGGGCAGGAGGAAGCCTTTTTGGTGGTTCAGATTCTAGGATAAATGTAAGGATTGAACAAGGAGTTGTTAAAATAGTGTAGCACACGACTGAGTTGTTTAATGCGCTTATATGGTCCCACAAGCTGAGACTTCACGTTTGAATCTGACAACCTTCTAACTGTCCATGTAAATTAATACTGAATTAGGCTTACGTAACGCTCAGTTTTTGCCACTGGTGCTCCATTGTGGCACCTGGTGTTCCCAGTGGTCTCCGATCCAAGCACTAACCAGGTCCAGCCCTGCTTAGCTTCTGAGATGACAAGATCTGCAGTTGAGGTTTGGCCTTGATAGCGTCAAGTCCCTCCAGTCCTGACAGCAGCTCATTTGTTTACCTGTTGCTATGGTGAGGCCCACAGCATAGTGTTATATAATAATACCAAAATAATGACAAAATAATGTTTAAAATATGCTGGCTTTTAAGTAATGTATCAATGCATCAGTGTGGAGTATGGCTGAGGTTTTTTTTTTTTTTTTTTTTTTATTGTGGGTATTGTGCCCAGCCCACCCATTAGTATGACGTCACTAAAGTATCAATAGGACTGTTCATGGGACATCAGCACAGTGGGTACAGACACTCACAAATAGCAGTCACTCTGTCTGAACATATCAGGGGACATAAACAGTTTCACACAGAATGATATCAGTGGGTGTACATATTTTTTTCAAGTTAAAGGTCCTATATTATGCAAAATGTATTCTTTAATCCATGTTACAATGTTGTTACCTCATTAAAACATACTTGGAGTTGAGTTTTTTCCACATATGTTTGATTAACCCTTTATTATTATTCTGTCTAAAACTACAATGTTAGGAGGCGATACTTTTCAAGTTAACAGTTACCTTTTACCTTTAGTTTAGTAGAGATGATCAAATCCAGAGCTGAAATTATCCACATAATTCTAATGAAGGTGTATGGAGTTTAAAAACACAGTGGAGCACTTCCTGTATTACCACATGGCATCACAAGTTGTTTTCTGTTTGGGAGAAAACCTCAGCTTAAATATGCAGGGTTTGTGTGTTAAACGTGTGAAACAAAACGAAACTCCAGGAATGTTTGTGATGAGGAAACAACTTTATAACATAGATCAGAAAATAGCATAATATGGGTTTTTTAAATTGTTACTTTTAGGTTTCAGCCCATGAAGTTCAGACCTGATGTGGACTTGGTTTGGTCCCGCCCTGGTTTAGTCCACAGCCTCGACTCAGATGGATACGAGCTAAAATGGTGAATGGTGTGTGAAGGCCCCCCTCCCCTTGAATTGTCCCCGCTCTAACAGAGGACTGAAGATTTGTGACTACTGCTTCTCTGTGTAAATGCCATCTGCTGTAGAGGAGAGAGGAGAACGGGGATACAACACACGGGTGATCCACACACACGCACACTCTCCCTAAGCACACACACACACACCTGTAAAACTATGGCTCTCTTTACATGCACACCAGAATTCTGATCATGATCCGATTTCTGGAGTTATCAGATTATTGAAATGTCATGTGAACCGTAACATCTGATGTGAGTAATCTGATTTCATTCTGTGCAGGTTTTGACAAAGACAATTGTGCAAAAGGGGCAAACTAATATGGCACAGACAAAAGAGAAGGAGGAAATATTAAAGATTGAAAAAGTTACTTTAAAGCCACAACTTTTTAGGTAAAAGATAGAAAAGATAAAAGCATATTTTTTCATCTTGGTTGTGTTTATTGCACTGACAAACAGAAAAACATGCATCCTTACTGTGTGTGGGCTTGCATCTCCACAAACCTAACTCTTATTTTGGCCTGGAAGAGGGCCTCCTCCTACTTCTTTCCATAGAAATGTTCCTTTGCCTATAATATTTCACAGTATTGCATAAACCTTACCTATCTTCATTCAGAATGTTCCAAAGTTGCTTTTAACTTTATTTATCTATTTCCATGGAGCCATGCAGGTGACATGCATGAATGAGGAGGTGCTAAAGAGGTTGTAGGATTGTAAGGCACTTCACTTACATTGTCTAACATGAAAGTGGTGCAGCAGTGGGCAGCCTCGCTTCCATCAGTCTGCCCCAGGGCAGCTCTGAATACAATAGTAGCTTACCACCACCGAGGCTGGAGTGAACGAATAATGCATGAAATTGTAAAGCGATTTTGAGGTTCTGTAAATATTATTATATAAGACTCATTGTTATCATTATTATTATTGTTGTTGTTGTTATTGTTATCAATAACAATAACTGACTGTATAATAATGGTTAGCTGTAGTAGTAAAAGTAATAATACTAGCAGCAGCAGCAGTTGTAGTAACAGTGGTAGTAATGGTCATGGAGATATGTCTACAACCAAGACAACCAAGACATTTACAATCACGTTTTAGCACATTTCTTACAGATTTCCATACAATTGCTTGCATTTCACCATTAGGATTATAAATAAATCAACGATGATCTGATCAATTAGCTTCTCAAAGACTGCACTGCTTGTGCCCTATCCACATTTCAGCCTTCATAGATTTGGCTGTTGACATTTAGAAAAATGAAAAAGCTAGAATTATTTATGTGCTATAGTCTCCTCTGCAAACCTGCAAACTATATACCTCCACTGGAACCTTAAAAACCTCGTACCCCCATAGTTTAGACTTCTAGAAACATGCTCTGTATTGCATGGAGAAAATTACTGAAATATTATAAACTAATACAACAAGTATTAGTAAATCATATTTCAGTAATTTTTCCCACATGTCCATGGAGATGTGGAATGCTTTGCCTGGAATGTTGCATTAAAGTGTGGCATTAAATTTTAATCAATTACAGGGTTTTATTGCTCAAAAATACCTTGAATGAAATACATTCTTACTGTTAATGGATTGCATCTCCACAAATCTGAACAAATTTGGTCTTCTGTCATCTTCAACGATACAGGATATGCCAGGCAAGGTCCAACTCTATAGAGACACATTGGTGGCAGACCCATCCATCCATTTTCTTCTGCTTTATCTGTGGCCAGGTCACAGAGGAAGCAGTCTGAGCAGGGATATCCAGACTTTCCTCAGCACACCTCCACTGGAGGAATCCAGAGACATTACTAGGCCCGTTGAGAGACATAGTCCCTCCAGCATGTCCTGAGTCTTCCCCGTGGCCTCTTCTCATTGGGACATGTCTGGAACACCCCCCTAGGGAGGAATCCTGGGGACATCCAGAAAAGATGCCCAAGCAACCTTACACTTACATGGCTCCTCTCGATGTGGAGGAGTAGCGACTCTACTGACTGAATGACTGAGCTCCTCACCCTATCTCTAAGGGAGATTGTATCCATGATCTTGTCCTGTCGGTCATTACCCAAAGCTCATGACTGAGGGTAGGAATGTAGACTGACCAGTAAAGCTCCTTCTTTACCATAACAGTCCGATACAGCAACCGCATCACTACAGACGCTCCACCGATCCAACTGTCAATCTCACACTCAAAAGAAACATTAACTTTTAATATTTACATCAGGCAACTTTGATGATCACCTTACATGATCATAAATGCATTGACTCAAATAATATTTAATAATTTAAAATATCAAACAAGATGATTTAATAGTGATTTTATATTACAGGAAATGTGTACATTTACATGGCCAGTAAAACTAGATAACTAGCTGAATCAGATAACCCAATAATTAGATCTACATTTTTGATGTTTTTACAGCACCAGAGAACTCTGATCATCAAAAACACCTGGTGACTTTTACATTTGGTAGACAAAGAAGTACAAATTTTAAAATAACTCTTTCAATTTTTATCATTTTCTCTTTCATCTTTATTATTGCCACATTATTTTATGCATATTTTCTCTTGTCAAAATTTGCACAGGTGTGAACAATCAGAAAGAAAAAATATTACTCACAGCTGTAACTGTTTACATGACATTTCAATCATCTGATAACTCCCGAAATCAGATAATGATCAGATTTTTGGTGTGCATGTAAACGTAGCCACCAATATTATTCATTAATAAAAAATCTTTTTTAAAACTATAGATTTTCAGTCTTAATCAAAACTACTATCTACTTCAATGTAAAAGAAACCCAAATGAGTCTTACCTGACTCACATCCTGCAGTAGCAGAGCAGAGGCTGTCCTGGTCTCTCTGCCCCCTTCCCAATAGCTCCAATCAAGCACCGAGCAGGGACGAAGAAGAGCCTGGGGAACGGGGACCGCGCAGGGACAGGGACAGGGACGGGGGACAGCGGAGGGACAGGAGAGGAGCGCAATAGACACAATAGACGCTCACTGCTCTACAAATCTCTGGCTCGCTGCTGCCCTCCTGCTCTGACTAAGAGAGAAGAGAGGGAGCACACACACACACACACACACACACACACACTCTGTGATACATCCACTACAGCAGAAAGCAAATGAACCAGGCAAAAGTTACATGATTTGGTTATTATAGCCCTTAGACTTAAAGTGACAGCTTAGACTACTCATTTCTCTAAAACGTACAACATAATTGTACTTTACATTTTACTACAAATCTTGCATATTTTTTTACTAGTTTAAAATGTCTTATTTTACTTCCTGATTGTGCAGCAGATATGACACACAAAGAGGTATTTCCAGAGGTGGGATGTCATTGTTTTGTAAGTCTCAAGGAAGTCTCAAGTCTCTGGCTTCAAGTGCTGGTCAAGTCCCAAGTCACAGAGAGACAAGTCCAAGTCAGGTCCCGAGTCCAAGTCCAAAAGCTTCAAGCCATTCCAAGTCTTCAAACCCAAAGTACCAAATAAAGCTTACATGTTCCAGTTTGTTCCTTTAAAATTAAGCACAGAAACTGCACAAAGTGTTATCTAAAAACATTTTTGTTTAAGCATCAAGTCAACTCAAGTCACAGGGTTCAAGTCAAATTTTAAGTTATTCGCTTTCAAGTCCAAGTCGATCCCCAAGTCCTAGCCCAGTTTTTGGAGTCAAACTATAAACTATAATCTTAAAAAGGGCCAAAATTTGAAAACTTTGAGGACTTTTGTTATTATAGCCCTTAGACTTAAAGTGCATATGACAGCTTAAACTACTCATTTCACTAAAACACAGTTAGCATGATTATATGGTTTCACAAAAAAAAGCCTAGTTTCACTTCCTGTGAGACATGGACCACAGGTACTACATGCATAGAGGTATTTCCAACTGTTACATATAGCAACCATCATGTGAACAAGTGCCAAACGTGTTAAAATTACAAAACAGTGATTTATTTCCCCACCAAATACAGTCATAATTAGAAAAATCATGAAACCCTTTAACAATTTCGTGAGCCCAAAATATATATACATATAAAAGTTGATTTGACTAACAGCAAGTTAGAAAATCAAACAGTGAAACAGTCATTCAGTTTAATCAACATTCACGGGAAACAAGCAAATGGATAACTGTCCCAGAGTCCTGCTTAGTCCTTAGACCCTCCTTCTCAACAAGGAAAAACTCCAAAAAACTCTTGGAGATGCTATTGCTTTGCCTGTAATGTTCCACAGTATGGTCTTGAATGTATCTGTCTTGCAAATCTGACCAGTAACTTGGCCCATAGTTGTGTCACCCTCTTGTCTCAGTGGAGATAGACATGTTTAATGTCCGTGCACCTTAAACTCAAAGTTTGGAATAGCAGACGTAAAATGAATGCATTGCCATTTTAATCTGTTAATCCCACAGGTCGTTTTTTGCACAAATCCTCTGAAAGGAAAAGTACATACAAATTGAGGGTTTTCTCAGCATGTACATGGCCCACATGAATGATCTTGGTGTCTAAATGAAGCTGAGACGTTGTGCTTTCTGTCTGGTGTTAAATAAATAAATGAGTGAATGGTAAAAAAAACAGCATGTGATTGTCATTTCTGAAAAAAATGGTGCACAAAAAACAAAACATGTCAATTTAACAGTGTTTTTAATGGGAAAAAGTCCAGGCATCCTGTATCCATCTGCCACGCATGCGCCGATTTGCACTGGGTGCTATCAGCAGATATTGTCAATTCAATTCAATTAATTTTTGTAAAGCCCAAAATCACGACAGCAGTCGCCTCTTAGGGCTGAACAACATGTCAACATAAATCAATTATTGAGATAAAAATGCAAAGTCGGACTGAGAAAGCCAATAAATAAAATATTTCCAAATAATTTATGTCACAATTTGATCCATAATAAAGCTGGTTTTAGTTCATATAAATGTGTAATACGTGATTCAAAGTAATTAAATTAAAATATTTTTCCTTTTCAAATTTTCATAATTAATTTTTATACTAATAGAGTGACAAACAATGGGGTTAAATACACCAGTACTCTTTGCAGTTGATCTGGCTCATGTTTGGTTAAGTTAAAGGTCCCATATTATGTTAAATTGACTCTTGTGTTTGAGTAAGCCTGTACACATTTCTTCAGTTCTTTATGAAGATATGTGTCTGGTCACCGGTGAATGTCCCAGTTTTGAAACGGATGTGATTGACAGGTGGATTAGCCAATCAGGAACAGACATGGTCCATCAGTATCAAAAAAATTAAAGGAAAAATACATCACAAGGTGTGAAAAACGTTATGATTTCTGCAAAATCAAGCAAATCAAATCAATCAAAGCACTAAACTCTGTTAATATGAGGTGAGATAAATGTGATTTTCTTTGTAAATCATAGGTGACCAATGAGCTCCTTTGTTTCACATGTGCCACTGAAAAAAGAAAGGTGACCTGTCTATATCTCCAAAGCTCAAAATGCTCTGTTACACCTGGTGTCATGTTAACAGCTAGCTTTTAGCTTAAGTTCAGTCGAGATTGGCAATTTCAGGACTGAAATCATCCAAATGATTCTAGTGAAGGTTTATGGAGTTCAAAAACACAATACCACATGACATCACAATGTTTTCTGTTTGAGAGAAGAACGCAGTCTAAATGTTGTATGAAATTTATGAATGAAGCAAAACACAACTCCAGGTATATTTCTGAAGAGGAAACATAGTTAGAATGCATGCAAGTTTTGTTTTTTTCTTTACTAATAAACAGGCCTATAGTTTGCTCTATCTAGGGCACAGATTTTTTGTGTGCTGCTAACACCAGGGTCTCTTGAGGGACTGCCAGGTGTGCTGAGCAAACAAAAAAACCCCACAAAAACCAAATGCTCAAATTGTTTTTATTTCATAAAGTTTTAGTGGATGGTATATTGAAGCAACTTTATACCATCAAAAGTGGGCCACGGCTCAAAAAAGGTTGGAAAACACTGATCTAGGGTATGTAGTCACACCAGTGCTGGTGAGGACTATAGGTTATTGCAAAGATAAGTGAAGCCCTTGATATTTGTAGACTACTTGGTGCCTGCAGTGGTCACAGAAAATCTCGGGCCATGTTTATGCTCAACATGTGTCAGTGCTAGACCTGCTGTACAGGAGACCAAAGGGGCAGAACGTCTTTAGTAAAACCACAGATAGTCCTGTGTTGTGTGGTACAGCCTGTGTTGGTTCCTTCCTGCTGGGTCTGGTGACAAAGTGATGGGCCAGTCAGCAGAGGGTTAAGCACGGGTGCACCTGTGGCTCCCGCTGCACTCGGCCTGTGCCTGATGAGAGGTTTGGACAATAGGCTCTGATTCGGTATACATGCATACAAAGGTGATGTACGTCAGCAGCTGCCTCCGCGGATGAGACAGAGCAGCACTGCTTCTTAATATTAATTTATTCAAGCGGCAGTAAGATCTCGCGGTGCTACCGTTCAGACATCTTGCACTGGTTTAGTCTGGCCCTGGCGAACATTTGCCTTAAACGCCGCCTGTCAGCACCCTGGCTCGCCTGGATCCGCTCTGTTCTCCCCGCGCTGTGACCTCGGCTGAGCGCATGTGAGGAGCGGAGCTCATAGCGTGACAAGCCCGTGGACTTTAGCAGCCTCCGTCGGAGCTCGCAGCCTGTCGTGCATTGTGCGTCATTGTGCGCCATCACCAACGTTCGCTTCTTTTTCTCCGCTGAGGAAAACATGGCAACACCGGCCGCGGTCAACCCTTCAGGTGAGTCCCCACAGAGCGTGTTTGCCCCGGCAGAGCTGTCCGCGGTGTGTCGGTCTAAACAAAGGCGAGTGGAGCTGTTCGTGCGGAGGACACAGGCTGGCGTGAGGCCGCCTGGCTCTGCATCCAGCCCCTTCCCCCACTTCACCGAGGCGACGGGCTTTTCTCTACAGGCACAACACAACTTCTGCGAGCTAAGACAACACACAGCGAATATTCACGGCACAGAGGTTTTCTTTATCACACCAGAACCAACTATTACGCATCTCTTATCCGTTCGTTACGCTGTTGTTTTTTTTTACTCAACACTAAGTGCTTTTTGTGTCGGTTTTACAAAGCTCTTCTATGACGGTCAGTGAAACAGCCTGTAGCCTGGAGATGTAGACACTGGCCAGTTATGGACTGCACTTCTGTCTTTAAACTTGTCCAAGTTTATAGAGAAGTAAAACCCAGAGAGGACAGGAGACACAGAGCATGGCTCTGTGGTCCAGAAGTAGGCTGAGCTTCAGATGACTGTGTTGAATGAATAAATTTTAAGAGCATTTCACTGTTTAGAATATGCAGTCCACACGTTCCTGTAAAGGCTGTATGGCCTGTATGGCTTAACATAGAGCACTACAGTAATAAATGCATGCTCAGATGTCACATTATTGGCTGCCTTGTCTACTTGTTGGACAGTGCCACAGGTACAGGTCACGGAGTAAGGAGTAAGGACATCCTTTCCCATGAAGGACAGTAATGCATTGTTACTTTTCATCAGGCAATAGTCATTACTCCAAAGGGGAAATGTCTTCATAACCCTGTTTTTATTAATAAAGATAAACTATGTAACTTCATAGTGGAAGGTCCTCCACCAGCTTTTATCCAAAGAGATATTGTTGCTTTGCCTGGAATGATTCAATGTATGACATACATTTAACAGTGTGGAAGCACGGTGACACCACCAAGTTCAGGTCAGATCTGTGGAGAGGTGAGATGCTCACAATTCGTATGTTGTGAGGTATTTCTTAATCAACAAGAGCACCTGTTTTTTTCCCCTTTTTAAATAATTGCAAGATAGGCATACTGAGGCGTGGAACATTTCAAACAAAGCAATAACAGCTTCATGGTGGTGCACCCCAGAGGAGTTACACAGTACACATGCACCTATACATCTTAATGCATATTTGATGGACAGTGCTGAGATGTAACTACACAGGGCACCCTGCATCTTCACACATCCTAGTTCAATGACTAATATTTGTTCATAGTTTGTTTATAGTTTATAACCTTTTGTGACTGTTAGTAGAGACATTCACATCAGCTAAAAAGTTGTGACTGTGTGCTGGGTCCAAAGACAAAAATTATAGAAAAGAAAGAACAGATCCGCACTGCAGTTCTTAGGAGGTCCCAATTGTTTTTATATGTTAATAGTACCACAGTGTAACATTTCGGAGCCCAGTCCTTCTTCTGATGCTTGACCCCAAAATGTCACATTGTAGCCCTATTAAAAAAATTAAAAAATCAGAGCTTCCAAGAACTGCAGTGCGGACCTGTTTCTATAACATTTTGTGAACCATGCCTGGTTAAATACGCACTTAAAATCTGATTTTCTTTTTGAGTTACAAGATACAATAACATGCAAAGAGCAAAATAATAATCTGGTCACGCAGTTTGCATGTCATTTAACTATTCTTAAAGGTCAAGAAATCTGATTATAATCAGACCTTGGTGTGTATGTAAACATACAACAACAGGGACCTCATGGAGCTTTGCAGAAAGAGCTTGACCAAATACAATAATACAAGCAAATATGCAGTTTTATAAAACTGAAAAAACAGCATGAAATTGCTAACCCTCTGAACAGATGCTGTGAATATTCTATAGAACAGAGGATGGTCTGTCGATGACCCATAAATACCAAAGCCATTTCAAGCCTGTAAAGTGTAAAATTCCCAATTACTTATGACCCTCATGCATGTTAAAATACTACACTACAGAAATTAGGAGGTTCCACTGGTTTAAGTCATAACACTTCTGATAGAGCATAAATGTCTTTATTTTACTGATGATATATCCAATCGTTTTGTCCTTTTTGTTGGCAAGCACACTGTTAAGTTATAAACGCATTTACACTTTAAGTTGATTTCTACCCTTTATACAATTTATAGGAACTACACTTTAAAGCCACAGTATATAACTTCTTAGGCAAAAATAGATGAAAATAAGACTGCATCATTCTTAAAGGTTTTGTCCAGTTGACAGAATAGATTTTTTTTTTTTTTACTATCAATGTTCATTATTAATTAATTGTTTATGCTTTATCAAGGCTATAAACAGTTGTTATTATAAAATGTTACCCAATTCCTGCATTGTCTAAATGAATGTGAATGTAATGCCTACAAATAACTTAAGCCTCTTTAATCCATTCCACACACAAGCATCCTTCATGCAATATATACTAAACTAAAAACTTAACGTAACTGGGGCTCACTAGTGGGTGATGTTTCCTGATGCATATTTACAACAGCAACAAACCAATGCCCACTGTAGTGTACCTGGTTGTTGTGAGCTCAATACTTTCCTAGTCTCTTAGTCTCACAACAACATGCGCAGATCCTGTAATTAATCCTGTGTGGGAGCCCTCAGCTGAACAGGTCAAGCGTGGCCTTCCTCCCGCTCCTGTCACTTCATTGTGGATGTAAATGAAGCTGGAATATAAATAAAGAAGTGGTGCTTATTAGTGCCATGGCTGCATACAGAATGTGTGTGTGCTGCTGGAGAATCACCAATGAGCAATCACACCTCTACAACGCACTGTCTGCAAGAGCTAAGGGGTCTATGAGGCCCTGGGGTCTCATATGAGGTCTGGTCTCCATTCTGGTCTGAGATCTTATCTGATTATTACTAGCACAGGACTGGATGATCTGATACAATGTCCTATCTGATCGTATGTCTATTTTTTGGTCTGTAATATTTTAAGCTTTGATGTCTCGATTTTATGAAATTGCCTTCAACAGGTAAATTAAGTTATCTACTACTTCTAGATGTTGACACTTCACTTACTGCATTTACATGCACTCCAGGAAAACCTGCCTAAGCCAGTGTAAACCGATTTTTCCAAATTCATGTAAACTCGGCCACGACGATTGAGTTGTAGTAACACGCCTGGAATAGAGATAGATCACTATTTTAGCTTTGTTGATATATTCGCACTTTTTTGAAATATCAGCTGCCGGCCTTAAATTTTCTGCATAGGCTAATATTTGGTTTGGACTGACAAATTGCTGCATAAAGCTTTATTTTAACACTTTATTGTGACAATAGCATAAAAACACTGCTCCATCATGGGTTAGTAATAACATAGGGTTAAGGATGTCTAAAGGTAATTACTTTTGAGCTTATTTTTCTTATTTTCTTATTTTTCTATACTTTAATTATGCAAAGCCCTACATATCGGTCAAAAAATATCGGCAAAGCTTATCAGACAGTTGGATAGGACAGGCGGTACTGGTATCGGCCATGGAAAAAAACAAAAACAAAAAACAGATAGGTCGATACAGACTTGGATACCCGCTGCATGTAGCTGTGCTCTTCGATTGACATCAGGCATAGTCTAGGAAAGATGTTCAACTGCACACAGTAAGAAACAGCTAGAAAAATAATGACATTTTAGATCAGCAGTGACTCACTAGAAGGACCTGAATGCCTTGTAGCTCTCGTTCGCACCTAGTCATTTCTTTGACCTGAAAGTACATTGAGGTATGAGTGTTGTGAATGGATTTGAGGCAAAGACAATTTGAATTTGGTTGTTTTCCTGTGTATGTAAACGTAGTGACTTAGGTATAATCATACCTATTGGATTTTGTACTGAATACATTTACCCTGGGCATCTCAGACATACTCCCCTTTATTTGCACAAATCCCAAAATGTGCTCAATCTTAAAATAATGTAATCCGTAGTAAGTGCAACTGAATTAATGCCAACAGCGCTAGTGCTGTATGTGATATTTTGTTTAGAAATTTGAATCATACCAATAAACTGTGTCTTATCTCCACTTTGTTCTGATATATGGTCAGGCTTGTTTGTTCCACTGTGAAGCTTTATGGTCTGAGGTCAGAGGTCTGGTCACTTTTGTCCAGAGCGTTGGTCTGATCTGATATTCTCATCTAAGACCTGTACTTGATTCTGATCCAGGGTCATGTTTTATGAATGGTGTTTGACTGTGGTAAGTGCAGATATGACGCTGGTGCAGGGCTGGTGCATACTAACAGTGAGTGAGAGTCTGGGGAGCGGAGAGGGTCCTGAGGGAGGAACACTCCAGTCTGACTGACAGAACACAAAGCACTTCTGTCATACACGTCCCCAGTGCAGATATCTAAACATGTGTTGTATAATGTAGGGCAGGAGTCTCCAAACTATGGTTCAAGTACCTACATGAAAAGTGAAGATATGGATAAACCATTTAACAGAAACAGTGGGTAGAAGCTAATCAAATAATACGGCCAATCCAAATTTTCAGAAAACCTGTACCTGTTGGTCTTTTAGTTGTTTAGTCAAGTCATTGGTTGAGGGTGTTTTAGTCAGCATTTTTATTACAAATATATCAATATATTGGCTGGCCGATGTGTGTGTTGTTATGTTTGAACTTTTTAGCATATCGCTATCGGCCTTAATCCAGCATAGGTCACTACTTTCTTTTTAATCGACCTGTTACCTAAAGAGTACTCATAAATAGGCCTGTCACAATAATACTATATCGATTTATCATTCAATATGAAAGCTAGAACAATATATTTTGGGGCTCAAAATTTATTGTGTGCACAATTTCTATGTAAAAGTGGGAAGATTTGGAATATTTTTGTTTAATACAATAACACTTGAGGTGTAAAAGGTTGAATAAGTGACTTCAGTGGCTATTTAAAAATGTTATCCTGCATTGTTATAGTATCAGTGGCATAAAGTCGTTTCAATATTATCATTTATTGCAGTATCTGTAGCAATATATTGTGCTTCAAAATTTGTTATCATGACAGGCCTACACATAAAGCTTTATTAGAACTTTAAGTGCACAAAATGTCACTTCACTGCTCTCATGAGTTTGTGGTAAAAAGAGCTGTGAGTGAGTTTGTAGTACATTGAAATAACAGAATTTGAAGAAAAAAAAAAAAATTCCAATCGGCCCCTCTGGATTCTAATAATTGACATTGGCCATGAAAAACCACGTAGGTCGACCTGTAATTTTTATTAGTTGTATCACCTACCTATTGTTTTGGGGATTATATGGATAAAAGCAGAATGGAGAGCTGGAGTTTTTGTGGTCACTGGAAAGTTTTGTCTGCCTTTTCACTTATGAAGCTGTAGCCAACACGACCGTCTCTTGCATAGTTGTTTTTGTGTGAGATGCCAATCATTTTAAGAGCTTTTGTCAGTGCAGTTTGTGTAATGATATATTTAAAGAAGACATATTGTGCTTTGAGTCTGCTATATAATTATAATCTATGGCACCCATCGATCATTATAATTTGGACATTTTAAATCACAATATTGATCTAAAATGACTTAATAAAAGAACCACGGCCACTGACTTCCACGTCAGAAAACTGCGGTGCCCAAGGGAGCTGACGTTAACGTAAACGTCATCACAACAATGAGCCATGCAGCTGTCAGCACCTCTGATGGAGAACTGCAGATTACACTAGCGAGGAGCAGATTTTTTCTTCATTTGCACCAAAATGACTTTGCGATGCTGCTGAATCCTAGGCCATCACTGATTAAGAAAATTAAATTGGAGAACAATGAAGAGCAGTAGGCGTATGCTGTTGGCAGTGAAAACGAGGGTTGATCAGAGCAATAAAATCTTGAGTGCAGTGGTAAAAAGATTACTCAAACATGCATGAGTCACTCTGAATACAACTTTGAGAGGGTAAATGAGAATGAGAAGGGAAACAACTATAACATGGTTAAAAACTCTAATAAGTTGTTCTTACATAATAGGTCTGCTTTAAACAACCTTAACCTTAATTGGGGATTTCATACTTTGACTTTTTGAGTAATCCTAAAATCTTAAAAGGTTAGAAGATTTAAAAATGACTTGCCAAAATCTATAATGGTTAAGCCTTAGTATAGGTATTAGCAGAAAGAGCTATTACTACGCACTACTAACTGTCTGCACCATATGGATACTGTTCATAAGGCAACCTCATTAGAACAGAGCCCACCAGACTCTGAAAGCAATCGTACAAATGTATTTATGCAAAGGGAGTTCTGGGTGCTTGGAGACACATCGGGTTGATAAAGCACTTCTCAGCTTACAGATCAAGTCCTCCATTTTTACTAGTGTGGAATGAACCGAAACGTATATTTTACCCTATTTTGAATAATTACATGCACACTTGAGATGAATAGTGAATTCAGGATTTGAGATGAATAGTGAATATCCATGCTATGCTATGAGTGGTTAAGGACGGTTGAAGGAAGGTTCAAACTGTTCCAAGATCTTTAGTCATGCAGATGTCAGGTTACACACAGCAGAAGTGAACTGACTAAATGACTAATCATGAGTGTTCAATTAATACATTTTTAATCTAGATCAACATTCACATTTTCTAATCAGTCAATGGTCGATATGTTTGAGTCTTTTAAATTGACAGAAATCAGACTTTAGAGGGACAAATTTTACTATTTCTGCATCAGGTTTGTCAGGTTGTTGTGTTTTATATCGTGCTTTTGTACATTCATGGAAATTTGCTGTGTGGGAGCATGTGGGAGTCTTGGACAGGACTGTACTGCTAACTGTAAGGAAGAGTGAGAGAATAGAATAGAGAGAATGCAAGAATGTTCAAACACGCAGGTATGTTTTGGATGAGGAAACCATGTTCTAAAATGGTAGAACACTGCAAAAATGATTGCCGTTTTTAATGATTGATAAATGCATTTTGTGTTCACATTTGTTGCAGAGATGGCCAGTGAGCTGCCCGGTGCTGTGTCCATGCCTGGAGCCGTGGGGGGCAGTCAGGTGCGGATGGGAGGAACGGTCCCAGGACGGGGAGGAAAGAGGCGCTCTGCTGGGTGAGTGTGTTCCACAGGGCAACTTCATGTGAAGAGAAAGCATTATGTTTACAGAGACATAAGTAAGTGATACAGTGCATATGTACTCGGGATAAACAGTGAGGCAAACACAGAACAATCACAGCTCTGCACCGCTCTGCATGTCAGCAGGTCAGGAGTGGCAGTATAAGGCTTCATAAGGCCCATTTAAGCATGCTATATTTTTCCATCACCATAAACACACCTGGAGTTGTGTTTTGTGTCTGTCCCCAGAGCTGAAAAACACATTGTTCTACCGTGTGACATCATTAGTTGGCAATTCAGGAAGTTAACTAGTATATTAACACTAATCATTTGAGAAGGCTCTGGCTGCAGCCAATGGGGAGCTACGATTCGGTTTGGTTTAATACTTGATTATTTACTCCTAACCCAAATCTTAACCCTAACCTTAATCAACTTAAACGTGTAGCTATTGTAAATTATGTGTGTGATATATATGTGGTGATTTCAGTGCTCAAATTGCCTTCGTGCATCTCAACTGTGAATTTAGCAGCTATTGTGTTTTTTTACAAATTTTCACCACTAGCCAGAGGGTGCCTGCGCTGCATTTTGTCCACTGAAATCAGAACTGGATTTTGCATTTTTTTAATAGTTTAGATGTACATGTTTAGTATATCTAAAGTTTCGTGTCTACAAAGTCTCTGAAGAGTATTCAGATGAGCTCCCACTATCTTGTTTCTGAAATGCGGTTTTCTGGTTCTGTTCAGGATGGACTTTGACGATGAAGATGGAGAGGGACCAAGCAAGTTTTCCAGGTGAGCGATTGAAGGAAGCAGCTGTCACTTATCATCTCATCTGAAAACATCAGGGTATCAGCGGGTTTGGTTGAGAGGAGTACAAGTATATAGATTGGACTTCCTTCTTGCTTTGCAGATGCATAGATCGAACCAGTAGGGGACACACAAAACAGATGCTTACTCGATAGCAGCGGCATTCATCAACTGTGTCAATGAGTGGCCTAACCTATTATTTAAAGACGACGGGTTAAATGCGCTGTACCTGATTTTTACTGTCTTAAAAGCATGAAACATTACAACACATTAAAACACTCAAGAATTAGATGCAGACAGTACACAGTGGACGTATGTATACACACATATATATATTTAAAAATAATTGGTTACAGGCATCTTAAATAATGAACATGCATGCTTCACGATAAATTCTGTTTTGTTATGGTTAATATTTAATGCGGCTTTTTTGTTTTGAAATGTTTGTTGTGAAACATGATGGGGTTATAATTAGGTTATAATTAATCAGTCAGTGGTCAATGGTATTGGTGTGTTAGTCTATAGCAAAATTTGTATTAATTGTCTAATCAACTTATCTAAATAGGAGGATTTATATGAGAGAACCGCAGAAAGGAGAATTTAGGGAGAGGGTGAAATAGCTGAAAGATTATGTATTTTTTGGCATTTACCTCTA
Source organism: Periophthalmus modestus (assembly GCA_019594935.1). Taxonomy (NCBI): domain Eukaryota; kingdom Metazoa; phylum Chordata; class Actinopteri; order Gobiiformes; family Gobiidae; genus Periophthalmus; species Periophthalmus modestus. The sequence goes on from JAIEZT010001214.1 coordinate 19,840,086, forward strand.
AAAGGTAGATTAAACCCAAGATTCACAAGTTTAATGTTTCCTAGTACATTTTTCTGCATAAGTCATTGTTTTTGCATGAACTCCCATGCAGCTGTAGTCTTGTGACTGCAGTCCGAGTCAGATACACATAGATACGGAATATTTTTGAGAGCTTTTACCACGCCCTTTTTTAGTCCACTGATCAATCGGCAGGACAAAACATCTTTAGTTGACCAAGAATTTCTTTAGTCGACTACAGCCCTAGTTATAATATTAGTTCTTAAAAAATATGATTTCCTACTGTAACAAACCACTCTTCATTTCTTACTGTTCAATTAAGCATCTTGCACTGGGCCCCGCTATAAGCTATAAGGGGTCTGAGAGGAGCCTGTTAAACCTGTTGATACCCTGTCTGTCCCATGACTCCACTCTCACAGCTGTCGCTCACGTTTACGGCTTATTGTTTTGAATGAATGTACAGAATGTATGAATGGATTTTTCACAATATTCTCAAAGTGGTGACCTTACAGTTCATTCACTTCAAGAAGAGAGCTTCCACTGGTGATCACAGGAGGAACTACTGCAGTCTGACTCCCAGGGTTTGACTCCACAACAGATTTATCCCATATATTTTTCTAAAATGCACAAGTAAGAAATTGTTAAAAGTTATTGATAATTATAGATAACCTTTAGATACATGTTTTCTTTTCTTAAGGGTGCTACACTTTTTAATTTATTTTCATTATTTGTGCTTTATTTTATTTTATAGCACTCACAGAAAAAAAAAAAAAAAAAAAAATTATGCTGTACCACATATACAATATACCCTTTTTATGGCCATATGACTGAAAGCGTTTTTAATTTTGTGTTTGCCATTTCCTGCCATTGCCCCCATGTTTTCAATTAATGTTTTAAATATTTGTGCATAGTTGTGTATTTGACGCAGCATCTTCTGTGTTGCAGGTATGACGATGATCAGGGGTCTGGTGGGGATAAGGAGAGATATGCCAGGTATGGAGAGCCATCCCTGAGCTTCTGTAGGAGATCAGACAGCAAACAGGAGACACTGTCCTGAGAACGGACCTGTCCAACCTGCACCAAGTCTCATTTAGAAATCATAGGAAACACTACATAACGTAACTGCTTAAAAGTTCAATGAGGTACATTTGGTCTTCCGATAAGTTATTCTAACATATTATTCTTTCAGACCTAAAAGAATGGTCTGAGAAAATAATCTGATAGAATAACCAAATGCAAGATAAATTAGTATAATGCCTTATTGTGAGCATTCAGGCAAAGCAATAACATCTTCATGGAAACAAGCAGATAGTGAACCCTCCACAAGCACCTTCAATATTTTATATCAAATCGTGATTTCTCTGACAACCAGTGAGATTAGGGTTGCAATTTATGTTGTATGGATTTTGTTTCAAGTCCACATCAGTAGTAACATGAAAAATGAACTGTGAAACCAATACAAGACTCTCATGCTTTTCAAAACATGTTTGTGGTCTAAAAGTCCAAGATGTCAAAGGAATATAACATTAGTCTCAAACCATCAGTATCATACCAGTAACTCGCCTATATACTGGCAGATAGGCCAGTCACACCAGGTACCACCAAAGAAAAGAGTTGGCTTTCCGAGTACCACCAGATCTAAACCAGGTCTAATCTAAAGCAAATGCAGGGATGAAAGTGGACTACATAATTTCCACTGTAGTTTAAATGAGAAATCATCCAAAGGAAGACAAAAAAGTGTAAAATAAACTCAAAATTAGGCAAACCCACAAAAACTGAAGAGCTGTCCAAGTACCACCTGAGGGAGCTAATGCACCACCAATGGGACACAGCACAGTTTGAGAAATAGTGATAAAAGCCATAGCTAGAAAGCTGGTGGGTTAAGTGATTAAACTGTGTAATTAAACTACTACTACCTACAATTAAACTGTGATTGGTCCCAGATTATACAGAAAACTTGGCTTTATGGGAACTGTTCTTTGCCAAAATTATAAAATGTTTAACTCCATATATAACAGATTTCAGTGTGATTGTCATATGTGATTGTTTTAGAATTGTTACCCAAATGCAAACTATTACATTTTGACTGTAACTTTTGTGGATTTTGCCAGTGAACCACCTCTCTATGTCCTCTCCCCTTTTTTCATGTAACTTCACCCTGTACCCATGCATGAAAATATTAGCGGTCTCATCATCACCTGCGTGTATTTTTGGTGTGTATTCTTAGCGTGTTTCTCGTCTGATTTAGTTCATTCCTCTGCAGAGAGAACCATAGTGAGATTGAGCGACGCCGCAGGAACAAAATGACCCAGTACATCACGGAGCTGTCGGACATGGTGCCCACCTGCAGCGCTCTGGCCCGTAAGCCTGATAAACTGACCATCCTACGCATGGCCGTGTCCCATATGAAGTCTATGAGAGGCACTGGGAATACCTCCACAGACGGGGCCTACAAACCCTCCTTCCTCACGGAGCAGGTGCGCACACACGTTTATGTTTTTCTAAAGTTGTCAGAAGTATCCAAAATCAGATACTAATTGATATTGAAACTAGATTCTCATTTGAGCAGATATACATGCTAAAAAAGTCACCTTCACAGGACAGAAATTAACCTTTCCTGAATAGCTTTGGAATTATCTTAGCTGTATCAGAACAAATATAAAACCACATAGACTAGTATAGACTCATGGACCACTGTGGGGTCTACCTGGATGACTGAGGGATTACAATGAAACAAGAGTGCATGGGTATATAAAAGAAAGTACTATGATTCAGTGTTAAAAATCACATTCTACTGTGTAAAGAAAGAATCATTATTGAATATCGTGTCTGTTCCTTGGTATTGAAATCGAGTTTGAAATTTCATGACAACACCATGTTCTTCAAAGTGCTGATCCCTCCAAAACTTGGCATCCAGCTTTGTTTTTGGAAGCAGGAGTGGTCCACAGCTGTTCATCTGCAGTGATCAAAAGCAGAAGCCATCTCTCAAATATCCCTTTATCATTCATAGTTAAAGTGCATATGACAGGCTTTCATGTTTTTAAAATTATTACATGGTTTGTTGGCATTGTACCTGTGGTAAATATTTATCATAGCTTTATATCAGTAAGGTTAAGCAGCTTGTAGAAAAAAAAAGTTGAGAAGAAAAGTACAAAAATACAGCGAGTAGCCTCTGGTCTAGGACATAATATCTCTACCTATGTCAGCAACACAGGAAATTCCAATGAAGATTTACATGTAAGGAACACATATTCTGTTTAAACACTCATTTACCAAAATTAAAGTGCAGTTTATGAAAACATATTTGAGTATTATTGTATTTTTATTGCTCTAATCATAACTACTGTGTACATTAAACAGTTTTTGGCTCTTGTTAAAGTTATGGTTGCGATGTAACAGTTATGGAATAACCTGCAACTTTGTCATATTGACTGCTAACGAGTAAAAGTTAAAAAGTAAAAGTTTAAAATAGAAAAAACTAGGCAAGATTTTTAATAAATGTTAAATATGTTGATTTAGTAAAAGTCCATGCTGTTTCACTGTCCTCAAGTTATTCTCACCCTGTTTGTTTTGAGATTTCATTATTCTTTGATTAGTTAATATGCAAGTGAATTCTGTCTATTGAAGCTGATGATGCAAATTGTAAGTCTGACTCCCGACAGTCCACCACAGGACAGCTGTGGCTGCGGAAAGTATCTTACCACCACCGAATGTGGAGTGAATGAATAATGACATCAGTGTAGTTCTTTGAGAGCCTTTGTCATGTTTGTAAAGCTCAACACTCAAAGTCATTGTTATTATTTGTAGGTGCACTCTCCCTCACATTTACACTTTTTACTGGGAGCAGAATCACAAGAGGACTGTGCTAAAAAAAACAAACACTGGAACAGAAACTACAGTATTTTTCAGTCTATGACACAGTGGAGGTAACATTATTTGTGGTGTGCAGGAACTGAAGCACTTGATCCTAGAGGCAGCAGATGGTTTCCTCTTCGTGGTGGCAGCTGAGACCGGCAGAGTCATCTACGTGTCCGACTCGGTGACCCCCGTCCTGAACCATCCACAGTCTGAGTGGTTCGGCAGCACCTTGTATGAGCAGGTGCATCCTGACGACGTGGACAAGCTGAGGGAGCAGCTAAGCACTTCTGAGAACTCTATGACAGGTATTGATGACACAACTATAGTATTCACTCCATCACGATTGTTCACTCCCTCACCACAACTCTTCACAGGAACTGTTCACACCCTCACAACAACAGCAAAAGAAACATTCAACAATATTTTGCTGCTCATCCAAGCAACTTGTTCAGTTCTAGTCAGATTGCAGGCTGCCTTATATCTATATGAAAGGAGGAGCCAACTACACTGAAACTAACACACCTATTTGTTCACAGTTTCTGCTTGTTGGCTAGGTGTATTGAGCTACACTAAGTGTGAACTGTGCCTGAGTCATATTTTGCATGATCGTTTAGGATGGAGAATGAGGATGGAGTTATAAATAGGAGATAAATGATGTCAAGACCCCCATTCCTGTTCTAAGAGGGAGAGTCTTTCCTAAGAAAAAATCCTCTTTTACTCCCCTCTTTTCTTCACTCTGTCACCACAACTGTTCACAACTTAACTCAACTGTTCACTCCCATATCAGAACTGTTCACACCCAATCCAACTACTATACTATCTTACAATGTAGAAATATATTTTGCACTTTTGAACCCAAATGTTCTCTGCATCTCAGGAATGACAAGTGCTGTTACTGAGAACAGGGGGGGCAGTTACGGTCTTCATGGTGAAATGGCGAAATGTGCAATAGTCAACACATGATTCCATCTTGTTTTTTTTATACACTTTGTTTGGGGAGATGTCTCAAATGCCGGAGTGATTTGGAAAAGGTTATTCGTAATGCTCTCCACTGATAGTGATCACTAAATCTGTCCTCAAATGTTAAAAAAAAGCAAAAAACATTACAGTTATTCATCATCAGCAGTGAAGTAGGTGAATGTTTAGGTTTCCCGTTGCATGCAAGTACTGTGCACTTTTTAGTTCTGAAAGTTCTGCTGATGTCTTGAGCCAATCATGGGACCATGCCGTAAAAGGTTTTGTAAATATTACATTCATCATACAATCATTGCACTCTGTTTTTCTACACTAGAGGGCAGTATTGTGTTATAAACAAGTGTCAGTCAGTCAGTCTGTCAGTCAGCATGTCTGCAGCTAGTGACTGATATCTAGCTAGTATACAATAGATTTTGCTCCTCGGTTTTCAGACAACTAACATCCTTTTCTGTTTGAACACTTTAAAGGTAAGTTTGTCACAACTGTGTGTCATTTTAATGAATGGCTTGCCTCTCCACAGATCTGACTGGTACCTGGCTTAGTAGCATCACCTGCTTGTATCCATGTAGATAGTTATGTTTAGCCCGTTATGTTTACCAGGCAAAGCAATAACATCTCCATAGAGACAAACAGGTAGCAGACCCTCCACCAAAGTTACACCATGCACCTTTAATAAGTAAAAAAATATATATTTTTGTCAGATTCAATTCACTGTTGGTATGAGTGGACAGTATGCAAGAAAACATTTTTTATTTAATAAATATGACCTCACTGTGTCCCCAGATACGAGGTAGACATGTTCAAATCAAATCCAGCTTTTACTGATAACAATTCTAATGCTGGATATTCTTAATTACCAAAAAAGTAGATATTACCTGCAAGTTATAATTTGACCTGTTGACAGTGATAATCGTCCCATCAGAAAGCAGAATGAACCTCACACGAGTCTCTCATTTTAGTTGCCAGTTCCTACAGCTTAATTCAGTTGGTTAAACCCTCTCTCATTTTAATCCTCACTATTTAAACTCCAGCAAGCCCATCACTGATCAGTGCTAGTGCAGCTTCCGCAGCTCAGTGAGTGAATTCTGAAGTTCTGAGTTTTCACATGAGGCCTGTCCATATACTGAGAATGAGAAACAATTGTCTGTGTCCTATCTGCAGGTTAAAGCAACCCATGTTCAGTTGTGATTGTAATACCTTTTTTTTTAAAACAATAAGAACGAGTGTTGTCACGCTAAAACATTTCAAACTCGATTTTGATAAGAAGGAATAGAGCAATTCCAATACCATGATGATAAAAATAAACACTTTTTCTTTAGACTATAGAAAGCCATTTTCAACATTAAACCGGTACTTTCTTTTATATCACCATGTGGCCTTATATCTGTGTAATCAATCAGTCGCCCAGGTAGGTGCCATTGTGGTCCAAGGAGCATGCATTAGTCATTGCGGTCTTATACTTGTTCTTATACAGCTCAAGATCATTCTAAAGCTATTCATGAAAGGTTTATTTCACACACACACACACAGGCTGCATACATTTTCTTTTATGTGTGACGGGGAGTAGAACGCAATAATAAAACCCGTTAACACAATAGCTTGTTGACATCAATTCACTTAATTAGCAGGTCGTTTTGTCTTACCAATCTCACAGTACAAGTTTTAATGACGTGGTGTTTATCAGGGCTTTAAAGAATGCGTGGGGGGTGGGCTGCACGCCTTCAGCTGCCACTGGCTAACTCTATATTATCACGCTAAAAGGCTGCTTCCCATCAGTGTGCTGTGTAGAAAAGTCTGATGTGCACATTCCACTGGAGGAAAACATCTCCCCCTCCCACACTCACACTCACTCGCTCACGCACACACAAGCACAAAAGCACTCAAGAACATAACACATCACTCATTTTGATTGTGGACCTTGTTTTGCCACTATATTGAACCTTAATATCTGAACATTTGAAAAGGTTAAATTCAAGGTAAAAGTGATGTAACCTATTATAGAATAACTCTGGCGCTGTCTTGTACATCAGCCCCAAGAACTCACTCAGGGATGTTTTGAGGTTTCCAGGGCCCCCAAGATGCAGCTTTGGGCCCTGTACTTTTGAAAAAATGTCAGATAGCTTGACTTGTATAATCCACATTTATGCACAAAAATCTAATTAATCTACAAATACAAGTATAGGCTTATTGTTCCTTTAGAGAAATTTGTCCTCTGCATTTAGCCCTTCCTTCAATGTCTGGAGTAGTGATGCACCCGGGGATCTTGAGGTAGTCTTGGTCAGAACTATCTTAGCTGGAGATTTGTACTTATGGTGCATGTTTTGGGTTCTTGCGGGAAACCAGAGTGCCCGGAAGTAACCCACCAGAGCTGCAAGTTCCACACAGAAATGCTCACTGCTAGAAGGTTCCAGGTGCCGAACCCAGAACCTTCTTGCTGTGAGGCATGAATGCTCAGCCTCTTTGCCATATTACACTTTTTTCCCAATTGCTTTGGCACATTTTCTGAAACCATTCATAAATCTGGCATCTCTTTTGCACAGTTTACAAAACTATCCACACAAGACACAAAACAATTCAGAATGTTTGAAAAAGTAAACTTTGTGAATAAAACATTAAACACAAAAAGAATACTTTGTGGTTAAAATATAAACACAATCATCAGATTTATAAACTTATCTAACCATCATGCAGACACTGACCAGAGAACACTTTTAGACGTGTAGCTTGAGGGAGTTAGACCTGCAGGGCCAGTATCATACTGTTCATGATGTTTTGAGAGTGAGGAAAATGCTGTAAATATGTGTCAAATATTACAGAATCATTTAGGGATTTCCAAATCTGTGCTTTTTAGCAGTTGATATCGAAACTGTGTCAGACTTGGATCTCAAAGTGTCTGTGTGAACCAGCCACTTTGAGGTCCAAGTCTTTTACACTGTGGTTTCTAGTGATTTTGTGTCTGTCTATATAAATATTGTAATTATTGTGTATTCAGTTTTTTGTGTCTTTGGTCTATGAACTTCAAGAAGAGACTATAATATGAATATATGTAGAGAGAGTGTTACAATTGCAATCTGTGTTCAAATAGTTGATTGTTGTGTTTTAGGTTCTGCAAAAAGTGTGTTGTGAGTTAAAATGAAAGTGATATAAAAAGTTAAAGCTTGAGTAGTTGCGTTTATGTGGTGGCACGTTTTGCAATTTGTGCCGAAATGTTGCCTTTAATGTCTATGTAGGGTGTTATAAATGTTACTTTATATTGTTGATACAAACTCTAATTTGTTTCATCTGCTGGCAAGGGAACTCTATGGTTTACATTGTATTTGAGTTATCATATTGTTTGGATGAATGCATAGTTGAAATACAGTATTTATTTGTTACCAAAATAAAAAAGAACTGGTACTCTTTATCCAATTTAATCCCAATAGAATATATTAAACAAAAAATATAACTGCCCGGGCTGGTAGTCCTATCCATTTGCAGAGCCCGCTTACACCAGAAAACAGCATTGTGTATTGATGATATGACAGTTTTGGACCACAGTAAACCTGCAGGACTTGTCTCAGACTGATCGCGTCTCTACAGTTGGATGAAAAGCAGACTTGCAGACATTCACCAGTGTTATTTGTCTAGTGTCTAGAACAGTTAGCATCACACTGAGAAAATGTTTTCTGAAGTCATATCTGCTAAAGGACAGAGTCTGGGGCTGAGACAGAGATGTGGACCTGTTACAGAACACACAGAAAGATCATTTTGGCATTGGCATGAAATTATGTGTTACAATGATCATGACCAAAATAATTGTGATTAACAACAATTTCACAATAATTATAACTTTGTTGTAAGTGAGAAAAATCACAGTCTAGACAGTAGGATTATGCATTAGTAGCTTTTCCTGCTCAGTCTGGTAGCATAATGGTGACTGTCTGTGTTGTTGATTATCACAGTTAAACAGAATATACAACAAAATATTATTGTCAACCCCCTTAAAGGTCCAATGTTATGCATGACGTTGATTCTTGTGAGATTTTAGTCATGTTTGTCCGTTCCACCTTGTGATGTCATGAAGAGGTAGTTTTCATGTTAACATCTATGTTTTACCTTCTGTTCAGTAGAGAGTAGAGTAGAGTAGGGATTGGCTGGGATGAAATGATCCAAATAATTCTAGTGAAGGTTTATGGAGTTTAAAAACACAGTGGAGCATTTCCTGACATCACAAGGTGGAACAGAGTGTTTTCTGTTTGAGAGAATCACTCAACCTAAGCATGCAGGGTTTGTGTGTTAAATGTGTGAATGAAACAAAACAAATCTCCAGGTACGTTTTTGAGAAAGAGGCAACACTGTAACCCATCCCCAATTGGGTTTGACTACATATGTTTGTTGGTTAGTGCCTCTAATTCTACCTTATGTAAAATCTGTTGTCCACATGTGTTGAGAGCAGGTGCCTTTAAAACATGTGAGGACACTGTGAGCCTCAGAAAGTCACAGGAAGAATGCACGTCCTGCTGTTCTGTACATCTGTGAGCTTAAACATCAGGCTGTGTGTCCATCGACTTCAACCTCTGATGGAAGGAGTGTGGAGTCCTTAAAGTGCATTTGACAGATTCATATATATGTTTGTAATTATGACTTGGTTTGTTGGGTAGCACCTGAGGTAAATATTCATCATAATTTTATACCAGTCAAGTGGCAGTTTGTGGAAAAAATGCAGAAAACAAAAAAAAGTGGAAAATACAGGAAGCAGCGGTGAGTTCTAAGAAAGCCCCGGGGCCTAAACATGGCTGTCCATTGAAGTCAATGCGCCGTGCTCAATGGCGCATTTCACGAGTTTAGCCTTTAGCGGCTAGGTACATCCAGTCCTGCCCTGCCCATGGTCCATGCACAGTTGAGTCATCCCCCATGAGACTTTGTGCGAGAAGATCGAACACATGCATGTTGGGATCGCTCACGTGCTTGTTCATGTTGTACCATGTGACCGGTCTAACCAATCAGAGCTTGAGCTTAGCTAGAGCGGACACAGAGCGTAGCCAAAGCTAATGATTAAATGTAGTTTATGACGTGAAAATAGGTCAAAATTGCCACAAAATTTGACCTTTGTGAAAGTTGTAGGTGCCCTGTCAGATGAACATGGGCAGTTTATGATTACATTGCGAAAAATCAATTACATTGAGAAAAATCCTTTCTGGGCAGGAGGGATTTTTTGTTGTAGTACCAATGGCCGCTAATCAAACTTGAGACTGCTTTTTTCTTTTAACACTGAGAACATTTGAACAGCCATAGATTGAGAGAGGCCTATGGCCAATCCTCTGTCAGTACAACCATGCGATCTGTAGTAGTATTTGGACTTTGGAGGCATACATTTGACTTGATTTCTGTGTGTACGGTTTAAGGAATTAATATTGAATCACATTTTTACTTGTTTTTAATACGATAAAATAAAATTGAAACTTTGATCAATCAAGAAAAAAATTATCATAATACATTTTTGTCATATTATCCTGCCTTATAACAATGGTTCAGTAGCTGGTTATAACTCTTTTGACATGTTTTGTACCAGGTTAGCAGAATATAACTTGATACCTTTTACTCAGTTTAGATTAAATAATTATTGTTAGCTACTAGTGTTGTCACGATACTAAAATTTCTAACTCTGTAGATACTAATAGACTCAATACTCAATACCGATACTGATACCACGATGATAATAAGAAAACACTCTTTATTTAAACAATAGAATGTAATGTTCAACATTAAATCATAGTACTTTGTAATCCCTCAGTCACTGAGATAGGTTCTGTAGTGGTTCATGGGCCTATACAAGTCTGTGTGATCTCATACTTGTCCTGGTACAGCTCAAGATCATTCTAAAGCTATTTAGGAAATGTTCATTTCTGTTCTGTGAATGTGACTTTTTAGTATCAGTACCTGCTCAAATAAGTATCTACTTTGAACAGGAGTTCTAGTATTGATTATTATCTGATTTTCAATACTTCTGACAACCCTACTGGCTATTGAGAGCAACCTGAATGACCTGCTCCGTGGTGTGTTGTGCTCAGGTCGGATCCTGGACCTGAAGACTGGAACAGTGAAGAAGGAGGGCCAGCAGTCGTCCATGAGGATGTGTATGGGCTCACGACGCTCCTTCATCTGTCGCATGAGGTGGGTCACACAGCCACACACACACACACACACACACACACACACACACACACACACACACACACACACACACACACACACACACACACACACACACACACACACACAGACACACAGACACACACACAGCCACATACACACACATTTGGGAATGTTGCACTCACTTATTCTTGTCCTACTGTGTTATAACATTGTTCCCTCATCAGAAACATGCCTGCACAGGTTGCATATGTCATCCTTGCATGTTTCAGTAATTAGTGAGAAGCGATCTCTCCTAGGCCGTATTTAAACCCTCCTTATGGTTAGTTGTACCATTCTATCCAAAGCTCAGCCTACGTTACTCTTGCTCCTGCACGGCAATGTTCCATAAATATACAATATACAAAGGCATGACACAAAATAATACAACTTCACAAACCTGATGTGATGTGCATTAGCAAAATGTATGCCAGACTGATATCAGTCTAGCCCCCACACCCTCTGTTGCGTATCAAACCCGGCCAAACATGATCCTTTTTTTTTTTCAGTGACATGTGAAACAAAGGAGCTGATTGGTCACCTATGATTTACAAATAAAATCTAATTGATCTTACCTTATATTAAGTTATGTACATCTCTCATTGTCTCTGCGGAAATCCGCCATGTTTTTCAGTGCCCTTCATTTTCTCTGATACGGATAGACCAAGAGTGTCCCTGATTTGCTAATCCACCTGTCAATCATGCCCATTTCAAAACAGGGAGATTCACCAGTGACCAGACGCACATCTTTGTAAACTATTGAAGTGTGTACTGTATTCTGGATCCCAGGCAACATGACACCAGCTTTATTTAAATCTGCCTTCCTTGCTCGTAAATTGTCCCTGTGTTTTGGATGGAAATTCCCGTGTTGATGACATAGTTAATCCAATTTAGAACTCTCTGTTTCCTGTATTTCTGTACTTTTCTTTTCAGCTTTTTTCCCATTAACTCCCACTTAAAATGTAATACTATGATAAATATTTACCTCAGTTTTTATTCCAGTAGACCAAGTAATAAATCGAAAAACTTGAAATTCTATCACGGTAACATATTTTAACCCATATCTGATTTAAAGCCATGTTGTTGATATAATAATAAATGAATAGGATTTACATCATAGGCCCACACACACAGGCCTCACACAGGGTTAGCAACCAAGAGCGGCCTGTTGGCTCTTCCTTCTGGATGATCATTCTCAGTTCAGTTCATATTGTTTATTTGAGCTGTTTGTAGTAAGAAAGTCAAAATAACATACAAATAGACAATACCATACAATGTTCAAAGAGCAGGCAGAAATACAGATACTTGTGAGCGCTTACCCTCATTTCCATTTCTGAAAATTATACAACTGCTAATGACGGACATATGCTACACATAACGCAAGTGAATACAGATATGGAAATTAAATAAACTTACACCATATCACATCATTCTATGCTTACATTTTTGTTTGGTATTCTAAATACCTTTTGTTGAGGTGATTGAGTGTTTGACATCACTCTAGGGGTTCTGCATGTATGTTTATGGCAGAATCTTCACCAGTTTCCATGGTGACACAATGCTCAACACAGCCCAAAAAGTTTTAAGATGGTTTAAAAATGGATTTGAACAGCACATTTTCAGGAGCCTAACATCAATACAAGTGTTCATGGTCCTGTTTAAGTGTTTAATGTTCAACAAAAAGGTGAAAGTGACTCACTGAAAAACTCAGTGGCGAGTTTCAAAGCTGCCAACTCTCACGCATTAGAGTCCCTTCACACACCCTCACGCCACACTCCTGATATATCATGCTGCTAACAAAAATGAAACCCATTTATTTACATTAAAAATAGGCAACCCAATGGGAGGATAATGGTCTCTCATGGATGGTATGCAGTTTTATTAACTTAAAAGTAAAGTTCTCCCCTTCTCTCGTGCCCATGAGGGGAGTGTGTGTGCCCAGTGCAGTCCTCCCTTTTCTCCTTCTCTCTGCTCATATGGCTCTGCTCACAGGATCAGCTCTGCTTCTGCCTCACCCCTCATGTCTCCATCTTCTTTCTCAATAAATCCTAAGTTATATAAAGTAAACAGCCCCTATCTGGCAGTTTTTGAGTAAAACATCTAATCTAATTAATAGCGCGAACATCGCACGTGTCTCCATGGATCGCGCCAATGCCCACATATGGACTTCGCTTTGTTTAATGAATCTATGTGTGTAAATTTTAGGTAAATTTCTTCGCAATTATAAGACCTATCAATCTGTAATAAAAGCTACAGGAATGCTGACAATCTCCTCTCCATCCATGTGTAAAATTGTCCATGCGTGTCCAGCCCATACCCAATAATTGATCTGTTTGTGGTTTAATTATGGCTAATTTTGTTATGCATCAAATTTGGTTTACTTGGACAGTTGGGCTGTATAGTTTTTTTTTCACAGTATTGAACAGTTAATTAAATTTTAAAAAGGCATGTGGATTTCATTGTACATTCTGTGACCGCTCACGCCCCCTTTTATTTTACTACTTTTATCTTAATCAGCTACAACCACAATATAGGCCTACTATTGTGCTGGACACTATAGTAACTGTTTACTGTAAAACATCATTCTTGCTGTGTGACCCCCACGAAAAAAGTGTTCAGATCCACTGACAGTAACTATATCCAAGCCTAACCAGGCTTGGGCCCCTCCGAAGTCTCACTCCAAGCTTTGGTGAAAATGTGGCAGCTCTGTAGCCTGTGACTGTAATTTCATGTGAAAGAGACTTATTTAACAGCACAAATTTGCTCAACAGAGGTAGTATCAAGTAAGCTATTTCTGGTCACAAAACTCAGACTAATGCCTAACTTGAGTCACAGAGCTCCAGACAGAGTAGAACCTCAAGTTAGCATCACACCTCCAGGGAACATGGATGACATCAGCTGCAAAGTATCAATAACAACAAGTGACAGTGGCTCTGGTGGTAAAGCACAGACCCTAACATCAGAGCACAGTTCATATCTTGTTCCAGTCGGTATCCCTCTATTGTGTCATGAGCAAAAACACACAACTTTGAATTCTCAACGTGCTGTTTACCAAAAAGACTCAAGACAAGTGTTAGACTTTCTTCTGCTCTGATCAGACTCATGACGTATTCACATGACACATGACACACTTATCAGGAGAACAACACTCGGTTTCCTTCCCACACAGACATGACTTTTCTTAAATTTCAGTTCAGTAACTTTTCAAGCATATAGTTTATTAGATGATAAAATATAAGCATAATTTTATTCACACCATTACACACAGAGTGACAGTGGTGTTTCCACCAGTCAGCCCCAAGGCAGCTGTGGCAACAGAAGTAGCTGAGCCACCTATTGAAGCCATGTAAAGTGGTTTACATATCCTAAGGCGCCATAATCAGAAAAAAACAAGGATGCAATCTTGGAGAGAGTTGAACAATGACAAACGACTACAACGCAAATGTTTGGCTAGCTCATGCCACCTGGAGCTACAAATGAATTGTCAAGCCAAAATATAAAAGTAGCCCATATGACACGTTTACTTCTTTATGCGTCATTTATTCAGTCTAATCATCAACAACATGCTAAAAGAGGAGGTAAACTGGTCTCTATATACAGACTGTGCCTGACCACACAACAGCAGAAATCTGAACATTTCATTTTTAGCTTAGATGCCAGTTTTACACACTCAACAATGATGTTTGACAAGGAACATAAATGTGATCAATGTATTCATTCAATTAAAGTGTTTTTGATTTGCTTATTATGCTTACGGCTATAAGAAAAAATACAAGGGGCTGACTTTAGCACTCTAAAAACTACCAGACTAGCTTGATTGATCAAACGCTGCGTGTATCCATTATGTCTGCTGCGCATAGACCATCTCTGTCCACCATCAATCATACAGTCACTACTACATTGATAAAGGCGAGACAGGTGAATTGTTTTGTTGTTTTTTGTTTTTTTTTATCCCAAGGACATAGGCCTAGCGTGTACAGTGCTGATAGCAGGTTCACACTGTCAACAAGTGAGTACTGTTAGATATCGGATAATATCGATTAGTTTTGCTACGGCACTAAAATTACTTGATTTGGATACTAAGGAACAGCTACTGACCGATTCTGATATCACGATGATAATACATTTATTTAGACAGTATAATGTAATTTTCAACATAAATTGTAGTATTTGCTTTTATACCATATGTTGAAACCAGAATTTTACATACATTATATAGAAAGTGACATATGTTTGTTTTTTTTCCCCTCACAGACTAAACTTTTCCTATTTTGGGTCAGTTAGGATTATCAAAATATTTTTTATTTGCTAAATGCCAGAGTAATGAGATGGATTTTTTTAGACAAATATTCATTACTTTCTTCAAAGTCATGTGTTTAAACAATTTAGGAAACCCCAGATGATGATGTCATGTCTTTGGAAGCTTCTGATTGGTTTATTGACAACGTTTGAGTTAATTAGAGACACACCTCTAGATGCAACATACAGGGGCAAATGAACACAAGGACAAAGACCTTAGCTTTGGGAGACAAGTCCTGAGAACACCATCCCAACTGTGAAATATGGGGGTGGCTGCATCATGTTGTGGGATCAGTCCTATTGAAAATTTAGACTTGAAAAGGCATGTGTGAGCAAGGCGTTACACCAGTTCTGTCAGGAATGGGCCAAAATTGCTGCCAGCTACTGTGAGAAACTTGTGGAAGTATATCTAAAACATTTGACCCAAGTCATACAGTTAAAAAGCAGTGGTACCAATTACTGATGAAATATATGCAAGCATGTGACTTTGAAGAAAGTCCGTCTCTCATTATTCTGGCATTTAGCAAATAGATATAATTTTGGTAATCCTAATTGAACTAAAACAGAAGTTTAGTCTAATTTCATGTGTAAAGAAATGTGTATGCGTCTTTATATAGTGTATGCAAACGTCTGGTTTCAACTGTATTAGCATGTGGCCTTGTATCTGGGTCATTCCTCAGTTATCCAGGTAGGGTCCATATAGTGAATATGGTGGTATTGACTTGAAACTGTATGAGAGCAGCATGGTCAGAGGATGTCAGGAGCTTTGAGTGACGGGTGCATTGTTCCCTCTTCAAAGTGCTGTCATTAGTCGCACAGGGAGCGCTGGTCCTGCTATAGGGCTGTGGAGTGCTGGGGCTGTCAAACGCACCTCTGTGGGCAGCCGTCAGGAGAACAGATGGACCAGGCAACAATAAAACCATAAAACATTGGTTGTCAAACTGTGGTGAGGGGGCTGCTTCTGGTGGTACTCAGCGTCCTCTGCATTTCTAGTATTAATAGGCAATGTACCAGATTTTTGCTGTCTTAAAAATGTGAAAAACATGTTCATTTTGTTTCCAGTGGTCCAAAGATATTCCTCACTTGCCTAATGTATTTTGAGGATCCCAATTATTCACTGCAATGAGTTTATTAGCATTTTTCACAACTTTCAAAGGCCAGAGCTGAGTTTACAGTGAAGCTAACAACCATTAGCATGCTAACAGCACGCAGAAAACAATGCTTTATAGTTAGATGTCAACATCGGTCTCATTTTGACTCTGCTTTTGCAATATATCTGTACTGGGATTTAACAGATTTTACTTTATTATTGTCTTAATTTAGGATGTAATTGTTCAGAACTTTTATTTTTGGTTCTAGACCTGGTTTTAGTTGTAGTTTAGGCCAGTGTTTCTCAAACTGTGGTATGCTTCTCTGATGTTTGACAATTTTTATTTAGAGACAAATCTATACATTGTTTTGTCCTCCTTTGAGTCAGTCATTATTTAGAACGATCTTATCCATGTTTTAGTCTTATTTTAAACCTGGTTTAGCCCTAATTTTAAAGGTTAAGATCTGGTGGTACTTGGAAAGCCAGTATTATTATCGTACTTGGTGTGAGATGTTTGAGAACCACTGGTTTATAGTCTTGTCACCTGGTTTAAACCTGACTGTACTCTCGTGTGTGAAAACTTTTAGTCCACATGCATGTTTGGCCAGCACATCCTATATTTGTATCTCTGAAACGCAAGACTTTTCATCCGCCTTGCCTATGGGTTATGCTCCCGTGTGATTGTAGTGGCCAGGATATTATTACATTAGATTTTCATTAAAAATAATTGATATTGTGACATTTCCTCTGACAGCACTGCTGCTGACCTGTTTTTGGACACATATTTATCCAACAATGAGAGATGGCAGCCCTCCCTGGAGTTGTGGTGAAAAACAGGAAAGCTTTAAATTGAAAACACAACCGCACAATTTTGCTGAGCTGAGCTGAGCTAGAGTCCAGATACTCAGAACCAAACCAGATAGAGGCTGGAAATATGTAAAGCAATATTTCTCAAGGTGTGTCGCTAAAACATGTGGTGATGGTTTATTTCTGTATTTATAGGGTGACCAGATTTTCAAAAAATTTAAACTGAAACACACCTGGGTCAGAATGGTTGATATAAATAACCTTGTCCAAATAGGCAAATGGAGATGTCTGGTCACCCTATGTATTTAGTTATGTATTTACTAGTGTTGTCACAATACTAAAATTTCAAACTTGAAACTAAGGTATATACTCTGTAGTGATTCCAGTACCACGACTATAATAAAAACACTTTATTTAGACAATAGAATGACATTTTCAACATGAAATCGTTATTTAGTTTATATTACCACATTATATCCGTGTAATCCGTCAATCGTCCAGGTAGGTTCCATAGTGGTCCGTGGGCGTATATTAGTCTATGTCTCTATCAGTGACGTGCGGTGAGGTTCAGGGCTGGTGAGGCACTGATGTTCTCACAATTAGATATAGAACATATAAACCAGGTGTCAGTGTGACTTCTGCTGTTACCTTTGAGACTAGTTCAGAAATGCAGCTGCACTTTGTGCCACCCTCATGTCATTTTCACAGCAAGGTCTGTTCCGTGTCTCATGCCGCGAGAACAGCACATCGAGCGGTGCATCTGGCGAATTGAGACACGGCGTCAATACGACAAATGTGGCATTCGATGTACTGTCCAAAGTGCGGGTCGAAGTACCCGCACGACTTAAATGCGCCATTCGAACGGTGCATTTAAGTCGGGCAGTACTTCTATAGGCACATCGAAGGGTGTATTTGTCGAAATGGGACACGCCATCTGGAGATGCTCACAGTCCGCGAAATCTATTGGCGGTGACAGAATCTGACGCTATAGAGTTAAGAAAGAAATCACACGACAAACCATCACGACAGTCACAAGTTGATACCGAGTCACTAAATTCTCTGCAGCACAGACTGGCCAAGCAGCGTGAACCTGCAGCCAGTGATGGACAAGCGTCTCATCACTAATCATATGAGTCGGGTGCGTGTCTTGACCTCCGCCGAACCCCTGAGACTGACTCACTGAACCGCGAGGGTTCAATCGAACCCAGGCTAAGAACCACTGATCTAATAGTATGAAATAAAAAGCAAGCTGATTTTGTATTGTTTTTTGTCCTCATTCTGGTCCCCCAATTTTCAGTGGATTGAAGTAATTAATTTTCTTACCATTTTGTACGTCTCTGTGTGAGTGAGTTTTTCATCCCGTCGTCTGGAACAAACCCATTAGCTCCTTTAGCGTTGGTCTCGGTCCTTTAATTATAACCTCCTGCTTCAACTGAAAGTCCAGTTTAGAAAACTGTTTGAGCTTTAATATGTATCTTCCTCCATTTAAGGGCCAGACACGAGAAAAAAGTGAATTGCTAAAGTTGACTTGCTAACTCTAAATTGTAGTTTGCGGCCCCTATTCTGCGGGAGTTACAAAAATCCCTGGGCTCACGAGCGCCTCCTAACTTGAGGCAGGGTAACTGGTGACGCACACCTCACCTGGCGCCTATTCACAGCCACTGTAATGTGCTCAGCCCTTTAAGGGTTAAAGCAGCAGCTTGGCACACAGCAGAGTCAGAGCGTCTTTTCTCAGGTTTTCAACGGTAAACGTAAAAATTCAGCGATTTTGCGTAAAAAAAGAATACAATTTCAAAGTTAAATAGAAAATAACTTTATAGTACAAATCATTGGATAAATATAACTATTTCATTTATTTTTTCTCTGTGATGACAGGTGAGGCACTGCCTCAACTGACTGCACGTCACTGGTCTCTATACAGCTCAGGATCATTCTATAGCTATCCAAGAAAGGTTCACTTCTGTCCTATGACTGTCTCTTTTGTAGTATTGATACCTTGTCTAATGAGTATTGACATTGGATATTGGTTATTATGGTAGTATTGATTAATAGCCAAGTTTTCATACTTTTACATACAACCCTAGTATTTGTGTTGGATGCCCTTCCTATTACAACCAGACAGTAACGTTAGTGGAATGGTCAATGAAACTCATATCAGCCATATCTGATGGAGATACGAAAAGGACCATTTCTCTCCAAAGGTCAGTTCCCCAAGTTCTGTACAGCAGTAGTTCACTGCTCCTGACAGGTTGCCCCAACAGGTCTTGTTGAGAGATAGTAGATCAAATGCAGAATGACGTTCCTTCACAGGGTACTAATAAAGTATATTTAGTTATAAATCTCATCCTCACCCTCCACCGGTGGTCTCATCCCTTTTTCCCACGCTCAGATCCTCTGCCAGAGGTCTGGGAGCTTGAGGGTTCTGCGCAGTATCTTTGCTGTTCCTAGTACTGCGTTTTTCTGGACTGAGATGAGCCACCCACTCTGTATATATATTCAGACATTCATTATAAATATGTAAATAGGATTGATGCATTTGATCAACATTATAAACATACATAATTTTTGTGGCGACAGTGTATTGTTCAGTGGCTACAGTGGCTGCAATTTTTGGTTCAGCGTCAGGGACATGAACTCCTAACCTCCTCACTAACAACCCCCCCCCCCCCCCCACCTTATTTCTTATTTATTGCTCCATTTGTTTTGTCTCAAGGAACCAGTCGCTACCATTACCAGTGGAATATGTGTTACTGCAAGAACATAAATGATGAATAAAGGTTATGAATTGGGCTATTGAGGAAAAATACACTAAGTTCTATGAACCGAGACGAGGGGTCATATTGCTTATCACACACTTGGCATTGCTAAACTGAGATCTGTAGGGGGCGCAAGCTTTCCCCACTGAAAAACTACATAAAACAGCTTTTAAGTGCCACGGTACAAAACAGAATGAACCTTCACCAAAGATTTATGGATCCAATTTCCAGTATAATTTTACAGAGAGGCTGTCCCATATTTTTAGTGTGATTTGTAGTGTGTACCTGCTGTTGACAGATGTAAGGAATGGGGCAGTTGATTAAAAAAAGGGAGAGAGAGAACAAATTATTAAGTCTACAAAAGTGCTTACCTGAAAAAAAAAACTTGTGTTAAATATTTGTCATAATCCAAAAATACAGTAACTTGTAACTGAGATGCCTGAGATGTGTTGCTGTAGGTAAAGATAAGGTAATGTGATTTTTTGTGAATTTACAAGTTGTATAATGGAAATACTGTACAAAGATGGAGGGTGAGGTCAGAGTTGCTCTGATTATCCCCCACTATGGGCTAACCTGACCCACCCGCTTTGCTAGCAACGTGAGGTACACTTCATAGAGAAAATTCATACTTCAGTGCAAGAAGGATGCAAGTTCAGGCCTTTCTGTGTAGAGTTTGCATGTTCTCCCTGTGTCTGGGTGGGTTTCCTTGATCAACTCAAAACATACCCTATGTTTAAAATCTTTCATTAAGGTCCTAACCAAGACCCAGGTCAGGTCCCCAAGTGCTGTACAGTAGTAGCTCACAGCTCCTGACAGGTTGCCCCAGCAGCTCTTGTTGAGAGATGGGGCAAATGCAGAACAAATTTCCTTCCCTGGGTACTAATAAAATATATTTTGTAAGACAACTGACACAACAGATATGAGGAGGTGGGGTAGAGGTGGGACATGTAGGATATATTTCTTTAGATTTTTATATTCAGACATTCGTTATACATACTTGAATAGGATTTATGAATTTTATCAATATTATAAACATACAGAAACAACATCAACATCCATATTGGGGCTGTTTTTTGTTTTTTTTTTATTACCGTAACCTCTCTGACATGCAAATGGCACACAATTCTGTCACAATACGTGCAGATGCTTGGCACATTTATATCTACTCCGTATCTACTCTCCTTTAGTGGAACAAGTGGTCTTAAAGTCTGTAAGTTTACCCTCTACCTGCTGACTGATGAGAAAACCTTTGTTTATTACATCAGCTACAATCTCCATCACCCCTGCATCAGAACCACTGTGACACAGGTAGACTTAAGCCCTTGTGTGGTGAGTATAGGATCAGGCGTGGAGGAGCTGTCACCCAGACCTTCGTATCTTACCACAATGTGTTCAGCTGTTTGGAATGTACCCGACTCTGCTTGTGCTGGTCCTATTTTAAGGCTTTGCATAATTCAAACAACATGGCCGTCTGCCGTTGTGACACATAAAGGAAAGCTAGTCCTGGAGCTTATTGGAAACATGCATGCTTATGTAAGGCTTGTGCACGCGACAGGAAAACAGCCTCTATGATGCAAATGAACCTGCATGTGTTATCCCCTGACCTCTGCCCATAAGTCACATTCCGTACGTTTTTGTACATAATAATGAGATGATTCGATAAGACGGATGAGTTAAAGATGTTACCTTGGACTGGCTGATGGAATCCAGCAAGTGTCGCGACTGGACTAAAGATGTGTTTTGTGCTATGCTGAGGAATCTTTACATTGGTTGGTGTGAGATAGTATGCTCCAAAGGGATGGTCTCCTGTGATTGGTTATTAAAAGTGATAAAGTTTAGGAACAGGTTGGTTAAGATAAGGAAACTGGTTATGGTTAAGTTTAGGAAAATATTTAAGGTTAGTTAAAGGTGTACTATGTGTGCACTAACTTTTCTGGTTTTGGGTCCATGGAAATACTACTGCTTTCCCTGTAATGTTCCACATATCTAATATCATGATATTTATACAATTACAGGTGTTTACTGTGATCAGGATTGCCTCTCCACAGATCCGACCCATAACTTGTCCTGGTGCTGTCATCTGTCTGTCTCTAAAAAATAATAACAACTATAACATTACAGGAGCAAGTGGAGATAAGCAGGTTGCTCACCCTCCAAATAAGGTTAATTCATCAGATAATTTCTGATTATCCCCAACATGGATGGTTTGTGAGGGGGCAGGCGACATGGCTGACCATCAGCCTCTCCAAAGATCTGAAGTGGATAGTGCTGGAGTGAATGCAATAATTGTATTCTCTTTGTGTGTGTACAGGTGTGGCAGTGCTCCTCTGGATCACATCTCTCTGAACCGTCTCTCCAACATGAGGAAACGATACAGGTACTGTACTCTATCTGGATTTGACAGGGCCGATGCAAACTATAAGAGGGATCTATGCATGTGGTACTACAGTGAAATGCAAAACAAGCTGCAGGCTGCACACATTTGTATGCAATAGTAATAATGCATTGCCACATAATCTAAATATTACATTGACAACCTCTTAAAATAGTGACCCAAGTCTTTTTTTTTTTGCCTGAAAAATTGTTTTTTGTATGAATCAACTCCCCTTGAGGCCATCCACCTCTGGTACAAATTTCCACCTCCTCAGTCGAACGGATCATGAGATATTTGCAAATACTTTATTGGCCTATGTCAAGAGCGTGACTTGGGCCATTTTATTGAAATGGCAACATTTGCTACTATATCGACCCCTCCTAAAATACGTAATTTAGAGTCACATGTGTCATAGAAAATATGGCCTCAGTCATATTTTCAATGAAGGCAACCAGTGTTTGTCCAGTAAAATCTAAAGTCATTGTGTCTATAAAAGTATAATTAAATATTTACGAATTGTATGCAAATAATTCTTTAGAACACCTTACTGGCCACTGAGCAGACAGTATCAACCACGGCGTCATTGGTGTGTCATTAACTTGTTGTCCTGTGCTATGGAGGCCATGCCACGGCACACTCTCAACATGTGCGTTTACAACCAGAGAGACCAGCAGGTTGTTTTTGAGGCTTGCACATGCGTACTGACAACCACAGCAGGCTCAAACGGGGCTCAAACCCAAGGAGGAATCGGACATGTGAGGAGATCTCTAGTAAGTGTGCATGTGCAGCAGGAAATGACAACAGCAGTGCCAACTTTCAACACACGTGACTAAAATAACTGCTTTTAGTTTCACGTTTCTAGTGATTTTATGTTAGTTAGTAATACAGGCAGTCATTTAATGAAACAATGAGCTAGTTTTAGGGCTAGTTCGTGCGAAATGGCGAATCCGTATGGTGCAGTGGCATGACAGCGTGACTGTGTGTTTATGAGGCAACAGCAGGATTAGAATAACAGGACTATTACACATTTGTGGAGGAAATTGTGGCTGTTCTAGACCATCTTCGCTGCAGGGAAATACAGGGCGTTTCTTCAGGAAAGACGAGGTTTTGATTTGCATCTGTGAGAGGTGAGTGTTCTAGAGCATGCTGTTCTAATGCAGGGCTGTGTTTAAGGTGACGTTTGTGACACATGAAGGTGTATTATAAGTGCACCTGTCTGATTACTGCACCTGTCTGACCAGTGCACCTGTCTGGCCAGGGCACCCATCTGTGCACTGTTAGTATCTCTTACATTTTGTGTAGTAAGCACATTACACATCTGTAGAGCTGTCATATGTCATTACATAGATAACAATAATATTGAAGGCTCAGCTGCATAAATAAAGTGTAGAGGCAGGACAACTCTTTGAAGAAACAAATAGCCCACTGACTATCCCTGTTTGTACAGACAGGGTGTAAAATACTGTCCAATATATACATATTACTATACAGTATTATTCTGCAGGTCGAGGTTTCTTTAATTTGACTTCAAAATGACTCATTATACATGTATTTAATATGCTAGCAGTGTTGTTTGTTTAAAAAGCGTCATTATTAAATTGTTATCCACTAAGCATTGATATTCACCCCAAGTCTGCTTGCCTTCCCATAAAAGTGACCACATGCTACCGGTATCCACAATTCAAACTCCACCTCTGCAGACAGGTCAGAAACACATGGCTGTAATCAGGGCAGTCTTGCGTAATGCTATCAACCACTGGAAATTACAGAGGTCACTGGGGGCAGCACAAAGTTAGATTTAGAAAGCTGCAAATTTATCCAGTTTGCACTAAAGTTTGAAAAAAAAAATGACCAGAGACAGTAGACAATGCTCTTAAAACATCATATACACAGTTTTAAAAAAATGTGGATTTAGTGTTTGGTTCCACTTTAATGATGACGTGATACAATTACTTCTAGTAGTACAAGTTACGCCAGTATAAATAGCAGTAAAAAATACCCACCACTGCATATTTTGTGTTCTGTTCCCCTTATCACACGATATTCTTCCAGTAGTACTTCTCAGCCAACAACAACTATGCTACAGTGTTTTCCTTCAGATATTGAAAAACACTGGCGCTCATGTTGTTAGAAGGAACCATGTTTGACTGATGCTGTGTTTGTGTGGGACAGGAACGGGCTGGGACCATCCAAAGAGGGAGAGGCACAGTACTCGGTGGTCCACTGCACAGGTTACATCAAAGCCTGGCCCCCAGCAGGTAACTCAGGCCCCTGGGTCTGAAGAAGGGACTGAAGATGGTTTATTTTGGGGGACCCACAACTGAACTGGCACTTTTCAAGACTTACTAAAGGAGACATATTATGCAAAATGGGGCTGCAAGATTAATCAAAATTGCAACTGGAATGGATGCAATCAGCAAATCACAAAAGGTGCAATTTTTGAAGTACAATAATTTCCTCCACGAACAAAATATATTATGTCTAAAATGTCTTATTCTGCATAAAAACTGCTAACCCTGTAATTTCAACAGAATTCCATTATAAAAACAAAAATTGCCAATCTAACCACAATTAGACATTTTTGTCAAATCGTGCAGTCCAAATACAAAATCTACTTTTAAGAGATTTTTTCATGCTATATTTGTTTTCCATTCTTATTTACTCACATGGCCATTTCTCATAAATATACAAAAGCAAGATACAAAAACTGTACAACGTCACAAACTTGATGCGATGTAGAGTCAAATTAGTGGAATGCACACTGATTGTGTGACAGCACTCTGAAGGGAGAGTGAAACGAAACTGAATAACTGCAAATGTAGCATTTTCAAAACCATTGAAGGTAACATGGTGGCCTTAATATGTTAACAATTAATACCCCATAGATGTGTAAACACCTCTTTAAATCTATAACCTAAAATCTGTTGCATAAAAATTGCAGCAGATTTCAAACCACATTTTAAGTCCCATAAATCACATTTCCACATTTATTGTGCATTCATGATAGTGCTTGATCAGTTAGCATTGCTGACGCTAAAATGGTTTATTTGATATATTTTCTTGGCCTGTTTTATTCTCACTGCTGCCAAGAGAGGGCACGATTGCCTAAATATGCAAAATTGACTTTTTGGAGCTTTCTACCATGTTATACCATTGTTCCCTCATGAAAAACATGTCTGAAGAGGTTTTATATGTCATCCGTGAATGTATGATCGCTACTGGGCCCTATTTGGACCCTCCTAACGGTAAGCTGTAAAATTCAGTTCAAGACTCAGCCCACAAACTTATATCAGCCATGCTCCGGCACTGCCATTTTCCATAAATATATAAAAGCATGACACAAAACAATACCCTACAACTTCACAAATCTTATGCGCTGTGCAGTAGTTTCATTAACCAAATGCACACCAATTGTGTTGCAATAGAGCTCTGAAGGGGAGTGACTTAGCAAAGGGAGAGAGTGTCAAAAATGTATTAAACATGGTAATATGTTGTTTTTGTATATAGCATTTTCAAAACAATAAAAGGTAACATGGTGATCTAGATATGTAATGTGTTAGCAGTTAATATCCCATAGAAGTGCAATCTTCAATGAAATCAAAATGAAGTTTTTTTTCTATAGATAAATGTAAGTTTAAGCAAATGCAAGCCATACAAAGGTTATAAATTGTAAGAATTGATGAATTGACTTGACTCAAACTATATTTCAATGACCTGGAAATGTTCGTGAAAGTTGAGACTTGGACTCCAATCCTCTGGACTGGAATGAGGCTTGGAATACACTTCTTCTCAATCAGTGTGTCGCCCCTTTCTTCCCACTGATTGAGCAGCGAGCCGTGGGTGCCGACTGTTTCACATGCGCCTGGTTCCTTTGTCCTCAATGGTCAGATGTGATGGTCATTGAATAGAGCTAAATGAGCGTTCACCTGATGCAGAGTGTGACCCATGTGGAGAGCACAAGTGTTGTTCTCTGGCCACTTTAAAGGGCAGGAGATGGAAACGGGCAGGCTGCACAGAACATGGTGCTGTTGTGAAAGCAAAGTTCTCTCTCTTTAGTGATGTATTTTTGGATAATTTTGGATGGGGGGCCAATTTTTTATATTTAATTGTATATATAAAAATAGATTACGGATCAAGAATTTTACTTATTTTATATTCACAGAACAACAACAAATGTTATTCTGTGAATTTTAAAGTCAGGTAAAAAAAAATAAAATAAATAATAATAATAATAATAATAATAATAATAATAATAATAATGATAATAATAATAAAGGATAATGATTAAAGGGCCCATATTACGCTATTTTCTGATGTTGGTTCATCAAAAACATACCTGGAGTTGAGTTGTGTTTCATTCACACGTTTAACACACAAACCCTGCATTTAGGATTCTCTCAAACAGAAAACACTCTGTCTCACCTCGTCATGACATGTAGATATACAGGAAGTGCTCCACTCTGTTTTTAAACTCCATACACCCTCACTAGAATTATTTGGATAATTTCAGCCCTGGAATTGCCAATTTCTACTAAACAAAAGGTAATAGGTAGCTGTTAACTTGAAAACTACTGTTTTGTGACATCACAAGGTGGAACAGAGTATTCTGAGCTCTGGCAATGTAGGCAAACGAATAATAAAGGGTTACTCAAACATTTGTGAAAGAAACAAAACACAACTCCAGGTATGTTTTTGATGAGATAACAAAATTATAACATGGATTAAAGCTCAAAAGTCACAAGCTTTAACCCATGCTCTGCTCTTTAGTCTGTCATTGACCCACATCCTTGTAGGGTTGTATAGGATATAGGCTTCTGCTATTTCAGTTGGCATTTGTCTTTCCTTCTCTTATTCTCTCTTTCTTTATGTTACTCCTTCCTTTGCAGGTATGACGATTCCAGACGAGGACACAGAGGCGGGGCAGGGCGGGAAGTACTGTCTGGTGGCTATTGGACGCCTGCAGGTCAGTTCTGTGCCATGTACTGCTCAAATCTCCACTAGAGCTGCAGCTAGACTCTCATGAGAGGCTTAGGCCAGTCGGCTATCACTCTGCCCTACGACTGCTCCACCACTCATCCACAGCACTGAGGTTTTCACTTGCCAGTTTGATGTGGGTTTGGCCGTAGTCTAGATTGATTTGGAGCTGTGCTGATGCTTCTCTGCTCAGCTTTGGACACATCCCGTCTGCCAATGCTGTATTAATTTTAGCGGTCTCTAAAACAATATGTAATTACACGCATAATTTGAGATCTAAATTAATCTTATCAAAAGAAGTCAGTGGCTGAATGAATGCATTCAGTGTTCATCTGAAATTTAATGCTTCTAATGAATCCTGGAGGCAGTGTAATGATTTTGTGTATGCTTCTGTTATGGTCCATCAACGGAAAATCTTATGAATAGGATAGATAATAAAAGTCATCATTAAAATACAAATAAACAGGGTTTTGAGAACAGGCCTTAAAGCCTGTGCTAAGATGGTATGTTAGAACAGAGCCTGGAGTCTGATGCTGCTGCTAAGAGGAAGTTATTGTTCCAATCCATAATGCTGCTCATGTGCTTTTATCAGAATCAGCTTCACCATAATGATGTAATGTTAAAGTAGTTGGTGCACTGGATAACCTTCTAGCTGCTATCTGCTGTAATATTTCTTTGTATGGCATTAAACTTATCCATCTCCAAAAAGACAGTCCTGTGAGTGCACATGCACACGCTCGCTTCCCCTGTCAGTCTTTTCTTTCACTTGTGGTTAAATACACCGTGAGGACTGTATGCGCTGGTGGCGGAGGAGAAAAAGCTTTTGGAATGACACAGACAGAGCCAGGTTCACCTGTGGAGGCAGAGGCAGGAGGACACTGTCGCTGATATTAAGTTGATTCAAATGACCTCGTCAGATGAATGTGTCAAACAGCAGCTCTACAGCGCCCATTCATACAAATATATGTGATCCGGGCATGTTTTGGCCAATTTCAAGCACTTTTACTTAAGCACTTTATAAATAAACATTTGAATACAGAATTAGAAAATTGCGGATTAAAAGACCACTTATATAGTAATTTTGTAAAAATAATTTTACTTAATCCAAACATATTTTTCTCATATGATGCAGATATTTTTCTCATACAATGTAACCCTTGTCTAACCAGTCTGTATCTTTGTCAAGGTGACCAGCTCGCCCGTCTCTATGGACATGAACGGTCTGTCCGTGCCCACTGAGTTCTTATCCAGGCACAACTCAGACGGCATCATCACGTTTGTGGACCCACGCTGCATCAACGTCATTGGGTACCAGCCCCAGGTCAGCCCCCCTCTCCAAAACTACACATCCCCCTCTTCAGTCTCCACTTTCCCCTGTCCACTCGCTACTCTGGGATGTAGGTTCAGGCATATGGATCCTGCCGTGCTGTGTCTTTAGATGAGCCCCAGATGTGTCACATTCCTCCTCCACAGATGTTATAGAGACAGGACATGCTAATGCTGTCAGTGTGTGCTCTGTTCAGTGTCAGTGACAGCTTTACAGCAGGCAGCACTTACAGAGGTGTCGAGATGTCTCATTTTAGGGTTAACATTGCAAGAGGAAACATTGTAATCCAGTGGTTCACCAACTTCTCATACCATGTACCACCTAAGACAATATATGGCTGCCAAATGAGTGCACTTCTGTGCTGTGCCAGCCCCACACTGCCATCTCAGCCCTTGTTATCTTGGCCTACATCATCAGTGGTATAATACTTTCTACAATGGAAGCATAGTCAGGCTTGACTTGAATGAACAATACAATCACAATGTCTTGAGGGTTCATATCTCCAGGTCCCAGATCCCACACTGAACTGAACTAAACATCTCAGGCATTAGAGCACCAGTAACTAGCTCCCACTGTTGTGATTGTCAAGTAAACCAGCGGTTAAGACCAATCACAGGGCAAGATTGTGGTATGTACGGATGACAAAGGTGAATTTCCCAAACAAACCAAAACAAAGTAGTCATACATATTATAGCAGAAATAATATTTATTATTAATTATTTTGGTTTTGAAAAACATGTAGAAAGCTTTACATTTGTTAACAGGGAAGATGTCTGTACTTTTCACTCAGCTGGATGTCCCAGCCTCATGCTCCAGCCTCATGCTTCTTTGTACAACTCTTAGGCTTCTACAATACCTCGTTCCACCAAAAACAAGTTACGAGATCATTCTAGGTCTTAACTAGGGCTAAACAAGGTCTAAAACAGGACTACATAGTTTTAATACAAATTTTAACATAAGAAAGGACAATAGTTTGCATTGACTCTAAATTCAGAAAATATTAGAACTGAATGTGAGCTTGTGTACCAATAGTAGTACGCATACCACTGTTTGACAATCAGTGTTGTAATTGGGAATACATTGATGTGATTATTAGGCACTTTATAAAAGCAATGGTACGTCTCCATTCACATTCAATCACACATCAGTATGCAGTTTTGAAACTGTTTGATGTTTGCCTCAGTGATACTGGGGGGATTGTGTTACTCTTAAAATCCTCACAACTGTATTTTGACCTTTTGATGAATCATTTTAACATGTGTTTTGAATTTAAAATGCTTAGGTTTTTTTTGATGCATGGTTGTGATAATAAAAATATAGAATATGGGTGCAATATATTGCAACTGAATCAACATCACAATTTGAGTTGGCTCAATTATCAAATCTCAAAGGCTGTAATTATTTTAGGTAATATAATGTCTTCAGTGCATGGTTTTTAGAAGACTCCCGCACACTGTCTCACTCTGGGTTCACTTTTATTAGTACAACGTTTCGGTCCTTCTGGCCTTCTTTAAGAGTACAGCCCTTTCTGCTCCCCTTATATAAGTTAAGGCACTACTCCCTTAAGATTAATCAACCAATCACAATTGTGAAAAAAATACATTCACAATTAGACCCCGATGTAACTGCAATATTGTGCATAATTCACTTTACGCATCGACAATGACTCGAAAAATATAAGGATGATTTACACACTAAAAAGGTAACAATAGTACTCCATATTTCTGACATTTTTTTTAGCAAAATAAGTGGCACCTGCAAGAGTTTACATACTCCCTCATAGCTGCGGGAGTCTTCTTAAAACCTTTCAGTGAAGTGCCTCTCCTCCAGCACCTGTCGCCCAGTCAGGTAGAGACGCTATACAGAAACACATGTAATGTCTTCAGCAAATAACAAAATATCTGATCTTTTATTGGAAAATCTTGTACCTAATTCAGAAGGCATATAGTAACAACATGTTTTGGTATAGTGAGCATGTTTGTATGTCTGTTTGTGCAGGATTTACTGGGCAAAGACATCCTGGAGTTCTGTCATCCAGAGGACCAGAGCCACCTACGGGAGAGCTTCCAACAGGTACTACACATTCTGTCCACTCTACTGCTTTCTCATACTGCAGAGATAGACCAGACTGTGTCATTGTGAGGACTACAGTTGTCACAAGTATCAAAAATCAGATATTAATAGATACTAAAACCTGTATCAAAACTAGATGCTCATTTGAACAGGTACTGATCCTAAAAAGTCACATTCACAAGACAGAAATGAACCTTTCCTGAATAGTTTAGAATGATCTTGAATCAGAACAAGTATAAGGCCACATAATATATGCCTGTGGACCATTATGAACAACTGAGGACACACTGATATAAGACCACATGGTACTGTAAAAGAAAGTACTATGATTTAATGTTGAAAATGGCATTCTATTGTCTGAATTACGTATTTAAATAGAGTGTTTTTCATTATCATCATGGTATCAAAATCGGTATTGAGCATCAAGTCTATTCCTTAGTATCGAAATCTGTATAGCAAATATTTAAAGATGACCTGCTGTGCTTGAGTATGTAACATTCTGTTCTAATTTGGACATTTTAAATCGCAATATTCATCCAAAAACGACTTGATAAAAGAAACAAGTCCACTGACGTCTGCTTTAGAAAACCCTGGTGCTCAATGGGAGCGGACAAATGGGAGCAACAAAGAGCCATGAAGTTGTCAGCACCTCCTATGGATAGCTGCACATGAAGCTAGCGAGTTGTGTTTATTTTTTATTTTTTCATTTTTCCAAAGTGACTATGTGACACTGCCAAATCCTCCACATATCACGGATTAAGAAAATGTTATTGGAAAAGTAAGTACAGAGCAGGGGGTTATGGCAGTGGCATTGAAAACGGGAGTTGTTCGAAGGGGCAAATTGAAAATAAGCAATTAAAGATTGCTCAAATATGCACAAATTACACTAAATACAACTTTGAGAGGGTAAATGAGAAGGGGAAACATGGTTAAAAACTCTGAAAAGTCGATAATAGGTCTAATAGGTTCATTGAATTATCACTTCTGTAAAAATAATTGTGTTAATGTGGGTTCTAATATAATTTTGGTCTTTTTTTTTAATGACAACTGTGTAAACATACGTATTGTTGTATTGTACATACGTATGTATAGTCTAAGGACATAACAACAGTATGCATAGAGCCACTGCATTGTAACTCACTTGACTACTCTGTTTAAAGGTGCACTATATAACTTTTTGGGCCCTATACCTGTTTATCCCCATTGATGTGGCATTACTTTACCTTGAGTGTTCAACAGAGTGATACCCAATTATAGGCGTTTTATTGCTCAAAATACTTTGAAATACATGCATTCTTACTATGAATGGGGTCACCTCGTCATGGAGCTGACCTGTAATCTGCCTTTGCACCGCAGTCATTATCTCCTTGACTCCATGAAGATTGATAAGTCCATACTGTGGAACATTCCAGACAAATCAAAACCATCTGCATCTAAATATGTGCTAAATATCTGAGAGCTTTTCAATATTGGAGCAGTATTGATATATGCGGGGGAGGGGCCAACATACTGCCCGTCCTTATATCTGACCATCCTGTGACCCCCTCTTTTATGGCCCTTGTCCTGGTGTACTCTTGCAGGTGGTGAAGCTGAAGGGCCAGGTGCTGTCTGTCATGTACCGCTTCAGGATGAAGAGCAGAGAGTGGATGCTGATCCGCACCAGCAGCTTCACCTTCCAGAACCCCTACTCCGACGAGATCGAGTACATCATCTGCACCAACACCAACGTCAAGTAAGGACGTCATCAAACTGGAAATGGTCATGTGACATCACAACAATCGAGAGCAGTGGTGCCTGTTCTGTCAAACGCAATCTGACGGTTGATATTAGAGACAGTGGGAGTTGATCACAAAGTCCTATCCCTTAGAAATTTGGAGTACAAGCGACAGTAAATAAATGCTCTGAATATTACACACAGCCACTTCCCCATGAGTTTAGAGTACGTCTGTCATGATAATTACTATATCAAGTTATTTTTTGATTTATGAAAGATGGAATAATTTTTGTGGGTCAATATTTATTTATCATGGGTACTTTTTCTTTATTATACTATTATTCAATTCAATTCAATTCAATTTCTCTTTATTGTCACATGTGCATATACATACAAGATATATAGCACAGATGAAATTGCTGTCCTCTCCCACCTCAGTGCAAACATATTAAAAGTGCCAAACAACATAAAAAATAAATAAAACAAAAGGTGCAAACCAAATAAACATTCAAGTAACATTCAAATATAAACAAAACAGAAACATTCAAGTATAGACAAAACAAACTGCAGGTAAAAAGTGAGGTAGTACTAAATATATATGTGAAGTAAAAAGTTATTACTATATAAGATTTGAGCTGTAGAGGTTTGAATAAATAATTTTACTCATTATAGATACAAATAACTGCCAAGTGTTTCCTTCTGCTATTTCTTTATAGCTGTTTGTGTTTTTTAACCATTTTAACCATCATATTGTACATTTTGAATATTTTTGGTGGGATAATTCCACTTTAGGGTTATTGGGTCAGTGGCATAAATAATTTTTTTTTAAATGTTCTTCAGCAATGTTTCATAGTTCAAAAGGTATTATTGTGGCAGGACTAGTTTAGACGTGGCAGCTGGACTGCTCCACTGAACGCATCTGCTCGAGGGAGGAGAGAGGGAGTCGTGCCCAGGAGGAGACACGTAGTGCTAACCTGTTCAGAGCAGTTTGTTGTTGATGGTAGCCAAAGGAAAGCAGACTCTAGCAGACTCTCTCAAAGTCTCAGGCCCCTCCCCTCAGCGTTACCATGGAGCTGGTCTCGCCAATAACTAATATAACAGATTCAAGAGCTTCAAGGGAGAGGCCTTGTATTTTTTGGTTGTGGCTACTGTATTTAGTTTAGAAAATAATCCACTGTATTAAATAGTTGGCAGGTTTTCTTATGCTTAACTTTTACAAGTTTGTATGTTTTAATAAAATGTTAGCATTAGCTAAAGATGCACTATGTAACTTTTCTTATGGGAGTTGTTAAACTTAACTTGCATTTTTTCAATTTCATTCTTTGTATTTCTAAGAAAAAAACTGAGTGCACTCGTGGTTGCCCCCATGGGTATGGATGAGTTTAATGGCATACTATGGAACATGCTAGGCAAGGTTATAACATCTCTATGAAGAAAGGCAGGCAACAGATGCTCTATTATAAAAGTTCCATGGTGTATCTTTAAATGGTATTGTGATGCATTACAAATACAAATTGGAGTGGTTATGTGTAAGTGTGTGATGATTGGATTATTGTGAGTCCAGAGTGCAGCTCCTCATGTGTAGAGCAGACAGGCTTTAGCCCCTGAGAAGCATCAAGAACAGAAAGTGCACTTGCTTTAGCCGCTAATGTTGTTTCTATCAGACACAGACATGCACTGAACACATTTGGACTGATTTCTCTAATGTAATTTTTGTATTTTGTACAATATTATCTTAGGAAGATATCTTAATGTTTATACATTTTTTTTTTTTTTTTTTTTTATCAGTGTCAGATTTTGGGCATTACAGTGGGTGGAGTGGTGCGTGTCCACATGTCCATAAGTGTTGTTAGTGCTAATAGACAGTGCAGTGAAAGCCTTTTAGTTTCAAGGTGAGCTTTCACACTGAGCGCCAGAGACCAGAGCGGGCTCTGCTGGGTCTGACATGTGCTGTGTGGGGCAGTGAGGCAAAGATTGTAGTTATTTTTTTTCTAAAAGAATGTCGCAGTTTTACGGTTGTCACTAGGGCTTGACAGCAAATGTGTTTAAATATATAGTTTCACACATCTAATCTGGAGTCAGACTGCAGACTGTTGCATGTAACTGTGTGTATGGTCTGTACTATTCCTGCTGCATATGGTGTTATGTTAATATACTTATTCTGTCTGTGAAACCAGATTGTAATGTGGAGAGTCCAGGCTTTACAACATGTTATACCATGTTCAGATCCTGGAGCTGGAGGCAAGATGAAATGAAATGAAAAACAAAATAATATATGTTAATTAAAGTTTGAGATATCAGTTTGAAACTTCTTGTGTAGTTACTTAAATGTAGGAAAAAGTTGCGTCTTTTGTTGTTTTTGTTTTTGATCATGTAATGTTTTTTTAAATATAAAAATAGGGCATTATATGTGTAAACACAACCCAAATTTACCATATTTGTGACATTTAAAACAGAAAGATGCATAGAGCCAAGTTTGAATTTATTGCTTCATTTTGTTGTCATATTAGATAAAAAAAAGACACAATTCTAAAGTTTGGTGTATGTAGGTGCTAGCTTAAGGGGTTATCCTTATGTCCCAATGGGAGAAAAATGTAAAATGAAAATTACAATGTAGAAATTTATTGCTGCAATTTGATTAAATTAAATCATAAAACATTTTGGTGAAGACTGGCTTGTACATCGAGAGACCAAAAAAAAAAAAAAATAAATAAATAAAATGAGTTGCCTGTAGTGTCTCCGCTAAAGGTTATTCTTAAGATTATTCGATTCCAAATGCATATGACAGTGAAATGCTTGTATTT
Source organism: Periophthalmus modestus (assembly GCA_019594935.1). NCBI lineage: Eukaryota > Metazoa > Chordata > Actinopteri > Gobiiformes > Gobiidae > Periophthalmus > Periophthalmus modestus. The sequence continues at coordinate 19,875,305 of JAIEZT010001214.1, forward strand.
ATTGACTGGTTTTGTTTTGTTGCGTTGCAGGCAGCTCCAGCAGCAGCAGCAGGCCGAGCTGGAGGTGCACCAGAGAGATGGGCTCAGTGCCTACGACTTGTCCCAGGTATGAACACTCACTGCAAACAGCAAATCCAAGCTTCAAACACCAACAAGCAGTAGTTGTCAAACTCCTTCACACTATATACTATTATGATTTGTTTATGTGCAGTGGTGGAAAGTAACTTATTACGAATATTCATCATACTGTAATAGTGTAGATTTTTGAGGTAATTGTACTTTTTTGAGTAAAGTGAAACCTGTATTTAATTTTAGCCATGCAATTGTAATTTGTTGCATTTTAAACCATAGAATTTAGTTACTGAGTACTGAACAAGTCTCAGTGTACGGCTGTCTCTACTTCTTTCTATAACTGCACATAAGATGCACTGCAGCACTCTGATCTGCCAGAGAATATGTCAATTGGGGTTTAAAACAATAAAATTCAGTTTTGCACTTTTTGTTTGATCAAGTTTTGTATACAAGCATGATCTAAAATGCCTATAAAATTGAAAATACCTCATTTTAAGAAGCACATTGCATTATTGTGTAAGGGGTGAATTACCCATGCGTGACTAAAAGTACTTTTAAACATCCAAATAAATGACTATGTTATTCAATTCAAATTCTTCTTGCTTTCATTTCAAAGCCTATTAGGCTGTGGAATAAGACTTTTTTTTATAAGAATTTCACATTGTTTTAATATAATCACATAATCTCACTGATGCCATAATCTTAAAATACTGAGGGTGCGATTAGACAAATATGTGAGAAATGTAACATGTAAACCAAGCACGGACGATCAGCAGCCTTCTCCAGAGTCTGAGCTGTTTATGAGGCACAGATGGGCTGATGACTGGCCATAGACCAGTTGAAAGATCCAGGTTCCCATCACAAATATACAGCTCACGCCACACTGCTAGTATGACCGTCATAACCATGACAATACTCTTCTGGAAATGCTAACAATAATAGACTGTTTACGGCATCACGAGGGCTCATTATTCATTTCAAAGTGCCTTGTGTAGACAAACAGGGTTTTTATTTTTCAGAGCAGTAGCCAGACACTGTGAAGCCTTGAGGACTCATAAACCCTGTGCGTGCACTGATTGATTTAGCCTTCACTGTGCCAGTGTGTCCACCTGTGCACCACCAAACAACTAATATTAATCTTGTAAAAAAAACAAAGGCTGAGTTTCTTCTTCTTTTTTCTTTTTTTCAAGATTATGTCAAATTATCATTATTATTTTAGAAGTGTTGTCATGATACAAAAATTACAAACTCTATTTCAATACTGAGAAATAGACTCGATATTAAATAACAATTCTGATGACACGACAATAAAACAAACAAACATTCATTTAGACAATTGAGTGGCATTTTCATTAAATAATAGTACTTTTTTATTATATATTACCATGTGGCCTTATATCTGTGTAATCCCTCAGTCATTCAAGTAGGTTCGATAGTGGTCCATGGGTGTATACCAGTCTATGTGGTCTTTTTGCTCTGATACAGCTCAAGATCATTCTTAAGCTCTTCAGGAAAGGTTAAGCTCTGTCCTGTGAATGTGATTTTTTTAGTATTAGTACTTGTTCAAATGAGTATCTACTTTCAGTACTAGTTTTAATATCAGTTAGTATTAGTTGGATAATTTTGACAGACCTGTCTCTAGGCATGGGACAATATTGAAATTTTGTCTGATGATTATCATGGCCAAAATAATTGAGATTGACGATTTTATCAAGATAATGATTAAAGTTGTTATGGATATGATTAATTATAACTTTAACAGAGAATTATGTATAAGCAGAGGCCCAGGGCAATAAGCCTCACATAGCCCACCGTTATACAAATTAATAGGAAGAGGGTCAAATTCTGGGCCCCTAAGACCCTGTTTTCCCCTGTTGACTCCCCTGTGGATATTTACTCATGTGATCACCAACCAAAAATAAAGAGGCAAATGCTGAGCACAAATGCTTAAAAATGAAAACATGGAAATACTAATGTTGTAGCTCAGTTGGTAGAGTCCCCTGATTCACTGATCTAAAGAAGGTTGGCTGCGCAATTTCAGCTTCCACAGATGAATGCTGTTGTTGTGTCCTTGAGCAAGACACTTAACCTGCCTCACCCTCAATGTCTGTGTACACTGGGATATGAAAGTATGTGTGAATGGAGCAATGTTTCCTTGATGTAAAGTAGGGATGATTCAATATGGAGCCGATACCGATGTCTGATATTTGTCTTGCTGCTGTGGCTAATAACCAATTTTGGCTAATAACCAATTTTGGTTATTTGTCAATACCGATATTAAGCTGTCGTAATCCATGACAAGGACTACACATTTATGCTAAAGAGGATGTGTTACGCAAAATAGACCTTTTTGAGCTTTCTACCATGATATAATGTTGTTCCCTCATTAAAAACGTGCCTGAAGAGGTTTTATATGTCATCCATTCATGTTTGAGTAATCCAGCGCTCTCCCATGGGCACTATTCGAACCCTCCTTGCAGTTAGCAGTACGAGCCCATGCCTCTTGTACAAGGCTCAGCTCAAGTCTAAGTCAGCCATGGTCCCACATAGGCATTTGACAAAAAAATATAAAGAACAGGACACAAAACAATACACTACAACTTCACAAACCTGATTTGATGTGCAGTTTCATTTGTGAAATGCACATGCAGGGAGCAGGGACTCAGCACGCTAAAAATTTTACTAATGGAACTAACATTTTAATACGTTGTTTTTTTTACAAGTAAACTTTTTCAAAACAATAAAAGGTAACATGGTAATCTAAATATGCCATGTGTTAAATTACTAACTTTTTGCTTTTGTAAAACCAATAACTAAATGTATTTATATGGGGTATGACTGTGGGACTGTGTAAACATACAGCCATATTTAAGCTTAATTACTCCTCTATTGGCATTTTCACTCAATAGTCTGTTCAAAAACACAAATCTGAAAGAAAGAAATATTTCTTCAGCTAAATTTTCAATATCAAACCATTATGATATCTGGGAAAACCCTCCGATTTCACTTTGATCGATTTTTATCGATGATAACTAATAAGCCATCACTAGTAGAAATCTGATCATTGACAATTTTCCCATTTCCCAAAAGGTTTGTGAAAGCTAGGAACTTTTCACGATTTGATAAACACCGCGTCACTGAAATTCTGTTTACAGTACTTTTGGCTATTCCCAGTCCTCTTTAGTCACTGCTGACAATAGTCCTCATTGAGTATGTTATTATCGTTTTATTTACTTCTTGTCCACCAAAACATTCCATTGGCGAAATCTCTGACGAATTACATTAGTCGACAAAAATATTATTGAAAACATCCCAAACGACAGGGCCAGATGAGGAGCAGTCGACTATGCCCCTGTTTCCGCTGTGGTAGGGTGGCGTGCTGGCTCCATCTGCTCCTCATTGTCTACCTCTGTCATGGTTCCAAGCAGCATTACCGGCCTGATGAACGTGTGCGCCTGCATTGGGACAGATGTGTTTGTCCTGCCATTACCTAACACTTGTATGTATGTATGAGTGTGTGTTTATATATATCATCTGTCAAAAGTTTGGACACATGCTCTCATTCAGATGCCACCAATCATTCAATCATACACCACGTTCATACAGTGAATGCCTAAGGACACAACGGCAGAACTTGGTCCAAGCTGGAATCGATCCTCGAGCTACTGACCCAAAAAAATAAATTAAAAAATTGTAATTTCTCAAGGTAGCCACCCTTTGCTTTGTCGATAGCATTGCATCTTTGGCCTTCTCACAATGATCTCTGTGATGAAGTCATGTGTTCATTGTCAGGGTTCATTAGTAAAAAAAGTCTCCAAAGCAGTGATCAAAGCAAAGGTTGACAATGTTTTTGAAAAAAGACAAGTTTTGAGTTATTTTGAATGCATTTTTGGTTACTTAATTTTATATACATTGATAGTTTTGAAGCCTTAAGTAAGAATCTACAATGTGAATAGAAATCAAAAGAAAGAAGTATAAAACGAAAGTGTGTCCAAATTGTTGAGTGGTAGTGTATGTGTTTTGGCGCCCTCAGGTTCCAGTGGCCAGCGTCAGCAGTGGGGTCCACGAGGCCGGAAAGACCATGGACAAGTCTGAGGGGCTGTTTCCTCAGGACCGGGATCCACGTTTTGCAGAGATGTACTCTGCTATCTCCAACTGTAGGTCTTATACTTATGCACTCACACAAACACGTGACATTGCAACTTTCTGTAGGCCGATATTTAATACAGATAGGAGGTAGCTAGAATTAATACATTTTTGTTAATACAGTTTTTAGTCAGTGTAATCACCAGGTCTCATATTTGTGAATTTACCTTAGGATATTGCATGGCCTGCTGTAATGAATCAGCAGGGAAATTTGGCTCCTGCATCTGGGTATGATATCATTGTAGAAAATAAATTCCCATATAAAATTGAACAATCACGTTTTAAATGTTTGCCGTGTCAACTGTGTAACTTTTCTAGTGGGGGGTCTGCCACCTGCTTGTGAATATGTTACTGCTTTGTATGATATTTAAAGAAAACAGATCACGTTTTCTGTCACGGGGTCACCTGTGGTGGCAGATCGACCTGTCTGCTGGTGGCGTCATAGTCTGACGGGAAATAGTTTGTCACAGTGTGAAGCAATAACATCTCCATGGAGACAGGTGGCATACTCTCCAGCGGAAAGGTGGCATAATACATCTTTAATTCATGTTCGGACACATATATAGGTGGTTTGTTTTGGATTGACTGGACTTTTTTCTTTTTATAGAATAGGGAAGGTGCTTGTAACAGTTGGGTAGTACATTTTTTTGCCTTGTAAGAAACAACATAAATTGAGGGTACTATATACTGCAGCATACAGAATATGTAGTGTTTTTTTATGAAATCTGTGGGCAGTCCTTAAAGAGCCTGTCCCTGATTTCAGTGTATTCTTGTCAAGTTAAATGCTCTTTACACCATGCATTCTGTGGTAAAAGCTGCTAAATAAGAACAATATTGAGATTGCCAAATATAATCTATTCATTTTACATTGCATTTTCTTTAACTAATAATAATCGCTAACAATGATTATTTATGTTTTGACTTTTTGTATTATGATTTTAATGTTTCTCTTATTCTGTAAAGCACTTTGATTTACTTTGTGTATGATTTGTGCAATTAACCTTTACTTGCCAAGCCTAATACAGAAGCCACTGGGTCACATTTTTTCATCCAATCAAGAAAATTGTTCTGGGAAACTTTAAATCCAAATAATAGTCAGAGATTGGAGCTCTACAAGGAAACAGCTGCAGGACACTATCCCAGACAGTGGTTTCTGTATCATGGTGCACTATCACAGCAGCAGAAAAGACTAAGTGGGCGGGGCTAAAAGTTCAAATTAAAACATGTTCATGACTCATGGTTTGAAATCAAGTACAGGCCTTTTAAGTGGACAATGATTTAATGTAACAACATTAATGTGTGTGTGTGTGTCTCACTGTCTCACTGTTGTCTCTTGTGTCCAGCCGGAGACAAGAAGATGCTGGTTCCCTCATCCACAGCAGGAGGACAGCTGTACTCGCAGAGCTCCTTCACACAGGGACACTCAGGGAAGGGCTTCAGGTATCTGCCCTTAATATACGGGATACAGCAACATTTAATAATACATTTCAAGATCAAGCAAAACTGGATACTTCACACAATCGCTATTTAATAATCTTATATGTTTTATACTTATTTGTTTTGCTTTTATTTTGTTTTGTGTGTGTTGTATTTTAAACAGGGCACCCATATATGTGCATGTATGTGTGTGTGTGTGTGTGTGTGTGTGTGTGTGTACGTGTGTGTGCGCGTGTGTTGTGTGAATATTTATATTATATACATATATATAGTATTGTTTTAAGGATAAAGTATAGTGCATATCTACTAATGCAATAAACTTACTGAACTGTATAGTATTGTATCATTCATCATCAAGTCAGAACAACCCATCATCATGTGTCCGAATAACCCAAATAACAACAGACATTTTACCTTCCACATCTCAACAAATCAACAATGGGGAGGTTGCGAGGGCATCTGAAAGCAATAACAGTTTGAAGATTGTACTTCTAATGTGAAACGCTTGTGTACTTCCTTGCAGTTCCTCAGTGATCCACGTCCCAGGAGTGAATGACATCCAGCCATCAGGATCGACCAATCAGAATCTGGCTCAGATCTCCCGACAGCTGAACCCTGGACAGGTGGGCTGGTCTGGGACCCGCCCCCCTTTCTCTGGACAGGTCAGAACACTCTGTCACTGTTATGTGTTTTAACTAGACTTTGATAGTGGTCAGATGTGGTCAAGTGGATGTGATTGGTCAAAATTGTCTTTAACATTCATAGTTAGCCATGTTTGATGACCAACATTAAAATATTTTTTTTTAGCTTTCTACCATGTTATAACCTTGTTCCCTCATCAAAAACAATCAATGTCTGAAGAAGTTTTATATGTCACCAATGCATATTTCAGTAATTTAGTGATTTCTCCCGGCCCCTATTCAAACCCCCTTAAAGTTAGCTGTATGATTATGTCCATTACTCAGCCCACAAGCTTACGTCACCCCTGCTCCCACACGATAATTCTCCATACATCTATAAAAGCATGATATAAAACTGTACTGAACAACTTGACAAACCTGATGCGATGTGCATAGTTTCCTTAGCGGGATGCACGCTGATTGTGCTTCGATAGCGCTCTGAAGGGGGAGTGACTTTGCGAGCAGAGCAAAGCAAGGGGAGAGTCTGAGCATCATAAATGTGAAAATTAAACTTATTAAACACATTAATACATTGTTTTTGGTGAATACAGCATTTTCAAAACAATAAAAGGTAACATGGTGATCTAAATATGTTATGGGTTAGCACAGACATGGGCAAACTGCGGCCCAGGGGCCACACATGGCCTTTGAGCTTGTTAAATCGCCGAACGTAACCAAATCATATTAAAATAGGTAAGGGTAAATCTTGCTCAATTTACTGTTTCAACATGTTGTGAATGTGAGTTTTTCTGTTGTGTTTATTTAACTGAAATGTAATAAATTAATTATTAATGTATGTAATGCATTTGGAAAACAATGAGCCTTGCTACATGTTAAAGGCCAAATCCTTCATATATATACATATGTGTGTGTGTGTGTGTGTGTATGTATATATATATATATATATATTATATATATATATATATATATATATATATATATATATATATATATATATATATATATATATATATATATATATATATATATATATATATGTATATATATAATATGTATGTACACATATATATATATATATATATATATACATATATATATATATATATATATATATATATATATATATATATATATATATATATATATATATGCCCCATGTATGTATGTATGTATGTATATATATATAATTTGGAAATAGAAGTAAAATACCCCCTCTTTAATATATCATTTGGAAACTCTGTGCCAGTTCTGAAAGGTTCAATTATTTACTTTGTTTCATTTATTTGTTTATTTACTTGTAAACTTCTATTATCCTACTTTTCCTTTTTGTCATTTTATTTACTTTCAATAGATTATTTTTACATTTAAATGATAACCAGGAAGACTTCTAGGTGCATCTCTTTGCCATATTAATATACAAAAAATGGATTTCATACTGTTGGTACAAAAGTTACATGGCTCATTTATGTGTGTATCTTGTCCTCAACAGTCTACTAAAGCCCAGTCCAGCCCGTTTGGGATCAGCTCTGGGCACAGTTATCAGACAGACCCTGCCTCCTACAGTCCCCTGTCGTCACCTGCCACGTCCTCCCCAAGTGGCAACGCCTACTCAGGGCTCACCAATCGCCCCACCGCCTTTGGTAAATCACACCATTTATTGTTATGAATATATCGTAGAGGTCTGACTAAGCCCTGCTCAAGATCTAGAAATGAGTCCCCAGGGGCTGTACCCACTGCTCCTGAAAGGTTGCCCTAGCCTAGTGGCATTGAAGGATGAGCCCTATGCAGAGGACAACATTCCCTACAGAGATGGTGGTATATTATTATATCACAAACTACCTTCTTATATAGCATTAGTTGGATGGTGGTTAGATGTACTCAAGGACAGAGGGAAGCTAAAATCTCAGTCTCCTGTTCACCTCACAAGAGAACATTCGAACCTGTAACACTGGATTAAGGATTTGAGTCGCTGTGTGTTTAGATGTGTCCGGAGAGGGCAGCCAGAGCAGCGCACAGTTCCAGGGACGTCCCAGTGAAGTGTGGTCCCAGTGGCAGAACCAGCACCACACCCAGCAGACGGGAGAAACGCACACGCACTCCACCCCCAGCCAGAGCGAGGTCTTCCAGGTAACATATGCACTGCATCCCCAGAGTGGGGTCTTCCAGGTACCATATACACTCCATCCCCAGAGTGAGGCCTTCCTGGTAACATGCACACTTCAACCCCAGAGTAAGGTCTTCCAGGTAACATACGCACTACATCCCCAGAGTGAGGTCTTCCAAGTAACATACACACTCCATCCCCAGAATGAGGTCTTCCTGGTAAACATACGCACTCCATCCCGAGAGTGAGGTCTTCCAAGTAACATACACACTCCATCCCGAGAGTGAGGTCTTCCAGGCAGGGCTGGGTACTGTTTGTTTTTTTCTATACCAGTATCTTAACGATACTTGCTTTTTGATACCGGTTTCTGAAGTGTTGGTTTTTCAGTGCCTGTATTTTTTGTTTTTGTAAATTATTGGCCAATATTATTAGGAAAAATACTTTAAAATCCTTGAATGATGATAAATAACTTCACTCTTACTACACAGTTACTATGCAGACAAAGTAGAATTATAGAAAACTTTACACTGACTGATTTGGCTGCATTTGCTTTGCGCACACACGCTTCACAATGGATATATTCACTACAACATATTTATTTGTTACTTACGCTTTTACCAGGGTCATGGTAAGGGAGGATTTTGGCTCCTATTATCTATTTGGCTTCAGCTTTACAGACTGTGACTGGATTTACACAAAAACACTTTTGACACTGAGACACTGGAGACTTGATGTGATTTCGAATGGATACAAGTTACATCTCTGGACATACTATTTTTTCATCTTCTATGGTGTATGTATTAGCTCATTGACGCGGGAACCGCATGCTGGCACAAAACTAATGTTAGTTTTTCAGTTACAGTACTTATTGAACCTTTTAGGTTAGTACCTACCTGGAACTGAGTTTTGGTGCCCAGCCATACTTCCAGGTAACATACACACTCCACCCCCAGCCAGAGCGAGGTCCTCCAGGCAACATACACACTCCACCCCCAGAGTGAGTTCTTCCAGATAACATACACACTTCACCCCCAGTCAGAGCGAGGTCTTCCAGGTAACACACACACTCCACCCCCAGATTGAGGTCTTCCAAGTAACATACTTCACCCCCAGAGCAAGGTCTTCTAGGTAGTAAACACACAACTGTCACATGACAGTAGAGGTCTTGTGTAGTTCTTCAAGCTCTTCACAGCTGGAGAGTTCTGAGCTGATGATGTGCTCTTCCACAGGACATGTTGCCAATGGCAGGAGACCCCACTCAGGGCACAGCCAACTACAACATAGAGGACTTCGCAGACCTGGGAATGTTCCCTCCCTTTTCTGAGTAGCCCCGCCCCTTCCTGTGGACTGGTCACCTCAGTGTCATGAGCAGCACATACCTCATCCACTCCTCAGTGCACTGAAGCTCCACCTTCTCTGTGTCCATGGCCTGTGCTCTCCAGGAACCTGCAGCGGAACAACACTGTGGCTTTCTACAAAAGGTCCCATGCATTCATTCAACACAGACCTGCCCCAGTCTGAAACAGTGTTTTGTACAGCATCCACTTACGTACATTGTGGACGATTAATTGTGTGATGATATCTGAAGCATTCCAAAGCAATGCTCTCCAACCATTCCTTCATCTGCTCATCACCATGTGCTCTGTGACTGCTCACAGTGCTCTGTGTGCACTCATCCGTGGACCAAGCATGGACATGGAGTGCCTATCAGAACCATCATGGAACCAGTCACTGCAACCACCCAGGAATATTGGTTCTATACTGTAGGAACCTTTTCCTGTCACTAGTACCTGTACCTATTTTGACTCGCTTCGTCATATAGGAGGAACTGAGGACTGAGACTGCCAATTGAGGACTCTTGCCCTGAGGCAGTTACTTTCCAATCAGACCGGGAACCATCCTGTGAGGTGGTTACATATAAATAGACTTATACATCAATTACCTTAAATATTTATTTGTACCATGCAATCAAGATGGTAATTTTAAAGCCAGCAGGACTCACTATATTAATCTCAGAAAGTCTAAATATTGAAGCAGCTTACCATGTTCCACTTTGACAGCTCTTGTGTGCAAACACAAGCAGGGGGAATCCTAATCAGGCCTAGGGTAACCCAGGAACTCTACTCTTGTCACTTGTGCTTAACTCCCCAATAAGTTTGGTTCTTGGTCTCATTCTGGTCTGTGGTCTGGTTCAGAAAAATGCCTCTAGGGAGCAATACCAGATAAACTTTCACTGTACAGAATTCAAAGAGGTTAGCCAGACTACCTCTCTCAGTCTCAGTGTAAAATACACTCTATGTAGTCATTTTCATAACGTTATTAAAGCAGACCACAATCAAAGAAAGAAGAACCCTCCTGTGGTTCTTTGCGGTCTAGAGTGTTCCTCGAGATGCCCCTTCTGACCTGCTGCAGTGGGGCGCCGTGGACAGGTGCGCACTGTTGGTGGGATGGCTTGGACACAGGCTTTTGCTAAAACCTCCGCTCAATGTTTTTGTAAATAAAGTGATTTTTATGTAACTGTTGTTCTTTCACAAAGTCCATGTTTTGTGTAGATCTAATAATATTGTGTGCAGTGTGGTACATGTAACTCTGGCATTAGTTAGTCTGTCTGTGTACACTCAGCCCTGTATAAAGTGCTCCAATGTGGCCGTTCTTTTGTGTAACAGACCGTGCTTGTGGCAATAAACACTTCTTTGTTACACGTTGCCATTGTCATCTTCAGTGTCAATCTCTCCCACTCATACACCACTGTCATTGGGGGAGGGGGTTACACAGGAACTATCAGGGATTGAGGTTAGCAAGTGTTTCAGTCCTTGTAACATAATTTGATATCTTTGAGCTGTTTCTAGCCAAAACCTGATTATGTACAAGAAAAAAAAACATTTCAGGCAAAGCAATAACATTTGTACCCAATTTACTCCCATGTAAGCTATTTGAGCAAAGTTTGTCTTGCCCCAGAACAGGTTGTATAAGCAGTAGTCAAAACATGTCAGCTGCATGCTTTCTGCATCTAATTAGAAAGCGTTTTATTGTCCAATAATCAGAAAGTGTGTTTTAGCTTTTCCGTCACGGCAATTTCTTCAAAATACCACACTGATTTCTGAAAGTTGTGAAAAGTCCTTAAAAACTCATTGTGTTGAATAATTAGTATGCTTGAAATGCATAAGATAAGTGAGGAATGACACTGGGCCACTGGAAAAAAAAAAAAAAAAAAAGAATTTCTGTTTTTTCTCATTTTTAAGACCATTAAAATCAGGGGGTTTAAGCAGAATATTAGGATATCCTACCTACCTCTGCTCCAGCCCCTGCTTTGGATGTAGATGGCACAGTGGTTAGGACCCTGACGCCTGCAGCTGCCCTTCTCTGGCTCATTGGCACCATGATGAACACTGTCACTGGGAACATGGCCCTGCATTCTCTCCTCGCTGTCAGGAGGTGTAGTGTTACATGTAGGGGCCAGCTGGTGCCCACAACTGGAGCACACACACACACAAAAAATAAAAATATTATTACTATGTCATCATGTAGAGCCATTAGTGGGCCTAGTAGTTTATTTGACATACTTGTTAGAGTAGAGTTATGTTTGTGTATGTTTGACTGTTGCATACAAATGTTTTGCTTTATAGAAAAGTGACAAAAAGACTTTAAAAAACAAGTAATACCAGAACTAGTTCATTTAAACAGTTTGCAGTGGTCCAAAGTTATTCCTCACTTACCTCATGTATTCTGAGCATCCTAATTATTCACTGCAATGAGTTTATAAGCACTTTTCACAACTCTAAGAGACCAGAGCGGAGATGCTAACCATGTCATTCCTGATTCTTTGAGGATAAAACACCTTCTGATTAGATGCAGACAGAGCACAGCTGACTTACTTAATTCTAGGTCAGAAAAAGCAAACATTCTCATCCAACAGTCAGATTGTAAATAAACAATAATACTGCCACTCAAGATGTAGTCCTCCCCTCAAACCAAGAAGCCATTACAATGATTTAACTGCTCTTAAGGGCTTGACTATGCACTGAGGAGAAAGAGATAAATTAAAAGTTGACTAAATGCATCCATCACATAACATATGATATCTCTTTAAACGTGGAATGTCCCGTACCAGGCTGTACATTGCATAAAGATGCAACCAACCCATGATTTAACACTTGGGCCAGGCACGAAAAAACATGTGGACAGCTTAAAAACATCACTATCTATAGAAAAGTTTGCATCAGAGGTTAAAGGAACCTGATTGGTGGAAACGATCAGAACCTGTCTTTCACAGTTGTGCTGTTGAGCATTTGCTCGTCAACATAAAGATTGTTGCTTTGTGTGAAATTTTCCACAGTATGGCATTAAACGTATATTTTAAATTTATTAAATTACTATTGATTGTAATTGCCATGAAAAAAATGTGTATTCTTGCGAGCAGGGACTCCTTTCCACAGAGCTGACTGGTAACATGGCATAGTCGTGTCCCCTGCTTGTCTCCACGGCGATAAATATATTTAATGCCATATAGGGACCATCACAGGTAAAGCAATAGCATCTCCATTTAGGCAAGCAGCTGCCCAGGCGGCATCTGGTAGAGAGGGTACCAAACTGCAGACATAAAAAATAAAATAAATAAATTATGTTCAAATAAAATTGCTCTTGTAATATTCTTAAAACTGTTTTTCTTCTATTTTTTTAAATACATAAAAGAAGAAAGGGAAATTAGTATTTTATTACCTATTTTCTTCCAAATTTTCTGCAGGTGAACCCCTAGACCCCCTGCCTTCAACTTGGCATATTTCATGAACTAATACCTGTAAAAGTCATGGCAAAAAATACAAAATACAAGACGATGTTTTACAGCAGGTGGTGGCAGGGGAGCAACATCTGAAATCTTGCCTTGGGCGCCAAAAGAGTTCAAGCAGATCCCGGAGGACCCTTCCTGAAAAGTTACATAGTGCACCTTTAAGTGTGTTTACTACCATCAAATACAAAAGTAATAAAACTATAAAAACCTAATGTGCTGAAAGTAAAAACCAAAGTTTAATCTGTCAACTGGACAAAAAGTTGTAGGAGTGAAGACGTTTTGCTGCTCATCCAAGCTGCTTCTTCAGTCCTGATGTGCTAAACTAAAAACAGATGAAGAGATGAACTAAAAACAGATGAAAAAACAAATGTATAGATTATCAGGAGAACAGGTGCAAGAGGTGAAAAGGTATAGAGGAGGATGGGTGTTGTACAAGCTGGTGTGGAAGAGAGATGAGTGAGTGAAGAGGAGGAAGAGAGGGGAGATAAGCAGAGTGAGGATAAGCCTTTGCTCAGCACTTCACCTGCAAATTCTATATGCACGAGAGAAAGAGAGAGAGAGAGAAGCTTAGTTATTTAAAGCCTGTACAAAGCATGCGATGGAGGCTGGATGAATCTGATACTGAGAAGAATCCTATGGAGCCTATGTGTGTGTGTGGATCACTTCTTCTGGTCTCCACAGGTCCCTCAAGAGCCCAGCACTGGACCCCTCTCTTCTATAGGCCAATATATAATCACTATGTAGGCTTATCATTCAGTAAATGAGGGGTCACTATTTCTCATTAATACACAATACACATGCATTATGATATTTTTATGACACAATAGATTCTTCAAGAGGACAGGCCCAGTTCCTCCCGGTGTGGCAATGTCATCATAAGGAAGTGCAGGGAGCCGGTTCATTGTGGCTCATATAGGGGAAAACAGTTTGATTTGAAGTGGGCTTAAACATGCGCTTCACAGCAGGCCTGTCACTGCTTTGTGGAGTGTGTGAGGAGAGATATGTGGATTTGCATAAGCTGCTGCTGCATGCTCGGTCTGGGGATGGGGTTGGTGGTGGGGTTGGGGTTGGTTGGTGGTGCAGAGCCGATGTTTGCAGCCTGTGTGTCTCTAAACTGACAGGTTTATCTGAAATGTGCCTCCCTAAATCCTTCATGACGCTTAAATCACAACTCAGCAAATATGAACTTGTTTCACCTACTTTATACTCATATTAGACAGATTCTAACCTACACGTGCTCCTATAGTTTATGGTCCTGGTCTGGGTGATTTGCTTGGTTTTAGAATAGTTAACTGTGTCTATGGGTAAAATGCTTTGCTTGGCCTGTGTGAATGTGTAGATGTAAGAAAGGATGTTGGTGGTGATCAGAGCCACGTTTCCATCAGTCAGATGTGGTTTACCACAATTGAGTATGGATAGAGTTTGTAGTGCAATATTATACAGTATTATGAGCCTAACTGTTCTCTAATGTCAGTCTGGGTTGGCATTGATTGTAAGAGTGTCGCTTTAAAATGTTTTCCTGTATATCTTGCACTAGATGCTTGAGTAATGCTTATTGAACTGTTTGTGTTTTCAACACATCTATGTATCACTTTGGTGACAAACATTTAAATATAAGTTTAATTTAGTGCAGGACACACCTCCTGTTGAGTCTAACAAGGTTGGTCTGCACTCTGCGGAGAGAACAGTTCTGACAGCCCATGCAGAGTTGATAATCTGATCTAAACTGTAATGGTGCTATTATCCCCACTCTTGTCTGCGCTGTCACACAGCTGCTCTCTGCTAATGGGCTGCGATTACACCTGCTGACAGAGCTGACACCTGACCAGACAGGAGGCTGCTGCACCGGGGTCCTGCAGGGTCTCAACAGTATCAGGTCAAAGAGCTTATTCATTCAATTATAGCCACATGGTCCCCCAGTCTGGATTTTGGGTAGAATTTGGTTTATAGCCTACACCTTTCACCTCTTCTTGAACATTGTCCCAATTTTATCATGACCTCAAAAAACAGTTAATGGGGTATCATTAAAGCCTAACAAGAAATCATGCTGATAAAAGATCTAAAATAGGTCATTTAAGATATTCAATTTAATAATGCATGCAAATAAAAATAAGTATTTGAATACACGAAAAACAGAATTATTATTATTTTATTATTATTATTTTTAACCAGTAAATATGGCTACGTCATCAATGTGCGACACAAACCAAGTCGATACACGGAAGCGCAGCTTTGTGTTTGCGGATAGCCTACAACAAATAGTAGCACGGCGTTTTTTACTCTCAAAATTGCGTTTTCAAACAAAGAAAACATGAGTTGGAGGTCGATCCGTATCCACAGGATTTTATGCGGCGGAAGTGAAGAAATTATTTGAGCAAAGTGTGCCGCAGGCTCCTAGTTTAGTTATTAGCTGTTAGCATTGTGCACCTGTCACCCTCAAAGATACTACTGCTTTACTCTGCTACTTTCTGCTCCGGCATGCTCTCCTCAGACAAATAGCACCGCTACTACCAGCCTGTGTTTACCCGGACTCATTTAACACTACACCGAGGCCAGATGCCCGAGCAGGGTCCCAGGATGAACGGCTTCTCCCTGGGCGAGCTGTGCTGGCTCTTCTGCTGCCCGCCCTGTCCCAGCCGCATCGCCGCTAAGCTGGCCTTCCTCCCGCCGGAGCCCACTTACTCCTTGCACACGGATGCCAACGGGGCCACCAACCTGCACCTGACGGAGCGGGCGGATTGGCAGTACTCCCAGCGGGAACTTGATGCTGTGGAGGTGTTAAGTACCAGAAGCACCCGGGGGAACCGCGTCTGCTGCATGTTCGTGCGCTGCGCGCCCAACAGCCGCTACACACTGCTCTTTTCTCATGGGAATGCCGTGGACCTGGGCCAGATGTGCAGCTTTTACATTGGACTAGGCTCCAGGATCAACTGCAATGTGTTTTCTTACGACTATTCGGGCTACGGAGCGAGCAGCGGCAGGCCGTCCGAGAAGAACCTGTACGCGGACATCGAGGCCGCCTGGCAGGTGCTTCGGAACAAGTGAGTACTGTGCTCCGTGCGCCCGCTTTTGCACGATAAATCAGCGCTTACACCGTGTGTGCAACTAGTAGTCATACACACAGCTTTAGACTGGACATTATCAAGAGACTTTTACAGTTAAAATGCACTATCCTACACTCTGGACCTCAGCTTTGACCTGTTGCTTGAGTCATCCCCTAAATTTTCTCATATGCGCGGAATTTCCTGAAAATCACATAAAAGTTTACTACAGGCAGTGCAAGGGTTGGAAACTGTGCTAACCCTGTAACCTAATACTGCTGTACCAGCCTATATAAGTCTGTATACTAGCTCACCAAGGCTGGACAATTACTGGAGAGAGGGGGATGGATAGGCCCACTGGGAAACTGCTGAGACAGAGGTTCTCTGGGAAGTTCAATAAAATAAGATCTTCTGCTTCACAGGCTCTAAAACCATCAAACCCAAATTATTTTTATTTAACCTGGAAGTTCCATAGTGATTGACAATCAGTTTTACAATCTTTTAATATTAAGTCCTGAAGGCCAATATAGCCAGAACCAGTGCCCACAACCACATTGGCCTTCTGAGTGAGTTTGTGAGATGGTGAGATATTGAACATTGGTGAAACAGTGTCATTACTTCAGAATCTCATTATAGACTTTCTTGTCCTTGCCACAGGTGAGCGCTGTATTGACAAGTCTGAATGTCACAGATGAGTTTGTTTTTGCAGATGAAACCCGGCTGCTCCTGTTCTGCCCTGGAGCAGCCATTAACTCCTCCCCCAGGGCATCTGCGCTTAATCCATTTTTAATTTGCTTTTGGAAAAATCATTAAGAATCTACAGAATTTGAATGTGTTTGGGATATATACGTTTTGTGGGCAGGACTCTTGCAACCTCTGTGGCTTGCAGTGGGTTAGAGAAGCAGACCTACCTACAACAAGAAAATACATTCATAGTATGTATGTATAGTATGATATACTATATGATGTATAGTATGATTCATTTCATGGGCAAGAAGATCATAATTGATTGAATAAAATGCGTTTAATTATTACTTAGGTTGGTGAGATAGTGTATGTGATAAATATTTAGGCGCTACGTATTTTTATTAGTCAAATAAAATTTTGGCCTTTGTTCATTTTGACCCTGTTTCACAAAGGAACTCTGGGTCTAAGAGTTAACTCGGGGTTAATCTCCCCTGAGACAGACAACTCAGTGTTTTCTGTTTCACTAAACAGGTTTGGAGCAGAGGTTGAGGTTGGCAGAAGACATCTTGGATCCTAGAAAATCGGATTCACGGTGGCAACTGTAAACTAGAGGGACAGGAAGGCATGTAACTGTGGTCAGTCAGTCTGATTTAATATAAAATAAATGTGGAGGAGCACATTGTTTAATCAGTTTATCCTATTGTAGTATGAAGATTCAAATAATATATATACTTAAAAAGCCTACATTTTGCTGCAGCCTACCTGGATAAAAAAAACAAAACAAAAAAAACCCCAAAAACATTACATTGTTATTTCAGATTTTAAATAAAATGAACTAATTACATTTTTTCATCAATCTAAGATGTTGAGAGCTGTGTAGCTCAATGAGATTTAAAATGTATCCTACATAAATCAAAATTTAAATTAGCTAAATTGAATAAAGTATGCTCCATGAATCTAATGATTTGCACTTCCCAACACACTTTAGTGCAGAAAGGGATGAATGATCAGGCTTGTAAGTCATTTGAGTAAACAAAGTGTAAAGTATAAGTGAATACAAGTCAACGTCAAACCATTAAACTCTTGTTAAGACTAATTAAGTGCACCTGGTCCATTTGTGACTGACCAATCTCCTCCTTCAGAAGCAGACTCTGGTTAAACTCTGGGTTAGAAGAATAAAACCTGCTCTGGACCAAGTTAGGTTCACGGAGTTGGTTACCATGGGTGACAGCTTTTAGGTAGGGATGGAAATTTCAGATTTAGACTCTCACCTTGACAATATATCACGCTAATTATTAAACCAGTTTAAATTTTGAAAGAAAACTAAAATTTTGTTACCAAATGTATAAGCCACACTTCAATATAAGCTGCATGTTTTCTTGTTGTAACATAAGATATTGCACATGGTAAGCCACACAGATAAGCTTTTTTTTCTTTTTGATTTAAGACATTGCACTTTTTTTTTTTTTTTTTCAACACTGTGCCTTTTTTTTTTTCGGCACAAAACACAACGCCGCCACAAAACACGGGACGGGATGAACATACCTGCATGTTTAGAAAATCAAACGGCACCAACACAGCCCATCTGCATTTATTTCCTCTGAAAGCTTTTGTCGTGTTTTTACACCAAGTTCTTTCTGTTGCCACCGTAAGTTGCTCATGTTTGCCCTTTGAGCGGCAACTTTTTTTCGGCAGGCTCTGCAGATTAGAGGCTCATCGACTTGTTGGTCTTGTTTTTCAAATCAAAATATAAAGTTTTTGATTCACCGCTTTGTTCACTAGCAGGCCAAATTGGCAGGTTATATTTTCCATGCGTTCATATGCAGTTTTGTGTGTAGATGAGTAATATGTTATATTGTATGTGTTTGCTAGTTCTGTGGTGTGAACTGTGATGAAGAAGACCACAGTAAACATCAGTGAAAAGAACTCTCACGTCGCTCATGTTTGTGGACAAGCCGGCATATGTTACGTTAGTGTAGCGTATCTGATTATCTATCGTACGTTTACATACCAGACATATATCCAGGTCATTGTCTATATGTTATGTTAGCGTGCTGTACTGTTATTCAGCCTGTTTTTCTCCATTTTATTGTTATCATTATAACTTGTCTTTAAAGATAAAATGTTTGTTCTTGGTGTAGGATTATGTAAAATAAATTTCCCCAAGAAATGCGACTTATAGTTCAGTGCTTCATTATTACATTTTTTCACTGTTGCTACTTATACTCCAGAGCCACTTATAGTCGAGAAAATACGGTATAATGTTGTTGACTATCTTTTAGTGAAATTAGTCATCTAACCAGAAATGCACCACAAATGCATTTACAATTTAAATATAAAATAAATGGACATGTGTACTCTCCGCACTAGACCTATGCTGAGTCTTGGTGAATGGTGAATAATAGTTTTTGGCTGGACTTTGTGTCTTTTAGATAGACTTTACTCATTGATAACTGTGGTTATTGCAGGAGATAAGAAAATGGTATATGCGTGACTGGACACTGGACACTGCTGCCTCACAGAATAGCCCACTGTGTGAAATGCCTGTTCTCCTCATGAGGACTGTGGGTACAAGGACATGCACCCTCAGTAGGTCCACCAAGCACCACTGCTTTCAATGAAAACAAATTACTCGTGGTTCAAGAGTGTTCTGCAAAATCATCACAATATTAATAACTACATAGAGGCTTTTTGATAATGCTGCTTCTTTTAGTTTATCCCTTCATTCAGTTGTGGCAGGATGATTTTGTATTTATCCTAGGTGTCCATTCTGTTTCTACCAACCACTAGTGCTACAATACTAACCTGTCTATATAGTATAGTATTTTTTTTTACACAAAATAACAGAAGTTTCTTACCATATGGTTTTAGTTAGTTCTGATTTTTACCATCCCATCCTATAAATGTATTTTTTCAGTATCAATAGTTTGATAGTTGATACTTTTTCAAGTAATTTTTGTTATCATTTAGTATCTGGGGAATGACAAGCCTTATAGTCATAATGCATTGTCCTCTGCCAAGAACATATTATGTGTTATAGTTTAGACCAGGGTTGTCCAAACTATGGTCGACCCCCAAAATAAATGCAACCCTCAGACCAATTTATGTTTGCCTTCTGGCTCCTGATAAATTGACCCAAATGATCAAAGGCAGTAATTTTAACTCCAGATACCTAGAATAGAATAAATAAAAGTTATTTAAGTTTAATGCCATAATGGGAATATTGCAGGCAAAGTGAATAATATCTTCATGATTTCAAACCAGAAAATGTATACATTGCCCCTTCAATGTCATCAAGTGGTCTTATACTGTAGTTCTGAAATTGATCATGCTAAAACTATTCAGGAAAGGTCCAATTTATCTGTTATCTGTATAGATGGCTTTTCATATGCGTATTTAGTGTTGATACTAGTTTCAGTATTGATTAGTATCTGGGAATCTACCAAAACATCAGTAGTTCCTATTTCCTTAGACTGGAGCTGCACTAGTCCAGTTTATGTAAATGTAACTAAGCGCCAAATAGTGTTGTGACAATACTAAAATATCAAACAAGAAAAGGAAAAGACTCAATACTGATTCTGATAACAATAATGATGGTTAAAACAGTCTTTATTTAGACAGTAGCATGTGATTTTCAACATTAAATCATAGTGCTTTCTGTTATATTACCGTATGGCCTTATATCTGTGTAATCCCTCATCCAGGTAGGTTTGAAAGTAGTCCATGGGTGTATACTAGTCTATGTGATAAAAAGATAAAGCTCAAGATAAATCTAAAGGTATTCAGGAAAGGTTAATTTCTGTCCTGTGAATATAACGTTTTTTTTTCGTGTTGATACCTGCTCAAATAAGTATCTAGTTTTGATACTAGATTTAGTATTCATTAGAATCAGTTTTTGATACTTTTAACAACCCTAGTTGCAGCACAAGTTCATTTTATGTAAACGTAACTAGTACCATCTGCTCCTTTTAGGTACGGTGTAGCTCCAGAGAACATCATCCTTTATGGACAGAGCATTGGCACCGTGCCCACTGTGGACCTGGCTGCGCGGTATGAGTGTGCGGCCGTGATCCTGCACTCCCCGCTTATGTCTGGACTCAGGGTGGCCTTCCCAGACACACGCAAGACCTACTGCTTCGACGCTTTCCCCAGGTACCATCATCATATCACCAAACTCACTCCACCTTGTCTGATGGGCATGTGCCTTTAAATGAAACAAGTCAAAATTTGATTTTTGGATGACAGGGACACATTGGACCAAATGCAAGTTGAGTCCAACTTAGACTGATCTTTCAGCTGTTTTCCAAAGTTGTTCAATGGCAGTGGTAGGACATAACAAAGTAAAAGTAGTAAAGTACTGTACTTAAGTATACATTTTAGGTATCTGTACTATACTTGAGTACATTTTTAAGTGGTTACTTTTACTCCATTATATTTGAGAGCAGATATCTGTATTTTACTGCTGAAAAGGCTGAGGGGTTTATTTTTAGCATGTTCATAGTCTGAGCAAACAAAAATATAGAAATGGCTAAAAAAAAAAAAAAACAAAAAAAAAAAAAAAACTTGCTTCTATTGAACATAATTCAGCCAACTACTATTCAATGGATAGGTATTTGTAAGATGCCTTAATGATAGTTTCATAGAGAGCAGGGACAATACCATTGCTTTTCTGTCTAATTAAATGACAAGGCACACCTGTGAAGTTAAAACCATTTCAGGAGACAACATCATGAAAGAAGGGTTTGGGCACCATCAACAAAGCAAAGGGTGGCTACTTGTTACTTGGTGTGTGTGTGTGTGTGTGTGTGTGTGTGTGTGTGTGTATGTATGTATATATATATATATATATATATATATATATATATATATATATATATATATATATATATATATATATATATATATATATATATATATATGATATATATATATATATATATAGAGAGAGATATAGATATAGAGAGAGAGATATATAGAGATAGATATATATAGAGAGATATATATAGGAGATAGTATATATATAGAGAGAGAGAGATATATAGAGATATAGAGAGATAGATATATATATATATAGAGAGAGAGATAGATATAGAGATATATATAGATAGATAGAGAGAGATAGAGAGAGAGATAGATAGCAGTAGGTATGTCCTGTGACTTTTTTTAGTATCAATACTACTTCAGAGAGATGATTATCTGATCCACAGCCTTAAGAGATATTAGCAAGTATTTCCTTTCACAAATCTGCATTCATTTGCTTCCTCTAATTAAAATCCTATAATCTGATGTATCTAGCACTGTGGATCTCACTTACCCACCACATGCTCCCAGACTGACCTCCACAAACCTGTTTCTAATCGTCCTTCCTCTGTACGTGTCCCCGTCTCACCACAGTATCGACAAAGTGTCCAAGGTGGCGTCCCCCGTGTTGGTCATCCATGGGACGGAGGACGAGGTCATCGATTTCTCTCATGGGCTGGCCATGTACGAGCGCTGCCCACGTGCCGTTGAGCCTCTGTGGGTGGAGGGGGCAGGACACAACGACATCGAACTCTATGCGCAGTACCTGGAGAGGCTAAAGCAGTTCATCTCCTTCGAACTGTCTGCATCATGATGATGTCCATCGCCCCAAAAACGTCCCAGGGCAATGGAGTGGGGGGCGGCCTGCATTTCAAGCCTGCATTATAGTGCCCGCTGCTAAACTCACTCCAGTGTAGTTCAGTATCTCCCCTGTGTCCCCTTACCTGTCTCACTGCTCTCCCAAATGTCCAGTTGTCTTCGACTCACCCCATTTTTCTGTCTGAGGGACCTGCCTGTGCTGTAGTTGTTGATCTTATTTTTTATGTTTTCTTTTTTAATAAAGGGGTCTATTTTAGAGTTATCCCTCCAGAAAATTACAGGGGGATGTAAGTGCTACATTTTTTTCAATTGGTCCTTATTTTCAAAGGTGTATGGTCCTGAAGCCAATTGGTTGTTAGTACTGCCACAGAGGTAGTTGCACTCCTTTTTTATATGTAGTTTATTTCTGAAAGGTTTGTATGTAGGACTGTTCAGATATAGATTTGACGTCGATACCTCAATTTTCAAGGTATCGGCAAGTATTTAAGCCAATTCATTTTAACGATACAATATTTTTCATGAACGAGGAACCATACTTCATGGTGTTGTGGCTGATGCTACTGTTAATACGCAGAATTGCGATTGTGGCGTTATTTTTTACACACTGACCTTGGTGTCGGACTGGTACTCAGATTGGCAGCTTCCCTGAGCCAGTATCGGATTGGATTGAAAAAATTGTATTAACAAAACAGATATTTTGTATTTGTTTTTTTTTGTTTTTTTATGTGTAGATGGGTTCAAGTGAAGTGAAACACTGAGTAATTAATAGTTCTATCTCACTCCTCATCTGGGTTTCATAGAACCATGGTTACATCTGTAACTTTTGTTTTTATGACTACGACTTTATGAACTGCCTTATTCCCCAAGAGAGTCCCAGACCAACCTGACTGAGGATTTCTGACCAAATACATGGGGTTTTCTGACATAACACTAAGACAAACCTGTAACTGCTGAATCCTCCGGACAATTTTACGTTTTATGCCTGTATTTTGTATTTTTTATAGTGAAGAAATCTCGCTTTTGCACCAGATTTGATTTTGTGGGTTTATGTAGTTGTTGAGTTGCACTTTGATTGTGCAGATTAATATCAGGTAATGCTTATTTTCCATGTTTTGTTCTTTTAACCCTTGTGCTTTGTTAAGGGAAATTTCTTTACCTGATGGTACATTTATTGTGATCATTTTGGCAGTGGTTGTTTGATTGCCATCACAGGTTTTTAGACATGCGAGTTTCATCTCGATTTTGGGACATGAGAAGTTTTGTAGACAGAGCGTGTGGAAATTTGTGTATCCATTGACAAATTTTTTGACCCCTACTCTAAAAATCAAGATGCAAAAATTTATCAACTTTATGAAGTTCCTTTTAAAAAATCTTTGAAAAATATTAACATTTGACAATTTTACAGCAGTTAAATAATTGAAATACACAATTTGTACAAATGTAACTTTTTTTTATTTTTTTAAATTGACTTCCCTCAAAAACAAAAAAATGCCCTAAAGTTTATATTCCCATACATGTTGAAAGGCCAGTCACACACATCATAGTCAGCCTAAACAAAATGCTGTAATAGATTTTTGGCAGTAGAGTATATGTGACAAAAACTTACATCTAAGGGGTTAATCAATTGTTAATTTATTACCCCAATATAGCATTTTAAAGAGAACCCTTACACAAAAAAATTAAAATAAAATAAATAAATGTTTGCAGATCGTATGGCAGTAAAAACTGAAATACATAAATTGTACTTAACACTCCCAGTTTTTTCAACAAGGTACAAGGGTTAAATGTGTATTGACTGTTTTCATTATTATTTTCAAGACTGAGCTAAAGGTGAAATCTTGTAGTTAAGGTTAGGGTCCATATGTTCTCAGATGCCACAATTCATTTCAATTACACTCCACATACTGCCTAGCCATGTAGCTTTCTTAGTGTGTTCTGCGGAGAAAATCTGTCTTTATCCGTATTACTTCCATAGCAACCAGTCCCAAGGGGTAAGCACAGCATATTCAGTCTTAAGAATCCTTTAACCAAAACAGTCAAAATGGTGGTTGCATGCTTCATATGTTTGCAACTTTTTGAATAATCTAAATACACAGAAAAAAACAACAACTCCGCAACTGGCAGCTTTGAAAGACTCAATTTTTGCCATGTTGTGCTATGATTGAAAATGGAAAAAGTAATACCAGATGTACCCACTAATGCGTGTAGAAAATGAAAGAAATTGTAGGCATGCATAGTAATCAAACTGGCACAAGAATATATTACAGTATTAGTCTCAAAACGTGTGTTCTATGAGCAGATTTATGCGAATGGTTAAAATGTAATTATGATGAATGAACTATAAAATGCATCTTGAGAGTTACCTGAACTTGAATTGTTAATTTGAGAACAAAATCATTGACTTCACTAATATTAATAATATAAATCATTAATTTCACTAGTAATAATATCACTACTGGTGTTTGTAGATGCATGCAAAAACTATTTTTAAAGGGCCCATATTATGCCATTTTCTGATCTATGTTATAATGTTATTTACTCATCAAAAACAAAATACCTGAGTTGTGTTTGTTTCATTCACACATGTTTGACACTCACAATTCTGTGTATTTAGGCTGAGTTATTCTCTTAAACAGAAAATGCGCTGTTCCACCATATGATCTCATGTGGTAATACAGGAAGTGTCTATTGTATTTAAACTCCACACCTTTTCACTATAGTAATTTAGATGATTACAGCCCTAGAATTGCTTATCGCTACTGAATAAAAGGTAAAAGTAGGTGTTAACTTGAAAACTACCACTTCATGACATCACAAGGTTGAACGGAGCATTTTGAGGGTTGGAGATGTAGACGGACTAATAAAGGATTACTCAAACATGTGTGAATGAAACAAAACACAACTCCAGGTATGTTGTTGAGATGGTAACAACGTTCAAATATGGCTTAAACTCACAAGAGCCAATTTTGCATAATATAGGACTTTTATAAAACTGTGAAACGCTGTTCAAGTGTAGCAACTTGCAGTGTAATCTTCCAAACAAAGTGATTAACCAAAACTTAAATTTAGATTTGGGGGGGAATAATAAAGCATCAACCAAGATATTTACAGAACATTTTTGAACTATCGCTGCAGAACAAAAACTATAGAAAGTCATATGATTAGTCAGCTTACTAATACTACAACTACCACTACTACTACTACTACTACACAACATACTACTCAAACACACTACTCAACAATGTGTCTGAATCTGACCACAGGATGCTTGAAAATTTGTAAAACTGTTGTGAAATGTATATGAAGCCTTATGTTTGGACCACTCTCATGAAGGAGCTTTTGGACTGACAACTACTACTGCTACTACTACTACTACTACTTCTACTACTTCTACTACTGCTGCTGCTGCTAACTCTGTCTCTCACATACGGGACAGACCTGAGGAGGACATCTGGACACTCTGGCCTTGGGCACGTCCACTGGTCCAAACTCAAATCAATGTGAATAATGACCTGTCACAAGGCTGAAGGACGTGTTGGTAGATGGTTGAGCAGAAGAATGTTCACTGCAAAGAAATGTACATCTATGGGTGTTAAAATGACTTGAATTCAAATACCAGTCTATTATGAGTAGATTTGAGTAGTTTCAATATAAAATTTGAGGCCCTACATTTGAAGCTCACAAAGCTTCAGAGTTGGTCATCTTAAAGGTGTACTAGGTAACTTTTCTGGTTTTGTTGGAGATGTTGTTTATTTGTCTGGAATGTTTCAAAGTATCACATAAAACTTTTCAATTACAGTTGATTTTGTTCTCTGAAAAGCATTTTTGTTACTTGGCCCTTGATGGATAGGTTTAATGCTTTACCGGGGAACATTCTATCCAGATAATAACATCTCTAATTTTTCGTAAAGGCGATAGTACAAGGGAGTTGGTATTAACGTATCCTCTGGTGAAATTGGGGTATGATGATTTTTCATATGTTGAAATGCCACTAAATTGGCTTAAAAGACAAAAATGGGCATAAACCTAACAATATTTTTAAAAGATTTGGCGTGAAATTGTTACAACTTAAATATCCCAAAACAAGCACAACACAAAAACTAGAAATACCACTCAAATCGGTATTATTCAACTCATTTTAAGTGTTGATAAAGCAGTGTGGGCTGGTTCATCTGGTCAACCCTCACTTCTAAAGCCAATGTTTGATTTTGATACCGAGATTTTTTAACTCTTTTTCAATGTGAATGTTTGAACGGTTCTATACTCGTGCTGTACATCTGAAAACAGAGCTCGGGACAGATCAGATGGTGTGTCTTTATGCAATGGTGCCGTAGATGTGGGTGTCGTTGGACTTAAGCCTTAAGATGCTGTGATGAAGATGATTGTCCTGTCACTGTTCTGGCAGCTCTTGTGATGTTTGAACTAATAAAGAATGCATGAAGTATGGAGTCTGTCAGTGCGTTGTTTGTTTTAAAAGTGCCTATGACAGGTTTTCATGGTGTCTGATTATTTTTTTGTTAGGTGGGATAGTGTGTGCGGAAAATATTTAGCATAGTTTTACTTCAGTTGAGCGGCAGTTTGTTAAGAAATGTTGAGAAAAAAGTCTGGAAAATGGAGTAGGATTATTGATATATTAAGACATATATGTTTTAGTGAAAAGTGTAGCCTGACCTGCCATATGCACTTTTGCTTATTTTTGCCTATTTAATCAAAATAAGGAAAAAATAAATAAAATAAAATAAAATATTGCACTGAAAAACATGTGTCCTTACTATGACCAGGCTTGCATCTCCACAAACCTAACTTATATTTGGTCTGGAAGAACATTTAAATTGTTAATGCTTTTATTTTATTGGTGCACTATATGTAACTTTACTGGTGGAGGGAACGCCACCTGTTTAAAATGAAGGTTCCCCATTGAGATATTGATCGACTGCATTTGACCCATCCCTACATGCTGCTGGGTCAACCTGTCAGGACTTTGGACCCATTTCCAGATCTTAAGCTATTGTGCAAGTTTAGGCGCTATGGCTCAAAACAGGTGCTCCCCCGGTCCACCACTTTTTTAATAATTTAGCGAGCTTCTTTGAGGTATCTTAATATGAATAGGTCCAGTGACTCCCGTATAAAGTCCGTAAAAAGCTGTCTGCCACCAGAGAATTTGGACTTGTCCTTGACTTCAGTTTAAAATAAGGGTTGTTTAGAATGTAATTATGCCACATGAACCCAATCATGGTTTTGTGAAGAGAAAAGAGAACAGACATTGAACCCAAATCAGGAGTCTGATGTTGGCACTGAGTCATGTGGAGATGGACCAAAGTTCAGAACAACAATCCACACTGCAGCATCACTGTTCTGGCATTTCTCACAGACAACAGGCAAAGTCTGACACAAAACCCATAAAGATGCACAAAGGGGGTTACTCGAAGTGCCCCAATTCTGTCCTGATTTCCAAACCACTTTAGACATCTGTCTTTATGAATTTATGAATTTATCTGGGTTTTGAGAAACTCTGTATCATACAAGCTGCAATGAGGAGAGGAAATCAGGCTGGCTTCTATTATAGAAATTTTGACATGTTAAAGTAAATTAACATTCAAGTGTTACAAGGCCAACTGTTTATTATTGATCAAATTGTCCTACAGTTTTTATTTGATAAAAAATACATAGAAAAACATTCATTCAGTCTCCATGGAGACAGCAGTAAGAATCCAAAACGTGCACAATAGGCAAAAATCCTCCAGCTAAGGTAGACGAAGTCCAACTCAAGATCTGGACATGGGTCGCTCCTGACAGGTTGCCCCAGCGGCACCGGTTAAAGGATGGGTCAAATGCAGAGGGATCAATAAAGTACAAGGTGTAATTGCCTCATGAGGAATACTTACAGTTAGGAATAGTGTTGTCACAATACCAAATTTTTTTTCAATTCTTGACAAAAGTCTTGATGCTTAATACTGATTTCAATGCAACTATTTAAAAATGTCAAAACAGGATTAAAAATCACTCCTATGAGTTCTAAAACTATTCGGGAAAGGTCCAATTATGTCCTAGTGGATATTTTTTTTCAGTGGCCTAATAAGTACTTAGTTTAGATTCTGGTTTTAGTTTTGAGTAATAACTGGGTCATATTTTTTTGTCAGCTCCACTGACCCTGTCTGGAATACCTTTTCCAAGGAGAAACTGCACTGCACTGCCTGCAGGCAAGCAGGAATCACACAGACAGTACGCCCAGATTGTGGTATAAGTGATAACTGCTTGCTTTTGTCACGGTGCGATTTTGGCACAAGTATGACTAACCACTGTATAAGCACAAAACTGTCCATGAGCTATGAAGTGCTGTTAAGGCCCCTGGCGCCCCCTACTGCACCACCATGCAAGCTGCCTTAAGAGGAGGTTACACAGGACCACCAGTGTAGTTCCCAAAATGGAACTGAATGAATGAATGATTTAACCTAAAAGTCCTATAGCCTATAATGTTGTGGTGTAACCATAGCCTAATATTTAAAAAGTAATTGGTAATTGTGATCTAATGACATGCTCCTGACAAGTTCACTGATCGCACTCATTGGCAGACCGCCTGGTGGAAAGTGAGTTAAACACACGGAAACTGCAGGCCAACTCTTGAGCTTCTACACTGGAATTTTCCTCTGGGATTATTATAGCCTTTAATGCCAGAGTGTGGTAGCGCAAAACCCTCAGCACCTCCTTCAGACTCCCTTCAGACTGGAGTGAAAGGGTGATCCGTCGCGGTGGTAAGCCGAACCCGAATGAGCAGCTCGAGTGTCCGTGTGCCCGGTGTGGACGGGACCGTGCACAGGACCGCCTCAGCTGTAGTCAGGCTTTGACACTTCAGAGCCCCCAGGCGCGTTTTGGAGACACGCGCGCTCTCTGGGCGTGTCTTATCTGAGCCGGAGTAAATAGAGGCGGCGGGGTGTTGAGGAGGAGATGGCGTGTTTGCGCGCTCGCACACCGCCTGCTCCCTGAACATCTGCGTTCCGCCGCTGTCTCCGCCGCACCGTGCCACCGGCAACTCTACTCTCCCTGCCGCGTCTGCCGCTGTCTGCTGCTGCCACTGCCGCTGTCTACTGACGCTCCACGAGGACTGCACGGCACGGTAAGAACATCTCTGTGCGTGATGAGTGGGTGAGTGGGGAGCCACAGGTGTGCGCTCGCGGCAGTGGCCGTGCGGACAAACTGGTGCGTGCCTCCTGGTTGCATAGGCGCTTCAGTGCGCTTGGAGCGGCTCAGGAAACATGTGAAACGCCCGCATCTTCCGTTCAACAGGTCCACGCACAGACGGGCTTTGTGCGCGAGCCTTTGGATCAGTTGACACGGAGCTGAACCCTGTCACGAGACGCGCCACCTTGACCAAAAGCTTATGGCACTCCACGTCCACTTTATTTCTCATTCAGGTGATGCTCAATCAAGCCCGGCATCAGGGAAGATCCTAACCACAGTCAAATCCTCCCAGCTCATAAGATTTTCTAAATAACTACCCAACTAACATTATGACCCATGTCTACAAATTTACCTACTTCTAATCTCTCATTTTCGGACCCGTGTGTCTCATATAACCTCCCTGTTGTTGATTATGTTTGACTGTGATTGAAGGGTGAGTAGCTGGAGTGTTGCGTGCGTGTAGGGAGCGCTGCACCTGCTTCAGCCCTGAGTCTTGACAGCTCCGCGGGGTGGTGAGGGTCGCTGTCTTACACCTTTGTTTCTGTCACAGTGATTATAAATGGTGCAGTCACAATGACCTTAAGTTTCTTCTAGTGCCCTTTTCTGGCTTTCATAATACACTGGACGGCTTTACAGTTAGTATTTCACGTTTTATCACATAATGTCGACTGTTTGTCTTGTTTTGGGATTTTGGGATGCTGGTGCTTTGATTGGACAAAGCCTGCTATGCCTGTCGCCCTCTGCTGGCCATAGTGGGGAGTGAAGCAAGTCGGAATGGCTTATGAGCAGCATGGCTATTTGCAACATGATTCTATTGTTAATCAGTTAATATTATCATGAACAAGCGAAGATACTACAACTTTTACTGTGTCACAGAAAAACTGATACTTTTAGGGCTGCACAAGATTCAAAATCATAATCACACTCACCAAAGACTGCAAATGTTTAGAATATCCTGTCTCTTTAGATACACGTGCCTGTAGTTTATACCTCTACAAACACGTACAGTAGTTGCTTTCTTGTATTTTATTACTGATAAATTAGTAGTTTATTAGTTTATTTGTCAGTTTTGTCTTAAATGTTAATGCTCCTGGTGTTGTTTACAATGTGCACTTTGAACTGAAATCTACTTTTTCAATGGCATAACTTATTGCAAGTGTTTATAGATCTCTTAATGCTGCGTTAAATAGTGACTAAGTATTGTGTGGTTTTAAATACACTGTAGGCTATTAATGTTACTGTGCAAAATGTGATAAGACAGTTATTATTCTGCAGATATCTATAGACTTATCAGTAAGTGTATGTTGTACCAGGTTGCAGGTTAAGGTTAAGATAGATAGGCTATAGGTTAGAGTTGATGTGAGGAAATGCGTCCTTAGCTTTTGATTCAACCTTTAGTACCACAATGGCAACTGTCACCAATAGGGGCGAGCCTATATTGTTCATACATAAAGGGAGAGAGTTAGGTAGTACTCAGTTAGATTCACTTTTCTTAAAATTTGTACTTTCTCTGAGTACTTTTCAGACACCATACTTTTACTCCTACTTGATATATGCGACAGTGTAACAGTACTCTTAAATAAGCTACACTTTTGGTTATTCTTCCCACTGTGAGTAAATCTACAAATGACAAAAGATTTATCTTGACAAATGATTAGAACATTTGCATTTCTTGCACTGCTCCTTCAGATATGAATTTGTTTTTCTCATTTTTGTGGTTTATCCAAAAATACCAAACTTTCTGTTCTTGCAATTACAATAACTTTAAACTGTAAGCCAATTTTTTTGTCTAGACAGCTCTTATGAATACTTTTACTTGAGTAGTTTTTCCAAATATGTTTTACTCTTACATGAGCAATTTCCTGGACAATTACTTCATACTTTTACTTCAGCAATTTTATTTTGAAGCCATATTAATCTTACTTCAATACATTTTATGACTATTCTACCCTCCTCTGCATGATAGAAACAAGGGCACTTAGATGAAACCTCCATGAGAACATGTAAATCCACACTGAATGGGAATTGAACCCAAAACCTTCTTGCTGTAATAGGGATAAATATCATTCTTATATGGTGCTTATATAAAGTTTTTGTTATAATTTTGTTTCTGTGGCAACGGTGGATCAAGTGGTAGCATAGTTGGTTTAGAAATGTAGAGGTCATGGTTTAATACCAGCTCCAGCCAGTGCATGTCATTGTGTCCTTGGGCAATACATTTCCCCCCCCCCCCCCCCCCCCCCCCCCCCCCCCCCCCCCCTGCATAACATGGTATGTGAGTGTATGTTTGGTAGCGGTTGAATAAGACTGCAAATATCGATTTAGCAATATATTTTCAGAGAATTCTTTGCAATAAGCATGCCGATACATCATTTTAATTCATAAATTGTTGAATTATGCACTTAAATACTTCCTGACTGCTGTATTCGGACTGAACCTCTTGAACTGAGTTATTCATAAACCAAATGGATTCTGAAATAAAGGCCATTGTGTACCTGAAATTCCAATGCATTTTGTCATTCAACATGTAGGAAAGCATCTATTTTGTGAACTTTTCAGACTCTTTTTAGTGGTGTGCATATATTGTGGTGGACTATGTATTGTATGTGCTGTATTATGAAGGTCTTGTTGCGAAAACCCAGCCCATGGTCGTGGTGGCTATTGGTGCAGATTGTGGCTAATAATGTTACGGCTCAGAGTTGCTTTAAATTGTGTGCATTGTTCATTCATTCATTCCATGCTTGCTGGCGGTAACCTACTATTGCAGCTGACCTAGGACAGACTGACGATACCAAAGCTGCCATTCTGCCCCATCGACCTCCTTCAACTCCAACTACACTCATGCACACACCACATTCATACCAGACAATGTGGCTGAAGTGTCTTGCCCAAGCACACAACAACGGTTTTAGCCAATGGCGCCCCACCGTGACATCTAGCATCCCAACAGTCTCCCATCCAGGTACTAACCAGGCCCGCCTGCTTAGCCTGGCTAGGTATGACTCCTGAAAAAGCCATCACCAAGCGTTGGGAGCGAATCACTTACACGATGTAAAGTGAATATAAACTGATATATGGTTATTATTTTGTATTAGTTGTATATTAAGACATATCATTCCCAACCAGGCATGTGATGAAGTGCTGGGACTTGAACTTGTCTGCGTACTCTTTTTCCACATTTTTCTCAAGTTTCATTCATAACAACATTAGACACGCTCCACTTATCAGATAATATCTTTTTTTTTTTTTTCCAATTGAGCTTGGGGACGCCATACTTAAATCCTTATTGCCTCCGATGCTTCCCTGGAAAGACTTCTATCCATTGTGTGAGGAGCAGCTGTCACTTTCCAAGAGGAGGCCCTGAGCTGCCGAGGAGCCGGGCACCACGCCAAGCCCCAAGTCTCTGGAATCTGGCATCCTGGAATCCAACCGGAGAGAGGGCTGCCTGCAAGCGGAGCATTCCCAAATCAAACTCCTAATCTCTGCCTGCTCGTCTGTCAGCGCTTTAATGGCCTGTGAAATTGTTTAGTGCACTTGTTTGCATGTCTGAGCCTGTGATTCCAAACGAGCTAAGGATCCGACTCCTCTATGTCATGGCTGGAGAACTGTCCCACCTCTGGACAATGTAGTTCGGAGAGCTTGAGTTAGCATGGTGACAAAGGGGTTAGCACCTCAAGGCATCAAGGTGCTGCTTGTGTCTAGTTGAGTTTTCTGCTCAATGTTCTGGTCCCTCGCATCAAGTTAGACTCAACCCAAAACATGCACGAAAGGTAAAATCTTCCAGCTAAGGTAGTCCTGAAAATTACTAGATGACTGACTTTATCATGCAAGTTAAGCAGTTGTGTTCGTAAACTGATTTGAAGTTTGGCAGTTTGAATCCTGCTCTTGACATAAACATAGAGCGGTCACATCCACTGACCCACAGGTTGGTGGTGTGATTCCAACTCCAACAGATGAATGTGGTCTGATTGGCTGGTTTGTTGTTTTCTAGTGTGATTGGTCAATAGCTGTCCTTGTGTACCTGTCAGTGTCCTCCCACACAGCAGTGTGCTCACTGTCTCCCCCTGATGATCTGAGGTGTCTGCACACTTCACTCCTCTGGCTGAGCACTCATACACTTTTCATCTGTTTAAAATATTATTCACACATGTAACTGTTTAGGAAGAGAGCACATTCTCTTCTCTTTTCAGTCCAATAATATGACTGCTTAAAGGAGCTATACCTGATTTTACCAGTCTTAAAAACATGAAAAGCAGAACTAGTCTATTTTAAGTGGTTTGCAGTTGTTTGAAGTTATTCCTCACTTACCTTATGCAATCCCAGCATCCTAACCATTCACTGCAATGAGTTTATAAGGTCTTTTCACAGCTCACTCAGACCAGTGTGGAGGTTTGTCGTGGCTGTAAAGCTAACAGCAGCTAGTCACAGTGACACTGACCCACAGGTTGGCGGTGCGATTCCAGTTCCACAGATGAGTGCTGTTGTTGTGTCCTCGAGCAAGACACTTAACCTATCTCACCCCCAGTGTGTGCATACACTGGACAGTTGAAAAGCACTACATGAATGTGATGATTTACCACATTTGTGACTAACTTTAAGTTCAGTTCTGTTAGTGTAAAACTAAAGTATTCCAAGTATTCAGAATACAGTACCAGTTGGGCCATATCAGAATATGTCACAAAATACTTTTTAAAACAGGTATTCTCTACTAGGTACTGTAATATTCTTCACAACACTGGTGCTCATTGGACCCTTCTCCAGACCTTGGACAAGGATCTTGGTCAGAAAAAGATATTTGCAGGATCCCCAGATACTGACACAGACACAAGAACAACATTCACCCAAAACTAACAACTTCGGACCAAGATTCTGCCTCAAAAGTGTCTCCCAGGTACTGCTGTGCCAAACACTGATCTTGTCAAATATCCTCAGCATCATTTGACTATGGTTTAAACGCAGAGGACGCATTTCTCTTGTGCTTTGTGAAACTGTCAAACTGGTTTTGTTTTGTTTGATTGTCCCTGTGCTGACTAAGAGAGAGAGCGGCAATAACACGATGAGTCATGAGGAGCAGAATGGAGGTCTTGCTTACTTTTCTCTTTGTGTTGAACGTATTGTACTGAGATTTTGTGTGTATTTGTTGGAACATGTTTTTTTATCTAACAGTCACAGTTTTGCATAATAACGTGGCACTGAATTCTTATTGGCTGCATGTGTTTACAGTTTGTTTCACTGACCTTTTAAAGATGAAATAGTAAGCCACTTTTGCATTTTTGTGTGTTGTGAATTTGCGTGTTTTTCAATTGTGTTCTCTGGTTTTGTGGGATTTCTTTGGTAACAAAAACACAAAATGACCTCGATAACTTAGAGTGAATGTAAATGGAGTTGAAGAGTACAGGGGTAGGGTTGTCAAAAGTATAAAAAATCTGATACTAATCGATCAAAACTAGATACTCATTTGAACAAGTATCGATACTAAAAAAAGTTACATTCACAGGACAGAAATGAATCTTTCTGAATAGCTTTAGAATGAACTTGAACTGTATCAGATCAAGTATAAGACACATAGTCTAGTATACGCCCATGGACCACTATGGAACCTACTGGACGACTAAGGGATTGCACAGATATAACACCACATGGTAAAATAAGAAAATACTATCAGATTTGGTATTGAGTATCGAGTCTATGCCTTAGTATCAAAATCAAGTTTGAAATTTTAGTATTGTGACAAAACTAGTGAGGAGAGAATTCCAGCTATTTGTCAATACTGGTAATTATGGCTGGTCATTAATTTTTATTTATTTATTTTTTTTTTAAATAAATCTTTTGGATACATTTTATGGCTGCATATGAAAAGCAAATGACAGTACTAACTTTTTACATAAACCTCAGCTTAGATAATAAAAAGTAATGCTTCCCGCTACTGTCATTTAACACACATATTTAATCAAAATTTATTATCAAAGTCCGAAC
This sequence comes from Periophthalmus modestus, assembly GCA_019594935.1. Taxonomy (NCBI): domain Eukaryota; kingdom Metazoa; phylum Chordata; class Actinopteri; order Gobiiformes; family Gobiidae; genus Periophthalmus; species Periophthalmus modestus. The sequence continues at coordinate 19,910,996 of JAIEZT010001214.1, forward strand.
TTCTCTCCAAACCACATACTTTCACTGTAGATTAAAGACCACTGAGGCAATAACTGCAATTAAAATTTGAATTTCATAAGACTTAAGCTGGCAATGATCCTATACACTACCAATAAAAGATTGGACACGCGTCTCATTCACAGTATTTTTTCTTAATGTTTACGGCTAAATATGACGAAAGATTTATGGAATTACTGTGTAGCAAAGAAAAAAAAAAGCAAAACAACTCTTTGGCCTTCTCTAAATCAGCTTCATGATGTAATCACCTGAAATGGTTTGCACTTCACAGGTGTGCCATGTCAGTGTCAAGAAATTAGAAAGAGTACAACGCAGTGATCAAAGCAAAGGGTGACTATTTAAAAAATCTAAAAACTAAAACAAGATTTGAGATTTTTTTTTTTTTTTGTTTTTTTTACTACATTCAGTATGTGTTCAGTCATAGTTTTGATGCCTTCAGGGAGAACCTAAAAAGTGAATAGTCATAAAAATAAAGGAAAAGCAAAAATGAAAAATTGTGGCCAAATACATTCCTGGTACTCTGTTCAATGTTCATCACAGGATATTCAACAGTTTCACTTTTTCCTATCCTTTTATTGTTATGCTGGCTCGTATTTGGTACCTCTCTTTACTCCCCCTACAGGCCGACAAACTGTACTGCACTTTGCCGAGCTTGGAGTATGTCTTTGCAACTTGTGGAGAGAGCGGTGCGTTCAGGAGCGTTTTTGTGTGCAGGAAATAGCAGATCTTGGCAGGAGGAGCGCGGGGCGGACTGTAGGCATGTGTCTGGACAGGCGGCTCTATAAAAGGAACACTGTGGTAGATAAAAGCAGTGCTCTGAGTAATCATTATTGTGCTGATGCCGTGTGGTTTAGAGCAGCATGCAGGTGTACAGAGCACATCAACTGAGCTCTCTTAAGTCATCCGCACAAGAACCATCACTGGACTTTATTGCACACTTCATTTTTTTTCTTACAACTGCAGTTAGATTTGCGAGGTATCAAAAGAAGATTTTGTTCAGAGCCTCACTCTTAATCATCTAAGTCTTAATCGCAACAGTCTCTGTATCATGCGTGAACAAAATAGTATCTTAAGGGGCTACGTAGAGTCAAGCTCCAAAGCTGACTAGTGTGGGAGATATATTAAAAATGGAGGAGATGAAAGTACATATTAAACAAACTTGCAGTGTAATCTTTTAAGTGATCAGAGCCAGCCGTACCATTTAAGTGGATTAAGCAGCTGCAATTCATTGCTAATGATGAAAAAGTTTGCCTTGCCTTTTAGTCAACTCAATAACATTACAAACATTATTTCTTAGGAAAACATGAAAAAATTCCTTGCAGTAAAAAAAAAAAAAAAAAAAAAAGAAAAAAAACCGTACACCCTTGTTCAATGCTCTCATGCTGTTTTTGTGGATACTACGGTGCTAGCCTTTAAAATGTCTTTCCCACCTTAATATTTCCATTTGATGTTGGAATACAGATCCAGTTTGTGGATGTGAACAGCTGCTTGCCATGTTGGGAGAAATGAATCATCAATAGTTAGACCATGTGGCAGTGAAGTGGTGAGGGCAGCAAATTTTGCTTAGCGCCCCCTGAAGGTTTGGTTTGGCACTGTAAGTAATGTTCCTGCACTTATTTTGATATTTGACCATCTTCTATGACATTTACAGATTCATTCATTTGATCATAATATTATCTAAGTCCAAGTCATTATTGCCCACCTTATGTAAAAGGGCATTACCATGCCATCTTGAGATAGGATCTCAAGATCAGTAGTTGAGACTCCTACAAGCATGAAATGAAATGCATGAAAGTCGTTTATTAGTTTTTTTTAAAATTGTCTTTGGTAAAAGTTCATTCTGTCTTCAGTTTTAAACTTACAATTAGCAAATCTTTTTGTCAGACAGGAGCATTTGTTTACCTGTTTATCAACAGTAGAAAGGCCAAAACTTCTTATTTCTCTGCACTGATGGAGAGCCTCAGAAATTCAGCTAAGTTCTGGAAAGTCAGACCCTCTCAGAGCCTAGTATTCGTACATTTCCTACCAATATTTTATTAGATTCAGCTATTGTAAGTTCTAAAGAAGAAATATGCGATGCTTTTAATAGGCATTTTATCTCTGTATGTGATGTCTTAGATAATAATGGTGATCCTTCTCATCTTGATTATGTTGAATCAGAACCTCAGGCAAAGGAATGCTCCAAGGCTCAATTTTGGGCTCGCTATTTTTTACTGTATTTATTAATTAGATCGGTTGCAATTTAAGGGGAAGACTCATACATTTATATAGAGATGATGCTGTTTTGTATGCAAGTGCTCCCTTTGGTGATCAGGCGATTTTAAAACTGTAGCAAGATTTTTTAATGAAATCCAAAATTCCTTCAGAAATCTAAAATTTTCACCAAATACAAATAAAACTAATTACATGATATTTTTCTAAAAACATTTAAATGATGTGCAAGCGACAAACCTTTTTACACTAAATAGTACATTGATTCTTTAAAAAAAAAAAGAATTTAAAAAAAGAAAAAAAAAAGTATTACTTAAATTAAAAATAAAATAAAAAATACAAGAATTATGTAAGAGTGTTTTTTAATTTTATTTTATTATAGAAACACATCTTGTATCCCATTGAATTACAGAAAATAAATTGTTCAAGCAGCCTTTCTTTCTGTACTAGATTATGGAGATGTAATATACTTGCAGACTCCAGCCTCTACTTTGAAGCCTTTAGATGCATTCTTTCACTCAGCCCTTCGTTTCATAACAGGTGATGAATTTAAAACCCATCATTGTACACTCTATGAAAAAGTAGGTTGGCCATCGCCATCTGTCAGAAGAGAACAGCACTGTATAAAATGTATTTATAAGAGACTACTTGACAGACTGCCTGAAAATCTCACTTGCTCGCTGAACTTTGATACAAGAACTTTTAAGACATGATCTTATGATTGTCTACATCTAAAAACTGGCTCCACTAGAACCTTTTTTGTTTTGTTATTTTGCTTTTCTTTGCTGTGATTGGCTATTGTGAAATATAGCAGACTATCTGATTGGCTATAAAGAGTTTTTATCTGTTGTTGTTGTCTGTCTATGATTGGCTGTTTTCTGGTGTGATTGGTCAACAGCTTTCTTTGTATACCTGTCAGTACCCTCCCAAACAGTGACCTGCTCGCTGTCTTCCCCTGCTGGTGTGAGAAGTCTGCACGCTTCACGTTTCACTCCTCTGACCGAGCATTCATACACTTCATGCTGTTTAGCACATTCTCTTTGTCTTGCAGTTCAATAATATGACAGCTTAACGCTCCTGTTGTGTGCATAGCTCTGGCCTTCTGTGGTACAGCTTTGACATGTAAAAACTTCTGAAGACTTCTTCTGTGTATAAAACACCAGCAGAAGACGCAAGAACCCCATCACCTGCGCACTGAGGAGTGAAGCAAAAGGACTCTGATCTGAGGGTTGTGTATTCTGGTGTGTGGGTCAATCGGTGAGTGCTTCTTTGGTGTAAAGTGGTTTGGTGTCTTTAAATTAGAAAAATACTATATAAAAGTTAAAGCAACCATTTAAAAGTTGACAAGCCACATAGTGAATGTAGTCTAGGCTCTGCAGATGACTTCTCCACACTGAAAACATGAGAGCACTTTGAGAGCTAAATATGCAGGATTAGAATGAAACATAACATAACTCCAGGTATGTTTTAATGAGTAATAACAGTGTTAGGCTATCACGTGTAAGTTATCTAGACTAGAGATAATGGCTTAATTCAACTTTTTCAGCCCCAATAGCTATAACTTGTAGAAGCCAGGCTGATATGGTAGCACTCTTGATTCAAGTTTGTAACGTCACAGCAGAGGAGGAAGCAAAGAAATCAGCCTTTTGCTGAATCCATTTGCGACATCTTACTTTTAAAAAAAAAGTTAATTTTAAATGGCAGTGGTCAAATGTTATTCCTCACTTACCCTCTGCATTCCAAGCATCCTAAATATTCACAATGATGTGTTTATAAAAACTTTTCACAACTTTCAGGGATGAAAGAGGAGTTTACGGTAAAGCTACATATAGAGATGGTTTCAATGGTGGTCATCTGAACATTATGATCAGTATGTTTTGGTTCCTATCCAGAAACCATTTTCAATTGATAGAACTGGTCTGAACTAGTCTGAGACTTTGAAGCTTTACCCTACTCTGAGTTTACTAAGTCCAGTCCAAAAAACTAAAGCTAACAACAACGCAATGCTAATGCACATTTCCTGATTATCGGCCAATGAAATGTATATTGTGTGCTATCCCAGACTGCCAGCATGCGGCAGACATATACAATGTATTTGTATTGCAAGACATATTTTGCTCAAATACATGGGAACATTGGGTACAGGTCCTTTAAATATATAAAGTTGCTGCTGCCTTGTGATTGGACTGATCATCCAGAGGCTCAAACCCAAATGCAGTTTATGTACAAGATGGATTCTCATGAGTGAAGATATGTAGCTTTTATGCTTTGTAACAGATTATACTCTGCCAGACTTTACTTATGTTGGCCCTTAGACTTGTTTTAGTCCTGGACCTGGTGTAGACCTGGTATAGTCTTTGTTTAGAACTGCTTTGGTTCTGGTTAGCCCTCACATTCAGTTAACATAGTCACAGCCACTATTAAGAGAACACCAAAGACTATGCATATCCGGTACTTTTGACAAGGTTGGATCAGCACATTTCATTTAAAGACCTCACATAAACCACTTTAATTCTCTCCTAAAACATATTTCCTTTCCCTGACTCCTCCAGATGTGTCAGCCACAGTCACGTCAGCTCTGTTAATCTGCACTGGGATCTGGAGGGCAGTGGAGCGTAGCATAGAGAGAGGAGGGATAAGACTGCATTATACCTGTCCACCTTAGCTCCAGACCAGGACAGGTGTCAGCTCCACTTAGGCTTTGTAAAGACAGAGGCTGCCATGGGAACTCTATGTTAGGTTTGTACTGTCAACACCAACAAGGAGAAAGGCAGGGAATGCTTGTGTTGTAGCTACACTGCAAAACTGAATAGTTAGTCTTGGTTGAAATGGCTTGAATTCAGAATTATAACTTGGACTAAAATAGTTTTGCCTGGTTAGATTTACTTGTGTTTGTGGTGTAGAAAATATTACTTGTTTGAAGACATTTCAGACTTATTTAGAGAAAAAAAACAGACAAATGGGGTAAGTCGTACCCCATTGGGATTATCTATTAAAACTAGTCAGACACATTTTGAAACAAGTTCAATAATCAAATTCAGTCATTAAACTTACACTCATTTATCTCAGATGTGTTTTTATTACTAAAAGATTCATGCATTTTAATTTAAGCCGGGGAGCTTCTTCACAAATCTAATCTGATAACTCGTCACCTGCTTGTCTTCATGGAGAACGTTTAATGCTATACAGTAATTTTCTAGCAACGCAATAATGTTTCCATGAAGACAGGCGTGTGAGCAACCCACCACCACAAAAGTTACACATTTAAATGTGCACAGAACTTTAGTGAACAGATCTTTTGTCATGACTCTTTTGTTCACTTCACTCCACCTTAAGTGAGCCATGAGTGACAATACAATACACATACATACAATACATTTTCATGTATTTAGTCCTGAAGCCGATTTCTATTGACTGGGTTATTGCTTTACCTGTTTTTTTTTTTTTTTTTTACTGCAAAAATTGTGTGAAAAATATGCATTCTTATAAGCAAATTCACCTCTCCATAGACCAGGCCTGAACTTGGCTTTGTGGTGTCACCTGCTTGTCTCCATGGCAATAGTTAAGTTAAATGCCATTTTATAAAGCATGGTGACAAGCAGATGGCAGACCCTCCACTAGAAACGTGGCGCAGTGCTTTAACTTGGCACCACAGCATGTTAATGTGAGTGAATAATGCCGTGCAGTGTTTCATGTCTAATGGCACCTGAGGCAGTATATAACTATTGAATGTACTTGAAATTGTCTGACAAGTCACCTATGGATTTACAATGAAATCAAGTTTACCAATAGGTCTGTACCTGTAAGTGTGTGTGTGCTGCTCTCCATATTATGAACTGCTGTTGTTGACACCGCGCTCCACATCTCCGGGGCCCTCTTTGTAGCAGTAAACAGTCCATTCCCACAGAGTGATAAATGGTGGCGATGATTGTATCTAATTGAATCTCCTCCGGCGGCTGCTCTGACAGTGAGGTCCAGGAGAGCCATAGAAAAGCACTGCTCCGGCAACACAATCTCACTGCGCCACCCTGTTATTGGGGTTGTTTTTTCGAATGCAGCTGTTCTGTCTGAGTCACTACATTTACATGCACAGAGAAATCCGAGTGCGCTAAACAATCAAATTCAAATAGTCTTTGCCACAAACCCTGGCAAACCGCTGTTGTCCCAGCCTACATGCAGGTAAAAGAAAGGTGCGAAAGGAGGACTACGAGGTGTTCAGGTGCATAACCACCTAAACTTTGCAGCTATAACTGCTAATAAATGTATCTATCACACATAAAACCAGACTTTTGGTAAACATCTCAGTTACTCAGAAATGCTACGAACTGTGTTACTCACAAGATTTTTACTCTCCACGACACAAAAAAGCACATTGAAGCTCCGCTAGGTTTTGCTTTCACTTTAACATAGAGGACCAAAACAAGGTGCTGTTAACGACAAGGTAACAGCGACTAGCATGCTAACATTCACTTTCTGATTCTTTGACAATAAATTGCTTTCTGATTATATGCAGATAGCACACAGTTGACTTATTTTTACCTCAAGAGCTGCTTATAAAATATACAGTATCTGTACTGGACAGGACTTATTTGACTCAAATCAATGGGAAAGGATTTTAGCCTTTAAAATATATTCAACAAAGAGCATTCTTACAAGGTAGCCTCTCCACAGACAGATGTGAACTGTAACTTGTGTTTGTGACACAGGTTTAAATCCATAGAGATAAATTCATGTTAGGAAAAGCAATGACATCTCCATGGAGACAAGAAAGTGGCAGGGCCATCATGAGAAAAAGTTACACATTGCACCTTTGCACCACAAAATATCAGTTCAAGTGTTCACCAAACATATTCCCCTTCAGCATCTCCACAGATCTGTGGCCTGGTTTGAGAGAATGCCACCTGCTCGTCTCCATGGAGATGTAATTGCTTTGTGGGCTTTTGCTTTCAATGTTGCTGAGTAAAAGGATTGTGTTGTCAAACACAATCCAACGCCTAAAACCAGTGCACCTGGCCTGGGGGCCAGAAAAAAACAAAACAAAAAAACCCCAAAACAAAACAACTTTTTAAATTTTTTTTACTTTATTTTGTTGTTATTGAATAAAAGAAAACTATATTTGCAGAGGTGGGTAGAGTAACCAAGACTTAAAGAGTAATATTACTTTAAAATCATATTACTCAACTAGAAGTACAAAGTAGTGGTTCAAAAAATTACTCAAGTGAGAGTGAAAAAGTATTTGGGAAAGCAAAAAAGTAATAACTTAAAGAGTAACTGTCTTACTCAAGTAAGAGTAATGTTACTTCAATAAAAAAAAAAATTACTCAAGTAGTAGTAAAAGTATGCTGTGTGAAAAGTACTCCGAAAAGTACAAAAAGTTACTCAAGTAAATGTAATTGCGTACTACCCACTTATTGTAATATATATGTATTCTTTCCTTATAGCAGACTTGACACATGTTTGCACTGTGGGCTGTGCAGTCTGTCATCTTGCTGCCATATAAAATGATCAGACTTCCTGTTCTACTTTTAGACATAATAATTTCCCCCTGCTCCCTCCTAAAGCATTATTACAGAGCTGAGGGGTCACTTATGGCTGTGGTGAGGACATGTGGGGGCCACGTGGTACAGTTGGCCGGGCCCCACCAGCTCTGTGGGCTCTGGTCTGAGGGCCTGTCCGCACTGTTTAGAGCTGTGTTTAAGAAGAGTTGTGATTTTATAGTTACAGTCTAACCTTCCAATCCAATCCAGTACCTTAAAAATAGACAATTTCCAAAGTGCTGCATAGAGACAAGTAACAGTAACACTAATAAAGAAATAAAAAAAAAAATGCTCAGAAAAGGGAGGGAAAAAAAGAAAAAAGAAAAAAAGACAAACAAAGGATAAGGAAAGAAACACTTTACTGGATGATAGTAGCTCAGCTTGGAAGACTAATCCACATTCAGATCCACTGACCTACAGGTTGGTGGTGCAATTCCAGCTCCCACAGATGAATTCTCTTGTTGTGTCTTTGGGCAAAAGACTTAACCCACCTCAGTGTCTATGTACGCTGGTGTGTGAATGTGTGTGTGTGTGTGTGTGTGTGTGTGAACGGGTGAGTGGTTCCTTGATGTAAAGCACTTTGATTATCTTGAAGGTGGAGAAGCGCTATATAAAAATGTGACCATTTACTTACTCTCTTCTTTCTTAATGTCTCTCTTATTTCTTTTTTCTCACTTTTATTACTTACCTGCTTATACACACACAAATGCACACACACAAATGCACGGACACACACACACACACGCACACACACTTACACTCTCATATAAGTAGCACAGAAGCTATTCATATGATCTCGTTACCATCTTCAAACCTAGATGTATGCACTTCCTACTCCCTCAAGTCAAGATGTCTACTGTCTTTTATTGTTTGTATTGTCTCTAATATCGCAATAAAAGCAAATAAAAATAATAATAATAATAATAATAATAATAATAATAATAATAATAATCTAATAATAATAATAATAATAATAATAATAATAATAATAATAATAATATAACTTGTTCTAAACCAATAAATCTAATCAAATCAAATAAGACATGTCAGCTCAAGTTATTGTTATCACACAATTAGCAGAATATTAATAAGTTGTTTAAAAAAAAAAAAGTCTCTAACCCAGCATATTCAGAAATTCTTTAGACACTGCAAACATAGCTGGTTTAACACATATTTGCTGCCAAAAAATTGCTTCAGTGATAATTCAAATCTCCTTTTATCCTCTAGTAGAGAGCGAAAGAGTTGTAATTGTGTTTTTCATAACTAAAGTAGAGGTTTTGATAAAGGATTTGCTGGATGTTTTGCCATCATAATAGTTTTAACAAAGGATTATAATGAGTAGGATAGTCCATCTTGCAATGATAACCACTTTAATTTCTCAAACATTATTTTGGCGCGAGTTCCATAGTCATACATGTTTTTCGAGATATTTAATACAATGCAATCGCCTATTATTGAATAAGTGCAAAACAGATAGTTAAATGCCATGCTGTGGAACATTACAGAGGCAGCAGTGACATCCCCATGGTAACAAGCAGCAGACGGATCCCTCTCCAAAAAAGTTACACACATTAAAGGTGCTCTCTGACTCTTTAGCTCATTCACTCTCATTCACACATGTCTGAGTACCTCTTTATTAGTTTGTTTGTCTACATCTCTAAAGCTCAAAATGCTCTGTTCCACCTTGTGATGTCATGAAGTGGTAGTTTCAAATTAACAGCTACCTTTTAGCGTTTGTTCAGTAGAGATTGGCAATTCCAGGGCTGAAGTTATCAAAATAATTCTGATGATCTCATCTTATTCTCAAGAGGTATGGAGTTTAAAAACACAGTTTAAAATGACCACATGACACTTCCTGTGGAACAGAGTGTTTTCTGTTTGAGAGAAGAACTCAGACTAAATATGCAGGATTTGTGTGTTGAATGTGTGAGTGAAACAAAACACAACTCCAGGTACGTTTGTGATGAGGATACAACATCACAACATAGCTCAGACAATAGTGTAATATGAGCTCTTTAAATAATGTTCAATAGAAAGGTAATTACACATTTTCTTCTGCCCATGTCTCATGAGAGTCTCACTATCTCTCGCAAAGGACAAGAGCGTGTCCTGAATATCAACACTCAGATAAGCGTGGCATCAACTAGAATTTGTCAAATTTGACTTTGATAGTTACATGCACTAGTGAAGCTTGCATTTTACCTTTATTCTGGCTTTCCAATTTTATGCTCTTTTGACTTTTTTTTTTTTTTTTTAATCTTTTATTGCATTGAAACATTTAACACCACTTGGTAGAAAGAATAAAAGGTAAAGTGCATATTACAGATTTTTTATGTTTTTTCTAATTATGACCTGGTTTGGAGAGATACTATCTGTGGAAAATATTTATTTGTAAAAAGAAATACAGGAAGTAGCAGTGGGTTCTAAATATAGACTGTATACATAAAAGGACAGCCAACCTGCTAGCCGCCGCGTTCCAAATACAAAATGAGCATGGGCGTGCTTCTGGCTCCATCGAATCTGGCTCCAATTCAGTTTACATCGGAAAACTGTTGCCCCATTCTCTGTAACAGCTGCAGCCTTGTCATTCTGACCTTAAAATGTTCATATTAACCCGCTCTAAATGATCCTGGTATTTTTATTTCACTATTGTGTCTGTAAATCAAGATATGAACATTAATAATAGAATGTTTTGTCTAGTTGACAGATTTAACTTTGGCTTTTACTATGGATCAGACCTGGACGACTGAGGGATTACACAGACATTAATAATAGACAAATCAGGCTTCTTCTTTCCCCAAGGTCATTCCCGCTAGCGTTAGCAACAGGTTTGATTGACAGCGTTGCTAAGCACCCGCTCCCTGCTAAACCAGCGGTGTGGATGGGAAGGGGCGTTAACCGTTAACAGTCTTGCTCCAGATTGGCTCTTTGGGTCGCTATGATTCTCGCGGTCTGAATTCCTAATAGGCAACTCGGGTCCAAATTTGCGCTATACCTGCTCACCTCGATGAGCTTCGTTTGACTGAAGCCAAACGCTATGGGTGACGTCACACTCACTTAGTCCACTTCTTTATACAGTTGAGACCTCTACCTATGTCAAATCTGCCTATATCCAACCAGAAAGTAAAATAATGCACTTAAAAAACAAGACCTATAGGCAATATGTCTAGTAAAATTGAAAATATCATGATGTTAACTGTGTTTCAGTCTAATCTGTCGTATACACTTTAATATAAACCTAGGACACATATGAGCTGAGTGTGTTTTTTCTCTAGTTATTAATTATTTTGTTATTCTGAAAATAGTATGTTTTTTAAGTGCGTCAGTTTACCCGGCCCCTATTATTCCCCTAACCCCGCCCCCTTCACAGGCTCCTAATGACCACTTTGGAGCACATGTCTGCATGTGGCCTCTAGTTTCTTCAGTGAGAGTATCCAGCGCACACCTGCAGGAAGTCACATCTCATAAGAATTTTACACACTGTTAAAATTTAGACTAGTCCGGAACAGACACGATCATATCCAACTGCACCTACCTCCAGTTCTGATTTTAAAAGTCGTGACCTGTATCGTACAGACAGGCTTTTTAAATGTGCAGCTTTTATGGAGGAGGGTAAGCCACATTGCTGTCTCTATGATGATGTTATTGCTTTGTCAGGAATGTTCCACAGTATCATTTAGCGTACGTATCCCCATGGAAACAAGCAGGTGACAGCACAAGGCAGGTTATAGACGAGATTTGTGGATCCCACTGATAGTAGAATGCATGTATTTTGTAGGCGTAAAAACACACAGTTGACTAAATGCATGATAAATGTGTTAAATGTCATACTATAATATAAGGCTAATAACAATAGCTTTGTTATAATGATGTTTTCTCATTAAAATCTTACCTGGCTGGGCTCCAGAGTGCGACCAGTTTGAGCACACGTAAATTTTTGTCCGGTGCAACTAAAATGTTTCCTTGGGCACATGAGCGCACCTGGCAGATCCTCGTCACATCCTCTCTCCTGTGTCCTCTTTCCACATGACAAACAAACATTCACAACTAAAAGGAACTCAAAAGCGTTGGTTCACCTGCTCTCGCCTCACCTCAGTCTACTCTAGACTCTAAAGCCAGGGTGAGTTGCTGAGGCTGATGCACTCAGGTCACGCTCTGGTGGACGGAGCTAAACACACCGTAGAGCTCATGGGGCTTTTATGAACGAAACACTGTACTTACTTTAAAGAGCAGCATCAAACCTGCAGCTTCTCCAAAGTGTGTTCAGTTACTTGAATGGGCGGCCGATGTATGAGGTGAAAAAGAAAATAAAACTAGACAGCAAAAGACAAAAAACTGAAAATGAAAATAAGAGGTCTCACTCGGCATGTGCTATACCAAACTGTAAAGATCCTCAAAAGCACAGACCTCTCACTCTGATTTGTTTATGAAGTCAGTATTTATTTAATGTCTTTTTTAACTAATTAAACTCAAATAGGCTATACTAACTAATCCTGTTATAACTTAAAGACAAGGTCAATTGTTATTTAATCAGATAAACAACTACAAATACACAAAACTATTACTACTATATTTTTTGTTTATTTTTTTTTCTTTAAGAAGTGTGGAGAATATGAATTGTACATCTGAATAAATAAGTACATAAGTAAGTAAGTTATTGAGCAGTTTAAGGACTATATATTACAATGGCTTAAATAAGCGTCGAGTTGTGATGCACCCAAATCATGTTCTGGTGCAAATTAAAATCTTAGAGACACCAGTGCATCATACACCATGCATACCCAAACTCAAACTGCCTGGAACTTTGCCTGGAGTTATGGGTTATTCACATATCTCCCAGCTGTGACCTATGAGTGTTCTGTTCCACCCAGTGATGTCATGAGGTGGTGCCCTCAGAAAATGCTTCAGTAATGACTTTTGCCAAAGTCATTTTGATCATTTCACTGTACAAACTACCTTCACTATAATCCTTCTTCTTTCACTGATGCTAGCAGCTACAGTTTTACCCTCATCCTGTCCTCCACTTACTGCACTGAGTCCAGACAACAGCTCAGGAGCTGGACTTCTTGATGACTTTCTCCCTCTCCGTGATGCTGCTGTTCCAGCAGACCACACACTAGTGTATGGCTGCTGCCACCACAGAGAGGTCGAAGGTCAGGAGTGGTCCCCTCAGTCTCCTCTGCAGGTAAAGCTGCTCTGGCCCTTCCTGTACTGTCCTGTCCAGTTGTTGTTCAGTGCACCTGTATGTATGAGTTCACTCATGGATGTTCACTGGTGAGGGGGTAGTAGAATAGTGTCTTAACCATCTCTTTGGCCTTCGCATTGATTAAATTAACAATTTAAAACAAATACTTTTTTTTTTATTTGAAAAAGTCCTCAAGTTGTTACATATAAGAGGAATCTTGACACACATGAATAGATCCCCACAGTTATAAATTGTAAAATACCAATTCTACTCCAAAAGTTGTTGTTCATATATTTTTTTTATTTTTTTTCCACTGAAAAACAATCATGTTGGGTTTAAATGTCAACAAGTGTAAGAGAAAGTGTAAACTAGACAGCAGACAGACTGCCCCTGCAGCCATGTGGACATTGTTAAACTCTGTACAAACATGGCGTCTCACTTATTTGTCCCTGTGTTTGTCCTCAGACCTGGGACATGTTGAGTTAGCGTCTGCAGACAGTTCAAACGAGTCCTCCGTGTTGTCTTTTTGTGAAGTGTCCCGCTGCCTCTGCTCCCTCATCTGCTCACGCTGCCAGGAAACATCCAATATCTGATCCAGGAATGTTCTCTGGAAACGCTCCCCCTACGCCTCTGTGGTTGTACTGCGCCTTGGCCAAAATTATATGAAAAAAGGAGAAAAGAAAAATAGACAGTGCTGGATTAGAGTGGGTAGGGTCAGGCAGGGTTCCAGGGAAAGCAGTTTATCTCTAAAGTAATATGCTCACCTCAATTAGCCTCAGGAATAATACCATTGTTGCTATTGTATTAAAATAACTCTAGTCTCTTTGTTGAGTTTTTCTAATGGTCTATTACATTTAGAAATATTATTAATTTCCACAGCATAGGAGCAGTGGGAGGTTAGATCTGAACTCAATATAGATTCAACTGAAATAGTTTTTTGCTTCTAACCTACAGCCATCATTATTAGTGGCCAAAGCTCACTGTCGAAGCCTCGTCAGAGCTCAGAAGCTAAGTTCGGACGAGGTTGGTCAGAACTTGGATGGGAGACGGCTGGGAATACCAGGTGCCACAGTGGGGCACCAGTGAAAAAAAAAAGAAAAAGTTATAGCTTTGGCTGGAATGTTGCTTTAAAAGTTGGTTTGGTAATATGCTCACCTCAGTTTGAGAGAAAGAGATATTGACTATTGACTTTTTTATGGTTATTGATACCAACAGTTTAGAATCCAGAGAAAACAACGATCAAGCTCTGCCGATATTTTTCTCTAATTCTGTTATTTAAGTCATATTTTGTGCAGTTGCCTCTTTGCACTAAAGAGTAAAAATAAAGCTTTATGTGTACTTTTTAGGCAGCAGTTCAGGCAAAACAAAATATCGGCCTGTGCTGAAGATTTAAGGCCGATAGCCCAAATATGCAAATATTTCGGCCTATCGTCTATCTCTATCCAGAAAATATAAAATCATTGTTGTTATCATATAAAAAAAATAACTCCTGTCTTTTTGTTTTGTTTCTTTTGACGAATAGCTGATTATATTAGGAACAATATTCACTTTCCAGCTGCATAGGAACAGTGGTAGACTACATTTGAATTATGTAACTGATGGTGTGTAGTCAGCCAAAACTGTGGCATCAGCAAGGAAGTGAGAAAGGTCAACTCAAATTTCAGTTGAATTCAACCCTGAATTTAAAGTGTACCGTGATTCATTTAGGTGGAATTTGTGGATCCTATTTTGGAATCAGCCGCGTGTGTTGATATTGAACAGATGGGACCTTTTCAGTTTGAAATGCAGTCTGTCATAACAATAGAAAACAGCTTCTGAATGGAACGGCTCCAGATAGCTGCCACAGAAGCACTGAACCCTAATGCAGTCGGGTGTGGGGACTTGATGGTTTGGTGGAAGATTGAGCTCAGTGATTTGACCAAAAAAATGACACCCACAACTGAACCTGGGTTTGCCACAGCCTTAACCTGCAGACAGAGGTCACATACAAGTTTTTTTCATTCTCAGTCTATGGGCAGGCCATGCTGCATGTGAAAGCTCAGAACCTCCAGAATTCACTCACTGAGCTGCAGAGGTGGCACTAGCACTGATTAACGCTGGGGTTTATGTAGCGAGGAGAGAGTCCCTTCAGGCGTTAAGTGGATTTCAGCACTTAAAATGGCAACCCAAATGAAAGACTCATGTGAGACTCATTCTGCTTTCTAATTGAATAATCATTTTGAGAACCAAAACAGAACATTTTAACATAAACAACGTTGCCGTCATGTACAAAGTTTTTGTAATTAAGGATAAATCAACTTTACAGTTACCAGTAGCATCTACATTTGATTTGAACTTGTTTACCTCCATTCTGTTAGGTCATGTTTATGGAATTTAAATTAAAAATGTTACATATGGTTGTTTTAGCACACAAAATAGATTGATTTCTTCCTTTGAAGGCAGTCTGAATTCTGCTTCAAAGCACATATTTTCACTGAGTATTGGCTGTGGACTTCTCCATTAAAAAGCATGACGCTGATCACTAACTATTACACATGACTGAAAATTCGACAAATGGCCAGGAGATCCTTCATGTTGCTGGGTGATGGTAGTTGCTGCTGTGTTTGAGCTCGAGTTCACTTGAAGCGATTTACAAAGTGAAATCAATCAAACTAACCAAAACAAACATGGTGACACAAGTTTATTTAGTCCTATTTAGAAGAAATACAAACTGTTCTGTTTCTGAAAAATGTTCAGAGGAAAGATATGTTTTTCTCACAGCTGGGATTAGCCAAAGTTTGGTTTCTCTTGCTCCTCTGTTTTCATGCTTTCGCCCAATCAGACGAATCAGAAGTATTCATGAACGTTCCACCTTTTTCTGATTTTCTGTCTGATCCTAGACAGATAATGTGAAGAACCTGACTCAGAGCAGAACGCTATCAGGCTTCTGGCAGCTTAGGTGATTATATCAGGCCGTGTTGGAAGTTGGTGAGGGTGTCGGAGGTTGAGGTAACCTGGCAAAAGTCACATTAATAATACTGTGCTAATAAGGTTGGCTCTGTGTAGTGTTGTTGCTCTACAAAAATGTCATACTCAATTTCGATACTAAGGTATGACACCAATTACGCTCCCAGAATGAAGATGAAAAATGCTCCTTTTTAAGTAATAGAATGTAATTTTCAACACAAAATAATTGTATCTTCTTTAAGTTGCCAAGAGATCTTATTTGTGCTCTGAAAAAGCACCAATACATACCAAAACTGTTCAGATAAGCTCAAATTTTGTCCTGTTAATGTGATTTCTTGCAGTATTGATTTCATATCATCATTTCAAAATTTGTTTTAGTATTGATACTTCTGACAACCCAAGCTCTGTGATATCAATGTTATGTTATATTGTTCGGGAAGCGGAGGAACTCTCTCAGAGTTTTAGCTAGCTGAGTTTCACAGCAGCCAATTATCACACTTTGATCATAAAAAAGTATAATGCTTACCATTTCTTACACCTGGTACGACAGTGAGTAAGCTATTAATTAAATGTTTCTGTCAGAAAATACACTCTTTCTGCTATGCACCAAAAGTTGTGTGGACTCAAACAGATCAGCTGGGAGCCGTACAGGATGCATTCTGGTGAGTTTGAAAACATTACAACCGAGACAACCAGTGCTTCAATAGTATAGTTCAGTTCCAAGTAGGGTTGACAAAAGTATCGATACTAAAAAGTCTGATTCACAGGACAGAAATTAACCTTTTCTGAATAGCTTTAGAATGATCTTGAGCTGTATCAGAACAAGTATAAGACACATAGACGAGTATACGCCCATGGACCACTATGGAACCTACCTGGACGACTGAGCAATTAAACAAATATGAGACCACATGATAATATAAAAAAAGTACAATTATTTAATGCTGAAAGTGACATTGTATGGAGTGAATAAAGAGTCTTTTTTATTATCATCATGGTATCTGAATCAATATTGAGTATCAAGTCTGTTCCTTAGTATATAAATCGAGTTGCAAATTTTAGTATTTGTATTAGTATTTTAGTAGTATAATATATTTTTAACACTAATTTTGACAATCCAGCTTGCAGCGTATGCTTAACGTAAAATACCTATATTATGCTGTTTTCTGATCTATGTTATAATGTTATTTCCTCATCAAAAACATACCTGGAGTTTTGTTTTGTTTCATTCACACATGTTTAACTCCACAAATCCACACTCTGTTCCACCTTGTGATGTCATGTGGTAATAGGCATAGGAAGCACACACCAGAATTGCTCATCTCCACTGAACAAAAGTTAAAAGGTAGCCATTAACTTGAAAACTACCATTACATGACATCACAAGGTTGGACACGCATTTTGATCTTTGGAGATGTAACAATGCATCGTGAACAAATGTGAAAAACAACTCTGGGTATGTTTTTGATGAAGTAACAACATTCTAACATGGCTAATGGCTCACAATATTCAATTTTTGCGTCAATATAGGACCTTTAAACTGTATTAGGCCATAACATACCAGGACAGCTAGTGTTTCAATAGTATAGTTCAGGTGTAAATAGCTTAAATACCACTGTGGTGCTTAAAGAGGAGGTGGCTCTATAGGGATGCTCTAGCCCTGCTGTCAGTCAGAGTGCGTGAGACCACATCCACACAGTGCGTTGCGTGCAGCTCTTTCTCTCTGGGCATGTTCTGTGTGCGTGTTGTGCGTGCAGAGGCTTGTAGGCCCTGCTGTACCTCTCTGTATTGTTATTATGATGGGAGCAACCTGCTACTGTACGAGTGTGGACAGGCCGCGCAGACGGGATTACAGTCTGACGTGACAACAATGCATGCACTTCAGGTATTTACAGAATTTTCTTGACAGGGAGAAGACGTCTACAGTAGGGCTGCACCATTTTGGAAACAGACCCTTCCAGGAGTGACATGTTTAGAACTGTTATACACACAGCCTGGTACTCATATTAAAGCAGACCAATCCCGAAAAATCATCATTTATAGTTGTCTTCCCTTCTCATTTACACTCTCAAAGTTGTTTTTGGAGTGATTCGTGCATGTCTGAGCAATGTTTAATCGCTTATTTTCAGGACACCAAAGTCGTTTTAGATGAATATTGCAATTTAAAATGTGCAAATTGTAATTTAATGATCCACGGGTGTCATAGATTATGACTTTATAGCAAACACAAGCACAAAAAGTCTTTTTTAATGCCCTGTCCCATTAATTTTTATAAGGCACAAAATAAAAACATGAAATTTGACTTTTCCGAGTTTGCAGACAGCACAGATTAATGGTTGGTGTTTGTATGTTTGTTACATTTGGCAACAAGCATTGTGTATTTTTGCTTCACTCACCCTTTTTGCATTTTGTCTGGGTTGTTGCGTCACAGATACAACTCCAGACTTCTCCTGCATAGTTCTTAAGCCCATAAACCATCACTGGACTCATTCTGCAATCAAATTGTGTTGAAGGTGTAAAATGGTCTATAGTTTTATGTTTAAAAAGTAGGATTCTTTTCACATTGTGTACATTGTAATCAACTCCAGGAGCATTAACACTTGAGAGAAAACTGAAATATGAGCTGCTATACTAATACAAGAATCTTAGGAATTTCAGAACATGCTTGTGGAGATCTAAACTACAAATACAACAAGATTTTTCAAAAGAGAGGATATCTTGTTCTTTGCAGAGGACTTCTATTATCTACATAATTACAGCCTTTGCAGTTTGATAAATGCGCCAACTCACATTTCAGTTGCAATATCGTGCAGCCCTAATGTGAGGTATCTGAGACTGGAACTCGTGAAAAGGATAAGTGCAAGCTCCAGTCAGGTCTAGACCAGTGTTTCGCAAACAGAGGTACGGGGGCCACTGGAGATATGCAAACACTAACCATGGGGTACTTGAAATGATTTCTCAAAGTAAAATTAAATAGTATTTGAATATAAAATGATGGAAGCTCATTTTACATCCTTGGCAATGTTAGGGCTGCAAGGTGTGCTATATATCTTGTATGTATATGCACATGTGACAATAAAGAGAAATTGAATTTAATTGAATTGAATTAATCAAAATTGTAATTTGCATGGATGCAATTAGCAAATGGCAAAGACTGCAGTTGCAAAGTACAATAATTTTCTGGACAAATAATAAAATATCCTGTCTAATTCTGCATAAAAACTGTGAAGATATTTGTAAATTTATGCAAACATGAGATTAAAACATAAATCACAACTCAAATTGTAATTTCAAGGCTTGCCAGAAAAATCAGAATTAGATACTTTTCAAAAGTTGTACATCCCTAGTTTTTATAGGATCAGTTTGGTATCATTAAAAAAAAAAAAAAAATGTAATAGCATTCAATGGCAATAGATGGGTAAACATATTCATACATGTTATATGGGGCGATAGTGGCTCAGTTGGTAGAGTGTTTGTCCACTGTTTTGAAGAATGAAGGTTCAAATCCTGTTCTTGACATAAAAAACATCACTGATTGAGCGGTCAGAGCCACTGATTCAGAGGTTGGCGGTGCGATTCCAGCTCTCACAGATGAATACTATCATTGTGTCCTTGGGCAAGACACTTAACCCACCCCACCTGTATGAAATGTGTGTGTGAATGGGTGAATGGTTCCTTGATGTAAAGCGCTTTGAGTGCCTTGAAGGTGGAAAAGAGCTATATAAAAACTTTACCATTTGCCATTTAAATATACTACTATCCTATACTGTGGCTGCTCGAGACATAAAGTGCTGGGAACCACTGGTCTAAACTCTAAAATGTACAAGATTTTTCTATAAAGAGACTGAGTATTTTGTTCTATGCAGATGACATTCTATTAGATAACTTTGCGATTCGATAATTGCGACAAACTCAAATTTCGATTTGATTGTGAGTGACATATTGCACAACCCTATGGACAAAGAGGAGGAGCTCTGTCCAAAGAGGAGGAGGTGAGACATCTGGAGGAGCAGGCAGCAGCTGGACTCCTGACAGGTTTACAGCGCGGCCCACATCGCTTCCACATGGACACTCTCATTACCGCACTGACTTTAAAGACCCTGGATTCATCAGAACCTGCCCCGGCTGAACAACTGTCAGTCTGTATTTGTGCTGATAATCCATGAGTCTCCCACATTCTGGTATGACCTGTCAGCTTCACATTTACTTGGGTAACTTGGGTAAAATGAATACAGTTGTACTTCTTGGAGTATTATTCAAACACCATAATTTTATTCCTATTTCCACATTTCTGAAGTAAAAATACTCTTAGTTTCTGTGAGACGAAGGACAAAAGCTTGACATTGACTATGCTAAATAATTAGAACATATGTGTTGCTTGCTCCACTCGGTCAGATATGATAATTTTTTTTTTCCAATTTTTGTGTCTATACTTTGTAAATACCACATTTGGGAATTATTTAGTGTTTTGTCCTTCAGTTACATCAACTTTTAATTATGTTCAAATGTTACGTCCACACAGTTACTCTACTATTACTCTTAACTGCAGGGCTGCCCCAAGGGCAGGTTTGGCCTCTTCTTAAACTTGGTCGCACCTGTATCTGTACTTAAGGCCACACTATGTAACTATGTTTTCTTATTTAGTTTAGCACAATCACATGAAAAGGATAAGCTATGTACATGAAACAAAACAAAACCTAAAAAAAAAACTCCAAAAAGGGAAGATCAACCTCACAGACTTAGGATTTTACAAAGTTAAGTTGAAGCCATATATACATACTTACAAAAAACATGCTGCACTCTCTTTTTTTTTTTCTTTCAATGCAAACAAAAAAACTCGTTCATCTTCCCTTTCCTAATGCATGTCACTTTTTCTAGGGGAAAAAATATATAAGCACTTTACTTTACTACATATATCCAACATATTACTGTTTCAATGGCTCAATCTGACTGTTGTTACAGATATTTTCATAAGCCACTTTTACTGGAGAAGCCTAAATCAAGTATTAATGAACTTTTTTTGCACTTTGGTACATGCAGACTTGTTTCAAGATACTCATTCCATGCCCTAAGTTTAGAATGAGAGTTTTCATGTGCATCCGTCAGTAAAAGGTCATACAGCTCTGATATTACAGTTTTTATAGATGACCTTTTCCAGAGATGTTTTTTTAAGTCTAATGAATTGAATATCTATGTAACCAAAAGCATAAAACAAAAGCATGTTTTCTTTATTTTGTTTGTTTGCACAGATTAAAAAAAAAAAAAAATCAAAATCAAAAAAACATATGGGCTTGCATCTCCACAAACCTGGCTCTTAATTGGCCTGTACCTTGAAATGTCTTATCTATGAAGAATGGTCCAAAGTGTGGTTTTAACTTTGATTTCTATAGACTGATGCATGTGACGTGCCACCTCCAGAAAGAGGTACATACTGTACCTTTAAATAGCAAAATTGAGTACTTCTTCCATCACTGACAAAGATTGGCCCGTAAATCAAACCAGTGACCCATTGTCTGTGGGGCAGAAATGCTAACCACTCTGCCAGGTCATCTATGCAAGTTAAGGCTCCTAATAGTGACAGAAGTGTATTCTCTTTCCCACACGCTCCAGTCTCCACAGGTCTGTACACAGGTCCAGAATGTGGGCTGGAAAAACCAACAGCATTCTGACCATTACCCCACTCTCCAGATGAACTGTGAAGAGGTGAAGGCCCATCCAGTAGGGTAGAGTTGCCAAAAACTGTACTCAAGTAATAGTAAAGTTATTTCAAAACAGTATTACCATAGTAGAAGTAGAAAGTAGTGGAAATCCAGTAAGAGTAAAGAGTATTTTGGGAACTACTCCTCAAGTAAGAGTAACATCTGATTTATATTTAGGGATGAGGATAGACACAAAAAAAATGAAAAAAACTAAATCCTATCTGCAAAAAACTAGACTTACTCACAGTGGAAGGAGTAACCAAAACTTTTACTCAAGTAAGAGTACTGTTTCACTGTCAGATATATTATTTAAGTTGGAGTAAAAGTATGGTTTCACACAATTACTCAGAGAAGTACAAATGTATGAAAAATCCGATCAAGTAAATGTAACTGAGTAAATACATTACCGAGTACTACCCACCTCTGTAAATCAACATTCTCTGTGAGTATATTTCATTTGAATATGTCCACAAATGGGATATGTCCACCATTTTGGGTTTGTGTGAGGGTTTTGTGGTCCCGGGGGCCACTCTGGGCCCTTGGACAAACAGGACACAAAGGGGTCCTTGTGCGGCAGGCGGACGGAGACGGAGCGCTCCACTCAGCTTTTCCTCCCAAACACTAATGTAGGGCACACAAACACATGCATCCTCCCAAGACTCACTGCTACCTGTGTTCATCTGCAGCACGATGTTACTATAACTTCCACGGTGTTTAAAATGTCAAAATATATGTTAAATTATCTTGGTCGCTTTTAACTGAGTCTTTTGTCATGCTGTTTTAAATGTGATATTTGAAAGAATGAAATTATCAACTTTCACAATCTTTCAAGTATTTTTTGTCAGCTTTATAATATAGGCTATTCTTAAAAGAGCTGTATCTGATTTTTACTGGCTTAAAAACTTGAAAAACAGGAGTAGTTCAGTTTAAACAGTTTGCCATGGTCAAAAGTTACTCCTCACTTACTTTATGCATTCAGAGCATCCTAATTATTCACCGCAATGAGTTTATAAGTGCTTTTTACAACTTTCAGAGGCCAGAGCAGACTTGTGCTGTGACGGTAAAGCTAACAACAACTAGCATGCTAACACACACTTCCTGATTATTAAAGAATGCTTCATAATTAGGTCAGCATGCAGAAGATTTATTTGGCCTCCAGTGTTACTTATACACATTATATTTGCACTGGGGCAAGATGCATTTTTCTCAAATACGTTGGGAAAAAATCGGGTGCAGGTCAGGAGTAGGCTATCTGTATGTCTCCATAGAGATATTATTGCTTTGCCTAGAATGTTCCATAGTGTGACATCTAGAGTCTATCTCCATTAGCAAGCAGGTGAAAGCCAAGTTACAGGTCAGATCTATGGTGAGCTGTTCACAATGCATGTTTACCTATGTTAAGATAGATTTGTTTAATGCCATGTTTTGGATCATTCCAGGGAACGTAAGCGTACATTAAATAAAGGGAGGAGGAGTAAAAAGTATAGTAAATAGAAAAGTATATCCAAATATAGCTCTCATAAAGTTACTACACAGAATTCAGATGAAAGGAGCATATGTTCTTGTACACCAGGGTTTTTCAAATAATGGATGTGCCTGCCTCTTTCAGAGCAATTCTAGTCATATTTATGGAAAATGTCTTCCGTCCCTTTGAAGAAAATGTGTGGGGTCCTCAGCACTGCTCCATCTCTGAGATCTGAGAGGACATAGATAGACCTAAAGGACTGTTTAGGTCTGGGAAAGGCGGTAGTGGAAAGACTCCGGGGTCCTTTTTTCTTAATGAAATAGTATTTGTAAACAGCTTTGTAATGCTGGTTACAAATTAGTCCAATGTTTCTTATTTGTTGAAAATATGGTCATGCAAATTTAGTTGAATAAGTCTACAATTTAAAAATGAGGTACCCACCATTTTTATAGTAAGAGTATTGTATATACTCTTACATATTTTTCTGTAGTATATAAAAATAGCACTTCTTGAAACATTGTTTAGTGTTTACAGGGAATAATAAAGTATTTGTATTTCTTTTGAACTAGTGCCAAAAGCAGCTTTCTGACTTAGCTGGGGCACTCCACTCCAGTTTCACTTCTCCATCTGAAAAAAGTTCTCATAAAACCACGCATTAATACATGTGATCTAATCTGTCAAAGGGTTTATAAGAATTATGGATGAGTTAGACAGATGTAAATACTTCTACCTTCCTCTATGTGAAAATCAGGTACCCGAGCTTTCACTTTTGTGGTAGAGGGTTCCTCTTCTGCTTATCTCAAAGCAGATGTTATTGCTATACACCAGAAAAATTGCATACTGCATCTAACCATTTTTTTTTTTAATTATTTAAAATAGCCTACTTAAATTAGTACTTAAAAGTTTTGTGCATAACACCAGCACTCTTTGGACATTTGTACTGTGCAGAGCTCTTGATAATACATAATTGTAAATAACTGAATTCAAACTAGGCAACTAAATCCTGTCCCAACTGGTCCCTTTGTTCATTTTGGTTGATGGATGTATTTGTACTTTTAGTCATAGTTTCACTTCTCATTCATGCCTTTATTTAACTTTAATCATCAAACATGACTTAAGAGACTTCTAAGTTGTACACTGTTTAGAATGAGTCTCCAGAACACAGAGGGCATGTGACTAAGAGGTTTTCTGAAATGTCATGAACTTTCTCCTCCCTTGCAGTCTTAGCTGGTGTGTGCTTTCTGAATGGAAGGGGACATAGGGCTGTCAGAGAGCCCAGTGGAGGTTTGTGGATGTGGTTTCGCTAACTCTGGTGCAGTGAAAGAACGACAGTCTAATTGAATTGAGGCTCACATGATGCGGACAGGCCTGGCACAGACAGCACGACACGTCTGCAGCAGCCCTCCCTGCTCCTGTCTGCTCCACAAACAAGCAAACTCAAAACGCCGCTCCATGGAGTCTGCATTCGAATTGATCATATTTGTATGTATGTATATATTTCATTTTTAATTCATCCAATTAATTGTATTTGTTTACAGCACATTTTATAAACAAGATTGTTCCCAAAGTGATGCACAAAGTTGATATAAAACCTTTTTTTTTTTTTTTTTTTTTTTTTTTTAGTAATATATACACTAATATGCATGCATGTATATCATATACATGCTGTACATGCACAAATATACATACATATGCCTGTATACATACATATACACATGTGTGTGTAGAGGAGCCAAACATTTTACTCAAATAAGAGTAGTGTTACTTCAAAAATAATATTACTCAAGTACAAAGTAGTGCTCCAAAAAATGACTCAACTAAGAGTAAAAAAATATTTGGTAAAACTTATCATTTAAAATTCATGAAATTTGAAGGACAAAACACAAAATAATGCACAACATCTGGTATTTTCAAAGAATACACACAAAAATTAGAAAAAAGAATATCATATCGAGTGGTGCAAGAAACTCAAAAGCTCAAATAATTTAATATTGCCAACATAAAGCTTTTTTCACTTGTAGAGTTACTCACAGTGGGAAGATCTTTTACTGAAGTAAGAATACTGTTCAATTAAAAAAATATTACTCAAGTAGGAAACTAGCAAACTTCTCACAATAATATCATGGACCATTACAGTATAGTGAATTACACGTCACTTTGCTTAAATTCATTGTTATGTTGCAGCAATGGCTTAAAAAAACAGAAGGAACTACATAGACTATGGTCCTTTGCAGTTTCAGTACAGACTGGATGAAGAAATAATTAAATCTTTTAAATCTTAGTTATAAGGATTATGACAAAACCAAAGACTTGTCAAGGCAAAAGTAGCATATTCACAATTTTGTTCCTTTTAAGCCTCCATAAAATATCACAACACATATCGCACCGTGAGATGTGTATCATGAAAATTGTATTGTTACATCCCTACTAGAAAAGTACTCCGAAAAGTAGAATTTCTTTAAAAAGTAACTCAAGTCAATGTAACTACTACTACTACTACTACTACTACTACTACTACTACTACTACTACTGTACTACCCACTTCTGCACATATGGACACGTACATGCACAGTCATACATACACACTTACACATACACATGAACAGATACTTTTGAGACTAAAGTAAGTGACACACTGTACAATGTAACTTCACCAGTTATCATTAAAATAAAATAAATAAATGAATAAAATAAACTTAAACATAATTAACTTGAAATTTAAAATGTGTATTTATTTTATGTATGTATTTATTTGTGTATTCATGGTATGGTTATTTGTTAGTGTAGATGTTGCGCAATAATTGCCCCTGCCTTTAAGGTCCCTGTGTTACAACAACTTGCTGGCAGGTGAACGTTGTATCCACTGTTGTATCCGGGCACCCTTTTCACTGATCACACATTTTATTTATTTCATTTCATTTTAATGCTTTATCCTCTGTATCCCGGTAACACAACTGGAATGGCATTATGTTTTACAAACCTCCTTCTACTGTGGCAGGGGCCCAAAGTAGTTTGAGCCAGGGGCCCCAGGTGTCACTGCTTGGTTACCAGAGGGCCTGTCTAAATATGGAAGTGTAAGCCGATACCATGGCGATGCAGTATCACATTAGCAGTACTGACACAGCTCCTGCTGAGGGTCCTCGGGCTTTGATCACGTGACCAGCCGTGACCAATCGCAGCACGTGAGGCCTTATGTAAGAGTACATCCTGTAAACTGTTTGTGAGGCCAGAACAACGGGAGCACCTAGGTTCACAACATTATCAGTGAAGTCCATCATTGTATGCAGTGCAGATAGAAGAGGAAAGGAAGCAGTTGTAGGAAGAAGTATGAGCTAGTTCCCATTCACGAGTTTTAGCTTGCTTGATGGTGACATTTTGAGGACTTTTGATCATGCAAAAAATATAATGTTTACTTTTATATTGTTAATTGTTGTGGTAATTTAATCACTCCAAAACCCATGGATAACTCTTAAAAAAACGTTCAGCACACTGTGGGAGAAGCATATATGTCTATGGAGGGTAGCTTCATAGTTACCATGACGACACAATGCACACAACAGGAAACACAGCCAGATAACTTTTTACATGATTAGAAAAAAAAACCCTGAGTGTTTGCGGTCCTGCTTAGATGTGTGATTCTCAACAAAAAGGGTGAGTTTGATCAACAGGTAAAATGTTGGCTAATGCTGGCTAGCCTGTGACTGTAAAGTATTTTGAGGGCACAAATCAGCTCTCTTGCTGTAATTATGATTAAGTGAGTTATTTGTGGTCAGGCTGTGTTAACAAAACTTGAGTAACAGAGCTTCAGACAGAGCAGTACCTCCAGTTAGCTTAACCCTCCAAAAGAATGACGACGACAACACATGAAAGGTATCAATTCCCCTGCATGGATGTTTTTGCATGTGCACAGCTTTAGGACATCTTTATTCAAACATCAAAGTGAAACAGTCCTAGTGCTATACTTATGGAGTACCACCAGTATTTGATGTGAACAGTATTTTTCATCTGCCTCTGTCCAAACTGAAATCATCTGTATATGATTTATCGTCTGGTCATCACATCCTTCACTGCGTCTCAGTCCAAACTCAGACAGAACCATCCAATCAGGTGTAGATATTTCAGTGACATATGAGAAACAGAAGAGCTCTTTGGTCGTCTATCATTTAGAATAAAAACTTCTTAAAATTTCTCTCAACTTAGATTAATAGTTTAGCACATCCCACAATGATTCGGCAGAAATTCACATTTTTTCAGTCCTCAGTGTTATTTTTCTCTTAATTTTTTACGTGAATAGCCATATTTGTTTTGATACAGACAGACCATGCATGTTCCTGATTGGCTAATCCACCTGTCAGTCATGCCCATGTGCTCTTGATTTTGCATATTGATTGATTTCATACATGTTTGAGTAATCCTATTGTTCCACATTTGAGACTTGAGTACTAAGAAAATTCAGTTTGCACTTACCCCCTATCCCTGCCCGCTTCTCTATACTTTAGTTTATTTAGTTTATTTATTTATTTGGAGAATAAATCCCAGTCCCTCATATTCATGGGGACTGGATCCTCAAAATTATGACTCTTACTTGTTTCTATTATTAAGCCATTTTAGACCAACCTTGCTGTTTACAATGAACCAAATATATACTTCTGAAGTATTTTAAAAAGCCCAATATATCATCTTTAAAGTTAGTGTGTGTTGTGAAGTCCCCTTGAGCATGGCCTGGAGTGCTCCTTTCATGGTGACATAAGCCTTTCTGCACTGTAGAGTGTGACTGAGTGGAACATATAGTATCTGACGCAGCCCATCTGCCTCTTAGGTCTATGTCACTCTGCTGTCTGCTACCTCCATATCAAAACTCACACTTTTCAACACCCATCATTATTCCCTCCATTTTGGCTATAAATCTCTAACATTTGACAAGAGAGAAACCCGCCTTGTATGATAGACTGAATTGACTAGATTTTTTGTTTGATTTAAGTAGATGACAACTACAATTTACTCTCTCATATAACAACTAATTAAAAAAAAAAAAAAAAAAAAAAGGAATACTTAAAGGTGTACTATGCAACTTTTCTCATGGGGGTTAACCACTTATTGTGTCTGTGCTCTGCATGGAATGTTCCACAGTATAGCATTAATATCAGTTCTTTATATATATCAATATCAATATCAGTTTTTTTTTTTTCCTAAAATATATATCGTAGCTCTGACCTTTAAATTGACCTGGTGGCACTTGCTTGTCTCCATGAACATAAATAACTTTAATAATGCCATTCCAGGCAAATAAATAATATCGCCATGGAGACGAGCAGGTAGCGGACACTCCATACCTACCTTTAGTATTGTTGTTTTTGTACTGACCATCCGTTTTACATGTGATTATTAATGTTAGCATGTTACCTGCGTGCATGTTAGCTGCTTATTAGTTGTGTACATGATACGCATGTAGGCTACAATAAGATCTGGAAGATGAACCAAAGATGGTGTTGTATTGTTTTCAGTGGCCCATGCTCATTGGCGCAGAATGCCCAAAAAAAAGCTTTTTTCCTATGCATTACTTCTTCAATAGCTAGTTTGACGTGTGTCAGAACATGTACTGCCATGTCATAAGTTCTGAAAACTCAGCGCGATAGCTGCCAGAGCGAAGCGTGCGTGGGCTTCAAGCGTGCTTTGACCAGGGCTAGGCTAAATCTTACAAAGCTAACTTTTAGAAGCTATGACGATTAGTTCATGTCGTAAAAATAGAGAAGAATCCTTACTAAATCCAACCTTTGTGAAAGCTGTGGATGTCCTGTCAGACAAACACGGGCAAATTGAATTCCCAAAAAATGCATTATACTCTATGGGGGAATTCTTTCTGGACTGGAGCTCCCGGGAGCTCCAGCACTAATCGATCTTGCACTAGGACAGAGGGAGAGTGGTGTCTTATCGGCTGCGTGTTAGCTGTGTGTTAGTGTGTGTTAGTGGTTTGTCTGATTGACACTTGTCTGTGGTGCTGCTGGGGTTGGATCAGAGCCAGTGTCAGGAGAGCGCGCTACTGAGTGTGCTTCTGTGTTTGGTCACATGATCACCAGGAGCACTCAGGGCACATATAAGACATTCACTGTATTCTATATAAATTCTGCCCCCGTTGTCTTGTTGCATTTTTCTGTACTGTATAGTGGTCCAGTTTTTTTGTTTTGCTGCAGTCTGTTCAAGTCACCAGTGGATGCCAAGATCTCATATTGGTGAATTCACTCTGAATCAAACTGATGTGTTTTAGGAACCCCATTTACCCTGAAAGCCCAAACAGGATCCATACAACAGGCTCCAGTGTCATGTTTCTCAAGTTTGTCAAAGATTATTACTATGCATATACTGACACTGTTTGGGAATTTCTCAAAATTTGATGTCATACCAAACTTCCCGTTTTCAAACCAGGAGGAGGTAATTGAGTTAGCACTAGCGGATATCCAACTTGTTTCTTGCACGTGTTGGGGTGAAACACACCTTAATACTGGGAACAGACAGCACATACCAGAACAATGTTATTCACAGATTTTAAGAATAAGAATGTATACAGATTTAAAGTGGCTTTACCCGACTTTTGTCCATGTACTAGTTTATTTGGCACACTCCATATTGTGAAAGTGTCATATGGGATCAAAATCATGATGTTTACATGCACGGCAGGAAAACTGGCCTAGTCGAGTTTAAACAGATTTTTCGAAATGCATGCAAACTCAGGATCTATGATTGAGGTGTCGTGAATCGAATCTCAAAGATACCAATTATGGAGTTATACTATACTATATACTATATCCAGTTATGGAGAAGTCAGTATATATTTGGATGTCTGCTGCCTGTAACAGCACAGTCTGATATAGATTTACTGTGCTGTTACACGCACAGTAGGAGGGGCGTTCACTAGTCTGTCACTATAATTACTATATGGACTTATCATTCAATATATGAAAGCTGGAACAATATATTTTGGGGGCAGTATTTATCGTGTGTGCATTTTCTTTGCAATACTGGGAAATTTTTGGTTATTCCTTTGCAATATAAGATTTAAGCCATAAAATGTTGACCATGACCCATGACAGTTACAAACTAAGTACTTAAGTGTTCCATTCTGCTATTTATTTATTATTTATTTGAACAATATTGTACATTTAGAATAGTTTTTACGGTTTAAATCTGCTCTTGGGTTATTTTGTCAGTGGCATAAATTGGTTTCAATTTTAGCATTTATCGTCTATATTTTCTTCATCAATTGAAATGTGTTATTCTAGACAGGTCCAGCATTCACTAAACAGGGTAAAAAATGACCAGGAAAGTATTATGTAGTATATTATTGTGTTTGGATGTGCACTCATTTTAGATCAGCAGCGATGACAAACTACGGCCTCCACTGAGCACCCGCTGCTTTGTTTGGTCTGCTGCTGTTAAAGTCACAGTGAAACTTACCAGAGCTTCAACTTATAGGCTATTTGTGCTGTGGAGAGTAAATAACTTGTGAGAAAGGCAGTTTGTATGTCTGAAAATCTAATGCTCAATGTAAAAGAGATGTGGCTTATCTATGCCTGCCAAAAGTGTGGTTATACAGGCCTATAGTCAGTTTTTATGAGTAATTATTGCTGCAGAGTTGACGTGCTTGTGCTGACTTAGTAGGCACACCTCACCTAAATGTCTCATAGCCCCGATTCACACCTGCTGGGTTCTTTGGCCTGCTGTAGACTGGGACAAGAGTGGTCTGACTGGTTTTGGGGACTATTTGAATTTGGTTGTCTAGTGCACTCTGCGTTCTCTGTGCATGTAAATGTAGTGAGACCACTGTGTAACCTGACTCATGCCAGACTGATATGTGTAGCACTTTGAATTGAGTTCTACACATCAGGTGGCTCTCGCTGAAAGTGATCGGAAAACGGAAACGTCATAATGATTATCTGAATCTGATTGGTCAAAGCGCCACAGCGGGACAAACTGAAAAATCAAACCTTTTATAAAAAAAAAATATTTCCCATCACCATTTTCACGTTTTGAAAAAGTATATACCAGTGTTTCCCAAAGTGGGGTCCGGGGTCCCCTGGGAGGCCTCAGAAGCATTGCAGGGGGCCCCCAAAGGTTGTCATTAGAAATAAAATTGAGTTTTAAATCAACTGTACATAAGATATTTGTTTATATTAGTATTAAGTCCACAGGAATGTGTTGTTTTAACATATTGTCTAAGGAGAAAACATTACATATTATTTTATATGTAGTGTAAAATATTATTAGAGGAACCCTGTGTGTGTGTCTTCACATCGATGGGCAGCTGCGGCACAGCAGACTTAACAGCATGGGCAGCCTTAAAAGAGCTTGTCTGATTTCTAAAGGTCTTACGCTCCCCCACACCACCACCATTAAAGGAATATGTTAAATGTAAAGGAAAGGAGCACACGAGCCACCACCAGAGGTGACCTGGTCGTGCCCCACAGACAGACCACCTTTGGTCATAATGTATCTGTCCAATGTGGGAACCTGTGGATTAGTCTTCCGTTAACATGGAGAGAATGTCCTATGTAAAGTTCTTTTAAAGCTCAAATGAAAAACTGGTTATGATCAAACCAAACATTCACTCATTTATAGTGACACAGTGATTTTAACAGATTTTCTATGGAGACAGATTTGCATGTGCAGAATATGAAGGGGGTGGGTATAAAATGTACATGTCTTGAATGTGTAGCCAAACTGACTGTGAAATAACACAGTGCAATAATGGGATCTGTGCAATCAGTGGAGTGGGCAATATTCTTTTGTGAACTTCAGCTCTTTGGGACAACAGATGGAAATTATCCTTTGGTCATAATCGTGTGTGTTTACATTCATGTTGGATCATATCTGTCCATTAACATGCACTGTCCCAATCAAATAAATAAATAGATGACAAAACTCCACTCTGGTTTGAAGGATGTGAAAAGTGCTTATACTTATTGAGGTAAATAATAATTAGAACGCTCAGAATGTGTTTGCAAAGTGATTAATATGTTTAGACCACTGCAAACTGTCGTGCTGTCAAGTGCCTTTAAGATGTATATATTTGACATCATTTTGAAGATTATTTTGTATAGGTTTGGCATGAAGCTTGTGTGGTCTTGTGCTCCACCAGTCGCTGTGGCCTCCTGATCTGACCCTGGCGCCTTTACTGTCCCAAACTATGAAAACTATGGCCTTCTTAATCCAACATTATTTCCTGTATGACATAACATACACTTGTGGTTTCCCATTGCTCTTAATAAGATTTATGGTTGTGTAATTAAAGAGTCAGGAGCGGGTGAAAGCCTGCAGGCTGTTGTACAAGACTCAAATCAGTGCAATGCCGCGTCTATGAAGCCAAGTGGAATTCGTATAATAATAATAAGAACATAGAAGGAATGTAACATGAAAGTGTATCTTATAACAAGACAGAAACTATTTTTCCACTCGCAAATTTGGCATGTTCAGTTAACAGTTAATTATCTAAAAACATGGAAATCCTACATATATCAGAGACTTAAGTGGTAGTGCAGCTGCCTTATAACCACAACCTGTGCATTTCAAACCGAGCTCCAGTAAGTGCAAGCTGATGCTGTGTGTCAAATAGGCTGTTGATGGAGACTGGAAAATGCATGTCCGTACCTGCTCTTGTAATAAGTAAGGATGGCTTGAATCTTTCATATTGTGAGAGATAATTAAAATCAATATTATAAAAAACAAATCTTAAACACGGCTGCAAGGTGACAGCAACAAGAGTCCAAGTTTGATTTCAGACAAGTGCGTTGTTGTGTGGAGTTGGCATGTTTCTCCCTGTGTGGGTTCCCTCTGGGCACTTACTCCTTTTAATTAATTTAGATGCTCATTTTGGCTCTCACATCTATTATCACTTCTATTCCTTTACATTTCCTGAAATCCCTGGCGGCTAAGTCCATCAAGGTAGTCAATAAATATAAATTAATCAAGTCTAATTCCATATGCTGACTGGAGTAATTGTGGCCCCATGTGCACGGGTCATGTGATCAGAATATTACAAAATGGCCACCGTGATGAGGTCAGGTGAGAACTAATCCTCGCAGTGGAAACACATGATTATCTGCAGCCTCGTTGCGTGTTAATCCTCAGTGAATCACAAAGAGTTATTCAAAGTGTTCTGCTGATGCCTGCACTGAATGCTCCTCACCAGCACACAATCACACCGCTTAGAACGTTATGGGGATAATGTGAACAGCCGCGGGAGCATTACTTAATATATGCTGTTTACTTAATGTATGTGTTATTTATTTACAACTTCATTTAACAAGTTCCCTTAAGTCCAAAAGTTTTATAATCCTTACGAAATTAATCCTAGATGAATTGCTGTTATAAGAAAGTCTCTAATGCCTTTCTATAGTGATGTTCCAGTTAATGTTTCCCATTTCAAATCATATTTGTATTTTGGGTATTTTGTTTTATTCACATTTTGTTTATCTAGTGTCTTAAGAGAAAGCCCATTTGCCGATTTAGTTATTTGATCTTATACATGGTGAAATGGCAAATAAGATAAAATGCAGAATACAGAAAGCGTGGCTGTAGGCCTTACCCTTTTTATTCATATAGTTCAGCAGATGGTGTTTTGCCCTCATACATATGTAGTATTTTAAGCTTTTTAGGTAGAAACAAGATCCAATTATTATAAAGCATCCTTTGAGAATCAGGAGGTTTCACAGAGTCACTTCTGAACTGAAGCTGTATTTATTTTTTTATTTTTATTTTTAGGAAGCTGTGTCCCTGCCCTGGTACATCCACCTGACAGCAGTCTGAGGGCCCCAGTTTACAGTCTTAAAGAAGCCTTTGGAGAGCCCTTGTGTTCCCGTGCTTGGAGGGCTTTGGACATCCCACACACATGAGGACCAGCCTGCTGTTTCTGGGGGTTCTGCTGCTCCCTTCTGTCCGGGCAGGTGGGTCACTGATAACAGATTACAAATAGGGCTTAATTTTCCCTGATGAGTTACATTTAGTTTGTACGTTTAGAGAAATTATAGTTACTTATGTGGAAGTAAAAGCCCGACTGTGTAATATTTTGGCCAATCAAGAGATTTTAATGGACAAAAATCCCTTGAGATTATGAAGCCTTATGAACACATTTGCCTCCCCCTCAGCCCCTAACCAGTCGAGGTATTTTTGATCACCAGCACCACCATCACTCATACATTCATACTAATGTAGGTGAACTGCTTTGCCTATGAACACAACAACAGTTTTGGTGACCTGGCCCAGCCCCGCTTAACTTCTGAAATCTGACAAGAACACGCTTTGACAAGGAGGTTTGATCACTATTTGCTTTTAACACTAGTTCTGTTGCTTCTTCAGTGTGTCCAGATAAGCAACTTGGACTAAAAACATGGCTACCCGGACACAGCGAGCACCATCGTGTCACCATCGGCCGTGGTCAGAAGGTCTTGCTCAGAGCTTCAGCCACAGTTCACTCCCTGGAGATCCTGGCTGGAGGTGAGGCTGAGTCAACTTTAATTCTGGGTTAAATTTCAGACCACATACTAGTTTGGCTTTATATTGTTATAATTAGCAGCAGGCAGCACACAGCAGTCTCATTTTGACCGTAAGGGCTGCTTTTACAATATATCTGTACTGTAACAGAGACTAAATTATAGTAGCTAAATAGACTCACAATAAACCTTGCATGTCAAAACCAGATCTTCACAAGGACGAAACCAGATCTAAACCAGTACTGTTGACCCACTGTGCTTGTGATAGGAATGCTGGTGATCGCAGACACTCACCGGCCCCTCCTGCTCAGGGCCAGGCACATCTTGATTGGGGACGGAGGGGAGATGCACGTGGGCAGCCCCGACTGTCCCTACAGAGGCAACCTGACCATCTCACTCTATGGAAGGTACTTACATAAGCACTTTAAGCTTTACAAATAGGGACTCATTTGTATAGACCTCTGTTTTTACTGTTTTCCTTTTCAGTGCACAGTTGATAAACCTCGATATTTTAACATTTATGACCAGTGGCATTAGAGATTTGCAATAGCAGTGTCTTTTGTTTCCATCATTTTGATACCGATACATTATCTTTTCTCAACCCCAATATTGAACTGATCTGAAAATGAAAACTGAAAATTTGAATATATATCAACATTTTGGCCTGAGATAGATCAACATACAGTATGATATTAAACATAATCTGCTAAACAAAAAGGAAACAAATCACACAAGTTCTATACTATGGGACCCCTATGGAAACAAGTAATTCAACTTGATTTTGAGTAATTGTTTTTAAAAATTATTCCCATTTGATTCAATTCGATTCCCTGTCTCTCAGATCTGACGACCCGGACGCTGAGCACAGTTACTTTGGTCAGAAGTACATTGGTGTGGGGACAGGGGGAACTCTGGAGATCCACGGGGCCCCCAAACTCTCCTGGACATTCCTCAACAAGACCCTGCTCCCAGGACAGAGCAGCAACAACCAGAGCTACGAATTCCAGAGGAGCTGGGGCCACCGTGGCATCATTGTGCATGTGCTGAGCCCCAAGACTGGACAGTTGCTGAGGGATGACAGGTGAGTGACAGTCTCCCGCCCCATGTGTGCTATGGTGGTTTGCAGTAAAAAACAGCATTAAGGCTCAACACCTGTTTGGGAATGACTTAAAAGGTTTGTTTTTTACTGGTATAGAAACAAGTTGAAGTAGAACTAAACACCTAAACTCTGTGCACAACCATATTTCAAATAGAGCTGCTAAACTGGGCAGTACCTGGAGGAGTAAAAATGAGCGTGAGAGAGGAGGAGGGGCGGGGCCTGGAACAGTTTGATTTGTCTAACAGGTGTCCACATTTCAAACTCCACCCCTGTAGCCAGGTGTTTGTTATCAGAAACATCAGTTCTGTGTAATGTCACCAACTACATGGAATTGCAAAGGCCACTGAAGGAAGTGCACACTTAGATTTAGGAGTTTTTGACAGGAAAGTTGCAAATGTACCCATTTTGCAAAAAAAAAAAAAAAAATACTAGGAACCATAGGTAATAGGTCATAATGGCAGGGGGATCAAAGATACAGGACAGAGACGGAGCAGATAGGGAGCGGGGTCATAGGCCGACGTCTTCGAGCCGGTCGTAGGTAGTGGGGTCAGAGGCTGCGGTGTTCGTACCGGTCAAGGAGAGCTGGGTCGAAGGCGGAGGTGCGGTGTAGTTCCAAGAAACGTGAAAAGGCTGAGTACTGTGACCATAATCACAAAACTAGACTGAGCCAAGCAGAACTGTACCACTGAGGATACACGGACGATCTCGCAATGAGTGTAGGATCCTTGCTCCCTTAGTACTCCACAGGTGAAGGCTTGATTGCTGATCGGCTGCAGGTGTGCTGTGGGTGGTGCCAGAGTCTCAGCCCACCTCCCGGCACAGACACAGAAGGGAAGGGGACAGACAGCACAGAAGCACAGGGACAGATCTTGACATTTACACAGTTTAGTAACAGGAAAAAGTGGATTTATTGTTTAGTTCCACTTAATACTCAATACTCAGTTTTGGTTCTTGTGCTTTAAAGAAGACAATGCGTTTTTAACATAGTTAAATCGTGATTTTACAATTTGTAAATTAAAATAATGACCTAATATGAGTTAGTGATAAAATGGGTCATTGACTTTCTGCTCAAACCTGTGGAACTGATAGTCTCCCTTTTCATTTATGTATTTTTACTGTTGAAAAATTACAAAATTTCTGAACCTGTAAGTAAGAACAGAGAAATGAGTGGAGATGCAGGTGGGTAAAAACAGGAATAACAGCCTAAAATTACTGAAAATTACTCTCTGAGTACGCTTAAGATGTGGGAACACTGTTATAATACATGAATTATACTCTCGTAAGGTTGAGCTCAGTGAATCACAAAAATGCATTTAGTATTCCAAGTTTGTGGTGCTGTGTAAACATGAAACAAGTCCAGTTTATTGTGTTTTTTGCAGTTTTTGCAGTACATCACAAGATCAAGTCCACGTCCGGTGACAAACTCTTTTTGCCATCTTAATGATGGTTGTTTATCTGAGAAATGTCGCACATGCTGCTACTGGCGTATTGCTGGTCCTCCACTGAATGCGTGGATGTGTATCCAGTCCCAATCCTCACGAGCCGTTGTGCTGTTGATGTGTGTTGATGCTCCTGTAGCACCGGTGTTTTTATAATTGTCCACAGGCCTACGTCACACTTTTGGGTGTGTCTTGCTAGACCCATATCACACTCAAAAGTGGCCTGAGCTGTTTGTAATCGAAATGCTCCCCGGCTGGGGGTGCCCCCTCCCCAATTGTTCTGAGAGGGCTATAAAAGCACAAATTACAGGTGCTCAGTATTGCGCCTTAACACTCACATTTTAACATCTGCATGTGCCCAAACAAGTATAATGTGTCATCTTACCAGAACAGAACAGCTGACGAGACTCCAAACATCCATCCAAAAATCCATGAAGCCGCCGGGGTGTCCTAAGTATGAATAATATTCAGGCTGTAATGTGGGTGTAAGTAGCTGCCAAAAAATATAATGAGATCCCATATTAGCCATAGTTATCCAACTCTGTTCAGGTGAAAGCATAAAAAAACGTGTCCTGTTCTTGCGTGAAATATGATCAGCTGTCATGTGTACTGTGTAGTATGCCTTTGTTCTGGGTATAATGTCAATTTTTTATTTGGATTTAACAAATGATTTAGAACAAATCAGTTTTGCATAATATTCGCACAGCCCAAACCAGCATTATTTTCTTGTATTTTAGAAAGGGAATTATTATTATTATTATTATCATTATTATACTGTAACAGTCTACACTTGTTGTGAGTTCATATGAGTCTTATGACCAGAAGATACAAGTGTGAACAAATTCATACATCAAAGTTTCTTTACAATGAACTGATCAGAAACTCCCCACACTTACAGTTAAGGTAATTCTGTAGCCACAGCTGCCCTGGTGGTAATTGACAAGAGAGATGGTAACCTGATCTGATAACACTGTATCTGATCACCTCCAATCACCACATTCATACTTATGCTTAGCAATGTAGGTGAAGTGTCTTACCCAGAGCTAGGATCAAATTACAAACTTTCCCATATACAACAACCAGTTTGACCCCAGTTTGGGGTGTCACTGGACAAGACATATTTATTGCTCATAGTACGCTCATGGATAGTACGGTTGCCACGGGAAGGGCCTCAGGTGTACAAAATATGCAAGACTGAACCAGTGTGAACCTGGAGTTTGTTTCCATGAGATTTGGGGCAGAACACTTGCTGTACAGGCTGTTTGTGTAGCCTTCACAGTGAGCAGACTAAACACACAGGAATGTGTTTCCAAGTTCTGTCTGCTCTGCTTTAAGGTGAGCCACTTTAAGTCAGTAAGACTGTTATTAATAATAATTCTTTGCATTACATTTTAACCAGTAATAAATAGCATTGGAGAAACATATCACAATGTTTAGAGCATGTACAGTGTGTAACCAGCACTCTTACTGGTTTAAAAAGGTACTGCAATCACAACCTAACCTGGGTTGCCAGTGCTTTAACCTGCCGATAGAGGACACAGACAAGTTTTTCTCATTCTAAGTATATGGACAGGGCATGTCTCATATGAAAGCTCAGAACCTCCAGAATTCACTAGTGAGTGAGCTGCAGAGGCTGCACTAGCACTGATCAATGATTGGCTGCAGGTGCTGAGATTTAGGTAGTTTTTAACCCGACTGGATTTCACCATTGGAACTGGCAACCCAAATGAGAGACTCATGTGAAGCTCATTCTGCTTTCTGACTGGATAATCATCTTGAGAACTGAAACACAAAATGAAAACATACATAACTTGGCCGTTATGTCCAATGTTTTTGTACTGAAAAATAAATCACAATTGCTATTGCGGTAAAAACAATATTTGATTTGAACATTTTGCGTCATATCTGGGGTCACAGATAGGCTATGTTTAGGAATACCCCCATTTTTCAGAAACCCTGAACTGAACAAATCTTTGGACAGTTTGTTGACATATTAGATTCGAATAGCTTTTACAGAGGGGATTTTTGTCGATGTTATGTAGTCTAAAGTAAACTGAAACTTGGCTAGAAATTGCATATCAAAAACTACCTTTGGAAGAAAAACTCCAAAATATTGTTAAGCACAGTACGGGAACAGTGTGCACAGTCAATTATTTTCACTTGAGTGAGAGAAAGGAAAATGAGGGAAATGTCCTTTTCAGTATTTCAATATTTCAGATGTTTAATCACATTAAATTTGATAGAAAATATAAAAACTCACTCCAACATTTTTCTTTTATCTTTCAAATGGAATTTTGTTACTGAAATCAGTCTAATTTTTGGCAGTTACATTTGTACTGACAAAAGACAGCATAGTGAAAAAATCCAAGAATGTCCCTAAAACAGCCAAGAATGTCCCTAAAACGGCCAAGAATGTCCCTAAAACAGGTCAACACAAATAAATACTGTCTGAAACATTTTGTCATTAGAACTCATTCATAAATCCGATTCCAGGTTTGACACATACCGCAGTCAGAATGAGAGCATGCGTCTGACTCACTTCCTGGACAAGGTGGACCCAGGGCTCATCGTGGTCATGGTGGTCAACGATGAAGCCTCCAACAACCTGGAGGACACAGCCAAGAGCCGCGTGTCCCAGCTGGGCAGCCGACACATCCGCACACTCGGCTTCAGGTACCACACTCTCACAACATAACATTCATTATAGCACAATTCATCTGTGGTGAAAAAGTGAGGACCTAGTGAGATAATAAGCCCCTGATATGAGGGTGAGGGTCTGGCAGGGATGAGAGAAAAAAATAATACAGCATTTTTTACCCTAATATTTATCAATCGATTTTCAGTTTGATTTTATTCTGAATAAATGTCTTGCAATATCAACTCCTTGTACATAAATCATACAAATTTTTAGTCATTGCCTTTTGACCCATAATAAAAGTCACATTTCTTTCAGAGGTTGAATTCTGCTCCAAACCACAAGCTTTTAGTAAGGGCTGGCTGTAGACCTCTCAATTAAAAGTATCTTGATCTTGATTAAAATGTGTTTAATTGCACATCCTAGGGCTTGTGAGAGGGTGAGGGTCTGGTCAAAGAGTGAGGGTCTGGTGAGAGGGTCAGGGTCTGGTGAGAGGGTGGTGCTCTGGGGAGAGGGTGGGGGTCTGGTGAGAGATTGAGGGTCTGGTGAGAGGATGTGAGTCTGGTGAGAGATTGAGAGTCTGGTGAGAGGATGTGGGTCTAGTGAGGGAGTAAGGGTCTGATGAGAGGATGTGGGTCTGGTGAGAGATTGAGGGTCTGGTGAGAGGATGTGTGTCTGGTGAGGGAGTGAGGGTCTGGTGATTGGGTGGGGGTCTGGTGAGAGTGTGGGGCTCTGGTGAGAAGATGTGGGGCTCTGGTGAGAAGATGTGGGTCTGGTGAGAGAGTGAGGTCCTGGTAAGAGGGTAAGGCTCTGGTGAAAGGATGTGGGTCTGGTAAGAGGTTGAGGGACCAGTGAGTAGAAGAGACGATGGTGAAGGACCTGATGGAAGGGTGCAGAGGGTGCGAGTGACCCCTTAATAAGGGTGGTAGGGTTGGGGTCTGAAAAGGGGGCTAAGGCCTGGTGAGAGGGCTGGATGACAAGATGAAACCCTAGTGTTAGGTGAGAGTCTTATGAGATGGTGAGGGTCTCATGGAAGGGTGAGAACCTGGTGTGAAGA
Source organism: Periophthalmus modestus (assembly GCA_019594935.1). Classification (NCBI taxonomy): domain Eukaryota; kingdom Metazoa; phylum Chordata; class Actinopteri; order Gobiiformes; family Gobiidae; genus Periophthalmus; species Periophthalmus modestus. Next base: position 19,951,770 of record JAIEZT010001214.1, read on the forward strand.
TGTAGGCTATGGTCTGATTAGACTTGAGGACATGGTGGAAGGGTTAAGGGTCTGGTAAACTCCTAATGAGGGTGGGTGAGATTTTGTGGTGATGAGAACTTGATGAGGAGGTGAGGGCCTGGTGCTGAGTGGGTGAGGGTCTGTTCTTGAGCAGATCAGTAGAGCTCTGTATGAACACTCTGGGATGCCTTTGACATTCCTCCTGTCGCCTTCCCTCCACTCTGGTGTCTTGAGAGGCTCATTTGTGGCTCGTAAGTTGCAGACACTTTTAATAAGCACTGATTTAAGAGGTCTTGTGGTTGCATAGTCTATCTGTGCTGACATATTCCCTCTAAAACATACTTGACAGTCTTTGCACTTCTTCTCAGAGTGCACAGAGGACATGCATCTCCACAACTGTTTAACCACAATGCCAATTAGAGCAAATGAGCCTAGTGCTGATATCAGGGTCTATCCAATATCTCCAGTAGAGATAAAAGAACTTGAGAGAACATTTTGAACTGAGATTGGTGTAACTTTTGTGGAGGGGGGTCAGCAACTGGCTTGTCTCCAGGGAGATGATATTGCATTGCCTAGAATGTTCCACACTATGGCATAAAACATATCAACCTTCCCATTATTTAGTTACAGGTGTTTCATTGCTCAAAAATACCTTGAAAATATGCAGTCTTACTGTGAGCAGGGTCGCCACTCCAAAGATCTGATCTGCTCACTGCATCCATGAAAGTAGATACGGTTAAAGTGTAAAAACATCTCCAGACAAGCAGGCGATGGAACCTTCAAAAGTCGCTCAATGCATATTTTATAGACAAAATAAGCAAATGGTTGAGGGCAGTACCAACCATCAAGATGAAAACAATTTTTTAAATGCTCTGGTACACGAGTTGAGTCAGTTTGGGTTTGGAATTGTAGTTCAAAAAAACTCAACTGTTCTGGTTAAAGCCACTTTTTTTTTTTTTTTTTTTTTTTTCTTGAATCATTCTATTTTAAATAAAATGCACTGTAATAGGTGAGGTGCTACAAAATCCCAGACATCACTAACTGCAGCCTCTTTGCTCAGACATCCCTGGACCCTGATCGCAGTGAAGGGAGAGCCCTCGTCAGCAGTGGAGGACCACTCAGTCTATCAGGGTACTCCTCTTCTAACCTCTCTTCTTTTTCCTCTTTTTCTTTCTTAATGAATACATCCACATGTCGTTTCAGGGACCAAGTCCTCCAGCGAGGCCCATGTTTCCCGCACATTCCACTCCAGAGAGGGGCTGTCCTTCACTGTTACCGCCTCCAGTCAGTGGGTGCAAGGTAAGTGTTCACCCAAACTCATGCACTAGAACAACTAGGGTCCTTCTCCTGAGAGCCTGAGTTTGGAGTTGTGCTTTCTACAAAACAAAGTCAGGGATGGTTTAACAAATAGGTTAGTTGTTGTTGCTACAATACTTAAAACTTCAAACTCTATTTTGATGCCAAGGAATTCACTGAATACTCAATACTGATTATAATACCACAATGATGCAAAATACTTCTTTTTTTAGCAATAGAATTTCATTTTCATATACAAAATAATAGTACTTTCTTTATCTTAGCATGAGATCTTATATTCATTTTTCATACTGATATCTGCACAGATGAGTATCTAGTTTCCAGATTAGTATTGATTATTTATAATTACTATATCATTTTATTATACCTTTATTTCACCTTTATTTAAGCAGAAAGTCCAATTCAGATTCAGATAGATCAATTTTTACAAGAAACCTGACCAAAGTAGCACCCAGCCCAATCAACACAGTACAGTAAAATCGCAACATATTTCATTATAAAAAACATTTGTATCTCTCAAGAAGAATATATACACATTTCTTAGTTATTGCACTTTTTACAAATGTTTTGACCTTAACAAGTGACACTAATGATTCCAATTTTAGACTGTTTTGTAAATTATTCCTTTGCCAAGACTGTACCACAGTGTAGAATTAAATGTATCTATCTCAATGAGGACAAGCAGTTGACCCATAAGGTGAGTTACAGTTAGATCCATGGAGAGGCGAATCCTTCTAAATATAAATGCATGTTTATAAAGCATTTAAGACTAATACCAACAACCAAAATGAAACAAATTCTGAATAGATGCTTAATGCAGTAATCAAATCTCAATAGAGACAAGCAGCCAATAGAGAAGTTACGCAGTGCATCTTTAAACACAAGATATTAAATAAAGATTGTGCATGTGGCTTGCTTGTGATAATGTCAGGACAAACTCATGTTGTTTGTTAATACTAGATTAAAATATGTGCTGATTTCCTCTGTACCAAAACATAATTAAAAGATTAATCATCACTTTTCTTTTATGCCAAGCTATTAAAATTCTGAACAAAACCACCACTCCCTAGTACTACTGAGTGACAGATGAATGCGTTAAATGAAGGGATTAGAGGTAGGCGATGTAACACTATATGGATGTGTGTAAAGATAGACAAGCACACGCATTTGTGGTCATAACATCTTGGCAATGCCCAGTTTTGTCTGATCTTGGAAGCGAAGCAGGTTTGGGCTTGGTTGCACTTTGATGAGAGACAGCTCTAAATGCCAGTTGCCACAGTGGGATGGCAGTAGCTTTAGTTCGTGCTGTCTCTGTGTCTTTGGGCAAAACATAATATTCCTAATATGAATCTGATGTGTGCACCCTTGCTTTTGCCAGTCTACCCTAGAGCAGCTGTGACTGAGTGGCTAGCATTCACGTGTCACACCAAAAGAGTTCTGAGTTCTGAGAATTTCAATGTTGCCTTTCTGTGCTGAGGTTACATATTGTCCCTGTTCTCTCACAAGGGACCAATTAAGTATACCATAACCTTAACCTTACTGTAGCAGCTTACCAGCACAGTGTGTGGAATGAATAATACAATGTAAAGCTTTGGGTAACTTCAAAGACACCATATAAACCCATTTCATTATTATATTATCATTTTGTGTCTCTGGGACTGTGTGCAGAGGCTGAGTGGACCGAGTGGCTGAGCAGAGATGACCAGCGCGGCTCTGGAGACTGGGAAAAGCTGGCTGACCTCCTCAAGGCCTTCCCCCAGCACCTCTGCCCAAACCCCCTGGATATACAGGTACCACTGGCCTCCCCACTGCTGCTACTGCCACCTCAATATCACTGAATACTAGCCATATAAGCAGAGTTAATTCATCTAAGCTGTACTTGATTTCTACTGTCTTAAACATATATATATAAAAAAAAAAAAAAACAGAGCTTGCTCATTTGTTTAGTGGTTTGCAGTGGTCCAAAAAGTTCTTTCTTATGCATTCCAAGCATAATATATATTCATCATGAGTTTATATGCACTTTTGACAACTCTCAGAGATCAGTGTGAAGTTTTACCGTGACACCAGTAAAGCTAACAACAACTAGCCTGCGATTTTCCTGTTTTTCAGACAATAAAATGTTCTAATTAGATGCAGACAGCACGCAGTGGACTTACTTTGACCTCAAGAGTTGTGCTGAAGCAAGACAAATTTTACAAGTTTCTCAAAAAAAAAAAAACAGGTACAGGACCTTTAATCAGACCTTCTTAATTGGTGGGTGGCCAAAACATTGTAAGTTGAAATTGCATGTCTTTACAGAGTTTCATTCTCTACCTGGGGGATGTAACAATACACTGTGATATTATGGGATATTAGATAACTAATATGCCGTGACAAGCTTTTAGTTCTATCATTGCGGTCAGGTTCTAACAGATTCCTATTTGAAGCATTCTATAATCCTTTTTTCTTCTTTTTTTTTTATGTTTGCTGCATTTAAATTGAAAGGCAATTCACTCACCCAACACGTGGCAGTATGAGCAGTCATTATGTACAAAGACAAAAAAAGCATAGAAGCGTATGTTTTTAAAGGTGTACTATGTAACTTTTCTGGTAGGAGGTCTGCCCCCTGCTTGCATGAAGAGGTTATTGCTTTATCTGGAATGTTTCACAGTACGGCATTAAATGTATCTCTCATGCAGATTAATTACAGGTGTTCTCATTGCAATAAAATAAAATATAAATTTAAATTAATTAAAGTATGCATCCTTACTGGCTCGCCTCTTCCACATCTGTCCTGTAACTGGCATGGTGGTTTCCTCTGCTTGTCACCTTGGAGACAGAGTAAGTTAAATGTCATACTGTGGAACATTCCTGGCTAGCATTTCCATGGAGACAAACAAATTACAGACTCCCCATCGAAAAAGTTGCATAGTGCACCTTTTACCTTAACTCCATCAAAATCCACGATGTGCTCCACAGATTGAGAAGCGTCAGAAGACTGAGGCCGTCTGCATTGGTCACTTGTTTGGTTGTTATTGCGGCGAGTCTGTCAGGAGGAGAATGTGTGGTGGCCAAGCACTCTGCAGACAGCTCACAAAATAAGCAGCATTTTACCGAGCGCAGCCAGCCTTCTCTCTGATGTTCTGTGACATCTGTAGTGCTTACTGTGAAGATGTGAAAAACAATGTGTGGGCGGGTATTTGTCACACTGTGAGGACTCAAATCCATGTACACGCTCGCAGCATGGGGACCTGCCTCCCTTCTGGTCCCTATGACGTAAATACTTTATTTTTAGATCAACAACAACATGATTTTAAGTTCAGATATGTGTAAAATAGGGTAAAGATGAGGTATTACATTTCAATGAGATATTACTTGCGAACCCATAGCATATTTAGATCACCATGTTACATTTCATTATTCTGAAAATTCTATATTTGTGGAAAACAACGTCACTGTCCCTTCAGAGAGCTATCACATCACGTTTGGCATGCATTTTGCTGATGAAACTACTCTTGTATATTTAGAAAAAAAAAATGTTGCTGGAACATGGGTGACATGGGGTTCTGGGCTGAGTATTGGACAGAATTTTACAGCTAAGCAAAAGAAAGGTTTGAATAGGGCCCAGGGGAGATTGGTCGATTACTCAAACTTGCATGGATGGCGTATGGACCTTGCTCAGGCATGTTGGGAATGTTATAACATCCAGAAAGCTAAAAAAATTTAATTAAATTTAAAAAAATTAAATAAAATAATGGCGTAAGTAGCTCAGTGGGCGGCAGTAGCTCAGTTGGTTGAGTATTTGTCCACTGATTCGAAGGATCCCTCTCTCGACATAAACATCATTGGTTGAGTGGTTAGATCCACTGACCCACAGGTTGGCAGTGCGATTCCAGCTCTCACAGATGAATGCTGTCATTGTGTCCTTGGGCAAGACACTTAACCCACCTTGCCCCCAGTGTCTGTGTACACTGGTGTATGAATGTGTGTGTGAATGGGTGAGTGGTTCCTTGATGTAAAGTGCTTTAAGTGCCTTGAAGGTGGAAAAGCGCTATATAAAAATGTGACCGTTTACCCCTTCTTTAAGTTTAGGCTTTATGTTAAGGTTAAGCAAGCCTCAGGGGATGTGCAGTGACTACCGCGTCCGCTTCCTCTCCAGCACACTCAGTAACGCATATGGATTACTCATCATATAACTGAGAACAAGAACCAAAGGTTAGGTAAGGAGTGACTATTGTAAAAGTCAGCATTAGTCTCCAGAAAATTAATGTAAGTGTGTGTTTTGTATCCTGCATCTCCCACGCATTATAGATGCAACTTTGTCATTTTTTTTTTCATATATTGATTGCTCTTATAGATTGGACATCATTCCCTTGATTTTAAGACAATTCTTTTATCACTGTCTTTTATTGCTGTATTTGTGTGAATCTCTTTTGCCTTGACTGGTGAAGCTCCGAGCACCATTAACTTTTTATTTTATGTCTCATGGTAACGAGCCTGTACCTGACGTTTATTTCTTCTAGTTCTGGAAAATGCCTTTTACTCCAACTGTGTAGCCCATTGCACTTGCATCAATTTGTGAAAAAAGAGACTGAGATATTGCTGATACGTTCTAAAAGGCATTTTATAGGATTTATTTATGAGAACCATGAGGAAGCAACTGACACGGACAGACAATTTTATCCAATCGTGGACATTGTTCGATGAGAGCCATTTGGAACCAACTGTCTGTTAGTAACAATCAAATTATTTGTTTGTCATGGTTCAGCATACAGGTGAGAAAGTGTGTGGGGCCAACAGCTCATTGTGAAATATATCCATTTTGTCCTGGTTAAAACAAACAAACAAACAAACAAACAAACAAAAAAAAAACCATTATTTTTATAACATTAAACAACAATAAAAGGTGGTATCATCATATTAACATAATTCAAAAATAATGGACAGAGTATTATTCACATTTTCTAAAAAACTAATGCACTTTTTTGGGTTTGGATGTTTTGTCTATCTGATCTTCATCTCTGTTTTTGTTGTTTATGTACTTTTTTTCATAGAATTTTTTGTCTTTAGGCTGAGACCATAGAGGGCGTCCCATCCGACCAGAGTGGAGACATTATCCACAAAAAGGACAAAGACTACGGCTTTGTGTGTCTGAACAAGGACCAGCCTCACGGGATGTGCCATGACTACCGCGTTCGCTTCCTCTGCCGCAAACTCGGTAATGCACCAGGATTAGTCATCATATAACTGAGGTTTTCACAAACAAAAAAACAAACAGAAAGTATAAAATTTGAATAAAAAACAAAACAAAAACAGCGAATATAGGGGAGTAATCTATCACAGAAATATATATATATATATATTATACCATTTAAAAACACAGATTTTTTTACTGTCTCAACATCATAAATAACAGAATTTGCCTAATTCAACTGTTTGCAGAGGACCAAACATATTCTTCACACATTCTTAGCAAATCATTCACCGAGATGAGTTTATAAGTGCTTTTCAAAACTTTCAGAGGTTGGAGTGGAGTTTTGCCATCAACGTAATGCTAAGAACAACTAGCATGCTAACAGCACACCAGCTTTACTTTCTGGTTCTCAAACAATAAAAACACTTTATAATCAGATGCAAAGAGCAGACAGCACACACTAATTGAATTATTACATCGTAAATATACTTTATGACATGAGAGTAATCAGGTACAGCCCCTTTAAGTACCAACCTAATGTTATTCTTGTAACTGAGGACAGATTATATTTTAAAAGCAGCAGGTTGTCATTGTAAAACATTTTATCAACTGCAAATGTAGAAGAAGGAGAGAGCCATGAGCATTTCTTTGTAACACTTGCGATTATTTTGTTGTCTGAATCACCCACTCTTATAAAATACAAAAAGGGCTGTGGGAGCTATAGGGAGTTATATTTAAATGCCTACATCCACCACTTACAGTTTGAAAACCAGTTACCCCTTTAATTAGCAACCAAAACCTTAATGTAGTGTTTTCAGTCCTAGACCCCTCCCCTCTTTGTATTATACACTAAGCTGTCTGCCAACAAAACCAAAAACATCTCAAGTGGGAAACTGCTGTTGACAACTTATTAAAACCTGTGTTATATAATCAGCCCTCTTCAAGATAAAGTACGACATTCCAGTAACATGACCCCTTTTTCACAAAATTCCAGAGATTGTTGACCTGGCCTGGGTTGATTCTGGGTAACTGGTCAGAGGTGATTACTCACTGTCTTTGTCTTTCTATGTTAACAAAGACCAGCAGTGACAGTGTTTTTCTTACACATATCTGCATTCTTGTTAAAGTGCATTTGACAGATTAGATGACTCATTTCACTAAAACATAGTTGACATTGTTATATTTAAAACTGTATAAAAAAAAAATCCTTTCTAATAAATCTAAATAGATGACAACACCTTTATTTTTTGTTAAATGGAGGTTTAAACCACTATAAAAATAGGTACTTTGGGTGTAAATTTTTAAATTTTTCATGCATTTTGGATGGATTTTTCTCTGTTGCTGACATAGGTTGGTAGTTTTAAAACTCACTATTACTTCTTTATTTTTGTAAGTTTACGAAAAAAAAAACCAAAAAAAAAACTGTTCACCACAAACTGCCACTTGACCGATGAAAAACTATTATAAATATTTACCACATATATTATCCCACCAAACCAAGTAATAATTATAAAAACATGAAAACTTGTCCTATCTGCTTTAAGCATGTTATGTGCTGTGTTTTCCCCACAGTGCGTCCTCAGGCTTACATCTCCATTGACTCCCAGTCCAACAGCAGTGTCCTGGAACTGGCCGACCCTCCTCAGGGCTGGGGCCCCGGGGACCGCATAGTGGTGGCCAGTACAGACTACTCTATGCACCAGGCCGAGGAGTTCACTGTGCTGCCCTGCTCCAGCTGCACTGCCAACCAGATCAGAGTGGCAGGTGAGAGCAACCTTATGATATTAAAGGGCTTGTACCTGATGTCAAACCATGAGTCAAGAGGATGTTTTAGTTTGAACATTTAACGCCGCCCACCTGTCTGCCATGGTGATGTTGCACCATGACAAAGAACCAACTGTCAGAAATAGTGTCAGGCAGTTGGTTTTCCATGATAATTTGTAACAAGGTGTTTGTTTGGATGAAAATGGTGGTCCTGCCAATAGCTTTTGCATTAGTTTTTGAAAAAAAAAGCATTAAATGTAACTTAAATGTAAAGATTACATTTTACAGTCTTTTATACAATGCATGATGTAAAGAGCAGTTTTCTTGACAAGAATACATTGAAATCAGGTTCAGCTCTTTAATCTATGTACTTTACTTAAAGGTAAACTGTATACCCCCTTTAGCAATGTATATGTTGGGCCAAAGCAGAGCCACCGCTGTTTCCATGCACCGCACTCACATAAAGATCAAAAAAGGGGACTGAGGGAAACAAATTGTTCTATATAACATGAAAAATCAGGTAAAGCTCCTTGAACGAAACATGTAGTGACAGTGAGGTCCCTGTTATGTAAAGTCTTGCCTCAGACTGGGCCTTGGACTTACCTGGCCGGCTAAAACCACTGGTTTTGGCTTCAAACAGAATGAAAAAGGGACTGGCTGGTCAGGTAAGCCTCAGACTGGGTCTCAGACTGTGATGATGGTGACACAGGTGAAGACAGGCTACACTAACAGTAGCTGACATGTTTGTGACTTTGTTGTCTCACACTTTTCTCATAGGCCTCTTTACTGTAGGAGTCAGCACAGGTCACCTGTGACTGCAGTTTTGTTTTGTTTTTTTGTTTTTTGTTTTTTTCTGGGAATTGGAAGCTGACATAAGTGAAGTTTGGGGCAACACGAGGAGTCCAAAATATAACAAAAAATATCACAATGATCATATCTTTCAAACAAATTCCAATAGGGTATGTTAATTTATTTTCAAATTAAAAATGTTGGTTTGAATTGTCCTTTGGTGCTGTGCTTTTGTCAAAACTAACTATGTTTTCTTTCTATTTTCTATCTACCATATTGCCGTTTGGTCTGGTTTTAGTTCTGGGTGAGTTCGAGTTTAGTCCCAGTGTGGCCCAGTTTTCTTCTGATCCTGTTTAAATACATTTAGTCCTAGTTTAGTCCAGTTGTGTCCTGATATATCCCTGGTTTCATAATTATTAAGTCCTGATTTAGTTTTCATTAGTCATATCCCAGTTCCAGTCCTGTGTAGTCCTGGTTTTGTGATGGTTTAGTCCCGGTTTAGTTCAGCCTTTTCTGATCCACCACCTGATTGTCTTTATATACATGTTATTTCTTTGCTCATTATATTCCACTCCGCTCCACCTCCTCCAGTAAAGTTACACAATGCACCTTTAACATAAAACTAAATTCTAAGATTCTCCTTCGAAGACTTTGATGGTGCGTCCTTGCCATGCCTCCATGTTTACACATGCCTTACATGTGTGATTGCTTAGATTAGCGTTCAGTGGTCATAACTGTGCCAGGATTAGTTCTTTCGTCTGAACTCTTGTAAATGGCATAAATGATGTTATGAGAAGAGTAGTGCCCGGAGCTAGCATGATTCTATTTCCATCGTGACATTTACAGAGACTCAAGAGGCGCGGCCGCTGTTCTGTCCCTCAAACTATATTGTGTGTGTGCGTGTGGGGTTTTTTTTTTCAAAACCTCCAAAGACTTAAGTGAATTGGTGACTGCATAGAGAATATATTATTTGGGTCTCCAAAGTTTGCCTGCTTTAAATGTGATGCACATGGTGGGATAAAACCATGGTCATCAAGAGGGAGTATCCAGCTAAAGAAGGTCTACATTATGGCATTGGACTTCTCTTTCTTCAATAGAAAAAATTCTCTGTGTCAGCCCCAAACTGCAAGCTCAGCCCTTGTTATCTAGGCCTATGTAATCTCAGATGACACAGGCCAACAATACTCCCTTCAACAGAATCATATCAGGGTTCATATCTCCGGGTAATGGGCCCTGTAGTGATGGTAAATAAACTTATCTTGCGTTAAAACTCCAGCCTCATACCTCTTCTTACAGTTCTTGGAAAACTTCAATTTATTCTACAACATTTTTACATATTCAATTGCAGGTGGTTTTATTGCTAAAAAAGTTTAATTACCAAATGTATTAGTTGACTAATAGGAAAGTTGTTTTAAAGTAAACATGTAGACAACCCTGAATTACTGAATCACAAGAGCATTTGACCAGGTTGATAATCCCAGCTCCATGCATGCTGTCGTTGGGCAAGACACTTCATCCACCTTACCCTGTACAAACGATGAAATGTGCAATAATCTTAACTCAAACCTCTTTTACATTCCAAGCAAGAGATGACATTCTGATATGTTATGAATGTTGCTTATGTGTGTGGTGCATTCAGGTACCGCGCGGTTCCTCCACATGGGTGAACTGGTGGATGGGGTGGACATGAGGGCTGAGGTAGGCCTTCTGACCAGAAACATCCTGCTCAGAGGAGAGATGCAGCCCCTGTGCTACGAGGAGAGTGCCTGTAAGTTCTTCATCTTTGACACCTTTGGAGGACATCTCAAGGTACGTCTGGACTTTAACAAAATAATTTAAAAGCTCTTGTAACTCTTTAAAATGTCACTATGTAACTTTTCTGGGGCTAGATGCTTTGTCCATAATTTTCCACAGTATGGCATTGAAAATTTCTATTGAAATAAGCAGGAGACACTACCAGGCCAAGATACTCGTTCGATCTGTGACGAGGTGACATGATTCAATAGAAATGCATGTTTTTGAAGGTATTTTTTTTAGCAATAAACATTCAAGTAATTGAATAAATGCAAAATGATTAAAAGTGAACTATGTAACATATCATGTGGAGAATAATCCACATGCTTGTCTCCTTGGAGATGTTGTCACTCTTCCACAGTATGGTATTAAACTTATCTATTTTGCATTATCTATCTTGCATTTAGTCAAATTCAAGTTGCTTATGGTAAGCATGGTCAACTCTCTACTGAACTGAAATGTAACTTTGTCTGGTCACATCCTCTACATTTCAAGACATACTGTTGAACATTCTAGGAAAAACAACTACACGATTAAATAAATGATAGATAAGTGGAACATTCAGGACATGTCCATAGCAATTCCTTTAGACAAACAGGTAAAGCATCCTCCACCAGAGAAGTTACAAAGTGTAGACTTCCTAGGCAATGCAATACCATCTTTTAATCTTAATTAGTTCAAATATAGCAATGCCAAATATGTAGCCCTGCTTTTAAATTTAACTGCTCTTGCTTCAGCGTTGGTGTATACAATTTGCCAGCAATCAAAAAGGACAAATTTATGTTTTTCTTCCTGCCACAGCGTGAAATTTATAGGCAGATTTTTGTTCACCCAAACCACACGCAAGTTAGTTTTTCTGGGTAAAAGGCAGAGGAATTTGATCTGGATGTGTTGCATTCGAGCGTGCCATCCCTTAATCAGCTTTGCTATCATAATAGTCAGAAATATGCCCATCTATACCGTACGTCCCCCTAGGGCCCAGGCAGGCACCAGGCCAACAGGCTAAGTGATCGCCATGCGTGTGAAATAATGGGCCAAACCTGGTGTAGGGTATCAGCTTGTGCAGTAAGACAAGACAGCACTCATGCTACTCAAGGGCAGAGGTTGGGTTACAATATGTAATAAATAAGATCAAATCAAAAAGGTTCTGTGCCACATCACCTCTGACACTTTCCTACCCTCACTTTACCCCTACTGTAAGCTGGTATCTGTCCCGACAAAGCAAATAGAAGAAATACTTGGGATTTGTATGGGGACTTGGTTTTGGACTTACTTTGGCACTTGATCTGGAATTGGCTTGGGACTTGTGAAATTTAATTGCTGAATTTCTTTCCCCATTCTTCACCCCCATTGTACACTGATCTCTGTCCTGACAAAGCAAATGGAACAAATCATTTTTGACTTGGGACATGATTTTGGACATGACTGACATGATTTGGAACATGACTTGGGACATAACTTGGGGCATGACTGGATATGACTTGGGACATGACTTGGGGCATGACTTGGGACATGACTTGGGGCATGACTTGGGACATGACTGACATGACTTGGGACATGACTTGGGACATGACTGACATGACTTGGGACATAACTTGGGATTTAGTTGCTAGTTGTCCATAGCAGGAAAACAGAACATACATATTTTAATGTGTCCAATATGTGTGTCCAATAGATTAGTTCAAATATCCTGAATATTGTAAAAATAACGAGCCTTTTAACATGTTTGATTGGACGCGCAGGTGGAGAGGGGTTTCCGGGCCGTGCACCTGTCTGGGTTGGAGCTCCAGCACATGGGCCAGCAGACTATGGGACACTACCCCATCCACTTCCACATGAACGGGGATGTGGATGAGAAAGGAGGCTACCATCCCCCAACCTCTATCCGAGATGTGTCCATGCACCATTCCTTCTCTCGCTGTGTCACCATCCACGGCACCAACGGTCTCCTGGTGAGAACCATCACCTCTGCCTGCATCAGTTAGATTGACTTGAATTCTGATGTAGTTTGATTTTTCTGAACACTCCAAACCCATTATAACTTGGTTAAAAGCTCATAAAACTAGATTTTGCTTGGTATGTCTCTTTCAAATAGTAGATCGAATGCATTCAAATGTTCATCTTGATACTTTCAGGTGAAGGACGTGGTGGGCTATGATGTTCTGGGACACTGCTTCTTCACGGAGGACGGCCCAGAGGAGAGGAACACGTTTGACCACTGCCTGGGCCTCATGGTGCGGGCTGGGACCCTGCTGCCCTCTGACCGCGACAGTAAAATGTGCCGAGACATCACCGACGACTCCTACCCCGGCTATGTGGCCAACCCCCGCCAAGACTGCAGGTCAGACAAGCACATACAGAGTTATATACTTTACTTATTTTAAGTTTTGGTTACTCTTCCCATTGTGAGTAAGGCTGCAAGTGACAGAAGCTTCATGTGGACAGGATAATGATTTTAACATTGGAGTTTCTAGCACCACTCCTTCAGATATGATTTAGTTTTTTGTTTGTTTGTTTGCTTGTTTTTTTTAATCATTTTTGTGGTCTATCCTTTACCATGCTATGTACTATTTAATGTTTTTGTTGAACCAGTTGCATTAACTTCAAATTGTATATCAGATGTTACATCCAAACAGTAACTTACAGTTACTTTTACTTGTGTAGTAGTTGCTCCAAATAATTGTTACTCTTGGTTGAGTAATGACCATTTATTCAGACTTCTACTTGAGTAGAGTCTATATTTGAGTAACTAAATTTAAACGGTTACTACTACCATGACCATAGACTGGCAAGTTTATTTGTATAGCACAATTTGTGCACAAAGTAATTCAAAGTGCTTTACAGAATAAGAAAGACATTCCAATCACAATATAACAAATTGAAACATAAATAATCACAAATAATCATTATAAAATTAACATTAAAGGAGAAAAGTTTCAGTCATATACACAGCTAAACAGAACCGTTTTGAGCCTGGATTTAAACATTGTCAGAGTAGAGGCCTGTCTCACATCTTCAGGAAGACTGTTCCAGGTTTTAGCTGCATAAAACTGAAACGTTGATTCCCCACGTTTAGTCCTGACTCAGGAAGCTGGTCCCTGAAGTCCTCAGAGTGCGAGATGGTTCATATGGCACTAACATGTCAGAGATGTACTTTGGTGCTGATCCATGAAGAGACTACACAAGCAGACTGTTTACAGAAGTGCACTAAGGGAGTGTGACATATTCCATATTTGGAATTCTGTGTATAGCAACCAAAGAGCCAATCTGGTGCGAGGCTGTTGAAGGCCCCTTCCCACCCGCACCACTGATTTAGCAGCGAGCGGGCGCTTAGCAACGCTGTCAATCAAACTTGTTGCTAACGCTAGCAGGAGCAACCTTGGGGACAGAAGGTGCCTGATTTCTGATCTTGATCTTTATGGACAAAATACCAGGATCATGTAGAACGGGTTAATACAGACCAAAATTATGAGACTCACTGCAGCAAAGAGAGAGTGGCAACAGTTTTCCAATGTGAAGTCAATTGGAGCCAGAGTCGATGGAGCTGAAAGAGCACCCATGCTCGCTTCCTATTTGGAATGTGGCTAGCAGGTTTGCTATGTCCATTTATATATACAGTATATGGGTATGAGACTGATGTTACTAACTGCTTTGAAAGATTACACTGCTTATTTCTTTTCTTATTTTTCATCAACTCTTTTGTAGCTTGCAGGCAGTTTTCTGAGATGTACAAGATATTCTATTTTTGCATAACCCTAACCTTTACCAGACAGGATCTAACCTGTACCATGTTGCGGTAAACCTCACAGAAACCGTCTCAGCAGGTCTCAGTCCCCACATGATTCAGTACACATGTTTACACACAATCAGATTAAAATGTAATCTGATATTCAAAGAATTTCACCTCTCCCTGCTCTACAATTCAATGATCCATTTCCATCTCAAATACAGTACTAACATTGTCACGATACTAAAATTTCAAAACCGATTTCCATACAAAGGAATAGACTCAATACTCAATACAGATTCCGATACCACACAAAAAAATGAAAAAAAAAAAATAGACTGTGATTTTCAACATGAAATTGTAGTACCGGTACTTTATTTTATATTACCAAGTGGTGTTATATCCGTGTAATCCCTAAGTCATCCAGGTAGGTTCCCTAGTATTCTATGTGGTCTTATAATTGTTCTAAAGCTACTCAGTAAAGGTTCACTTCTGTCCTGTGAATGTGATTTTTAGTGTCATTCCTGCTCAAATGAGTTCCTAGTTTCAATACTAGTTTTATTTTTCTATTATCTGATTTTTGATACTTTTGACAGCCTTAGTTAGCACGAATCTGTGGTTAACCCCAAGTCTTTTCCTGTTTATTGGTTAGCACTTTAGCCTCACATCAAGAAGGTCTTGGAATTAATCCCTGGAACATGCAGCCTGTCTGTGTATAGTCCAGATAATGATAACAAATAAGATTACAATGCATTTAATAGTATACTGGTCACGATCGTTGTGATTAATTGTTGCTGCCCTATAATTAGTTAGTGCAACTGAAAAAAGAATGCCACTGTCCTTAATCATGAAGAATTGTAAAATTGTGTAAAATCTCGTAATGGCAACCCTAAATTTGATATTGTGGCATCCCTACTCCAGGGACATAGTATATGACGCCTATAGGGAAATTAAGTATAGCTTGAACATTGACAAATAGACTCTATAATGGTGACTGTGGGCCAGCCTGCTCCTTGTTCACTCTCTGTTCATTTAAACTGATCCAATTAACGCTCCACAGCAGAAAATCACTGTTTTGTAAAGAGCTTTTTGTCCAATTTATCCCTACCATTGTGTTCAGAGTTAATTCCCACGTTGATGTATTTCTGTGGATTAAAAATGCATTATATCAAATGAGATTGTCTGCGTGTGTGTGCGTAAGCGTGTGTGTGTGAGGAGGGGGTGGGGTTGCCTGGAGGTCTCTGCTCACCCAATGAATGTAAATGAGTTCAACAGTCTTTTGGAGTCAGGGTATGTGGGGAAAAGCTACACTATTCCCTTTTATTCAAATACTTTAAACATAATGAAGAATGATCACAGTTCTCAAGCTTGTTTTTACTTCTTTACATTAACTGCCTTCTCACATATATATATGAATCACCATATAGACACAGGAGGGGGAGGTGGGTTAGATGTATTATCCAAGGACACCAAGGCATGCACGGGTGAGAGCAGGAATTGAACTGTAAAACTATTATCCATGACAAGTACAAATTAGCAAGCGTGACTGAAAACATTTGCAAACGTCTTGCTGCATGGATAGAACCAATACCCAGATTCCACATGTCGATTTAGTTTTTACACTGTTGAAATAAGGAACTCTGAACACTCATATTGTAGCAGTTAAAGGTGCACTACGGAACTTTTCTAGTGGAGGGTTTACTACTAACTTGTATCCATGAAAATATTATTGCTTTTGCCTGGAATGTTCCAAACTAAGTACACTAAAACTAAATTACATGTTTTTCACAACATCTAGATTGAATAAATACAAGTTAGATACTTTTAATGCCATACTGTGGAACATTTCTGGCAAAGCAATTACATCTGACAGAGGCAGGTGGCAGATCCTTTCTCAGAAAAGTTACATAGTATACCTTAAAAAAAAAAAATCTGACATTTGCTCACACACAGATGGCAAGACAGTACAAATAGTGAGACTCCATCAGCCTTTAGCCTCTCCTCTCTCCACAGTGCCACTTCTACCTTCTGGATTGCCAACCCCAACAACAACCTGGTCAACTGCTCCGCTGCAGGCTCTGAGGTACAGTCTCCCACAGACACTGCACATGCCTGGGCCTGGACTCAACACAGAATGGCTGACATGGATTTTTTTTTAATATGCATTTGATTTTTTAATCTTTAAACATCCCCTGCACCTTAAAGAACACATAGAACACTTAGTCAAAAAGTACCTTTTTGAACTTCTGTCCATGTTTCATGTTTCATTCATGTTATTTTTTTTGTTTTGTTTGTTTGTTTTTTTTACTTCCGTAATTATAATTCCCTAAATCTAATTTTTAGTGATTTGGGCTTTATTTTTTACATAGAAATTCTCAAGACCCAACAAATGCTCAATCTTTTGTCTATCTGACTGTCCCTCCAGGCAGCAGCTTTACTTCTCAAACTAAACACTCGTGAGCAACAGCAGATTTTACTTTGTGCATAGCTTATTACCACTTATTATGAGAGATTTTAGGAAAAATCTGCCTCGATGGTAACGGGTTAGTTCATTAATCCAATGTTGTCTTCTCTGAGCATTTAAAAATTCCCAGTTTGCATTTTGCCTGGATTGTTTCATCACAGGTTACAATACTTCTTCTATGCAATTTTTAAGCCCAGCAACCAGCACTGGAATTGTACTATGGTCCAGCTGTGTTCACAACCAATGCATGGCTCTGTTAGCATAGCATTCACTTGGCCTAAGTGCTTTACTTGTTTATTTTCCCATTGTTTATTCTTGCTGCCGACAGCAAAGGGAGCTCTAATGCCTAAATACCTGATTGGAAATGGAGGTATAGTTTATATATGTTTTCCAAATCTAGACATATTTTAAGATAGAAAATGTGAAATACTAATCCCAGGTGACCAAAAGGGCATTAAAGTCACAAGAATGAATAATATGTATCGTTTAACATTGGTAATGCACACTACATAATAATGTATGTATGGAAAAAAAACTCTAAAAGCTAGCACTAAATATAGAAAAATGTGTTGAATAAAGAATAGAGAGTTCAAATTTGTCACTAACGTTGGGCTAAAAACTCAGTGGTTTCACCCTCCTAGTTCATCATTATACCATTGATTACTAGTCAAAAAATACCATAATCTAAACCCTAGCCAGTACACAACCACAAATTGGTCCCTGTAGAAATAACCCTGAACTGGTATTGACTTGAAGACTCAATTTCAAAGCTAATTTAAAGGAACAGGCAAAGAAACATATTGAGACAATCATAGTGCACCTTTAAGGACTCAGGAAATGTCGATTTGATTCCAATATTGACAGACAAAAAACTTTCTGATTGGTGAGAAGGCTGACAAAAACAAGGACTTCACTGGTTGAGCTCACAAATTCTGTTTGATCTACATGGGCACGTAGTTATGGCCTAATGTGCTTGGTTGTGTGTTTGGTTCAACAGGAAACTGGATTCTGGTTCCTCTTCCACCACGTGCCCACAGGCCCCTCTGAAGGCATGTACTCACCTGGGCACACAGAGCTCACCCCAATGGGCCTGTTCATCAACAACCGGGCACACTCTAACTACAGGGTCAGTCAATACAATACTGTACCAGGGCTTCTCAGTATAAGTATATTTGACTTTCCAATTCCTTCAGATCTTAATCAAATCTATAGATAGACTATACTTAGGAAAAATGAAATAAAAGGAGTGTCATGAGTACTAGCAGATGATTTTCTCCATTTAGATTTGAAATTTCTGAGAGACCAGCCAAAATTGACAGTTTACAAGTTTGAGAATCAATCATTTGATAGGAGAAATTTTAACCAGTTTGTTCATGCCAGTGTACTTTCATGTGTGGTTCTGCATCTTGTTTAAATGCCTCTAGTGACAGTGTATGTGTATTGCAGGCCGGGATGATCCTAGACAATGGAGTTAAGACCACTAAAGCCAACAACAAGGACAAGCGGCCCTACCTCTCTCTGGTGGCATCCAGGTGAGACTGACAGGAAATAATTTTCAACAGAAGTCTGATTTTTATCTAGTTATCATTATTTAAAGGTACATTATGTAACTTTTTTTTTGTGGAGGGTCTAAAACTTTCTGGACTGTCTCCATAGAGATGAACTGATGCATTCCAGCCTAGGCAACCACTTCCTTTGTGAGCATTAGGAATTCTGAGTTTTGAGCGTTAGGGCTAAATTAACTTGTATATAAATATTATGGCCAATGCAAAGACATGGGCTAAAGGAATGTTGATATTATATTAATTATTACATATTATATAACATGTTAAATAACAGAATATTGTGAAATTTGACCTGGTGATTGCCAGAGTTGTAATATGTCACAGTTTACTCATGCTAGACGTGGGAAATGTTCCAGTCACCACATCCCCATGGAAGCATGTGGTGATGACCCGTCCATCAGAAAAGTTATACCTTTGATATTGACTGTCACAGTTTTAAGATTGAAGTCCAAATCGGATTGCAATTTGAAGCAACATTGTAACTTCAAAGACCATTTACCATACCTTTCTATTACTTGTCTTTTGTCCTCAGATATGGGCCTCACCAGGATGCGGACCCCTTCAAACCTCGGGTCCCTGCTCGGATCCACCGCTTCATCGCCTACAAGAACATGGACCAGGGGGCGTGGCTGAGAGGAGGAGATGTGTGGTTGGATGACTGCCAGTCAGTATCAGTCCACAAGTCTGACAGATAATACAACATTCTATGGTGTGACAGGGAATGTTTCACTGACTCACATATTTGTGCATTGTAGATTTGCAGATAATGCCATCAGCCTAACTCTGGCCAGGTAAGAGTGTCACACATTCTCACACGTTCTGTGTTAAAATATGACATACCTTATTATGATGTTACGTACCTTAAAGGTGCACTATGTAACTTCTGGTTATATCTATATCTATATCTATATCTATATCTATATCTATATCTATATCTATATCTATATCTATATCTATATCTATATCTATATCTATATCTATATATCTCTCTCATCCCTCATATCTCTCTCTCTCCATGTATGTGTGACACACACACACACACACACACACACATATATGTACGTAATTATGTAATAGGACATTTTAACGTCAAGCTCTATTATGATGTATTACTGGGGCTGCACGATGAAACTCCATTTGAGTAGTCACAGTCAGCCACATGCAAATGCTGCAATTATTTAGGCTATGTAATATAATTTCCTCAGCAAATGCTGTCTTCATGGGGTTTTAATAAACCTGCTGAACCTACAGTTTAGAACTCTACAAACATGTTCTGCAATGCATAATGTGATCCCTGTATTAATGCAGCAGTTTTTATGTGCTCATGAACGAACGAAAAAAAACTGTGCACTGTGAACTTGATCTTATCTTTTAATTTTTAATGTGTTGTTGTATCTAACCATGGCTCTGCTGGTGTGTTAGTGGAGGCACATTCCCAGACGATGATGGCTCCCACCAGCAAGTGGTGAACTCTCTGTTTGTGGGCGAGAGTGACAACAGAGGAAGCTTCCAGCCTGGCAGTGTGTGGGGCCCAGGGGGTATAGACCTGAAGAGCCGCACTCTGCCCCGCGCCGTGTAAGTCCTGCTAACACGCAGCCCACATTTACACATCAAAGTATAGTAAAAAGAATTGAAGTTGGGTTGTTTGATCAAAATAAAATAGAATATTGGTTCTTGAATTGGTTCTCCGTCTGATTGTCTGCAGTTCTAGTACTTATTCGATTTTATACACAGGTTGTCCACCTGTGCGTAAGTCCTTGGTTAAAATTACTGTAGAAATGATAAATCCTAGTGGTTTAACTTTATGGACCTGGTTTAGATTTGAAAAACAAATCTTTTCTTAAGTGGTACTTGTTATGAAAACAGCTTATAGTAGGCTAATGTGCCTGTCAGTCACATCCATCATAATGGTAGGAGATTGGGCCCCATACTACACGTCATCAGTCTTGACTGGCCAGGCTACTATGGGTTTTTTTTAATGCTACTAAAAACTGCATTTTAAAGATTGTTAAAAATGCCATGCGGTTCTAGAAGTCACTGTGGTACAATAATTGAAGTAGCTCAGGAGGATGTCATACCCAGGAGAAGTTGATATGAACTCTAAACACAATGTGGTAGTAGTGTCCATTCAAGTCTGGCCGTGCTTCCATTGTAGGGAGTATTATAACCACTGATGATAGGCCAGATAATAAGGGCTGAGCTGGATGTGTTGATGCAATAGTGCAACTTATCTATCAGTAACATTTAGAAATGAAGGTTTGTGTGCATGTGAAAAAGTGACTCCTAATAAAATAATGCTGTTTACTTTTGTCCCTCAGAGACTTCCCATTGCGGGGCATGCAGGTATACGACGGGCCAGTCCGTGTCCACAACTGCACCTTCCGTAAGTTCATTGCCCTGGACGGACGCCACACCAGTGCCCTTGGCTTCAGGATGAACAACTCATGGCAGAGCTGCCCCAACAACAACGTGTCCCAGCTCACCTTTGACCAGGTCCCGGTCAGTACTGCTTATGAAGAAAAAACATCATGGTCAAAATCTGTACAAAACTAAATAGCCTCGTGGAATTGCTGTATTATTTCAAACCCTTTCAGTCCTTTGTCTTTGTATTGAGTGTCAGAAAATATTCATAGCTACTCAGTTACCATTTTGATAGAGGTTTCAAAGGTAGTCATCTGCGCAATCAATGTTTTTTTTGTTTTTTTTAATTGAGACATTTCAACTGCCATCTAGAAGTTATTTTCAAGGTTCCTGTATTTCATTCTACCTCCTCAGACCAGTACCTTCAGATTGAAATAATAGACCAGACCACTAGTCCAGACTGAAAATGACTCCCGGTGTGATCACTGGTGGTGCTGCAGTTTAAGGCGTTGCACATATGTGGTTGTTACCAGCTTGGCGTTGCAGGGTTGTCTCTTGGCCATAACTGTTTGCTGAATGTCTCTACCCTCTATCCCCATTTCACACTACAGCTGTCCTATCCAATAAAGCCTTTTGAACAAAAAAAATGGAAAAAACAGAAAGAAAGAAAATTACTTTGTAGTTCAAATACATTGTTCAGGAGACTAACATTTACCATGGACCACTCCTGCAGAAATGTGCAAATACAGTAAATGAACCAATGACATAGTTTGTTTAAAAATGTCTCAGAAAAACACAATGAAACTAAAAATATCATTTGTCTACTTAAATCCTTGCGACAATCGTGGCTAACTTGTGTACCCCTAAAATTTGCCCATGAAACTAACCTGCTCCCTCTACTCACCCCTCTGTCCTGTATCCCTCAGCTGTCCTCACGGCTTTTCTTCGGGGAGGTGGGCCCCTGGTTCAGTCTCATGCAGAGGGATGGGGACAAGACCACTGTCCTCCACGACACAGACGGGTCCTTGAGCCAGTACCCCGGAGTCTACGTGGTTAAAGAGGACAACTGGCTCCTGCGCCACCCAGACTGCATCGACGTGCCTGAGTGGAGAGGGGCCATCTGCAGCGGCAACTATGCACAGGTGGGGGCGCTGTAATTCAGATATATTTGTCATATTAAGCAGGTAAATACATAGTCGATAATGTAATGAGTGTATTTTGTCCAGTGAATTTTTCCACTGAGTAAAATTATGGTGCCTGGAAACTACTCCAAGAAGTTCATGTTCCTTTAAAAAAAATTACAAAAGCAAATGTGACTGAGTGAGATGGATTTCCAGCTCCAAATTGAATCCGTCAATGTCTCCCCCACTCTTCACCCCATTACCAGCTATTCTGTCCAATAATTCATGGGTGTCAGCTTCCTGTTATGCTGCGCTCCAGTTCTCCTCAGAGGTCGGATTTTCCAAGTTCCGACCTGTAAATTCACACTGGAGCTTCCTTCCATCTCAGAATTCCTACTTGGAAACATTTCAGAACTTCAAGCTGTATTCGTGTTAGAAAACAGCCCTGCACTTTGCATTTGGTGAAAATCTAAAACCCGACAGTTAAAATATTGATAGTACTTGTGTTATTTTCTCTTTAGTTGCTCCCTCGTGTCCACTTGCTGTCTGTGAATCAGTTTCTGCATAGTCTTTCAGCCTCTGCAGGTACACTGAGCTAATGACAACAAAATCCAAAATTCACTGAAACCCAGGGATTATTTAACAATAGTCAATAGACAGTTGCTAAAAGTTATGTCTTTTTTTTTTTGCTTATGTACCTTTAATGGAATGTCACTTATGCTTTTTCATTCCCAGACTTCACTTTGAGCTACTATTTACGACTTGTCTCTTTAAATCACCTATTTTTAGATCTACATCCAGATCCGACACCCGGCCAGCCTGGTGATGCAGATGGTGAGGGACGAATACCCGGACCGGCCCTTGACACTAGAGGGCGCTGTAGCCAAGAAGAAGCACTATCAGCAGTTTCAGCCTGTGGTGACTCTGTACAAGGGCTACACAGTGCACTGGGACCAGGCCGCCCCCCAAGAACTCATCATCTGGGTCATCAACTTCAACAAGTAAGCCCCACACAAGCACCCACCAAAGCACCCAAGGGCCCCCAGGGGAATCCTATGTGACCATCTGGTATTTCATATAACTGTCATTTCAGTTTGGGTTTAGAATGCCATAAAAACGTCCGCCCCGATATAGAATTATAGCGAGGGTGTTGAAAGTAAGCTATTGCATCAAGAATTCACATACTTTTTCACATGGAACAAAATATTATAAAGTATAAAGTGTAAGTGTTGTGTAGGATACATGATAAAAATGCTATTGGAAATTAAAAGAGCACTATGAAACTTTTCTTGAGTCCACCACCTGCTTTTCTCCATGGAGATGTTATATTGTGTTCCCTGAAATGTACAGAATCAATCAGTATGTTGAGGAATCCACACCTGAAAAGTTACATAGTTGCACCTAGTCATTTAAAGGTGCACTGTGTAACTTTTCTTGTGGAGGGTCCGCCACTTGTTTTTTTTTCCATGGAAATCATTTCTTTACCTGCAGTCGTCCACAGTAGTCAATATTAAACATGTCTGTCTCAAAGGAAACAAGCAGGCACCCCTAAGTCTAACCCTACCCATGCCAACTTACAGGTGAGATCTGTGGAGAAGCGAGCCTGCTCACAGTAAAAATGCATGTTTCTCCAAGTTTTTTTAAGCAATAAAATCAGGAGTAAATGAATAAGTGCAAAGTAGATATGACATATAGTGGAATATCCCCATGGAGACAAGCAGGCAGCTGATCATTCACCAGAAAAGTTGCATAGTGCACCTTTAAAGGCCCTGTAACCAATTTTATTTTCCCTGATTTTGTCTTCCTCAGTACGGATATATGGTAAGTTTATTGTCCGATAATCAGGAGGTGCACGTTAGCATGCTAGTTGTTTGCATGCATAAGGATGCATAAGGTAAGTGAGGAATAACTTGGGACCACTGCAAACTGTTTCAAATGAACTATTTCTGACAATACAAAAAAATAGGTGGGCTACAGGACCTTTAATATATCATAATTACATCTAATATTGATTAATAGTAGTAGAATACTTCTGAAGTTCACAAATATAATGTTCCCATTCTTTGCTGCATGACGACTGACCCGAGGCATGGGGCGAGTATTTGTTGTGGAAGTGGACTCTGACAACCACAGAAATGATTCATAACTCTATTAATATAAAGGACTGCACCCCCTTACAGGCACACACACAGCAGCTGAACAGTGACCTAGACTATTCCTGTAGGGTCTATTACAACCTGTTTAAAAGTGTGGTAGTAGTAGTAATTGTAGTTGTTGTTGTAGTTGTTGTAGCAGTTGCAGTAAATTAATTAGTAGTAGTAAGCGTATTACATGTAATAGTAGGTGCTTGCTGTAGTAGTAAGGCTTGCAGTAGTAACAGTTGTAGTGGTACGAGTGGTATTTGTAGTAGTTGGGGTAATGGTGGTAGCTGTAGCAGTTGTGGTAGTTGTTGTAGTTGTAGTTGTAGTTGTAGTTATAGTAGTAGTTGTGGTAGTTGTTGTAGTTGTAGTAGTTGTAGTTGTAGTTGTAGTAGCAGTTGTGGTAATTGTAGTAGCACTTATGGTAGATGTAATAGTTGTGGTAGATGTAGTAGTTGTGGTAATTCTTATAGTTGCAATAGTAGTTGTAGTAATTATGGTAGTTGTGGTGGGAGATGAGGTAAAAGCAATTAAGATGAATCCAAGAAATGAAATCCTTATACTGTTGCATGTGAAAAGGTGAAATTGATCTATGATGTCAGTGTAAAAATACAATGTTTTATTTGTGCAAAGAGTTAAATTGCACTGTCTGCTTACATTTATGTGAGCAGGTCTCTTAATAAATAAATACTAAATGTACATTCACATAACTTGGTGTTGATAAATCGGCTAAAATGTCACTTGCGCTCTATTGATTCTCAGCCCTTGAGTCATAACGATTCATTACAGTAACTATTGTAGCGCACATCAATGGAGTAATCTGTGAACTGAAACAGAGTCAAGTGACGCCATCTTGTGTCTACAAAAAACACCCAGTCTTATTTGAATGAGATGCTCCTAAATTCTGGGTTTTAGAAGAGTTAAATTTTTCTGGTGGTAGGCAAGTGGTTAGATATATTTTGCTAGTATATTAGACCTTCATAGTGATATTTCTTATAAAAATACAATTCAGTATTTTGTATTTAACTCAAGCATTCAAGACCAACTACACTTTTACTGACCCGTGCATGCTTTGACAGGGATGACTGGATCAACGTGGGCCTGTGCTACCCCCCAGGCACCACCTTCACTATCCTCTCTGACCTGCACGACCGCATCACCAAAGTCACCCGCAAGACCGCCACCTACGCCCCCATCAGCAACAAGGACAAGCTGCACCACCCGCACCCGACCAGGGGCTACTACTACTGGGAGGAGCACACCGGGTCAGTGGAGCTTCATGACAAAGAACACAGGGGATGCAGAATAATATAATAATATAAAGAAGTGATTTAAGATTTTGATAAGACAAAAAGATGTGATAGAAACAAAATTATTAGAATTCACTAAAGATGCACCAATAAATCTTTTTCAGTTCCAGTACTGATGTCAATACAATGGCTTTAAGTATCCCAAGGATACCCAATATCAAGTGATACCAGTTCAGTGACTGAAAATGGTATTTATTTCCTTAAAAGAAAAAGAAAAAAAAGACAAATCTGATCCATGTGTGTTATGTATTTCTCTCTGAAGTCACTGCACATCAGTATTGTAAAGGGTGGCGCAAAAGTCACTGACAGTTGAAAAAAATTCTTAACTCTTTTGTTTATTAATATTTTTATTTTGTTTTTTCAGAGCATTTAGAACTACCCTTCCAACTTTAATATGAGCAAATATAGCACAGAAGAATGAACCCTCATAGTACAGTCCAATATAGAAACCCAGAGGTGTTACCGTCAACATACCAGAGATGCCCCAAGTGTAAATGCCATTAAAGGAATAATAAGTCGTTTTCAAAGACAGGGGGCAGTATGTGATCTCCCGAGAACTGACTAGTCCCAATTTCTTCCTGCGGGGCTATCTTAAAAAAAGGTGTTTGTCAATAAACCTCAGACAATAAACTACTTAAAACGTAATATTGAGGAAAAAATAAGAGACATAAGCCTTCAAATGTTATGCAAAGAGTGTTGGATTGGGCTATTCAGAGCGAAACTGAAAATGGTAGCCACTTAAAAAAACATTTTTTTTTAAAAATTAAATCATTTTTCTGTCCCCTAGTTTAAGTAGTGATAAGTTCAAGTGTAAGTGTAAACACCCAGCAGGCAATCATTAGTCAGTCAGTGCTAGTGCAGCCTTTGCAGCTCAGTGAGGGATTTCTGAAAGTTCCAAGGCTCAAAGCTTAAAACGGTTCATAATAATGTTCTTGTTTGTGTCCTGTAGACTGCTGTTCTTGCGGGTTCTGGCCCATAACCACAGGGAGGGCTTCTCCTTCTGCTCGCTCAAAGGTTGTGAACGCATAAAGATCACAGCTGTCATCCCCAAAAACAGCCCCCCCAGTAACTGCATGTCCCAGGCCTACCCCCATCACACAGAGCTCCCGCTGGTGGAGCTGCCCATGCCCCACAAGCTGCCCGACAACAAAGTGGTACGCCCAACACACACACACACACACACAGACACACACACACACACACACACACACACACACACACACACACACACACACACACACACACACACACACACACACACACACACATACATATACACAGGACAGTTCAACTGTTTTCCTAGAAATTAGCAGATGCAAATTAATTATAAAGCCAATTAATTAACTTGAATGGAAAATGTAATTGACGTGTTTATTTTATGAAATTCTGTGGCCTTCACAAATTAACAGATTAAAAGAGAAGGTCTAGCCTCTAGGTCTGGGCTCTAGATGCGTACCAGCTCATAAGATATAGAAGCCCATTTTATAACATAAATAGCAAAAACATAACAGCTTAATGTGTTTTCACTTAATGATAATTTTCTTAGTAAATTGATTTGTAGTTAATTGGTTCACAACAATTAATTACCCAATGTTATGGTGCAAATTGGACTGTTATGCTGTGGTGTCAGAACTGCACTTCTATACACACTCAATGAAAATCCAGCCTCTACAGTCACTATAATAGCATTTTGGCATATTTTGACGTGAGTTTTTACAATGCTGTTTTTAAAAGTTTGACGATTTTTAATAATCATGCTATATTTTTAACCATTATATTCTGAAACAATGCATTTTGTTGGAAAAATAGGCAGACCTACTGTTATAATTTTGCGTAATACATACTGACCCTGATAGCACTTTAATTTATGAGTTAGTACAGAAAAAGTCCTTTCTGTAACTGAGCGGCTGGCCCTGTGATGTCACACTTCAAGGTGCACTATGTAACTCTTCCGGTTTTAGCTCTGCCATCTGCGTGTCTCCTTTTATTGAATTACAGGTATTTATTGCTCTAAAACTACCTTGAAAAATATGTATTCTTACTATGAGCAGGGTCACCTCTCCACAGATCTGACCTGTAACTTATCCTGATTTCTCTGCTGCTTTCCCCATGACGATTGATTAATTCCATAATTCCATACTGGCAAACATTCACGCAAAGCAATAATCTTTCCCAGCGAGCGATGGGCTCTCCATCAGAAAAGTTACATATTACACCTGTAAAAGTCCCATTTTAGAGTAGCAACAACATTCTGAGAGTGCTGCATGCTTACAGTGCCATGTTTACACCTGTCTATCAGCTGATAAACCTCCCGTGTGTGTGGACAGTGTAAGTGATGATGACTGTGACCTCTCCTCCCTGTGTCTGTAGCCCTCACCCGATCACTTCCTGGAGGTACGTCTGGAGTCCTACAACACACGCTTCTTCCACATCAAGGACGATTTCGCCTTCACTGAGGTAAGCTCTGATCTTAATATGTATATGACAAGCTAGGCTGCTCTTTTCACTAAAATATTATTATATTTAAGATTTGACTATTATTATTACTATTACTTTTTTTATTTTTTTTTTTATTTGATGAAGTTAATAATTGTAGTTCCTGGTTGGACATGGGCAGCAAGAGCAAGTATGACAGGTAGAGGTACTTCCATAACTGTTACCTAGCAACGATACAGTAAACAAGGTTCAAAACGTGTCTAAATTACACAAACAATATGATTAAACTAATTATGATTAAATAATACAAATAAATGGCAGCACCTTTTATTTTGTTAAATCAGTGTTTCCTTCCGTGTAAATTGTCCCTGCATTTTGGATTGAATTTTCAGTGTTGATGGAATCCATAGAGGGGTTCTGTTTTAGAGCTCACCCCTACTTCCTGTATTTTGGTACTTGTACAACAACAAAAAACTTATCAAGACATTTTTATAAGTAATTGCATGGTAGTCAGTCACTATGTCCCTGATATCATTTTGGGAGTGAAAATGTGTAATTTGAGCGTGTAGGACTCAATACACAAAAAGTCCCCACAAAAATTTCCTACAATAAAAAAATATTTCCCTTATTGGTTGAAACTTTGACAAGTACTCTCTGTTCACCTTCACTGGTGAAGGGCCTGTCACTTGGCATTAAATTTATCTGTCTCCATGGAGACAATTGGAGAGGCGAGTGTGCTCACAATAAGAATGTAAAGATATTTTTGACCCATATAACACGTGTAATTGAATAAATAGATAGAATAAAAGATAGATATGTTTAATGCCATATTGTGAAACATTCTAGGCAAAGCAATAACATAACTGGAGAGCAGGTGGGAGACCTCTTACCAGAAAAGTTACATATTATAACCACTGCTTTCTTAATTACACAATATAACTACTTGTACAGAAATCACAACAAAACCAAACACAATCTCTACTGACTTCTGCTCCTTCCTTCCGTCTAGAGCTGTAAAATTCATTACAAATGAATAGAAATGACTTATTTCTTATTCATTATTTGAATGCAATTAGGACATGGCAAAGGCTGCAACTTTTGAAGTACAATAATTTCCTCCACAAACAGATAAATATCCTGTCTTATTCCACATAAAAAACACTAAGCCTGCAATATACATCTGCACAAACACGCTCTGAAATACTTTATCAGTTTGTATTGTAGAGTTCTGGTTTGAGGAAACACACTGAATTTCTTCTGCTGTTTACTTTCTGAACACAAGGCTATTGTAGGCCATAACCCACGCCCAAACAAGAGCAACACAACAGCAGTCTCAGCTCACTAGAGCCAGTCTCTCAACAGACCAGTAACTCACGAATAGAAACTTCACATCAACGTGTCGGCATGGCAACCAAGTATCGCATAGTTACATAAACAACAACAACAACAACACAAACAGCTATAAGAACAACAAAGGCGTCACATCTGAGGTAAATACTAAATATCAGATCATTACTCTATTTCAGTCTTTTGGTCAATTCTTCTGGGTGCGTTTAAATTGTAAACTTTGAACAGAATCCTATTATTAAAACATAAATCTAATCAGAATAACAACACTTCTCTGAAAAATCACAATTTGAGGTTTTTTCCCAAATTGTGTAGCCCTACTTCTGTCCAGTTTATTTTACAACAACAATTTCTTGGAAGGAAAAGGTAAAGAGATTGATATGACTATGCTGTTGTCTTTGTGTATTTTACCTTTTGTGTGTGTCTCTCAGGTGAATGGTAAGAAGTGGTACCAGGCGGAGGACGGCGTGCAGGTGACAGTGGTGGGCGGCCATGATGGGAAGGTGGTGGAGAGCACAGGGTTCAAGACGTCTATCCTCCAGGGCATCCCTACTCAGATCCACAACTACATCAGCCAGCTCCCAGACAGGTGCGGCTATATATGCACTATAAAATAATGAACCTCTGCTTGAAGGGTTTAACTACTTTTAACTTTACTTATAACCAATGTTCCCTCTAATTTTTCATGTATCTGAGCAAACACACAAACTCCCTGAGCGCTCTCTTGACCACTGTGAGCACCATCAGACGTGCACACTGTGAACACGCGAGCATTACATCCAAACAACTTATAAGATCTATTAAAAGAATCAAATTACAACAGTAATTACTGTCAAATTACTTTTAATACGAGATTTTGTATTATTACAATGAAATAGACAACGATCTTGTCCATAACTACTCTCTATTAGAAGCATATTTAGTTTAACTGTGACAAAATATGAACAGCCAACTGAACCAAGTCAAAAAATAAACTCAATTGAAACTATTTTGAACACATGCTTAGATTTATTTTTTTTTATATGAAGATCCTGCTATGCACTGGGTAAGAGAGTCTCACTATAGTCTAGGAGACTCCAACTGTTCTTCTGGGAGAATCCTCCTGTGGTCTAAATGAGAGAAATCCTGCTGCTGTGGTCTGAAAGAGTCCTGCTCCTGTAACTCTGTCTGTAAAATATACAATTTGACAGTTTTTATTAGCATTTGCACTGCTCAAACAAGAAACAATATTTAATGACCAATATTTAATTGCTCCGGAGGAATTGAGACATGCACATCTTTAAAAGAGACAGTTATGTTCACATTATATAATCTTCACATTCTGCACAATGGCATGTGCTGTAGCACACGTGATACACTGAAAATTACATCAACTTTGTAAAATATATGATTATAATTTTAATTAGCATTTCTACTACTCAAAGTAAAAGCATTTAATGGTTATTATCCTTAATAAATTAAAATTAATAATAGCTCAACACTAGAATAATCACAAACTGAGAATTTAAATGTCACCTTTGTTCTCCCTTCTGTCCTTCTCACTTCTGCAGTATTTGTTCGCCTTATCCAAGTTGATGAACCGCATTTCTTTTTTATTCTGGCTTGGTCAGTGCCACTGCCCGTTCCCTTCGACATTATTCTGAAGGGAGCAGCGCCTTGCCTCATTCGTGCTGTGTATTCGTCCTGTCGTCGCCGATAGACTCGCGGTTGTGGACTTTCTATTATCGTAACTCCGCAACCAACTGTGCCATCGTGTAAATTCAAACGGCGTCTCAAAGCAGAGGCATGAGGCTCTTTAGATATTTTACTGTCATAATGATAATCTGCCTCTGTCCCTCGAAGATGACGAATAAGAGCGCAGGGGCCGCGGGGGATTTTTTCCCAGTTGCTTATTCAATGCGTCAAAGAAAAAAACGGATGGACATGTAAAATAGAGGTAGTTGTGTGAAAATATGCAGTATATTCTGATACTTTAACACGATTTTTATGGATAAAAAATAATAAAAGTCTAGGTGAGTTGTACTGGTCTGTAGTGAGCTCAGTCCTTCACCTGAGTCATTTTGCTAACATTTACACAGGTACAACAGTATCAACAGTATCAATGATGTGAGTGAGCTACGTGAATACGTACGTGAATCATCATTGTCTGACCACCAGTAACACGTCACTCTCTGTCAATGTGGAAAATGGTACAAAATAAATGATGCGTTTATTTTATTAAGGATTGATTTTATTTTTTGTGCGCAGCGCAGATTTTCTGTGCGCGGAGACAGTGGAAGCAGTGCGCAATTGCGCACGCGCGCAGCTTAGAGGGAACAGTGCTTATAACCACCACAGG
Source organism: Periophthalmus modestus (assembly GCA_019594935.1). Taxonomy (NCBI): domain Eukaryota; kingdom Metazoa; phylum Chordata; class Actinopteri; order Gobiiformes; family Gobiidae; genus Periophthalmus; species Periophthalmus modestus. The sequence goes on from JAIEZT010001214.1 coordinate 19,983,417, forward strand.
ATAGTTAGTTAAGTCAGTTGGAATGAAAAGAACCTTTAAGAATAAGAATCTATTAAGAATAATATTCAGATTTAAGTCATTTATTTCTCATGTTGCATTTCTAAGTAAACACCATGGTTCCTCTTTCTGAGAGCCTAACCTGGTTTGAGTGTATTTTTTGTACAGAGTAGTCAACTTTTAGTCCCTATGTAACTGTTTTAGTTACCATTTAGTGTTGACTTACAGTGAGCACTGTATCAAAAAAATACTTTTTTGCTGAATATAATAGCTCTCAAGTTCAATATTCAATAATGCTGAAAAAATTACTCAGAAATATTTTTACAAATATGTTTGAATTGAATATTACTTTTTCATACCTCTCTCTCTCATGCCGTCAGCTCGATTGTCCTGATGACCTCTAAGGGCCGCTTAGTAACCAGGGGCCCCTGGATGAAGGTTCTGCACATCCTGGGGGCCGACCCCTCCATCAAACTCCGAGGTATGTGCTCGCTGTCCTCTCTGTAGTACATATGTCTGTCAGCAGGTGGTGCTGCAATCACACACTCGTCATGTTTCATAGTAAATAGTTATGGAGATTAACTAGAATGTCACTGTGATATGCTACAGCCTGTTTAAAACAGCTATCTATTCTAATGTGGGACATTTTGTCTGTAAAGAAGACGAGCCCAAACTTACTAGCCCCAAATCATTTTTATTATTTTATGATACAGAATACCAGAGCACATAAGGGTTATAAGGGTTGCTCTTCTCACATGTGTTCTTTCTTGTGCTGCAGAGAAGTTCACCTTTATCGGCTTTAAGGGGTCCTTTGTCCCACACTGGGTTCATCTGGAGACAGACTCTGAGCGGGCCAAGATCCACCAGGTCCTGCCTGTCCCTGTCTTCCACATGAACAAGCTGAACAAGTAAGCTCCAGACTAGAGGCTCCTCAGACTGAAGCCGAGTGGACACAACTGGTGTAAAAATTAATGTACAAGTACAGTTACAAGTACAGGTACAAGTATAGGTACAAGTACAAGTACAAGTGGATGCAGCAGAGCACTGGAGCTCCTCTGAATCAGAGCCTCATGACTATGTGTACATAATGTGTACATAGTGTGTACATAAGCTGTGCACTTTGGGCTGTCTGTGAGGAGCAGCGCTGGCACCAGACTGTTGCATGTTCACTACAGACAGCTACCCCTCTCCTCCTGGCTCTGTCTCTTCAGGAGCAGTGGGGCTGTCCTTGTACATAGGCTGTGAACACTGTCTCACATTTCCCTTTATTCCCCAAATGAAGAATGCAACTGTCCTGTCTGAGTGTCCTGTTCTGTCCGAATGTCCCATGAGCGAGGAACAACAAGAATATATTGACTAAGATGTGTATTATGCACTCAGTGGTCCACACACTTTAGGGGTTTCTATGGCAACATGACACTTTATGCAAATCTCCACATGTAATATAAAAGAATCTAGCACTTTTTTCAACTTTTTTCAATTTTGACCAGTCCAAAATGTGTTTCCTGTGATTCTTGATTCAATAGCACAAAGCACAAAAAGAAAAGAATCCTGAAGAGTGTTTGTTTAGGTATGTAGATAGTGTATGTGTAGAAAAGAAAAAAACAGGTGCACACCACAGTTCTTTGAAGCTGCCAATTAGGTACGTGAGACATGTCCCTCAGGTGTCCCTGCACAGGGACAGCCCTGTCCTAGGACACCTGTCTGTGTGTCAGAAAACTCCCAACATCCAACACTGTCGTAGGAGTTTGGAGGGTGTAGAGAGATTTGTTTAATTGAAAAATTTAAAATCATTCCATCCTGAAAGCATGTCCTCCAGGCCACAGCCGAAATAGCAGGTCTTTTTTCGGAGGGGAAGTTGTACGTTTTAGAGTAGCACAAATTTGTTTTGTTTTTCTAATTTATTACCTTGGCCCTGGTGTAAATGTGTGCTATGTGCTGCTTTGCTCTTGGTTACTGTTATATAGGAGAATCAACTTGTTAAACCATTCTGTCTATGATTTTGTGTAACAAAATAAAGAGTATTATTTCTTAATTTTTTTATGATTCATTATTACCAGAAACAGATTACATACAACAAGAACCTTCAGACCTCCTCACTGGTTTTTCCATGTTTCAGTGTGACCATGTAGAGCTACAATGTCAAAGCCTGGTGATCTGCTCAAAGAATGGGCCATAGTTGATATAAACTAGCAGAGGAACAAAACAATGACTGCTGCGTCATAAAATCTCACAAAGACAAACCAAAGGATTTCATGTCTTTAATATGTAATCTATACAGGCAAAGGAATACGCAGAGTCCACATATTATGACCGGTACTCTTATTATAATGTAAATGGCACTGCAGCTCTGGACAGAACATACATTCTTCTGTCATGACCAGTCCCATCTGTGCAGACCATCATGGCACCAACTCTACATTCTATTCTGTATTTAAAGGGCCTCTATTATGCAATTTTCTGAATGTTATAATATTGTTTCCTCATCAAAAACATACCCAGAGTTTAGTTTTGTTTCATTCACACGTTTAACACACAAACCCAAAAACACCATGTTCCACCTTGTCGTCATGTGTATTTTTGAACTCCATAAAACCTTTACTAGAATTATTTAGATAATTTCAGCCCTGGAATTGCCAATCTCTACTGAACTAAAGGTAGTTGTTAAAACTACCACTACATGACATCACAAGGTGGAACAGAGCATTTTGAGTTTTTGAGAAATAAAACATAATTCCGTGTATGTTTTTGAGGAGATAACGGCATTATAACATGGCTTAAAACTGACAAGAAACCATTTTGTGTAATATAGGACCTTTAAGCCACTAGCAAACATCCCTCTGTAGTATTTACTTACCCTCAGATTAGACAAAGTCTGAAGACCTGTGTGCGCTGGGAAGACATTCTGTAGTGCCCCAGAGACGGACAAATGAACAAATCCATGAGTCCTTTTGGTGCTAAACTATACAAACTTATCTGCAAACATACACCGTGTTGAGTACATTCTAATAAAGACTACAGGTATGTCCGTTCTACTATCATTTTCCAACAGCGCAGTGGAATAAAAAATAACAATTTAAAAATAGTCCTTAGTCTTATCTACATTCATTTGATTTTTTTTTTAATTGTCTTGTACATTCAGTAAATTACAAACTGGGCTGGGAATGAAAAGGCCATAAGGGACATTTTGGCAACTTCACAAATGAAAAATCTAACTTTGACTTTTAATAAGTATTTGTTAAAAAAAAAAAAAAAAAAAAAAGCCAACAGTTAGTCACTCTCATCTTTTTTTGGTTGAAAATCAAACACCTAAATGTGACCATGAACGCTTGTATTGATTACAGGCTCCTGAAAATGTGCTGTTTAAATCTTTTAAAACTTTTTTGGCTATGATTGCATTGTGTCACCAGGGTAACTGCTGAACATTCTGCCATAGATATCCATGCAGAACACCCCCAGCGTGATGTCACTGCAAAGTATCAACAGGCCAGTTGAACCGGCTCACTTCTATTTGTGACTAGACCCAAGAATTCACTGTACTACAGAAGTCTGCGGTTAACAATATTAATTTTAACTGCCTCCATCTCTATTAAATATTTTTGGCCTATAAAATGTTGTGATGTCATCTGAAACCCAGCAATTGTTTATCCATGTTCAAAACATAATGTTTTCTAAATTTATAACTGATACCTTTTTGGTCACTTTAATCTTGACTTTGAATCTAACAATGCAAACATTTGAAAAGGGCTCAATAGCACTTAAATGCACTATAAGCATAACAGATTTGGCACTGAAAAATGAAGCATGAGTTTCAACTTTCTGTTGAAGGTGACCATTTGAGGACAGATGACCATTCAAAAGATAGAAATTTTTTTTTTTTTAATTGTTTATTGCTATGGCATCGGCACTTCCAACAGTCTGAAACCAATGGTTCAATTACGTGATACTTCACCTATAGCCATTTTAGATTCCCAGCCCAGGAATCATGATCAAACCTATATCCTCGCCTGCAGTCTTCTAGGTATAAAGACTGCCAAAATGCTTGCTTGTTAACTTGTTTATAGAATATTTAAATGTAATAAATACTATAAAATCTAATCTAAAGAAGACGTTTGCTGCAGGTACGTCCGGTGGGTGGAGCCTAATGACGGTAATGATGCAGAGAGGGCAAAAGTGTTTGGAAAAGAGCAATGTGCCTTAAAACATACAATTCAAACTGCAACACGGATTAGGTGCCTTAAAACAACCACATATGGAAGACGCTTTCGCTTTCTTTTTTTTTTTAAACTAATTTTGTATTTGTACTTCATATCATATACCCATAATATTGTTAACAAAAAAAACAAGAAAAAAAAAGAAGAAAATCTTGAAAAACATACAGTTTGCAGTTAATTGAGATTTCTTTCTATCATCTTGTATTTACCACAGAATCAGTTTGGGAACACTTCTTGTTATTGATTTAAAAAAAACAAAACACATAGAAATCAAATGCAGTATTTTGGATGATTGCTGGCATATGAGAATTGAATGTTTTAAGGCATCATTATGGGGTTCATGTGTATCTCTGCACTGTAATGTTCTGTGCTATAGCTGCTAATGTAATGTCTTAAGGCATATAATTGGCATTGGAGCAATGAATGTATGAACCTTAGAGGTGTGGTTGTTCTATCTGTGACCTGCCCTGTCTGCAAAACAATTGAAAACATGACATTCATTCAGCAAGATGTACAGAATTATGGTTCAAACATTTAAAAGATATCATTAATGTTTGATTATTTTCTAAAAAATCTAGTACATTCCACTAGATTATTAAAAGTGACTTCAAATACGTTGCACCAAAGTAGAAATAATAAAATATCCTGGCTACTACAGCTGCTGACCACAACAATCAGGACCATCTCTACCTATGTGTTGACTATGCACACGTACTGGGCAACCAAAGCCACTAGGGGGCTCCAAAGCTGGATGTTCAACCTCTTCAGAGAATAGTCTAGTGCCGCTATAGGGTAGGGTAATTGTCCCAAGTGGTTTAATTTATTTATTTTAATTATTTAAAGTGCACAATGTAATTTTACTGGTGTAAAACTGGAATCTTCATAGTAATCTTATTGCTTTGCGTGGAATGTTCTGCAGTATGGGATTACACTTATTTATCCCCATGGAGACATAGAAGTCACCATGCTATGTTACAGGTCAGATCTGTGAAGAGATCATCCCGCACAAGTATTTTCAAGTTGAGACCAAACCTCCTTATCAAAACCTAGTCTCGTCAGATCACTGAAGCTAAACAAGGTTGGGCCTGGTTAATATTTGGATAGGAGACCGCTGTGAATTTAAGGTGCCTCAGTGGGGCGCCAGAGGCAAAACTGTGGTTTTGTCCTTAGGAAAGACACTTCACCCGCATTGCCTAGTATGAATGTGTGTGTGTGTGTTGTGTGTTGTGTGTTGTGTGTGCGTGTGTCGATGAGCTTCTTTTGACTGAAGTTGAATGCTATGGGTGCTTAGTCCACTTCTTTATACAGTCTGTGGTATGGAGTAAATAAATAATGCACAAAACTGTAACTTAACTTTGAGTGCCTGGAAAAGCACTATAGCAATAAAAAACACCTGTAATTGAATAATAAATGCAAAGGTTTTATGCCATACTGAGGAACTTTCCACACAAACCAAAAACATCTCTGTGGTCACTCACCAGAAATGTTAAGTAGTACAATTTTGAGTAACTTATTTAAGTGTGCTCTTGAAACCAGTGATCATTTCCCATATACTAATATTTTGAATTGTGTAATGGTTTTTGAAGTGAAGTGTAGTTCATTATAGCATTGCTATTCTCTGTAGAGGGAAAATCCTGCATATCCCCCCCACACAGTCAGAAGGGGCCCTGATTTCAGCCCTCTGTAGTCGGACACAGAGTTTGGGCTCCTCAGGTCCTCATGGTGCAGATGGGGACCACAATGACCAGCAGGAGCGTGCACGTGGCAGCAGCGATGAGGGCACCTAGCTTGCACACCCGTCCCCTCCGGAGGTCAGCCTGTTTCTTCCGCAGGAGGGAGTCGAAGCCGGGGGTGTACACGTCCTCCAGCCAGTACTCCAGGTGGGCCGGGTCCAGAGCTGCCCCACCCTACAACAAAGACAGGTTTTTCAATGTTCTCTATAGTTTCATTTACATTTTTTCCTTTGGCAGAAGATATGATATGATGTATTCAACCAGCAATCCAAAAGTCTGTGGTTCTAACCCAGGTTTAATTGCCCGCTGTCTAAATGTAAGTGGCAACAAGCTATGCACAGAGGAAAGTCAGATTTCAAATCCTGCCTAAATATTTTTAGTAATTAATTAATTCTCATTTTAGAGTTAAAATCCATATCTGCAAACATTTAATTTCTCAACTTCCTGGCAGAATGCATATAAAAAGATCATTATTGGGTCAAATTTAGTCTCAATATTTGGGGTTTTCGTTAACAAAAGGATACAGATTCTTCCTCTTGTTTCAGCTGGGTATTTGTAAGTTACAGCTTTCTCTTTACAGCTTATCTGCCCAAGAGCTTGATAGTAACTTTTATCACATGGTCGACAAAACAATATAAATAACATCTCAGTTTAAGGCCTTAAACATATTGTTATGCAGTTTTTTCCCCTCGAATATTGTGTTTTGTTCACACATTTGTTTCCTTTTTGATGAAGTTGTCTCTTTCAACTGTCTGTTAAAGCGTCAAAATCGGGAAGAGCAATAGTCCACCAACCTGAAGGTCAGAGGATCAATTCCCGCTTGGACCAAGGTCATCCAAGGACATCCACCTTGTCCAGTATGAATGTGGTGTGTTTGTGAGTGTTGGTGATTGTCAGAAGTGCTGATGGTGCAGATTGGCAGTCTCGCTTCAGTCAGTCTACCCCAGGGCGGCTGTGGCTGCAGCAGTAGCTTACCACCATTCAGGAGGGAGTGAGCATTATTATTATTACTATATGTTAAGTCCATACATTTTCAGCTGACGTGTTCTGTTCATTACAACAACCTTGAATTTAAAGGCCTCAGCATTATGTTCCTAAAAATAGTTCTGCTATTATACAGTTTTTATACTGTATTTTGTGTCCTAGAGTAGTCTGTAGAGGGCACTAAATTTGTACAGAAGGGCCCCCATGCACCATTTAACAGGATGCTCCTCCAGTTGCATTTAAGGATAGGCCAGACGCAGGTTTTCACTAACTTGACATCTTTTGTGTCTTGGTTGGACATGGGCAGCAGATGTGATATATGAGTTAAGTCCATAACTGTAACCTAGCAACCATACTGTAAATAAGGGCCAAAGCTTGTCTAATTTACACAATAGTTACGATTTGGCAATTAAAAATATATGGCAACACCTATTTTGTTAAGACGATTTAAAAATGTCAGAAAATCTGTTCTTTGTGAATAAAATGTCCTGGCATTTTGGGTGGAATTTTGTCTATTGATGACTTGGATGGAGGGATCCTATTTTAGAAGTTACTTCCTGTAATTTACATCTTTTTACCTGACGTTTCCTCAAAAACTAGAACTTGGCCAGTGTAAAACTATGATACATATTTACCACAGAAACAATCCCATCATATAAAAGTAATAATTAGAAAAACACAACATAACATTGTGTATTGGTCTTAGACATTTGGCTCTTTTGTGCAAACTAGATACATTTGCAGCTGTCTGGTTAAAAAAAAGAAAAAACTGAGTAGCAATAGTAATTTCAAGCGCTATGTGACAGCATACCGCACTGACTTAATTAAAGCCGGGTGTTTTTGATTACAAACATCTGGTTGCAGGGGCGGAGTCTGAAGTGTGGTACCTGACCAATCACACTGTTCCTCATACCACCAGACCCTCCATGTGATTGTGCCTGGAGTTAGGTGTTGAATCCCACTTTAAAGATTTTACTTCTATGGGGTTTTACCTGCTAACCCATAACATATTTAGATCAACATTACCTTTTATTGTTTTGATAATGCTATACTCACTCCCCCTTCAGAGCGCTATCACAAAACAATCAGCGTCTGTCCTGCTAATGAAACTACTGCACATCAGGTTTGGTATCGTGCTTTTGTATATTCATAGAGTTCTCATGTGGGAACATGGCTGATGTAGGCTTGTGGGCTGAGCATTGGACAGAATCTTACAGCTAACAGTAATGACGGATAGGGCTTAGGAGAGATTGCTAGATTAATCAAACATACATGGATGACAACTAAAACCTCTTCAGGCATGTTTATGATGTTATAACAGGGTAGAGAGCTCAAAAGTTCTTACCTGTATGTCTAGAGTTTTGAGGTGCTTAGCCCTCTGTTCTGGGTGTCTGGAATACCCCTCAGCAGTCCAGTTTGGGTGCAGGCGGGTGGTGTCCAGTCGCAGCTCAGAGTATACCGGGCTGCTTTTCACCAGGGGATCCATGTCGGCGTACACAGGGGGGCTCTGGAGGTGCTTCTTCAGGGATGGGGTGTAGGGCTGAGGGGGGAAGTCAGTGGAGCCTCTGCGCACACGGGACAGCTCATACGGGTGCTCCTGCTGCACCTTCACAACCACACACATATGTTACCATTGTGACACAATGCATCAGCAATGCCTAGTAAGGCTTTAGATTGTCTAACAACACAAGATAAAATACCAAATGGATTTAAACAACACATTTTTGGGAGCCTGTGATCATGAACCAAAGTGTTTGAATTTGTACAAAAAAGGTGAGAGTGACTAACTGAAAAAAAAACTGTTGAGAGAGACGTAACAGCACAAAATCAGATCATCTGTTGTAGTTAGGGCTATGCCAAAAATTGAAGATCAATACATCACAATCTAAACTTTGGTCTAAAATGCTCTTGCCTCATGCAAGCGCATTTTAATCGAGGGGTCTACAGCCACTCCTGGCAGTAAGAGCGCATGGCACTGAAGAGCCACCACTCACTCACTTGTTTAGGTGAAAGGTCTGAGTCAGGGCTAATGAGCTTTCTACTCACTTGTCCTTGTGTTTCACAAGTTTTAAATCTGCACAGTTTGACTAAAAGTTCAGTCTCTCCCTCTGCAGTGCCGTCTGCCTATCAACATGAAATGAAAACTGTAGTGATCCTAACTCTTCGTGCCTGAGGGATATAATATGAAGCTGGTTGGACATAGCCAGGCTTTAATTCAGTGAGCTGGCTTCTCAAAGCCTGAACCTCAGCTCAGAGATAACAAGTGTCATGAAGCCATTTTGCCAGAGTAAAGCCACAGTTGGAGCTTCAGTCTCTGTGTGCGCTCAAGGGGTAAGGGGCATGTGCAACGTTATTTGACCAGTTTTACACACAGAATGGGCCATCTGCTGAACGGATGATTATAAAATGTTAAAGTATAAAAGCTGTTAAAACCAATCAAAAATAGATGGAGCCATATCTAGAAGATTTGATTTCACTTCATTTGACTTCTTCACACATTTTAACAGATACAGTTTAATGAAGTGTAGCCAGACACTTTTGTTCACTGCTCCACGCAACAGAGCATAAAGTAGAAACTAAAGCAGTGGCTTCATAAACAGTGTAATGCAGAACTAAACCAGGAGCTTAATAAACAGTGTAACGTAGAACTAAAGCAGAGGTCTAATAAATGTGCAGTGTGTATGATATTCTACACATCACTGCATATACGATAGAATTCTACACACCACTGCATATACGATAGAATATAAAACTTATTACAGACATTTTCTCCAAAGACCAAAGAAAGCAATCTTGTAAAGGACTGAGCTGTGTGTAAGAGTATGGTGAAGACAGTATAACCACTGCACAAACACTCAGACTATAGCACTGAATATGTGCAGAAAGTCTTGTTAAAAGAGAGCCAAATCTGATCTAAGTCTTAACTCAGGCTCTTAACCTGCTCCAGACCAGGTTAGCACAGCTGTCTGTTATTGTAGTGATGTAACCGCACTGACAAGTGAGAGATCTTTGTGATGCAGGAAATCCAGAGTTTGGGCTTGATTAACCCAATTTAGCCACCTATCTTGCTTTGTAATATACCCCTCTGAAGTCAATGTGTCTATATTTTCAATAAGATGGAAGAAAACCATGATGAAAATTTAATTGTGAATGATTCTTAAATGTGAGACAAAAGGCGCCGACAACTGATCACTGAAAAGACTCAACAACTTGCTATAGCCTATTACAACAAAAATGTGCATTTAAAATATTATGTTTAGTGATGTAATTTCAAACACAGCATTTGCCAAAGTCATAAGTGCCTATCCTTCTATTGAAGACTGTGAAAACCCCCCACACCACAAGAAAGAGACACAGCCTGCCATTAAAAAAAAACAAAAAACTCTGACACTATTCAAATCACTAATATTTATCTATTAAATGTAATGATTGTAAAGAAGTCATATTTATTTGTAAAAATAACTGTTGTTAATTTCAAGCTCAATTATTATATAATTATAATAATTTATTTTTAGCCAGATTACCTTTGCCCACTTTGGGAATCACTGCCGTATTACTGACATTGTAAGAGACCTGAGCTGCTCTCCTTCAGTCAATACACTGTATTTTAGCCCCTTTCTTCTCAAATGAACCAGAATATTTTTGGCACTCTCAGGTTAGTGTTGGTGGTGACTGCTGAAGTACTGACGTCAACTAACAATCAATGTTTAGTCGTGTGGTCACAGAGAGAAGGACAAAGGTCTCCGTTTCATGTCCCTCTGGAGACACTGTACATCTCTGCTTATCTGAGAGTCTCATTCAGCTTCTTTTTAAAGGCATGTGATGCTACACTAGATTTGAATACTATTTTAATACTGCTTTCCAAATTTCACCTCAAAAGTAGTAGCTTGTTTAGCCAGACAGCAGTTTTTTGAATATTTAAGCCCACTCTAAAGCCATTCTTACACCAATAGACAATTATTTTATGTTGATATATTGTATTGTATATTATATTGGATGATATTGAAACAGACAAGCTCTCGTAAGAACAGACTTTGTATATGGGTCTGCTGTGGGTTTGTTCACTTTCACTTTTACCCAGTAGATCATATAAATAGATCATATCAATAGATCAAATTAAAAGATTGACAACAGGTTGGCAAGTGTGACAGGGAGCCCTAAAGTATGAAATAGGTTTGTAATATTTTTATAAGTTTGTAGCATTTTTCTCCATTCATGAAAGAGGATAAGAAATAAATACAGAGAATGAAAAGAACAAAGAAATATAGATGAAAATAATGTGTATGGGATTGTAGACAGACACAATGTAGCTGTCAAGGGATTAGCATTTACAGTAAATTGAAGATTAAGATAGAGATGCAAAAATGTTACACTAGTATTCCTTGAGCATCAAGCATGACAGAAACTGTTGGCGCATTTTTGCATGTGGGACGCATATTTGACACCTCTGAGGGTCTCTGTGCAACTTTGCTGTTAAGGAGAGCCACGCATAGCACCTAAAATTGCATTCAAGCATTTTAATTACATTTGTTGTCTTACTGCTCCAAGTAGGAAGACAAAATGTGTTAAAATCAACATCACGTGAGGAAGGCAGAGAGCAGCCATTAAAGTCCAAATGTCTAAGGCAGATTGATGAATTATGTACAAGTCACAACTCGATTTTGAAACTGAGGAATACACTCGATAGTCAATACTGATTCCGATTCTTGTATAACAAATGACAATAAAAAACACTCTTTCTTTAGACAATAGAATGTGATTTTTTAACATTAAATGGTAGTACTTTCTTTTTACCATGTGGCCTTATATCTATATAATCGCTCAGTCCTCCAGCTAGGTTCCATAGTGGTCCATGGGCGTATACTAGTTTATGTGATACATTTTTTTGGCTACTCTACTCACCTTTTGCTCATTCTTTTTCAAGTCCTCGCTGTGTTTGTGATAATGCCCTATACTAATCCCCAGTGCAGATTGCTAACAAACACAGTGTGAGCCACTATACCCTGCTCCAGTATAATTTATAGGTGTTAGTCATTATTGTGTTGACAGCATCAGCGGAGAGTGGCCTATCCCGCTCCATTGAGCACTCTTCACAAAGGTCATGTCACAGCAGTGTTACAGAGCACCCCCACATGCCGCCATTTACACTGGCTTTAATGAGACCAACGACATCCAGCCACCCCACGCACCCAGCCAGCCACTCACAGCCAACAGGTTTTATAGGCTCAAGGCAAAACACAAGAGAGGAGCTAGGACTGAGCCAATAAATACAGCAGAAGCATGGTAACAATTAACAAAGGCAGCATTTAAAAAAAAAAAAAAAAAAGCCCAAGGTTGTGTTTGCATTCTAGATTTAATGCTATAGATTCACCGTTTTTGAGCAAAATAGCGAATGATCCAAAAATGTTGAACAAACACATAATTATTTGTTAGGGATTGGCTTCACATAGGCCTGTCTCGATAATGACTATATCGACTAATGGTTCAATACATGACAGATGGGGCGGTCATTTTGGGGTTAATATTTATGAGGTGCTTTTTCCTTGCCCTTCCACTAGTGATAAACAAAAGTATAAGCTGTAGAAGGTTCAATTAATAACTTCTGTAATTCATTACAGATACAAACCAACTACATTGTACATTGCATTGTTATTTATTTATTGCTGCTGCTCCTATCTATCTATCTACATGTGAGTGTGTGTGGGTATATATATATATATATATATATATATATATATATATATATATATATATATATATATATATATATATATATATATATATATATTTTTTTTTTTTTTTTTTTTTTTTTTTTTTTTTACAATATTGTCCATTTAGAATAGTCTTTGATAAGTCTGCTTTATGTCTGCTTTGGGTTCAATATTATCATTTATTGTCTCTATCTGCTTAAACAATATATCGCACTACAAAATTTGTTATTGTTTCAGAACTACCTTCACAAACTTGCCATATTAATACTTGAGCATTAAAGGCTCTGTACCGTGTATTTAAGCAAAATTCTTCTTGTCCCGGTACAGATATAATGTATAACCAATAATTGAAATTACTCTTCGAATTGGTGCAATGAGCAAATTTCAAAGGCTGAAATACCATAATTTCCTCCACAAACAACAAAATATCATGTCTTATTCTGCATCAAACTTCTTTTGATCTGTACAAATGTGTTCTGAAATGTGATTCCTGTAGTAATTTGTCAGTTCATATTTCAGTCTTTTTGTCTATTGTTCTGGACATGCTCAAAATGAACTTTGAACAGAATCAATTTCCTAAAACATAAAACATCCACATCTAATTGCAATTTAAAAAAATCACAGTTGCATTTTCCCCCAGATTACTCAGTTCTAGTTTCAGTGTTGTCACACTATTTTTAGCTCACAAAATGTTTTGGTAAAATTCTAATTACATGTTTTTCTAAGGTTTTGCATTGACAGAACTACAGCCCACAGGGCCTGAATGATGGAAGCAGCAGTACCTTATAATCTCTAACCCCCGCACACAACACATATAGCAACTACCACCATGTCACCACCACCACTTATTCTCATTCGTGCTTTTAGTTTTACCTGTTAAGATGAGAAAAATCCCTGGTCCAGGGTCCAGTATCCGATTTTTTTTTTTTTGTATTTGACTGGCTTGATGTGTTTTGAGAAGATTGTTGTAAACAGAAGGTAAATTGTCTCTTAACCCAACATTTCTCTCCAAAATAGTACATAGCAGGAAAACAAAATCAGAGCAGTCCTCCCACTAGCTCAGTATGAATTCTAGCTTCTCAGACAAGTTTAAAAATGACTTCCGCGCAGCAATTCATAGCGATACAAAGTAAAGTTTTAAAACAGTGCCAATCCCAGGACTTAATTTGATCCGGATTTGCAGGAACATGTTCTGGTTTCTTAAAATTTTCAGCCAAGATATGTAATTGTGAACCAACAACCTTCCAACTACCGCTTTTCCATTGTAATTACAGCGAGTTACTGGTGCACTATGCAAACTTTTCGTAGAGGGTACACCATCTGCTCATCTCCATGGAGATGGTATTGCTTTAACTGGAATGTTAAATAATCAGTGGTGTGATAAAAAATTCCCTCAAACATAACAAATATGAGTATCCTGTCAGATTTGATGTTATTTTGAGAATTACATGTTCAGAAATGCCCTCTCTTTCCTTGGGCCTTTTGTCTGCAAGTGGCTGGCCATAGCATTAAAATTGACCAATCAGATTGTCTTTGCAGTTGACTGACAGGCAGACACCAGCACTGCTGCAGTGGCTTAGTCCCGCCCAGGCCAGCTGTGTGCTCAGTGCTGGGCCTGGCCTTGTCCTGTCATCATTGAAGAGGCCTCCAGCTAGTGCCAGATTGTTTGTTTTCCTGAGTGACTAGCGCTACCTTAGCCTGATTTTAACAGAAAAATATAGAATATGCTTTCATTTGGACTTTCTTTTTGGACAAATAATGTGATTATTTTTCAAAGAGGAGCAGTTTATATTTGTTACCTAAGTTAGTTGCAATGAAGCATTCAGTGTTCAGAAGAGCATCTAAAAAAACAGGCTACTAGTCAAGGATATATTGACACTCGGACCTCACGCAGCACAGATTGCATGAACTGTTGGATTCATGGATTTATACTTCCATGGTTGGACTACAGATCAGATGGCGACGTGGAGCCAGCATGTGTGAAGGTACTCATCTATTGAAAACAGCAGCAGTGAGACTGGTGTTGATGTAATCTATATGCAGTAACTTCAATTACTCGGTGTGTGCACTCATGTGGTCCCTTGGGCCGTATCAATCAGCTGATGCATTGTGATGGGTATTTTATGCATTTAAGCAGTAAAGTAGTTAACAAAATAACAAAATGGCGGTCTCACTATGCATGTTCTACAAGCATTAAAATGGGTTGGCTCCGCCGTGCCTCCTCCAGAACACCTTGGCAGGTGAGCGCATGGGCTTAGAGGCTGTATATGGTCGCTTTGGCATCTATAGGTCTACGGAGAGTTATATCTGTAAATATGGGCAGCTGGCCCAGGTCCTAAGACCACGGGCTGCCATTGTAAATAATGCAATGAAAAACTTGCATTCTTACTTTGAGCAGGTCACCCTTCCACAGATCTGACCAGTAACTTGTCACCTGCTTGTTTTCATGGATGTGGATAAACCTAATGCTACACTGTGGAACAATTTAGGAAAAGCAACATCTCCATGGAGACAACCAAGTGCCGGACCCTCCCCCAGGAATGTTACATAGTGCATCTTTAACGTACACATTTACATCTCTGGATATGACAAAGTGTGACGTTGCTGCAAATATGGTGCCTACAGCTGACTCACTGCAGGATGACTGTGTAAACATTTGTCTCCAACTTCAGAGAAAATCAAACAAACATGTCTGTGTCAATAGCAGGCTCTCAGCTGTTACCCAACAACCCTCAATGTTCAGTTTTCCCCTTTATTCCTGGTCTATATCACTCAAATATGTGTAACCCGTTGATTGATTTATTTTCAGTCTTTTGTATTCAACTCTTTTTAGGTTTTTGCAATGACTCATCAGAAGTAGAAACATCAAATCAAACAAAAAAGCATAATACCAGCTGTTCTACCTCCTTGAGAGTACAGTGTATTCTTCCTCTTTCTAGACTCTCTACTATTCACTCAAAGCCAGATTTCAGATCATTCTAATATGGACCACCACTGGACAAATGAGGGACTTGTCTAAATAAGACTGATACGTAATTTTTGTTGCCTCACCTCTCTATGGGTGCGGGGCCGCTCAGTGCAGTAGGCCGTGGTGCTCCAGTCTGGAGCAGGCTCTTGGTTCAGAGAGCGAGAAGACCTCCTCAAACTGTTCTTGAGGGCCTTCACCCCCAGGCTCTCCCCAGGGCTGACCCATGCCCCCTGTGGATTACTCCAATCCACTAACGTACGAGACTGACCGATGCTGTGCTGTTTATTAGAGTGTCCATTGGAGTGCCCATTCGTATGTACACTGGTGTGTCCATTAGAGTGCCCACCAGTATGTCCACTGGTATGTCCATTAGAGTGCCCACCACTATGTCCACTGGTGTGTCCACTACTGTGTCCACTAGTGTGTCCACTAGTGTTAGCATTTGAGTGTCCACCAGTGTGCCCACTAGTATGCCCATTTGAGTGTCCACTAGTGAGTCCACCAGTGTGTCCACCAGTGAGTCCAGTAGAATGTCCACTAGTGTGTCCAGTAAAATGTACCGTGGAGTGTCCCAATGTATGTCCACCTGAGGTGTGTACATCTGTGTGTCCATTTGAATGTCCACTGGTTTGTCCACTGGGAGTTCCACCTGTCTGTCCACCTATGTGCGCTCTAAGGTGTCCAGTGGATTGACCTGTAGAGTGTCCACCAATGTGTCCAGTGGAGTGTCCATTAGAGTGTCCGATGGTGTGGTATTGAAATGCCTGAGGGGAGGGGTGACTGTCTGAGTGTGAGGGAGCAGGGTCAGTTCCCTCAGCATTGTCTGATTTGTGGACCTTGTGGTCTAGCTGGTTGAGTTTGGAAAGTAGCTGTGTGATCTCAGAGCGGACTCCTGACAGAGACTCCAGCTTCTTCTCTATCTCTCCGATCCTCTGAACCAGTCGGTGCACATTGGATTTGAGCTCGTCATCACTGTTGTCCAAAGAGTGGAAGAGGCTGTCCAGTCTGGACTTAGCCAGGCGCACCGTGCTGCGTTCAGGGGAGCTATCTGACCTCAGGGTGAGCTGGGACAGAGAGCCGGTGCTGTTGTAACAGGAGGACTGGACCATGTTCAGGGAGTCGCACACACTCATGTCATCCAGAAAGCGGAAGATGTCACTGATGTCGTCACTGATCATCTCTGAATCTGTGCGGCTAAAGCTCCTCAGTCTCCTGGGCTCACTGCCCTGCTCTGTCTGGGTGCCCACACTGGGGCAGACCTCTCCTCTGTGGAAGCCTCTGCCCACAGTCCTGCCCTCCTTTCTCTCCATGCACACAGGCCCATTGCTCAGTGGTATTAGCTCTTGGCCTTTGAAATCACTGACCTTCTTGGTAAAAGCTGGAGATGCTGTTGTAGAAGGCTCTCGGTCCCCATTAATAGCTGGCATATTTCGGAGAGGTCTCTTGGTGGCCATGGGCCTGGTGCTGGGTGCAGGCACATACTCAGTGTTGAGGCTGAAGCTCTTCACAGGCCGGACCGGTCTGACTGATTTGGTGTTACTTTTGTGGGTGCTCTCGGGCTCTCTGTCAGTAAACCTCCGGGTACTCACGCTCTGGGACACGGTGCTTGGGCCAAAGTATGTGGAGGCTTGGAGATCATCCAGACTTTCATGCTTGGCACGCTGTCGCTCTTCCAGTGGGGAGTTAAGTCCTGGGTCCATGTATGGATTGGTACAAGGTAGTTCAAAACTGTGGTTAAAAAATACAGCAGGTCTGTGGAGATTCCTCTGGTGGACACCCTCTGCACATTCACTGGCTTGTCTGATTACCTGCAACAGCATTAAAAGAAGACATCAAAGGAAGAAAAACTGAAGTTTGAAGTTTGATTAAAAACTGAAGTTTGATTAGCCTAACATTCATCTGCACTGTGAGGCTTAGAGATGCAGTAACACATGAATAGTAATCCGAAGGTACCCACCTTTGGAGAGAAAGCCGACATGTTGTGAAAGTCCTCCTTGAAGACATTCCTCTTGTGGACACAGGAGCGTGTGGAAAGGGGCTCCTGGGTGCCCGACTGTGGCTGTGAGAGGGACTCCTGCTCTGTGCTGGCTTCACTGTCAGCTTCCATGGGGAAGTATGTACTCTGCATCTCACAGGAGGGGCCTAGGGTCCCGGGGCCGTAGAGGGGCAGGGGGTGTAATTTGTCCAGAGATGCGGCTCTACATTTGAGGTCTTTACTGACTCGGAGCAGGAAGTTGGGCTCAGAAGCAGGGATGAACTGGTGCTGGTTGGTCTCTGGCCCTGGATTGGAGCTGTGGGCAGAGCCATGGAGAGGGTGCGGAGGACAGTAATCTGATCCCCCAACAGAGTGGTTCTTGAGGAGGGGGGCCCGGGACATAGGCAGCCTCTCTTTGGCTGGGCTTCTGTTCTGAATGAGATTAAACATGGACAAGATATCCACAGCCACCTGGAGTTTTTTGTAGTGGGGGTCCACTGAGGAGCAGCACATCCTGTCTCTGAAGAGTGTGGAGGGGAAGGAGGGGTCCTGGCTGGCGGTGTGGAAGAGCAGACTGCGCACTTTAGCCAGGTGCACCAGGTCGAAGCGAGAGCACAGCCAGCGGCACAGCTCTGGGTGGGACGCACTCTGGTGTTTGGACTTAAGCTCTGACAGGATCTGACCCAGGACCATGTGGTACTCCCCAGGGTGCTCCATGACTGCAGACAGCAAACTCAGTTAGTGCTTACATATGACACTAATGAAACATGATTAGAGACAGTGGTAAACTCTAGACATATTTTGACCTAGTTTGGCATTTAAGCTTAGAGCAGGAGGATAGTCGTGGCCATGTATCTTCTTTCAAGCAGCTACACCTGGACTAGCTACACTGCATCCACAAGTACAATGACGCTTGTCTGTGCATCTGCATCATCTGCAGAGCCTTCAATAGAGCAGACGCGTGCACGTGCGCACGCGCCTACTCAACGGATGCAAGATCAATCCGAGACGGGTTTGCCGACAGAAACTCACCTGCTCAGCGTCTAACGGGACGACACTATAACATTCATTTGACGAGATTGAGATCGAAAGAGCGCGCGGCTGGAGGAGACTGCGCGCACACGCCACAGCACGCGCACACTGGAGCTATTCGTTCAGCAGCACCCATTTATAGGCTTGTGTATCCAAGCAGCTCCAAGCAAAGGCCGGTGGAGGCATCTACGATTCTCACGGATGCGCCTTTTGGGGTTGAGTTAAGTCCGCCTTTCTCTGGCCCCGGGTGTCCTGGCCCCTCCTTGGTCTCCGCTGTGCGCTCGGACAGCTGCGGCTGTGATGGACTGTGTACAGTTCTGAAAACCGTGTCAAAATCATACAAGACACGCTCCTACATCCGCATTTGCCCTCCACAATAAAAAGAGACAGTGTGCATACAGTGAAATCTCAACCACTCTGCTCAGAAAATGCATATTTAAGTCTCTTCAGAGGTCACCTGTCTTCTCTTCACAGCAGACACATCACGTCCATTGCGGATGAGGTTTTAGAGAAATAGCTATAAGCCTAATAAAAATAATATGTATGCACAAGGCATCGAGAGTTTGTTGTGGAGACAAAGCTCTTATCCGCTCTGTAGCTCCTTGTTTAGGCTGGATGTTAGTGACGTCAGCCGAACATACATTCATCACTAAAGGTACAGCTGTACAATACAAAGTTTATATATACACTATAAACATCTATAGAGTAGGCTACAGCTTTTTATTAGTATGTAATTAAACAAGCATGAATCCAGACACATGGCATTAACAATACAGTTGCTTTTTATTTTGAGTTTGACATGACTTAACAACCACAGAGAAGACAGGTGAAGTGATTGAACTTGTATAATAGTGTGGTATATTTTACATCATAACACCCAATGTAAAAAAAAAAAAAAAAAATCTCTAATAAAATTTTAAAAAGAAAAAAAAAGTTGCTCTGTCTCAGAGATGGATATTCAAAATGAACTGTTTGAGATTGAATTTACAGTACACAAAAACAGTAGTGGACGAGAACATAGCACCACATTACTTAAAGATGCACTATGCAACTTTTCCAGACTGGGTGGTCTGCTGCCTGGCTGTCTCCATGGAGATGTATGCTCTTTTATGTTCCAGTGTATGTCACTGAACTTATCTAACTTGCATTTGACCAATTCCAAGTGTTTAAACTGCTTAAAAAACATGAATTCCTACAGTGAATGAACTTGCCTCTCCACAGATCTGACATTTAACTGAACCTGGCTGTGTCACCTGCTTGTCTCCATGGAAATTTCTATACCATACTGTGGCACATTCCAGGCTAAGCATTATCATGTTTGTGGAGACAAGCAAGTGGCAGACCCTTCACCAGAAAGGTTACACAGAGCACCTTTATTACTTTTTAAAAATTTAAATAATATCAACTTGTTGCTACAGAGTTAACTGGGGTTATTTCAGCACCATGAAAAAATACATGTAGTGGCAGTCAAGAATACCACATAGACAAGTGTGCAAATAATACACAATAACAAGAGGAATACAAAAGTCAGTTAAATAATATACAAAATTAACAATATGACGCTGAATTCCACACAAGTGAATTGGGTCATATTATAGCACCATAAAAGAGCACACTCACGACCATCTCTGGAGGACAAGTCAACAAGTCAAGTTTCATTTTTAAAGGTCCTATATCATGAATTATAACTTTTTATAACTTCAGTATCGTATATGCATTAGAAACAAGTGAATTTATGTCTTTCAATCAGGCAAATACAAATTTCCCTACAGGAACAATAAAGCACCTTTACCTTAAAGTGCATGTGGAAGCTTTGACAACTCATTTCACTAAAACACAGTTAAGATCATTATAGTTACAATTTGTACTAAAATCTTGCTTAGTTTTTTTTTTTTTTTTTTTTTTGGTGAAGTTTATAATTTTACTTCTTGGTTGGCCACGGGCAGCAGATATGGCATGCAGAGAGGTAAATCCATAACTGTTCCATAGAAACCATAACGTTAGCTGGGGTCAAAACTAGTCTAAATTACACAATAGTTATTATTAGAATAATACAAATAAATTACGATACCATTATTTTGTTAAATGAACATTTAAACTGTCAGAAAAATGCTATAGTTGTGCGCAAATTGTGTCCGCATTTGGGATGGAATTTTCCATAGTAGAGGTATTGCGTGTTAGATCTCACCACTGGTTCCTGTATTTTTGTACTATCAACTTCAATGTTTTTCCCACAAACCACCACTTAACTGATGTAAAACGATGATAAATATTTACAACAAGTACTATCCCACCAAACCAAGTAATAATTACAAAAATATATTAATCTGTCATATGCACTTTAACCTGTTACCATTAACGTTGGTTAGCTGTGTAGCGATGAAAATGAAATGACATGAGGTAATCCAAATGGGTCGAGGAAAAGGATACTTTAAAAACACGGAGGAGCATTTCTGAAGTACTATCATCTTGGTTTCAGGTGAGGGGCATGTTTTGAGCTTCTCATAGGAAAACAACACACAATTCCAGGTGTGTATTTGATAATAAAAAATGATTAAAAGGTTAAAAGCTAAAATAGTTTTGCATGATATAGGACCTTTACAATGACCATATTAGGGGAACACTTTGGTTTAGGGACCACATATTACTGGCAAACTAATGGCATACTAAGTAGTTCATTAGATCTTTATAGAGTTTATAAAGTTCCTATTGATTATTTATTTTTTTCTGTATGACTACGTTTAACAACTATTTAAACTTTTTGATAAGAGAGGGTATTACAGGCAATATCAATTTTTTGAGCTTTCTACCATGTTATAATGTTGTTCCCTCATCACAAACATGTCTGAGTTGTTCTTAGATGTCATCCATGCATGTTAGCATAATCTAGCCCTATTTAAACCCTCCTTATAATTAGCTGTAAGATTCTGTCTAATGCTCAGCCCACAAACCTACGTCACCCATGCTCCTACACGATTCTGCATACAAAAGCATGACACAAAACTGTACACAACAACCTGACAAGCCTGACGCCATGTGCAGTAGTTTCATTAGGAGAACACTTGCTGGTTAGTGCTCTTTCTCTAGATAGTGCTTTTTAATATTCTTAATCACTGTTTTAACATCATATGTGTGCTATTAGACATTATTTTAACTTATCTCTATAATGTATTCATAAGTGCTTTATAAACACTACCTGAATAACCACTAACTAATACCAATTACCCATTAATATGTAGTCCCTAAACTAAAGTGTTACCCACATAGGCTCCACCTGAAGACCCCTGCTCCATTCTGACTGCTCTAACCAGAAAAGATGACTAAAGTAACACAGAGTCCCCTGGGGTGTACTGTTCAGGCCCAGAAGAGGTCTGGCAGAGGCACAGGTCTGCACTGGGTCACATAGTGTTACTTTAAACATGTAAAGTGCTGAAAGTGGCGTCTCAGGAGCAGGCAGCCAGGTGTGAAATGTGCAGAATATTGTTTCAAAAATATGGTTACAATAAACAGTATGCATATATTACAGTAACAAAGGTTTAAATTGTTATAATGAGTTTTGCTGTAAGGAACATTGTCTGTGACCATTCAGTTCATGTTTTACCAAGTGCATAAAAAGTGAACATTGTAGTGGTGAAGCGGGGGCCTTTTAACTGGTGTCCTACGGCATTACATTTTAATCTGGTGTGTGAGAGATTGGGGGTGGTTGGAGAGCTATGTATCTCCCAGTCTGAACCAGAGTGGCTGTGGCTACAAAAGTACAATGAACAATAATATGCTGAAGTGCTTGTCAAGCTAGCTAGTCAAGCTTGCAAAGCACAACATAAATACCATTATTATTACATTATTATTATGTTTAGATCAATGGTTTCAGTGAGTGACCAACCATCAAACTAAAATTCCTCAAAGTGTTTCATTACAACACAGTGGATTATTTTTCTCTGGAAACAGCTATGGACGAGAGTGTGTACAGAAAATGAAATGTGCTTGGCTACAAACAAAATCAAAACATGTCTGAATACTTCAAGGAGTTCCTCACACTCATTTTTGGTGCATAGAAACGTTCTGGACATATTCAAGTTTTCATTTAAACTTTGAGCAATTCAAAATATAAACAAGTGTCACCTACAGTCTTTGCAAGAGAATTCAAATAATGCTAAGAGCCATGATCACCGAGCCGCTGTGGTCAGTCAGGGGAGAGCAGAGATTTGTTGGCGTAAAAGTCTCGGCAGGTCTGGCAGCAGCGCTGGTACCACCTCATGTCCTGGCACAGGTTCTTCTCTCGCACCACACGACAGTATACCGCCCACTGGTCCCCTCTGCACTTGTATGTCAGAGCAGCTGTGACAGGGACACATGAAAACAGAGGACACAAGACATCCAGAGCCAGTTCCAGGTAATGGACATAATCTGTGAGCTGTGACACATTTCAGTAAGGACCATGGCCAGCTGGTCATAATGTGAAGAGAATATTGTTTTAAAAAGGACATATGGTGCAAAATAGATTTAATAGAAAAAACAGAGTATGTTTTTAATGTTGTTCCCTCCCCAAAAGCTTATCTTGAGTTTTTTGTTTTTTTTTGCATCATTCATGATTGTTTTTAGGGCTGGGAGATATATTGGTTCCAGTATCGGCATTGGTCATTCTGTCGATATTAGTATCTTCCTATATCGATATTTGAACAGTAAAATGAGTCAAAATGGAAATGAAAAAGGGTTATATGGCTGTATGTTAACACAATCATGTAACAAATGATTAACATCATTATTATTTTTACTAAAGTGAAAGGATAATTTGTGATCTTTACTTCAACTTAAGATAAATTTGTGGGCTTTGAATTTTAAAAACTAAATATCAGTGTCAGCAACAGTTATCGGTTACAGCAGCTAGAAAAAAAAGGAAAAAAAAAAATCCATATAGGCCCATCTCTAAGTGTTAAGTGCTAAGAAATCACTCAGTTTACAATTCAGTTTCAGTTTCAATATACATTGAAACATATATCAATATATTCAATATATATGAAATAATGCCAAGGTGGTGACAGCACGTTAAGGGTCTTCAAAATAGTGCATGATATGTTCACTATCTATGGTATAATTCATAACGAGGTGCTTTGGTTATTACTGTAATTTTATTTTAGTCATAAAGGAATTTAAGTATTTCCGCAATTTTTCAACTTAAACAAAAGCATGATACGCAAATCGTAGATAGTCCTGACCAAGTCTAGACTGAAAAGGTTAAATGCAAAGCACAAATTTTAGTGTACCTTACAAAAGACTAAGTCAAATCAGTGGGTTTAGACAACAGAAGCAGACATCTTAGGGTGCATTCACTGACCTAGTCTCGGGGAGGTGATGGTGTTGACATTGACCTTCTGGTTGCAGGTGTCCAGGTGACAAGGTCTATAGGCCGGGGGTCTAAGCATCACCGGACACTCGTCACCATGGCGACCAGTCACCCGGTGCATGCACTGGACCACTCTGGACTGAAGGCCTTTCCCACAGGAGGACGAGCACTAAACCAGGAAACCAATAGGATTAGGTGTCATGGTTGAATAAATTACTTTAAAAGTCCAGTCTACTGTGCTATAGAAGGATAATATGTACATTAAAATTATCATAAAGTTTTAGCAAAAATATTTTCAGTTTAAAAGATAAATCAAGAAATGCAGGTTATCACCCATACTGCAACGGTCAAAAATACTTGCAAAAAGTTTCATTAATAAGAACTGATTTAGATAGTAAACATGCTGAAAGGCTTTAGTTGTATATCTCTGTACTTGCACCTTGGACCAGTCCCCGGTCTTCCATTCATAGCACTGGGAGTGGTCCTGGCAGGGCTCCTGGTGGGGCGGTCTGGACACAGGGTCACAGAGGCCCTGGGGGTTTGTACAGAGCACTGTCCTGCTGCGGACCCCCTCCCCACAGTCCGACGAACACTGCACACAAGCATCACAATAATAACATTTATTAATTAAACTGAATAACAACAAGCTCATTTTCTCTTTGGTGATGATAGGCTGTAGTTTGTCTCATAAAAGTTTGCTAAGCAGCTAAATTATTAGCATCAAGGGCTGCTTTAAAATAAACCCTGTTTCAGTACAAGGGTCATATATAAAAAAAAAATGCAGACGCTACAATAATAAAGTAGTAATTTAATCGTGAAGTTGTAATTTTACAAAAATAAAATTGTAATTTTACGAGAATAAAGCCGTAGTCAAAATAAAGACACAATTATATTAAGATTTAGGGGCTGACATCAATGTCAAAACACAGAGAAATTCACTACCATGACCAGAGTGCAAAAGAATGGCGATTACTTGAGTTAAAAGCTAGAGTATGGGTAGGCGATGTGACTCCTCCACCTGTTTGGGGCTCGGAGCACAGCCTGTGTCCAGCCCATAAGCCCCAGGGAGCACCACACTCTACAGGCTTTTTCCAAGGAGTTCAATCACTTCATGGGAAGAAAATGTAGCCTACTTCATTCAGGTGGCAGACAGGTGGCAGCTGTCTAATAATTTAAAAACATTTGGGATGTGTCAAATGTCAGCATTTCAAAGTTGGACCTCCTTTATGGGCATTTATATAAGCTTTTAACTCATCCAAGCACCTGTCTTTTGCAGTTTGGATTAGCTTTTTGATTCAGTGTCGAGCCTTAAATCTTTAAATGTCGACTTTATTTTTTGTAAAATTACTTATTTTTTGGCTACAACTTTAATCTCAAGATATTATTATTATCTTAATTATTATATTAAGTTTACTCAATACCCACTGAAGGAATATAACATTTGGATAGCGGATATAACTGTCTTACCTTGGACCACTCGGAAGCCTCCCACACATTGAGGCAGAGCTGTCCCTCACAGGCTTGTACCCCGGGGGGCTTTCCGCTCTGGCAGTACAGGTCCCTGGTGTGGATGAGAGAGCCGTTCTGCAGCTGGTACACACAGCCAACCTCCCTCTGCTGGAGGCCTTTCCCACAGGTGACAGAACACGACCCCCACTCACCCGTCACCCACCTGCCATGTGCAATTGCAAACGTTAGACAGTTCTTTGTGACAGCAATGTAACTTTGTGTCATTTACCGCATTTACATACTAATGAAATGTGTATGAAATTAATTGATCAAATAAATAAAAATGTCTTTCCATCAAAGTTTTCAGGGTGTTACCTGGTTACCTACCACACTATGTCCAGCTTGTGTGGTTTGGTTTCAGATGTGGACTCTCTCTGTTGTTATTTAGCTTTATTTACGCTTGTCTTGTCTGAAAGCTAGTGGTTTGTTTAACCTGTAATAATGCTACTGATATGTGTTAGAACAAAGGCCCCCTGTTGTTTTCACACTCTCCTACACAGTGGAAATAGAATCAAGTGGCTACACATTTTCCACGTTTTTGATCAAAATTTGTCTTGCTCCATTACAGATATATTTTAAAAGCAGCTCTTGGGGTCAAAATGACACCACAGTGTCCTGTCTGCCTCTAATTATAAAGCACTGTATTGTCAAGATTCAAGAAGAAGCATTGTTAGCATAGTAGTTGCTGTTAGCATTGTTATTATGGTAAAACTCTGCTCTGGTCTCAGAAAGTTGTGAAAAGCACTTACAAACTCACCTATGTGAATGAGTGAAGAAATTAAGAATAACTTTGGACCATTACAAACTGTATAAAATGAACTAGTTCTGTATTTCATGTTTTTAAAACTGTAAAAATTTGATACAGCTCCTTTAAGTCCCACAATATTTATCACCAGACCAGCATAAACTTTCCTTGAATTTTTCTTCAAATGCTGTCACATTGTTCTAATTTAAAAAGGTAATGTAATGTAATTTTCTCTCACTACTTGAACAATACTTGGAGATGTGCAAGTGAAATCTACTGTGTCTCACCTGTACTGACAGGGGTGCGAGTTGCAAGGCCGAACCTGTGGGAGCGGCCTATTCTCAGGCTGGCAGAAGCTGTCACTGACCACATCCATGCTTTTATTGGCTAATCTCATACAGGACACCACAGTCCTCCGTTCCCCTAAAACACACAGCAGTGAATCAGTCATGGACAAGAAATTCTATGGTATAAAATAGGCATACATCATACACGATTCATTGAACTAGCAGTGAGGCTAACAAAGTCCTTGACTTACAGAGTGACTGCAGGATGGGGCAGGTGAACTGTAACGTAATGCATTTGTTGTGGACATTTGTCAGATCAGTCCACAGTGGCAGCAGTTAATGCAACTTTAAACTAGAGTTTACGTTCTTGGCCTGAGCCCAAACCCAGCCCAAGCCCGACACATTTCTCTGCGGTGTTGTGAATTTGTTGAGTTTGGGTCTAGGGTGTAGAACAGTGCTGTGCAAGCATGTTCCTCTTCGCATACACTCTCTGAGGAGCATAGGCAGCTACCCCAGCGCATTTAGCGCTGCCACCACTGTGTTGTTGTTTTTTTTCTCTCAAAATGCTTATCGAATGGAAGAAGTGAGAGAGATAATGTGAGTCAACAGCTGGGGACAAGCAATTTTGGTATTAGAGACACATAGACAGAACTTTACAAAAGCAAACACATGAAGCTCTATCAGACACACTTATACTCCCCCTAAAACTCCAAATGGAGTGCAACAGTTCTATGAATACGTAGGCTCAAACACACAGGGTCAGGTTTGGACGGTAGTTGCGCAGATTCTGGCCAGGTCAGGCTGGATTAACTGGGCTCAATCTAAACAGTGAACCTCCTCCACCTGTCTGTATATGGGGTTTAGATGGCATTTTCAGTCAAATCTTGTTAAAATGTACACTGCCCATATCTAGACCACAGTTAGGTGCTCTACTGTGAAGAATTTGGAACATACCATATTTGGTATAAAATTCTGGATTGCTTGTAAGACGATTTAACAATTTAAACATTTTTTGTTCAATGTTGTCACTTGTCTTGCCATCCCTGGAGTCTTGTGCTTTAATGTGAAGAATTTGAAACATTTAACATTTATCTTGATTTGCTCATTTCAGAGAGGAAAAAAATGTGGCTCATTATCCTTTGTGGGTCTCACCTCCACCACACTGCACCGTACAGTCCTGCCAGCGGCTGTGAGTCCAGATGTACAGATGCTCAGGCTCTTTCTGCCCCTCGCTCACCTCCGATGCGTTCAGAGTCACGGTGTACTCGTAGTGAATCTCATAGCTCTGGTCATGGAAGAGCAGCACCTGAACACAGCACAGGGGACATGTTTTCACTTTGCACCAGAGACCACAGACTCCAGCCTGGATCTCTCACCATGAGGTACAGAGGAAGCGTGGTGGGGCCCTTGGCGGACATCTTCTCCCACAGTCCCCTTCTCACGTAGCGCACAGTGGTCCCAGCCACCTCAAACTCTCCCGGGAGCTCGATCTTCCAGTCACTGTTGATGGACTTCTTCCCCGAGTCCTTAAGAGCTGTGACAACATTTGGGTTGATTATTAACTATATTAAAATGTTAATTATATTACAGAGCGATTTAGGAGCTCTTTTGTCCCAGTAGTATTAGACTGCTAAATGAATAACATGGATTTTAGTGACACTGCCCCATGTTGTGTTTTTTTTATGGTATTTATTACCCTTGTTCTAACAAATCATTTTATTTTTTTGAATGTGTCTTTGTACTGTGTAAATCTGGAAAACTGAACACTTAAAGTCTGTCTGTCTATCTATGTATCTAATAGAGTCTGTGTTGCCAGTAACCTGCATATAGAGGACAAGTGCAAGTTTTTCTATTTCTCATTATATTGACAGGTCATACCTAATGTGAAAGCTCAGAACTTCCAGAATTCACTCACTGAGCTGCATTAGCTACATTAGCACTGATTAAAGTTTGGCTGCAGGTGCTGGGGTTTAGGTAGTGAAAATTCAGATCAGAGAGTCCTTTTAGGGTTAAACCTCCTAATGTATGGCTAATTCTGCTTTCTAATTACATAATCATCTTAAGAACCAGAACACCAAAATTCAATCAGACATAACAACTTACACATTATTACCCATGTAATTGTGATAAATCAGCTTTACAGATGTTCAATTCAATCAATAAAGTCTATATTTGTTCCAACATGTTTCACCATCTCAGACAGTCACTGTTCAACATTAGACTGAGAGATCTTCACTCATGGTTCAAAATCTGGCACAGGACCTTTAAAGTACGTGCAGAAACTAAAAAGTAGAACAAACTGGAAAAGGCCGAAATCTCCCAAAGGAAACTAAATATTTATGCGTCTTTACCCAGGAAGCTGTGAGAAGGCTTGCCCTCCACCACTTTAATTCTCCGTGCTCCAGCTGGGATCACCACTGCCTCGATGTACCCTGCAGAGAAACAGAGGAGACATCCATCCCTGTTAAAGAGAGGGCGACAGACAAAGAACAAGGAGGACAGAGAGACAGTCCAGAGGAGAGACAGTCCAGAGGAGAGACAGTACATATAGAGACAGAGGAAACGTCCACAGCTTTTAAGGACGGGGAGGGACAAGAAGGAAAACGAGAAAGAGGACAGCAAAGTGGAGAAACAGACAGTGTCCAGAGGAGAGACAGCACAGGGAGACAGAGGAGGCATCTACATAGGTCTGTCATATTGCTATATCAACTTATCATTCAATACATGATTATTTCAGGTGTAGTGGGTTGAATGGTTAACTCCTATGATTACGATTATAGATACTAATTAATTACTTAAATGTTTCATTCCGCTATTTATTTATTGTAGCTGACGTTTGTAATGATACTGTACAATTAGAATAGATGTTTGGGGTGGGGTAGGGGTTGATCTTGTTTTAGGGTTATTGTGTCAGTGACAAAATAGTTTCAGTGTTATGGATTATTCTGATCTTTTTGTGATCAGGACTGGGGGACAAGATGGTTGCCTGTCAAACCCAGAATTGGTAACCACTCCCACCATTACATCTTTAGACAGAACCAAACATGTTTGTGCAATCAGATTAACAGAGTTTTGTGTTTCACTCATTGATTCTGCAGTAATCCTTGATGTTTTTTCTTTTTCCCTTTCTTTTTTACTTGTAAGCAGCCATATTTGCTTTGATTCGGACAGAGCATGCTTGTCCCTGATTGGCTAATTCATCTGTCAATCATACCCATCTGAGCTTGGGGAGATGCCCCAGTGACCAGACTCACATCAAGTATTGAATAAGTAATGACAGCAAAGTGGAGGGGCAGAGACAGTCCAGAGAAGAGACAGCACATAGAGACAGGAGACATCCAGGTCCATGGTTGAGGGACAGAGGAGGACTGCTGGAATTGAACCTTTTTTCCACTCTTCACTTCCCACACTTATTCAAATGTATGGTTCTGTCCAACATTGCCCATTATAACAGCATGTACGTAGTTACTACAATAGCAGGCATGAGTCAGAACACTATTGTCAGCCGTTACTCAATGGAACCATGGTTAGCTGAAGACCACTAATTACATCAGGGAGTGCCTACTCATGTATAACTGTCATCATTATTATTATTATGAGATTGTATAGGGTAGTGGGGGGTTGTGCCAGTTATGGGTCATCAATATATATTTTTTATAAATTTGGGACCAGAAATCGGCATTGGAAGGACATGCTAGATCCCGTTGCTGTTTTAAAATTCGTAAAGAAGTCTGTTTTTGTGTTCATTTTATATATTAAGGAAATCATATTTCCTTAATATATAAAATTGGATAGGCAAGGTCTGGATTGTGATTACTGTTTTTTTTTTTGTTTTTTGATTACTGATTTAATATTGTATTAATGTGCTGCTATTAGAATGTGACCTAACTGAGATGCTCTTTTCTGCCCATGATTAGAAACTGAGGAGTTTATTGTTGCTTGTGAATTCGGGATTGTGCCAGAGTGGTATGTGTTTGGATGGTGCTAGTGGAGTTTTGTTTTTTTTTTAATTTGGTGGAGTTTCCACCAGGCTGTCAGAGTTGATGCTATTGTTGGCATATTTTTTCTTGATTGATTGGAGGAGGTCTGATTATTTATATTTTTGCAGATGAATTGTTTGATGATTAAGTCTGTTGTGTCTGAATGGATTCATTTATGAATAAACTGTAGATGGGTCATTGAAAGTAGGTAGCTGACATTGGATAGAGAATCTTAATGTGTGTATGACTGTTACTTGCAGTTACAATTTGACTGCACTGTTACAATTTGACAGCATTTTAATAACACACAGTTAACATTATTTATGTAAGGTTTTAAAACTGAGATTTTCCTAAATAATCTTGTGCTCAGCATTTTGGTCAGAATTCTGTCAGATAAAAAGAAAAAATAAATCCATAAAAAACATTCAGCAATTGTGAAAAAAAGAATAATTTAAATGGTAGATTAAAGGTACAGTATGTAACCTCTAGATTATGGCATCTCACCTGTGTGTTTCTATAAAAATAGAAAGTTAAAATCAATCTTTGGAAGCTTCTCCATGGAGAGAGATATGTTTTATGTCACACTGTGTTAGATTATAGCCGAAGGAACAACATTTCCATGGAAACACGCAGGAGGGGGCCCTCCTCCAGGCCAAATAAGAAGATCAAGCCAAGTCATTAGGAAATCAAGATAAATATTATAAAATGATCTTCAGTTTTTGCCATGAGCTTATGTCACAGTGTTTATAGAGCAAACTGACCCATTCCCTTGGTGTGGTTGAAGTCCCCTCTAACCACTCGACATGAGCGTCCATCTCCATTACACACCCCACAGCGGTCCTCTTTAGCAGCAGAACCGATGATGCCGTCACAGCCGATCTTCTGCAACAGGGACAAAAAACAGAGCACCAATATAAAGTAAAAAGCTTTACAGTGAGGTCATGTATTCACAATAAGCATTTAAAAATATTTAGAGGCATGTTTCTGGACACTTATGGACAAAAGGTAAAAACAGAGAGACACAACATGATCCAACAAGAACACTTACTTTCATACAGACAAATGGGCAAATGAAGTGACACTTTTGTGAATATCACTTAGGAGCAGTGCTGGACAGTAATGGGTTACAAAGTATGGGACTACTGTAGGGCTAGTTAGATTACTTTTTGCGTACTGCACTCTGTTGGTTTTGATCCTATCTGTCAGACCGGAGTTTTTTTTCTGCAAACCTGGGACAGTACTTCTCCTCTATGTCTCCCTTAGAGTACGGTGTGCCACAGAGTTCTACATTAGTGCCGAGGCTTTTTGCTCTACACATCCTTCCTTCCCATGGCTGAGCACACTTTTTTCCTGAACTTAAATCAAAATAAAACTAAGATTGTGGTGTTTGGCCAAACTAACCCACAGCTTAGGCATGACAGTGTCAGATCCTCTGTCCTCTTATTGTTGCCCTGCAGTGAGGAATTTCGAGGTGATCGTGGATTCTATGTTCAAACTGGACAAGCACATTAGCTCTGTCATGAAGTCCAGTGTCTTTCAGTTGAGGCTTCTTGCTAAAGTAAAGCCTTACCTTCCCCAGGCGCATTATGAAAAAGCAATCCACATGTTTGTAAAACTGCGTGTGGATTGTTGTAATTCTTTGTATGTGGGGTTGCCCAGAGCTCTCCGTAGAGCTTACAGAATGTCCAGAATGCTGCAGCTCATCTATTAAAACAAAACTAAGAGATGAAAACACATCACGCCTGTTCTGTGCAATCTGCACTGGCTCCCTATTTTTATACTGGGTGCAATCTAAAATGTTATTAATTGTCTTTAAATGTCTGCACTCTATGGGCCCTCATTACACTGTGTTCCAAATTATTATGCAAATGATATTTTTCTCTGATTTAGCAAAATTCACAATATAAATGACAGTCATCATAATTTTCAAGTCATCAACCTTTAGAGTACAATTTGAATATTACAAAACAAACCTCCCAATGATAACAGTATTTTTTTGAAAAGAAAAAACTTAAAATGCACTGTTCCAAACTATTATGCACAACAGAGTTTCAAACCATGTTATTATTGTAAAAAACTGAAAAAAGTAATTTGTTTCATTTTTCACTTAGAAGAACTAGCATATTATTGAAATCAAAAGCTATTTCAATCAAAACCTCTTAACAGATCAAGTTACATTTTAACATAGGACCCCTTATTTGATAGGAGCTTCACAATTTTTGAAGTCATTGAACTTGTGAGTTTGTGGAGAGTTTGTTCTTGAATTTCTTTGCAGGATGTCAGAATAGCCTCTCAGAGCTGCTGTTTGGATGTCAACTGCCTCCTGCCCTCATAGATCTTTCGCTTGAGGATGTTCCAAAGGTTCTCAATAGGGTTGAGGTCAGTGGAGGATGGGTGCCACACCGTGAGTTTCTCTTCTTTTATGCCCATACCAGCCAATGATGCAGAGGTATTCCTTGCAGCATGAGACGGTGCATTGTGTGCATGAAGATGATTTTGCTTCGAAAGGCATGGTTCTTTTTGTACCATGAAAGAACGTGGTCAGTTAAAAACTCCACACATTTTCAAACCTTCAGGAACCCTAAAGGGACCCGAGCAGCTCTCTCCACATGATTCCGGCCCCAAACGTGACTCCGCCACCTCCGTACTGACTTTGCAGCCTTGTAGGGACATGGTGGCCGTCCACCAACCATCCACCTGGACCATCCAAGGTTGCATGCCACTCATCAGTGAACAAGACTGTTTGCAAATAAGTTTTCATGTATTTCTGGGCCCACTGGAGCCATTTCTGCTTATGAGCATTCACTCCATTGGTGGCCGAATGGAAGATATATGCATAACTGCAAGCCTCTGGAGGATTCTATACCTTGATGTTCGCAGGACTCCAGAGGCACCAGCAGCTTCAAATACCTGTTTACTGCTTTGTAGTAGCATTTTAGCAGCTGCTCTCTTAATCCGATGTATTTGTCTGGCAGAAACCTCCTTGTGCCTTTATCTGCACGAACCCATGTGTGCTCTGAATCAGCTACAAATCTCTTAATAGTACGAAGATTTTTTTCGTGAAATATCTAATGTTTTCATACCTTGTCCAAGGTATTCAACTATTTCACGCTTTTCAGCACTAGACAGATCCTTTTTCTTTCCAATAATGAAAATGGTGGTCTGCTTAATTTCTTTCCTTTAATTGACTTACCTGGCAAACTAATTGGCACAGGTGTCTGAGATTGATTTCACTGACCCAAAGAGCCCTGAGGCACAATACCATCCATGAGTTTCACTGGAAAACAAAACATTTTACCTTTATGACACTTAAACACAATTTGCATAATAATTTGGAACGCGGTGTACTGCAGCGCTATATTCTGTACAGAGCCCTGAGGTCAGCTGATCACCTCCTGCTGACTGTGCCCAGAGTCAGGCTCAAGACCAGACGTGGCAGAGCCTTTTCTGTGGCAGTGCCCTATGGAAAAGCCTCCCTCTGTCGGATCCTCTCAGTCTTTAATGCAGTTTAAAACTAGATTGAAAACCAACCTCTTCTCCCTGGCAGTTTAATACTAGCTAGACAAGATATCCTATTTTTGTTTGTTTTTTTTGTTTTATCCTATGTATCATATTATCTGTATATCTGTTTTTGGTTGACTTTTAAGAGAAGCATTTTGGTCAACTGAAGTTATTTTTAAATGTGCTATACAGATAAACTTGAATTATTATTGCACTTAATTTCAACTAATCTTATTTGAATGTAGAAATTGAGATAACTGAGATAACTGACCGTCATCTACATGTTCTAGATGTTCTTATCTCCTTTAAAAGGTACATAATAACATTATAATCATCATAATAAAGTATTAAGGCAAATTTAAACTTCAAACAAGAAGTTTGCTCTTGTTCTTGCAGACTGAAATAGGTTGTGACTGCCAATATGCATCTACTCTCTCACAGTATCACACTTGTTGGAAGTTAGAAGTGGAACTACCAGCTTCTACTGCTAATCGTTCTGCACTACTTGTGTATCATGAGTGTACCTGACACCTCCCGTTCACACAAAGATCAGCCTCATACGGGCCACAGGGCGTTCCGTCCATCACCCGCTCAGATACCAGCACCGGAACACTGCGCCCCACCGGACTGCAGAACAGCACGCACGGCTTCTCTGGGAACAAGAGGTGCAAGAAGAATTATAGAAGTCAATGGAACAAGGTTTACAGAAATGTATGAGGATAGTCAACAGAGGTGAGTAGTACTCACTTAAACTCACTTGAGTAACTTTAAAGAAGACGTATTGTGTTTTTATCTGCGATACAGTTATAATCATCATTATCATTATTATGCTATATTTTGGACGTTTGGGAAACTGCAGGACCCAATGTGAGCTGACGTTGCCGTAAACATCATCACAACTAAGTGCTGCTCTGCTGGAGCATGCAAGTGAGCAGAAGATTTTTTTCATTTGTGCCAGCTATGCAACGTTGCCAAATCCTAAACACAAGGACATGCTCAGGTGGTGCTCAAGTACCTGCCCCTTTGCCTTAAGTGCCCTCATGGCCAGTTTATTCTTTTAGGTTTAATATTTTTCCTATGAAGACAGCCAATGTGTAAAAGTTGTTTTAAACACTCAACTATAGGCCTACTATAAAATAATTTCATTGTCGCTCCCTCTCTCTCCTACTCGCTCACGTGAGTCTGGCCGGTCCTAGCTTCAGACTCACACTGTGTATCTCAACCAACAGTACATAACACCAAATCAAAGACTATTGAAACATAGACAGACATACAAACATGTTGTACATCATCAAAGTTTTTAGCCAGGTTTTATTTTTTTTTCTTATATTCACAATGTTATGAGCAAAACAGCAGATGAAATAATATGTGTACAGATTCAGTAGTGCAAGCCGAGCATGTTGTGATGATGCGTGGTGCATTTCTTGGAAGATCAAAATCAGCTGAATTCTTCATAAAAGCAACATAGCACAGGCTATGGATAGGTGTGTGGACAAACCTTTGAGGTGCCGTTTGAATTTACATGAAGCACAACTGGTTGCGGCGTTATGGTAATAAAAATTCCGCGAGTCTATCAGCGACGATAGCATCCGACGCTAAAGGACTACACCCCCCCCATATTCTCACTGATCAGCAGGCACATATCTCAAAGCAATATCTGAAGGAGCAATATCATTTGTTTATGTGGATAGGTTCATTTTAAGTGATATGCACCTGTCCCTTAAAATGCCTATGCACATCCCTGCCAGTGATCTATAATAAAAACTGGATAAGACATCCCCCCTCTGTCCTGGGGCGAGATCGGCTAGTGGCCGCTCCATAGGTAGTGCAGCCCCCAGGAGCTTGGGCCCAATGGTCGTACCAGTAGCAGTGAAACAGAGCAATCGAACACCCACAAATCACTCTAAATACAACTTTGAGTGGGGGAAATCAGAAGGAAACAATTGTGGTTAAAAGTTTTGGAAAGACAGTTTTGCATAAAAGGTTTCCTTCAATGAAATTTTACTTCAGAATAGTTTTCTGGCATCAAACTTTTACTTCACTTGAGTAAGATTTAGTATGAAGTAGTTTAAAGTAGTTCAGTAGTTTTGGTTACTCTCCCCACTTACTCACAAAAGACAAAAAAGCTATGTTACTCTTACTTTAGTACATTTTTTGGCTATTCTACATAGATAGTAGTAGTGTTTAGTGTATGCACCGTTTGTGTACTTAGCTCATTCCTAGTCTGGGCAGACATGACTAAAACTTTTCCAATTCTATACACAGAAGTCTGGATTCTTGACAGTTGGACTTTTATTCAGGAGAAA
This sequence comes from Periophthalmus modestus, assembly GCA_019594935.1. Lineage (NCBI taxonomy): Eukaryota > Metazoa > Chordata > Actinopteri > Gobiiformes > Gobiidae > Periophthalmus > Periophthalmus modestus. The sequence continues at coordinate 20,019,703 of JAIEZT010001214.1, forward strand.
TAATCAACAGGTGATATGTATGTAAGTGCTGTATATTTCAACGGAGCTGTATCTCACATTTAAATGTCATGTGCAAATAAACAGTTATGATGTGAGGGAGCAATGTTTTGTTGAGAAGTAGGCACCAGCCTCATTCTTTCAAAATAAACTAGGAGGTGTCTTGCAAGGCTATAATTTTCCCACAATAAAGCAAAGCATGTGACTCTGTCTGTTTTGTACAGCTCTAGCACAATATTATGAGAGGAAGGATACACACAGAGAATCTTCAAACCTGCTACTTTGGTGAGGTTGGGGGGTTGTAGCTTGAATTTTTCAGTACATATATTGGCTTTTCATGTTCATTGGTTCATGTTTCTAATTATTACTTGGTCAATCAAGAGGTAGTTTATGGAAAAAGTTGAGAAGAAAATACAGGTAGTAGTGGTGACTAGGCATGGGACGATATACGATAATATAGTTAACCGCGATAAAAATGGTCCGCAATTTTTCCATAATCGTGATCATCGCGCTTTTGCACAAGGAAGGCATTTTTCTGACAGTTTCAACTTTCGTTTAACAGAATAAAGGTGTTGTCATTTATATTCAACCAAGAAGTAAAATTATAAACTAGAAACCAAAATTCTCTATGGAGAAAAAAAAGGAGGCAAGATTTTTTGTAAAATTTCTAATATAATGTTGTGAATTATATTTCAATTAAATTAGTAGTCTAACCTGCCATATGCATTTAAACGATAACAGATTAGAATATTCATCTTGTCTTCCAAGTAGAATTAGTTTGTTCCAGTGACGTGCGGTCAGGTGAGGCAGTGCCTCACCTGTCATCACAGAGAAAAAATAAATAAAATAGTTATATTTATCCAATAATTTGTACTATAAAGTTATTTTCTATTTAACTTTGCAATTTTATTCTTTTTTTTTTACTCAAAATTGCTGAATTTTTACATTTACCGTTGAAATCCTGAGAAGAGACGCGCGGTGAGGCACAGGCGCATGCCTCACCGCGGACTGACTGTGCGGTAGCTAAGCTGCTGTTTTAACTCTTTAAGAGAGGAGCACATTATTAAAAAAAAAGGCGCCGGGTGAGGCGTGCTTCACCAGTTACCCTGCCTCATGTTAGGAGGCGCTTGTGAGCCCAGGGATTCTTGTAACTCCCGCAGAATAGGGGCCACAAACTACAATTTAGAGTTAGCAAGTCAACTTTAGCAATTCACTTTTTCAGTTTTCTAAACTGGACTTTGGGTCGAAGCAGGAGATTATAATTAAAGGACCGAGACCAACGCTGAAGGAGCTAAATGGTTTGATCCAGACGACGGGACTAAAGACTCGCTCTTTTCAAACAGAGATGTACAAAATGGTAAGAAATGTAATTACTTCAATCCACTGAAAATTGGGGAACCAGAACAAGGATAAAAAACAATACAAAATCAGCTTGCTTTTTATTTCATACTATTAGATCAATGGTTCGATTGAACCCTCGGGGTTCGGTGAGTCAGTCTCAGGGGTTTGGCTCATATGATTCGTGATGAGATGCTTGTCCATCACTGGCTGCAGGTTCACGCTGCTTGGCCAGTCTGTGCTGCAGAGAATTTAGTGACTCAGTATCAACTTGTGACTGTCGTGATGATTTGTCATGTGATTTCTTTTTTAACTCTATAGTGTCAGATTCAGTCACCGCCAATAGACTCGCGGACTGCGAGCGTCTCCAGACGCCGTGTTCCAGTTCGACAAATGCAACCTTCGATGTGTGTATCGAAGTACCCGCCCGACTTCAGTACCTCCAACAAGGTTAAGCACCACTGTATTAGAGCTATTTCATACGGACTTTTATTTTGAAATTCTTTTTTATTCTGGCCCCAAGTCACTGGGGCCAGAATACTCAACCTCACCGCACGTCACTGGTTTGTTCATATATGACACAATAGATCAGTGATCCCCAACCACTGGGCCGGGGATCAGTACCGTCCGTTACGCATTTGCTACCGGGCCGCACAAAAACAGTAAATAATTTATCAGTGACCGCATCTTCTCTGACGTAACTTTCGCCCGTCCCTCATGACACGCTAATAAACTCATCTGTAGATTAATGAAAATCCTGATAGGAAATCACCACAGAAATCCATTTGATATAACGGCGAGTTTATTATATCTGTGTTAGATCTGCTCTTTGCCTCCGCGATGACGTATCACATATAACGCATCAGACACGTCACCCAAACATAGACCCATAAGCTCATGAAAATGAGCCAAAAACAAAACTCTTTGGAGAGCTTTTTTGCAAAGGGCAAAAAGGCCAGCTGAGGAGCCAGAAGAGGAGCCTACGACTTCCAAGAAAAAGAAAGATCAATTTAACAGACAATATCAGGAGTCCTGTTTAAAATGTTTGTCGCTACAGGTGACTCACACGCACCGAGTCTGCTCTGTGTAATGTGCGAGGAAAAGCAAACGAGGCAATGAAACCTTCAATATTGCTTTGGCACATGGAGAATAAGCACCCTGGATTAAAATATAAGCCTTTAGAGCTTTTTGAAAGAAACAAATGTGAACAAGAAGGAAAGAAGAAAAAAGAGCAGAGCTCCCACTGATTCAGCGGTATAGTGAGTTGTATTTTTTATGCACTTAACTTATTTTTGCCATGTTTATCTGCCACGTGTAGATGGCCGGTCCGTGAAAATAAAGCTGCACTGCAGCAGTGATAAGACTCTCACCATCGTTGACTATGGCTGTCATCATGCTGCTCTTTAGGAGGGGGAACTGCCGGTCGTGGGACAGGCACTGCAGGTCTCTGAAGCTGGGGGCCCCTTTAGGACAGGGGGGGCTCTCACAGGCCTTATGCTCCACACTGGCCTTCTGACAGTGTCGGCCCCCAGGACCAGGACTGCAACCAAACACAGGGCACATCATAGAGGAGGGTGCGGCATCAGTACTAATATTATATGTTAAGGCGTGCTTATGGGGGGCATTTGCTACATGTAGCACATGTAAATCGTCATTTTACATTTTATTCATTGTACATTCCAACATTGCTCTAAAACAGCTTAAAAATAGAAATGTCAATTGAGTAATGATGAGGTAAACCTAACAAGTTGATTTTACATAATATGTTAGCTTTGAAAAATGTTTTAAGTCAGTAGAGGATGCTGTTAATGTCACACATTTGAAATTAAAGTGCAATTTTGTATTAAACATACTGAAATTCTCTCTCTCTCTCGCAAACTGCTGCTGTACTTACGGAGGGTTGTCACACTTTCTCTGCCTGAACTGCACTCCGGTGCCACAGGTCCTGCTGCACATGCTCCACTGGCTCCAGGGGCTCCAGTCCCCGTCGATGTGCTGAGGGATGGGGCTCTTAATGACACACTCCCCTGCTCGGCACCACTGGAAGACAGGGAAAACTTGTTATCTTTGCTGTATTTTTATGATAATGTTTCATTGTTCTTACGGTGACATAATAAAACTTAGTAATCAAGTTCTATAACTATTCTAAATAGTAATAATATTTGCTCTCATTTGGTGTATTTTTTTGTAAAGAACATGGTTAAGGCTGTTGGCGCCTGTTTGTTTAACTTTCCTGCATATATAACCAGTAATAGAGGCAAAAATAACTTTATTAATGTTCTACTTCTAATTGAATATTATGCATACATGTATTTCAATGTTGGGTGCATTCACGCTTGTTTGGTCCTGGTTTAAGCCCAATTCAGATGTACACTTGGTCTGGTCCTGCTCTAGTCCTGAGTTAGCGGTCTAGTTATAGGTTCAGTGCAAGTTTAGTCCCAATTTTAATATGGTGTTTGTGCAAGTGTGAAGTTGAATACAACCTTAGTGTAATCAAAGTACCTGTCATGAAATAGACACCTTTATTTCAGCTTTTTTTTTGGGCTAAAAACATATGTGTAGTCAAACCTGTCACATGGACACATGACCGGCCTGAGTAATAAAAAGGGTTTATTAGATTAAATGGGGAATGTTTGTACCTTGTCCACTCCACACTCAGTCCCATCCAGAGGAGGGTCCAGTTTGGTCTTACAGGCTGAGTCTCCCTCCACCATACACCACAGGCCTGCACACATCAGGTGCTGCAGAACATACAGACATGTGAGAGAGGCACATAGACAGATGAGACAAGACAGACAGACAAGTAACAAAGTGAGTCTTTATGTTTTGGTTAGTGATCATTATTATCATTCTGAACAGGAAAATATCATACTTCCATGTCTGTGCAGAAGGTGGCATTGGTTCCAAAGAGGATCTGGCACTGCTCATCCACACTGTAATGCATCCCAGGCAGTTTGGGAGAGAGCCGCACCTGGTATCGGCTCCGGGGGTCAGTGTGGAGCAGGCAGGCACTAGCTTTAGACCTGACCAAGGAACACAAGAGGAAATCTATCAGACCACATGTGCTTTGAGACTGTAAAGGACATATATAATATATGTAGTACTTTACAACAACTTTTTTATGAAAATTGTAAAATGTTTAAAGTGATATGGGAAAGGAAGTAGTGGAGATCAACATAGACATGTAGAGAACATGCAAATTCGCCTTAGTCTGGCAATTGAACCCAGAAAGAACTTATACAATTATGGATTTTGTTCAGAGAAATAATACTAACTTTTAGTTTAAGTGTATTGTAAGGTTGCGAGTTAAACTGTCCCTTCCTCTTGACATGTGACTGCTGTTTGCAGAAGATTCTTCAGACGGGGAAAACTGGCTAAAAACAATCCTACCTCTAGTTTAAATGTGTCAACAGTGCACTGAGTGAGAGAGAAGGACAGCTGTATCTACTGTGGGTGTGTGAATGTGTGTGTGCGTGTGTGTGTGTGTGTGTGTGTGAGAGAGTTTTGTGTGGGTGTGTGGTTGCAGCGGAGGCAGCAAAAACAGCGTCTTCAATCCAGACATTGATCGCAACATACATGAGGATGAGTCCTGCTGTACAGACAGCATGACAAAGACAAATCCAATCTGCATCTGAGTTTTTAAGTGATTCAAAAGAGCCAAGAATCACACAGAAAGTTTTCAAAGCTGAATACATTATTAAATATGAGCATGGAGGATTAGCGATTGTTGCATGAAGTCTTCTGCATGTGTCAATCATGTTTACTTAAACAGAGATATTCACTTCTCATGTGTTTAGTAAGCACAGATCTGTTTGAACCAGGATTGCACCAGTACTGGTTAGGACTGAACAAAGACTGAAATAGAAAGACCAACTTAATTGGGTTTGTTTTCACTTACATATACACTACATACAAATTCAGACTAAACTGGGACTACATTCTGAACTAATCCTCGGCTACATTAGACCAGGACTAAACCGGGACTAGAACAGGACCAAACCAAGTCTACACCTGGTCAAAAAGGGCTCGAACCAGGACTAAACTTCTTTTAAGCTTATAATGAGCAAGAAGGAGCAGCAGAGGATCCAGGACAGCCACAGCATTAGAAAGGTAACATGAAAAATGGCTCTGAGAAACTAGTCAGGATCAATCTTTACCTGAGAAAATTTTCCAAGTCGTCCCGGCTGCAGGAGGACCAGGAAAGGTCGCTGGGGTTACGACCTTTGACCCATTCTCCAGACATGATGTGGGAGTGTCCAGTGCAGGAGGCGTGGTCATCGTCATGGCTCATCCCCATGCTACAAACCAAAGCATTTGTCAGAGATAGGCGTGACAACATGACATCAGTTTCTATTAAGGAAGATCAGTACATGATACAATATGAAAGATAATGTGTTAATGTAGAATCCGTAATAAGTTGAGTTCATTTTGGACAGGGGCCTATGTAACTCCATGGGAGATTTACTGTTTTTGGAAAGAAATATCAAAAAGTATGACTCACAAATGTTGAATTTTGTCATTATTTGTTACGGCTCCATAAACCTGCCCTATTAGTCTTATGGTTTTAAATCTTTTCAATGGACAACATATTATAATGCATCATTATTATTATTATTGGGGTTGAATAATGACAATACTGTTACCTTAGTCACCTTTTATTTCAGTTCTAGTAATTGCTGAGATATTAACCAAAATAAGTTCTACAAATCTTCAATCTGTAGCCCTAAACTCTGTGCAGAGTTCTGAGGTCAGCTGGCCAGCTCCTGCTGGCTGCGCCCAAAGTCGGCATCAAGACCAGAGGTGTTAAGTCTAGATTGAAAACCCACGTCTTCTCCCTGGCTTTTAATACTAGCTAGACAGGATATCTTTTATTATACTTTTCCTATGTATCATGTTACATGTACTTGTACTATATTCTATCTTTTGGTTAGCTGTAGTGGTTTTAAATGTGCTATACAAGTAAAGTTGAACTGAACTGAATCTTGACAGTTTAAAAAAAAAAAAAAAATCTAACATAATTTTGACTAAGCCCCCATCTTAATTTTAAAGAGGACCTATTATACAAAATTGACTTTTTAAAGCTTTTAACCATGTTATAGTTGCTTCCCTTCTTATTTACCCTCTCAAAGTTGTATTTAGAGTGATTCATGCATGTGTGAGTAATCTATATACTACTGTATTTGAGACATCGGTGTTCGATCAACCCCATTTTTACCGAAACCAGCATATGCCCACTGCTCTGTACTTACTTCGTTCTCCAATTTCACTTTCTTAATCAGTGATACGCAAAGGATTCAACAGAGTTGCATAGGAGTACAAATGAAAAAAAAAAATCTGATACTCGCTAGCGTGATCTGAAGCTGTCCATAGGAGGTGCTGACAACTGCACAGCTTTGTTGTGTTTTTTTTTTTTTTTATTTAACCTTTATTTAACCAGGATAAAAAACTCATTGAGATTAAAAATCTCTTTTTCAAGAGTGTCCTGGCCAAGAGGCAGCATCAACACAGACACAAAACAACACAAAATATTCACACTTTCACACAAACCAAAGCATCATAAAACAAGTCCTATGTGAAACATTTACAAATTGATCGTTCTGTTTCAAGATCAGTTAAAAGTGATTTAAAAGAGTTGTGTAGATGTCTACGCCACTATGAGCTCCCATTGGGCACCACAGTTTTCTAACACTGAAGTCAGCAGACTTGTTGTGATGTCATATCAACAAAACCAGTTGAGTGAAGGAAAAACAATAGACATGGACTTACTTGTGCCCGAGCTCATGGGCGATGGTGAAGGCCAGGTTAAGTCCATTGTCCTCTGCCAAAACACACTTCCTTCTGGAGCTGCAGACCCCTCCCAGATATGCAATACCTACAGCACAGGGCAGTGGTGTTCAGCTATAAATACTGGACAACACAAGAGGTTCTTGAGCAACAGGCATCTGAATCAACAGATAAGTCCATACAAAACAACACAACAACTTGAGCTACACAATATATAGCAATCAAAGCAAAATTGGAATTTGAGATGGTGCACTTATCAAATGGTAAAGGCTACATAATAATAATACTAGTGTTGTCACAACAGTAACATTTCTAACTTAATTTAGAAGGAATATACTCGATACTCAATACCAATTCCAATACCACAATGATAATAATAAAACATTTTATTTAGACAACAGAAAGGCATTCTCAACATTAAATCATAGTACTTTATTTTATATTACCATGTGTCCATCTATCTATGTAATCCCACTGTGATCTAGGTAGGTTCCATAGATGGACTTGTTCTCATACAACTCAAGGTCATTCTGCCCTCTGAATGTGACTTTTTAGTATCGATATCTTCTCAAATGAGTATCTAGTTTCTATACTAGTTTCTAGTTTTAGTATTGATTAGGTTCAGATTTTCAATACATTTGACAACCCTAAATAATCATAGATAATAGTATGTCCACTGCCTTTTATAGAAAAATCTCAAAGTTAAGCACCACAACTGCAGCGCCCATGGACCCATCTCCAGATCTTTAGTTGGGTCCTTAGCTGAAGGATTTGACCTATTGTGCATGTTTTGGGACACAAGAAGGACATGCAAACTCCACACATAAAGGGCCAGGCCTAACCACTCAGCCACTGTACTAGTATTTACTACATGCTATAGCATCTCTTCTTACTATAAATTGGAAACTGTTTATTCCAACACCAGAAGCTGTAGTGTCTGTTTGGTCACATGGAACAGATGTTAGCCACTCTGTGGGCTGTTTGTTTTTTACTGCCCCACTATGAGGGCAGGGTGTAATTACCAGTCTAATGCCTATGATCTGATACAAAAGAGGGAAAGAATCTGAGGCATCCCCCACAAAAAGGAAGAAGACTGGCTCTACACTTTTACGAGGTGTCAGAGCAGATGATTACACTGTACAGGACTCAGGAACAAGCTAGGGGGCTATAGCCTGCCCCTCATTGTGTAGGGGTAGAGGTGGGATACTTAGATAGAGGTAGAGGTGAGAGACTTAGAGGTAGATGTGGGATACACACACACACACACACACACACACACACACACGTGCACACGCACACACACACACACACACACACACACACACACACACACACACATACATACATACATAATATAGCAATTGATGTTTTGTAAATATGAACAATGTGAATATATAGTATATCAGCTATATAAAAAATGAAAAGTCTGCAAAAATGGATCTTGTACAAAATCATAATGCTTCTTGCTTCTCCTGACTGGTTGCCCTGGCAGCATTGAAAAATGGGTCAAATTATGAATTAATTAGGAGAATTTGAAAAGAGATTCAGGTATTTATAACCATCAATGATATTCTTGGGTCTTTTTAACTCCACAGCCAATGCTCTGTCAGTAAATGCATGCAGTTTGGTGCAGAGTTCAGATTTTGAAGGAATAAATTACACTGTTTTTTGTGTTAAATGACACTCATTTAATGAAGCACCCTCTTTTTTTTTTTTTTTTACTTCTATGGGGTATTAACTGTTAACACATAACATATTTAGATCAACATGTTATGTTTTATTGTATTGAAAAAGCCATATTCAACAAAAATAAACTATTAACAGGTTTTATAAGTTTCACTTTTGTTTCATTACTCCCCTTTCAGAGCGCTATCCCACCACTTCACCAAATGCGCAGGACTAATTTAACCACGGCGACAATAAAGTGCCCCCTATCAACATCCAACCATTCTGTATTGATCAAACAGCTCTTCCATGGCTATAACAGTAATATTTACAATGAAATTTGTTTCTTGTAGAAATCGTAGCACCACAGCTAACAGTAAAGACTGAGATAGTTCTGATATTTGTGTTTTTTGTGCACATTTCCTCTGTTTCCTAGTTTCCAATTGTTTACATTAGTGATCAGATATAGTATGTTGGTGAGTGGCACATGACTTGCAAAAAGCGCCTTCCAGTATCTACAGAATTCCACAGTCCCTAGCATTCCACTGATCAGCAGTCATCAGGGCAGCACTGTATCCCCCGATCAGCAGATTGGATTTGCATTTCGATACAATTGCAGAGTGATGTAATGAAGAGATTAGCATTGATCCCCTGACCTGATGGCTATGCGAGGTTTCTCTGTGTGGGTAAGCCTGGAGAGAGGGCCTTTATCTGCCCAGACACACATATTTGTACACAGGTCTGCACAAACACAAATATACACCCAGACAGCACTGTGTTTACTAAGGGAACCAATGGGGCTATAAAAGCAGGTCAATAGAGGCTCAAAAATGTGCATATTTGACCATGAGATTAATTTAAAGTGCATTTGACTTTTGAACCAAGTTCTAGTACTTGGTTTGGTGGAATAGTACCTGTGGTTAATCTTTATCATAGTTTTGTATTGGTTAAGAGGCAATTTGTGGAAAAAAGTAAAGGAGAAAAGCAAGTTCTAAATTTGAGACAATTTACGAGCAAGGAACATATTTTTATGAGAGTTTAAACATTCATTAAATAGACATGGACTTACTTGTGTATTTTAGTCTAACCACAATTATTATGTAATTTAAAAATTTATGCTTTGGCTTTTGTTAAGATCATTGTTGCTTGGTTACCTCTACATATGTCATCTGCTGCCCATGTCCAACCAGGAAGTAAAATTATTTCCATGTATTTGATCAAAATTTGTCTTGCCTCAAGTACAGCTGCTGTGCAGTCTTCAGATCTATAAGTCTGCTGTTAGTATTGAATATTAAACATTTTATTGTCAGCTGATCAGGAAGTGCACTGTTAGCATGCTGATTGTTGTTAGCATTAACATGATGGCAAAACGCCACTCTGTCCTCTGAAAGTTGTGAAAAGCGCCTATAAACTCATCATGGAAGCGGTGAATAATTAGGATGCTCAGAAGCTAAGCGTCCAGTGGACCCCTGCAAACCATTTAAAATGAACTAGCTCTGTTCTTCAGGTTTTTAAGACAGTCAAAATCAGGTTTAGCTCCTTTAACTATGTTTTACTGAAATGAGTAGTACCCTGTCATATGCACTTTAAGGTGACAAAAACTTGAGCTGTATGCAAAGTACAAACAGAATGGAGCAGGACAGAGTTCCCTTGTTGGCTCAAGCAGCTATTTTTGTACTTATTTATGTGGTGAGAAATGTGACTACACAAGCACATAAATTCTTTGCATGATTTTATATTGTTTTGATATTTTGTGGAAAGCACTTTGGTCACCTTGAGAGTTGTACAGGGCTCTATAAATAAAGATGGTCTGCTTGATGCTGGTTTTGGCTAGAGTCAAGATGCTCTTGTTGTGGAACAGACTCACCACATGACTCAGCTAGAGTACTTACCCACAGTGTCACACGGCTCGTCTTTGTGGACGCAGAAGTCTGTTCTGAAAGAAACAACACATTTCTTAATCCAATATCTGACTTGTTTATAACAAAACCCAAACAATACAAAAGCAAAATCCACCCTGTTTAGTGCTAAATGAGGGGTCGGCGACCCGCGGCTCTTTTATCCTTATACTGCGGCTCTGCATGGTTTAATTGAAGTGTATTTTATTTGTGTCAGCTCTTTTTTTTAATTGTAGTTTTAAGTTGAAAAATTGTTATGATCTTGAAGTATTAAAATAAAATTATATTTTATTATTTTTTGTTGCTCAAAATAAGCGTCACACTCACAGAAGCCGGTATACTCGCCAAAATGCTGCCCAAAATGCAGGTGTAAGTCAACCTGATCTGGAGCTGGAGCTGGCTGACATAGCTGATAAAGATGTGGGTGTGAACCGCTATTCTCCACAATGAACTATGTTAAAAACAAACATCACTCACACCTCACAGTCCTGCGTAAAGATGAAGAAGTCCCATTAACCAGGTAAAATAAATATTTATGCAGATATTTAGCAAATATTTATATTTAATATTCACCTTGAACGCGACTTTTTTTTTTTTTTTAAGAGTTCAAAATGTTCAAAATGCGTTCATTGCATAAATAAAATGTAATTTACTCTGTAGCACCCAATGGATTTCATAGGCAACACATTATAGTTGTTTATACAAAGCGTACAGGTAAAAAAAAACAATAAATACAGTGTTCTTCATTCTAGATGTCAAAAAGTCAACTAAACATATGTCCTGCCGATCAATTAGTCGACTGGAAAGAGAAATAGCTCAGCTCTCAAAACTATCACGCCTCTCCATGTATCTGACCCAAATTGTACTAACATGGCTACAACTGCAGGGGAGTTATGCAAAACTACTTATGCACAAAAAAGTACTACGAAATGATATATTTCTAAATGGTAAACTTGGGAAACATGAGTTTAAGCTGCATTTTACATACCAAAACAGTTAACTTACTTACTCATCAAGTACTCCTTTCTGCTGTTGTTCCATATAAACACATATAATCCATGTAAAATGATTAGTCAACTATTACAAATTATGGTCAACTAAGACACCATCGAGTGATTAATTTACTAAACGAGTTAACACCCAGGTGTACACTGTGTCCTGCAGGCACCCTGCCGCACTGACGCCGAGTGCGGATGAATTCACAAGAAGTCTATTTTTCCTGGACACCGCTGTGGTCTGGAGTGGTTTTCTGGTCATTAGACGTGTTATCGCGTGAACCCACATGAACCCACCATGGTCAAATATGCACCGCAGATGTCATAGTTGGTGAAACAGGCAATCTGCAAGTAACTCACTCAAAGCATGTACCAAACCCGACATGCAGCTAGTGTAAACCCGGTGTAAAGGCCTTTTCAGGAATAGCTGTCTAAGCTAGCCTTAGACAGCTAGGCTGGTGACTTGTGTGACACTGATTATGTGGAAGGAGCCCCTCACATCAACAATCAAACTGTGCAAGGAGAGGATGGTGAGAATGTTGCGTGTGAGGGGATGTTGGCGAAGTTCTGTGTTGGGGAGGGGGCTGCGGCTAAGTAGTAGCATAGTTTTGCTGTTTGTCCACAACTGTCCTTTGTGTTAAGTACTTGCTTTTGAGCTTTTGTCCTTTTTTGTGTTATATTATTTTTGGTTTGGGTTAACATTTGAAAAAAAAAAAACACTGTTCCTAAACGTCATCACTTGAATGACCTATCGTAGCACACTATCGTGCACTAATCATCCACCCTGTGACCACATTGAGCCACCCCAGATACAAAGGTTCCATCATACGGCTGAAATCAGTAACAATGTTACTCAAAGGATTCTCTCAGATCTAAGCCAACCATTGATTAGTTAAACCTGACATTACTAATGACAACAATGCGATTGCGTATTAATGGTGTGTGTGGTAAAACACACATCAATCACAAATAAAGTGTATAATAAAGTGTAAAAAATATTTAAGGTCTGAAGACAAATGACAAATAGAATGTATAGTATGTCCAAATATACAGACATTGAGTAAGTGATTAATCCTCATTTCAAAATAATCATACCGGTGTCACGATTCCATGCACATGTTCGCTCGATACGCACATGTCCCTAAATGCATGCTGGTTGTCATTTATTTTGGTCCAGAGGGAAACATTTAACGTGGAAACAGTTAACGTCCTCCTCAGATGCAGCAAGTAAACAGCTCCAAAGAGGGTTACAGCTGAAATATTCTAACAGAGGTGGGTTTTATTTTCCACTCACGTTTTATTTTATGTTGATAGACCCAGGAATGACAAAAATTTGATATTTTAAATACTCTAAAACCACTTTTGGCTTTACATGGCATTAATTAAATGAGCTTGTAATGCACACACAAAACGTGATACACCCAATTTTCAGACTCTATCTCATAAGTTTTACTCAGAAAACAGTCCGTTGAGACATTTCTATGTAACATAACACAGTTTCAGTGTACAGAAAGAAGATGAGAGAGCACTGTGTGTCTGTCAGAGCAGGGGAGTGTGGTGAGGAGCTACTGTCTATCGCTGCTGCTACTGGAGACAAGGGAGAGCAGCATGGACACAGGCATGTAACATAGTGAGAGGAGACTCAGGAAAAAAGAAAATAAATAATCCAAATAAATTATCAAATCATCATCAAAAAAGCGAAAGTCTGATAGTGTAATTCCCCTGCCAGTCTATATTAACTGGAGGTCTATATTTAAAAAAAAAACGTTCTCCTTAGAAAGCACAATTCTTCATCAACCTAAATGAAGTGAAACATTTCACATACAGAATACATGATTTCTTACTTTAATGTAATTTATTAAAATGTGATGTTTCATGTTAATATCATCAATCAGATGTTTGTATTTTGCTCATAAGCTGAAAAAAATTACATGAGAATGTTTTGTTTTGTTTTTTCTGTGACTCAGACTGTGTCAAAATGAAATTGATATTGTGACTCATGTATCAAGATATGTATCGAATCGCAGGAAAACTGTAACACTAAACTTGACAACAGCAGTGTTTTACCTGGTGACGAGCACAGCCGCATCCACAGGCACGTCATCCCTGGCCCCAGGCAGATAGTTAGTGCCCAGGTACCTGGTGCCCAGTTCATGGTACTGCCAGTAACAGAAGCTCTCCAGGGAGCGCTCCCCATGGTGACTCACCTTCAGCTTGGCCTAAAGATACAAAATATGTTTATAATCTGAAGACAAAGAATTTTTTCTGTAAAAGAAACAGGACAAGTATTAAGTTTGCTATTATTTATTTATCTTTTGCTTGTATCATTTGTGACTGACATAAAACCAGCCAAAAAAAACTGTTCAGCCCCAGAAGAGAAAGGTAAAAGATTTCTGTTTAGCATGTTGTACGTACTGGGCGGTTATGGAGCAGCAGCAGCTTTGTGACTCGGATGTTGATCCTGGCCCCCAAACTTTGGTGCTGAAACATGTTGTAGACCTGCACAGCAACAGTTCAAAGGTGAGGAACATACCAATAAAAAGATCTACAATAAACAGTCAAGATTTATTGTATATACAAAGACGGACTAATTGTCAAAAGCTGTCCTGTAGATCCCCTCCTGACCGTCTGGTGATGGCTGGACCCTAGAACCCTTCCTGACCGTCTGGCTGGACCCTAGATCCCCTCCTGACCGTCCGGTGATGGCTGGACCCTAGATCGCCTTGCCTGAATGGGCGGTTAGTTGAGTGGGCTCTGGCCCTACAGACTTGAACTCTATCTGCAAATGGATGCGCCTTAGTCCTGGACACATCTGCAGCCTGTCCGTCCATGGGAGTGGATCTCTCCTTCACTGTGGTTCTCCTCGAGGTTTCTCCTTTTCCCACTGGGTTTTTTGGAGTTTTTCCTTGCCGAGAGGGAGGGTCTAAGGACAGGGGATGTTCTGGGACAGTTATCCATTGCTTGTTTTCTGTTGATTAATTTGCTTGTCTGTTTCTGTTTCATTGTTGATTTTCTAATTCTGTTGGTTAATCAACTCCATGTTCAGCCCTAAGAGGCGACTGCTGTCGTGATTTTGGGCTTTACAAAATAAATTTAATTGAATTGAACTATAACTTCAATATGTGACATTTGGCGGTGTATTTTATGACACAGCCAGTTGACAAGTTTGAGGTTCAACATATGTGGATTATAAAGGGGGAAGGGTATCTAGTAATTAATTACTACATCTTCATGATTGAGACAACAATATTGATTTTAAATGGCTTGATAATAGAAACACATTAATTTACTTCCTGTTCAAAACTGAAGAATATGAAGAGGTGACTTTTCATCATAGGAAAGACAAGATTTTCATTTATATGTGAAAAATATCTACACAATTTTTTTGAACTATTTGTATGACCCGGAGTCTAGATCTTTTGTGGGTGGAGATAGAGGGTACGTAAAAACAAAATTTTTCTGTGCACTCAAGCCTGGAATATAGGGCAAGAAAGGATTACTTAAAAAAATAGAAATGGAACTTTGAAGAAGTTGATGATGAGCTAGGCAACGCTGTTATAAAATGGTTGATGATTGCTAACAGTCAATTTTACACAATATGCCCCTATTGTGTGTTGTATAGTGAAAATGTGTATTAAATAATAGTAATAGTCAAATTCTAGTAGGTGAATGTGAACTTGTTTTCCTCCGATAAATACAGAGAAAATAAGTGTGTCTGTTTGTGTATGTTTGTGTATGGGGCTGACCATATTCATGACAGTGAGGAGGAAGCGCTGTGCGGCCTCTGCTCCATGGTACTGCACCATGTCTGAGTCTGCCACCACCACTGTCTCCACCGTGTAGGCCTCATGTAGCCCGATCGAGTGCCTCCTCCTCCGGCCAGCTACTCCAGGGGACAAGCCCCTCTGCACTGTCAACAACATACATCAAGCTAAAGGTTATAGGGATTCTTTTGATCAGAATCTGCAGACTGTGGCCCTAAAAAATAATTAACAGATTAAAGCAGAATTAAGTAATAAAGCAAAAAAAAAAAAAAAAACTGTTCTAAAATTGCGTAAAAAGTAAATGGGAACTAGTATTGCCATCCAAAGATGCCTGTGTAATCCCTCAGGCAGCAAAAGAAAATACAGTTCAGCCAAATGGGCAAGGTCTTTGAAGTGAATATCTTTTGCCACTCATTGTTAAGAAGCCAAAGGTTTGGGTCTAACTGGCACAACCCCACACAGAGTTCAGGACAGTACGGTATGAGGTATAGTTACCTTGTGCAGTGCCACAGGAGCTGGTCTGCTCCCTGGATGAGCTGGGCTCTGGAGCAGAACGTCTTTGTCTCTGTACTTTGTGTTTCTGACCAGAGAAGGACTGAACTGGGGACTTCACCAGAGGCTCGATGAAGAGCATGTCCTCACCAACATGGACAAGTCCTGTCTGTGCACAAGAGAGGAAAAGTCTGAAGTTAACTGGAGTCATCCTGACTAAACCAAACATGAGTGTGTGAAGTGATACTACAAAGCAGGTAATCTACACGCAACAGTTTATAACTGTCTGATTTCTATAGAGATAATCATGAGATGTGTTTCTGCTCTGCATCTTACACTGGACAGAAAGGAAGGATTAGTTGAAGTGAAAGTAGAATTAGCTTTGGACAAGGTTTGAACCTGAGCTAGGGACCAGACCACTGGATGGTGTGAGAAGGTCAATTCCCTCCTCCAATATAAAGACTATAAAGTCTATTTTCAAACAACATCTCAATGACTCCATGAACTCCATGAACAGATCTACTGTTTTGGTTTCCTCCACTGGACTGTTGCACTGCTTTTTGTTATATAGTCACCAGGTATGGTGAATAAAATATATACAAGGAACCTGCGTTGATCTTTTAAATTTGACTGATATCTTGACAGGTCACAGTGTAATACGCCTTGTATTACACGGGGAGAAGGTATATTGTAGGCAGTCAAGCTGCAGAACTCACCAGACCTCCACAGGTGCTGATAGACACCACGGAGCCGGAGTGGTTCAGCACAGAGCCGGAGTAGAAACAAAGCTGCTCCGGGGGCACCGTCCGCAACTCTGCGTCCTCACCTCGCCTTTCCTCCACTACAAAGTCCCGCCACAGAAAGGAGGTGTCCTGTGTAAGATTTAGCACCAGCCGTCTCCCGAATGCGGGCAGCGCCACGAGGATGTCCCGGGTCTTCCAGCTGGATCCCCCAGAAGCATCTACTGAGCGCGGCCTGCGACGTGCCGTGTGCGGGTCGTGCTCCCGGGACAGGTGCGCCGCTGGTCCGGCCAGCAGCGTCGGGACCACCACATCCGTGTCCAGCTCACAGTGCACTGGGGAGGGAAGAGTTTAGATTCAGCACACAGCTCTTCTGTGGACCTAAGTGAAACAGGCTGAGTTCTGCAAGCCACGTAACCCCCGGCGCAAAGAAGAAAGAGCGCAAAAAGAAAAAGTTCTGGGGGCAAAAACCGTGCGCTCCACATCAGCACAGAACAGCGAACAAAATGTGCTGCTGGGTCACTTACTTAAGGCTGGTCTGACCTACATCTGAGACACACAAAGCCCTGTGTTCGTGGGAAAGAAGCCCGTACTCACCACTTAATGCGATGCAGAGAAGCAGCAGCAGTAAAAGGTGTGCATGGCTCTGGCGCATGGTACTGCACGTCTCAGGACAGGGCTATAGACGCTGGAGGTTTGGATGAGACCGTGGCGACACTTTTACTGATGTAGGAGAAGTTGGATAAATCTGGCTGAGTTCCTTGGAAAGCTGGATACGCCTCCCCGGACCGGGCTGCCCTCCGCTCCGCTCTCATTGGTCCAAAGTCACCCTGAACCGACGAAACACGAGAAACGATGACTCCTGATTGGCCACAACAGCTGCCCGTCACTGTCAAGGCATGAAACCCTACACGTGGTTTTGAGAGAAAAAAAGGTTGGCTTCCAAACGGAGTGTGTAAACTCGTGTGGGAGATTTGGAAGTTTTGTGCCACCCTCAAAAGCCCATTGTGTCCATCCATGAGGTTTCCACTAAACGATCCGGCCGTGATGTAACGCGCTGACTCCAAACACGGTGATGTGAGGCAGAGTCGGGGCCTTGCGGCTGTGCTGTCCTCGCAGATATAGTAATATAAGAACACACACAAGAAAAAGTTGTGCAAAGACTTATGCGGTACGTGCTTAATGTGTAAAACGTGCGCGTAAAAGCGGCGTTCTGGTTGCCGGGCTAAATAGAGACGTGAAGAAGGGCGCAGACAGGAGCAGGGGCAGTTAACCCCAGCCCCACAGTGGATGGTGTTGTTGCATTAGTCACATATTTGACATAGTGAGTGTGTGACGACTGGAGCATGGATGGACCCTGAGAAGACTAAATGTAGTGCCCTGCCCCGGCAGGAGCGTGTTGGCCCCGGGAACGCAGCTCTTGCCTGGGGCCACTGCGACCACCGTGAGGGCAGGACCCCCGGCCTGGGGCCTGACATGTGTGTCTATGAATAGGCCACTATGAGACAGGTTACTGGGCAGCATTTCTCTTTCCTATAGGGCACACAGCATGAGGAAAAGTTAGACCATTCTGCATGTCAGTCGTTGTTTTAGGCAGAGAGATGAAACTTGGCCTTTATTTACTTGACCTTTCGTTTTACAACTGATGAACCAGGTTTCATAGCTCTCACTTGGCTTTTCTTTGATGGCTGCCCTGCATTTTCTCATAACATTTCATCTTTCAAAATTATTATTATTTTTTTAATAAAAAGTAATTTTTATATTGACAAGATGTAAAACACATGACAAAAAAGGGGGGAAAAAGCTTTTACATTCCTATTTTATTGTACAAAGGTGTTTAAAGACAAACAAAGAGATTAAAGATTTTTTGTTTAAACGTTTGGAAATAGTGGATAGGTAGGATTCTAATGGCTAAATTTAAAAAGGAAAAACAAAGAGGTACAAGAAAATTTACTTTTGTGAATCTAAAATATAATAAATAAAAATGTAATTGATTGCCAAATTCTTACCATGTATACCAACAATGATGTTAAAATTTTAATGAAAAGTTAGGGTCAGTATGATCTTTTACAAATTTTAAGCAGTCTTTCCAAAAAGTATAACTAGAAAGTACTTTGATATGGAAAGTGGAGTCATTAGGTCAAGTTTAAATGAAACAAAACTAGTCTCAGAGTTGTTTATTTATTATATTCTTATAAATCGTGCTAATAAAGGCCTAACCTATTCTTTCTGCCAGATTTATTAGAGAGAAAAAAGTGTCAATATGTCTAATGTTATACTTTAACAAATGGTTATATTTGGGCGTATTATTATACATGCATACAGTGTGTGAGTGTGTTTTGTCTTTTTTTGGTTATTTTTGGTGAGGTTTTTGGTACAGATGAGCTGTCACATCTCTTTTAACCCCACATCTAACCCCAGGGCGACCAGTGATTCTTCAACATACAGACGGCTGAATCCAACATGTTTATTGTTGGCATGGCAATAATTCTCTTTTTCAGATAACCTACAACTTCAATCACTTTTTTAAACAAACAAATACATTTTTATAACAGTATTACACTGTAAACCACTGCACATGATAAACACAGTTATTGTAGCATTCAATCAACAGTTTTACATGAAACAAGTTTCACTTTTCCAAATAAGCAATAAAATGCCCATTATTAAATATAGTTTTGTGAAATACATAAGAAACATGCACATAAAGATATAGAAAGGTGAAGTATCATGAAATTAAGTATAAATATATTTAAGATTAATAAGACTAATATTTGGTCACGCCTGTACTACTCACTGCCAATGTATTGCACACATTTTCATTATCAGTCTCTTATAGATTTTTAGTGCCAAAAATATTTGACTGCATATTAACCGTTCCAGTGTTTAACTCTTCAGTCTTGAAAAGTTACTTCTAAAGTTACTTTAGACAGGTGCATCTTTTATTAATGGGATCCAAAATACACACTTCTTCAATACTTTACAAAAATGTGAGTCTGGCCATCACTGAATCTTTCCGGGTTCAGATGATTGACGGGTAGATTAGGGACATGCATGGTCCATCCATATCAAAACTAATTAGCGGCTTATGAGGGAAAAAAGCTGCTTGGGAGGAAAAAAAGAAAGGAAAAAATCTCACAAGCGACTGAAAAAAACAGCAGATTTCTACAGAATCAGTGAGCGAAGCACTAAACTGTTCATCTGAGGTGAGATAAATATGATTTTATTTGTAAATGATAGGTGATCAGTGAGCTCCTCTGGTTCACATGTGTCACTGAAAAATGACAAATCTAATTGCATGATGTTTGGTTTTGACTCGAGATGTAATGGAGGGCGTGGGGACCAGATTGAGCTCTCTCTATGTGCAAATACAGAGAGGATTTGCCAGGCAAGGTAAATATTTTTTTAAACTCTTTTTGCCACTATCGTATCCATAGCATTTTTCCCACTTTAGCCTGCCCACAGAGAGCACAGGTCAGTACACAGTCTTGGATGGGCAGTGTCTGTGTGGAGGGGGCAGGAGCTCAGAGCACCCATTCTGGCCCTTCCCCTGGACCACACCTTTATAGTGACCCTCCTTTTCCTCTTCTTCCTCTTCCTCCTCTGGGCTTAACTCTTCTTCAGCTTCATTGTCACTTCTCTCATCTTTGGTCAGCTGCAACAGAAATCACAATTTTGTATCTCTAGTTTTGGGTAATGAATGGCTAAAAAGGTACCATTTTATGCATTATTGGTATTTTGAAGAAATTCTGGCGCCTCATGTCTGTAGTACCCATCATAATAGCTTAGAATGTTGTGTATGGAAAACAAGTAATTCAGCCCCGATTTCTGCAACTCTGCGGTTGCAACCACGGGGTGCATGGACTTGGCCTCTGTTTTTTAACTGATGTGGGAAGCAGTTAAGATTAGGCTGAAGATAATGATTTTGGAAACACCATAAAATAAAAAATAAAAAAAACATAAAAAATGAAAACACCTATAACTTTAGTTTGCAAGGTGATAGAACCCAACTTTAAAATGTATGTTGTACAAGTCCCCGCAGCAAAAACTGTGTTGATATCTCCTGTAAAATGGGTTGATATCTCTAATGCAGTTTATAGTTTTATGTTAGATGTTTATAGAGCTTTTTTTTTTTGTCTTGTCTCAGGACAACTTTTGCACTTGAGCCACTACTGCCCCATTGTGGCACTTGTTATTCTTAGTGGTCTCCTGTCCAAGTATTAATCAGTGACAGCTGACAAGCCTGTAGTGTAATTGATCTCATTTTACACTTTTCCAGGTGGCCACTTTCAAATTAATTGTATTATTTCTCCATTAGTACACACTGGCAGGTTGTTGCTGTAGCCAAAGCGCCCTGGGGTACACTGACAAAAGCAATCAGCCACTCTAATCACCATCAATCACTCACCAACACACTATTCAAGCAATCTGAATGACATATTATTAATCATACTATAAAAGTTGCAAGCTTTACTAATAGGCTATAAAACAGTAGTAGTAGCAGTGGTAGTAGAGGAGAGTCTGACCTTGCCAAAGACAAACTTGTGGACCATGCGGAGGATGAGGTAGGCCCAGAAGACATGGAGGGCTTGGAGAATCATCAGCATAACGTTGAAAAAGTAGTACCCAAAAAAGGGAGGGTAGTACTCGGGTGGATACACCCAGGTACAGTGGATCAACCTGGGACAACAAAAATCCAAATCACCCTTTCACTTCTATGGACAGTCTGACCTATAGGCAGTGTTGGGAAGAATACTTCGAAAATGTATTTAGTTACAATATTCTGAATATTTGCAATAAATTGTATTTTGTAATTTATTCCATTACATGGTCCAATCAGAGTACTGTAGTCTGAATATTTAAAATACTTTTACTTTGAGTTGTGTTGTATTATAGTGTAAAAACACAACATAAAACTTAGTTTGTTTCACTGTTTATCATTTATATATTTATGACTTATTAGAGAATACCGTGCAGTCTGAAGCTTACATTGCATGATCAAGTACCGTACTGTATTTCCTTCATTTTTAGAGAAGTAACTATCTTCTGAATACCACCAAATGAAGCAATAATTATACTGGAATACATATTTTTGGCACATGTATTTATACTTTCTAAATCTGACTATAGAGTGACACTTGTATGTTGGAGGAGCTTACCAAAATGGAAAAATGACAAGCCGCGTCAGCATGAAGACAATGGCAAACAGAACAAAGAGGCTCTTGCAGGTTGTCTCCCACTTGGCGTAGTTGAATAACTTGGCAGACTGTAACAGAGCAGCAGTTAGACTGTTGTAGGGTCAAAAACAAGTCCCAAGTCAGTGGAGCTAACCCACCTCGAGCAACACGTCGGAGGCATCGTGCACCAGCATCACCAGAGTCCCCACACGGATGTAGTTAACACACCAGGAGAAAGATAGCAGTACCAGAGTGGCACAGTGGTGGATGATTTGCTCTCGGAAGTCCTGGAGGGCAGTGAGAAGGGATAAAAAAGTCAAAATGTCAGTAGCCCATTAGGGTAGCAGACCATTTACTTTTACTTTTATTTTTTTTTGTACCATTTTTTGTGATTAATATGAAAATTTTGAAATCTATAACAAGCCCCACAAATTGTAGAAAAGCTGTAATAAAGTTCACAAATGTACTTTTTTATTATGGCTCCATTTCCATTTGAACTCACCAGTTCCCATGCAGTTTGTTATAACGTTCCCTCATCAAAAACATGCCTGATGAGGTTTTATATGTCATCCATAAATGTTTACGTAATCTTGCTATCTCTCCTGGGGACTATTCAGACCCTCCTTACAGTTATCAGTACGACTCTGTGCAATGCTCAACCCACAAGCCACAAGCAAATTGCACAACGTTAGTAATGTGAGGAGGGAGCGTCAAAACCAAAAATTAAACTTATTAAACTTGTTGTTTTTGGCAAATATAGCATTTTCAAAAGGTAACATGGTGATCTAAATATGAAATGTGTTGCAATGAATACCCCATAGAAGTGTAATACTCCTTGTTTAAAAATACACAACTCATGCACTATGACGGACGGATCAAGATATATTGTTAGTTAGATAAAAGTAGTTCTTGTGCAAAAATACTGATACATAAAATTGTTGTTTTTTAATCAATTTTTAATAATTTTTTGAATGTACTGATATTGTGATATTGTGAGACTTGTCAAAGTATTATGGATCAATACAAAAACCGTGCAGTTAAGAGTTGTTGGTTCTGTGTATTGGGGAATTTTCTCTTACTGATATACAAATGAATACTGCATACCACCCCATATCAATAATAGATATATTGTCCATAGTTATTGCCACATTCAAAGCTCAATAAATATGACAATTTTGGCAAAAAAAACCCCAAACAATAAATATACAAAAATGCAAGGTAATGTAATGTACACTGCAACAATTGCATATATACATTTACAAAAAAAAAAAAATTAAGAAAAACATGCACTGTATAACTAAATGATCACTTTGCATTAGTGTGTAGATTTACCGACCTTTCGCTTGATGTCGAAAGCCACACTGAGGAGCAGAGAGCAGTAGAAGCTCATCTCCAGAATATAGTACCAGTACTGAGAGTCTAGCATTGACTACGGACAGAAAGAAAAGTTTACAAATTAAATTGATTCTTGTGATAATTATTAAAAAAAATATGTTGTTGTTGTTTTTTTTTAGCCAGATTTACTTTATTTAAAACTTTATTTCATTTATAATCTATATTTAAAGTGCATATGACAGGTTAGACTATGTATTTTAGTAGAGCATAGTTAACATTATTATATTTCAGATTTTACAAAAAAAAAAAATCCGGCTTGGTTTTTTTCTAGTTTTGTGGATTTGGTGTAGTTAAAATTTTACTTCCTGGTTGGACACGGCAGCAGATATGACATGCACAAAGGCCATTCTATAACTGTCACCAAGGAACCATAAAGTTCACAAGGGCCAAAACGTGTCTATATTGCACAATAGTTACGAATAAACAAATAAAATAAATAAATAAAACACTATAATTTTGTTAGATGAAGGTTTAAATTGCCAGAAAAATTGCATCCTTGCATGTAAATTATCCCTGGATTTTAGAAGGAATTTTCTTTTTCGATGACAGGTACTTTTATTCTCAACTTTTTTTCCACAAACTGATGTCAAACTATGGTAAATACTGACCATGGATACTACTCCTCCAAACCACGTAATGGAAAAATATGAAAACCTGTTATATGCACTTCACAACAAAATGTATAGTGTAATAATTTATATACCTGTTTTGGAAAACCTGTCCATACTTCTTTGGTGTCATAGAACCATTCTTTCTTCAAAATAAAATAAAAAAGACAGATACAATTTGCATTAAAAATAATCAAATAATGACATTTAACATAAGACATGACTTACATCGTACACTGCCAGACTTCCCCCACCAAATGCTAACAGGTAGAAGAAAAACCTCCAGCTGTGAACACAAAAATATCCTGATTCAGATTGTGTCATGTCCATAAACTACAGTTGGTTCAGAATAGCTCATCAAAACCCCCACTTCTAACCACATCACCCCATCCTCTGTCAACTCCACTGGCTTTCTATCAAATTCTGTACTGAGTATAATATCCTATGAAAGCCATTCACAATCACATCTCTTTCCCCCTTACAATCCCTCACACCTGCGCTCATCTTCTGCCAACTTCCTGTCTGTCTCTCGTGGCCAGATGTCATCTATGGGGTCAGTCACTGTGCCCCCCAGCCACCCATTTTCCTCCCACCATACAACCATAATATAGTGACTCCCTCTCTTCTTTCAAAACCCATTAAAAAACCCACCTCTTTAGACTGGCCTATGAGACCTGAACCACCTGGACCCATCCACTGATTGTTTGTGCTGTGTCCTTTAGAATCTTTCATTGTTTTTACCTTGTATTTTTGAGATTTTCTTATGGTGTAAGGTGAGAGAGATGCCATTAAATAAAATGCATTATGATGATTATGATTATTCTCATTCTGATTCTCATCGCTCACCAAGCTTCTGTGAACTTTCTGAGCACTCCGGGCTGGTCCATACGCCTCCGCCTCCGAAACCAGCGCTCCACCTGCCTGATGGTCAGTCCACTCTTCTTACACAGCCCAGTCAAGTCTGCCTGAGAAGGACATGGGTTAGAGACACTGCTCTCCACCTGCTGCCATTCAAAGCAGTGTTTCCCAACCAGTGGTATGGGAGCCCTATAAGTGAGCAATGACCAGGAGGGTACTTCAGATTCTGAAGCTTAAATTAGAATAGTATATGATTAAATGATGTGGTTTGTGGTTAATTTGGTGTTTGTAGGATGATTTTGGATAGAATTATCATTTAAACAAGAAAACAGTTATTGGTGGTTTTGAAATTCTAGACTATCAATACGCTCAAACGGGGGGCAAGAAACAGTTTTTTGAATTGACTACATTGTACTAGGGTTGTCAAAAGTATTAAAAATTAGATATTGAATAATACTAAAACTAGTATCAAAACTAGATACTCATTTGAGCAAGTAGCGATACTAAAAAAGTTCTATTCACAGGATGGAAATTAACCTTTCCTGAATAGTTTAGAATGATCTTGAGCTGTATCTAGAGCATCCGACACTGTAGTTTTGATGTAAAGTGTAATATCAAAGGTACAAGGCCCCACCAATAACCCCATAAATATCCTCAATGTAAACATGAGTGCAATAATGACATTCAGTCATAGCAGCAGCATAAAGGGCATCAATAGCAAAGCGCTTCAAAGGGGCATACAGTCAGATATATGTTGTTTTATGTCATGACTACTATATACCTATGGATCACTATGGAACCTACCTGGACAACTGAGAGATTAGACAGATATAAGGCCACATGATCTGTATATAAGAGAAAGTACTATGATTTAATATTGAAAATCACATTATTTTGTCTATAGAAAAACTGTTTTTTTATTATCAGCGCGGTACTGCAATCGGCCATAAGTATCAGGTCTATTGTTAGTATCGAAATATGTTTTAAATTTTAGTATTGTGACAACACTAATCTCTATTACTGACTACACCCAAAAACTCAGTGTCTTATAACAAAAGTCTGCATTTTAAGCTTCTCCCCATCTGTATTTAATACTACTGGTCTGTGGAATGTCGTGATGTCACCTCAAACCCAGCAATACCTATACCTGTGAGGGCTGTCTGCTTTGTCTGCTGTAATAGTGCTCCAGAATTGGGTTGTCTTCTGTTTGGACTCGAACTCTCTTCTTCACCCCTGCCATCAAAGCCAAGGGTGTGGCTATCCACCTAAATGTCAAATGTAAATGATGAAAACGGTCAGGTCAATGTGTTAAGTGTTCGAGTAAATAATAGTTTGTTGACCAAGCTCCACGCCAGACCTAATCCAACTGCAGAGCATAGAAGGTGTGGTGACAACTAACACTCTTAACACCAAGTTTATCCCAGATAAAATTACAATTAGACTAGCACAATACTTTCCTTGTTTACCTGGATATTCTACTTTATTTAATTTCCCCTGCTTCCTATAAAAATACTCCTAATTTTGAATAAGAGACTGAATAGATGTAATAGAAGTGCTTGGATTAAGTAGTATTTATCTCGATTTGAGCATCTTTTGATGGAAGCATGAAATGGAGTATAAAATATTTAGCTTTACTTAAAATAAGAAAAATAGATGCACATCTTATAAGGAACTATGTTCTTAGTTTTTAAAAAGGTTCTACAATCACAACCAAACATGGGTTGCCAATACCTTAACCTTAATTGGTAACCCAGTACTGGCTGCAAATGCTGTGTGAGGATTCAGACCTTAGAGAGTCCTTTGGGTTTAAAGCAAACTAGATTTCAACACTGAAACTGGCAATCCAAATGACATGACTGATGTGAGGCTCATTCTGCTTTCTGATTGGATAATCATCATGTGAACTAATGTTTTTGTTATTAAAACTAAATCAGCAATATAATTGTTTTGTTTTTAATCATATACTATTTGATTTGAACATGTCTACCTCATATCTGGGCACAAAGATGTGTATGAAATAAAATAAAAAAAAATACCTTACATTCCTATAAGAATTTTCAGAATCAAATAAGATTTAAAATTTGAGTGTTTTCTAGTGAGTAATATTGTAACTAGAAGGAACACTTATAGTTTACTACATTGGAATAATTTGAATTCTGAAAGTGATTTTTTGTTGTTATAATTGTGAAAAACAACAAACTTTTTACTATTATTTGTTATGGGATTGAGGACAAGTTGTATCTTTTCTTATCTCAAGTTAACTATGCATACGCATTCCTAACTGTTTTCTTTGGGGTTTTTTTCTTTAAGTAGCCGAAGATAAGTGTTTCAACATTCTGCTACACTGTAAACCTTTTTACCTCTCAAACATGAAGCGTATGAGCAGGAAGCCTATGGTGAAGGGGACGGTGGCGTACAGGTGTGAGGCTTTGGCGTAGACCCGGCCCTCCCTGTCCTCCAGGTCAGCCCATGTTAGGTTCCCCGGGAGCCAGAGACGATCCCACCAGAACAACTCGTACACAGAGACAAGCATCCTACACACACACACACACACGGTAGGTTTGCGTGTTTTAAGAGACATATTACATTGACTTACAAAGGAGACCTCTGAACTTTAACCATACTTGACTAACTTTGAGTGCATTATGACTTGGTTTGGTGGGTAGTACCTGTGATATTTATGTATATCAGGATGATGTAAAGACAGATTAAACACCGATTTAACAAAATTAAGGGGTTGTCATTTATTTGTCTAATCATAGTGTAATGTAATTCAGACAAGTTTTGGCCCTTCTTATGGTTGTTGGGTAACAGGTATGGAATTACCTCATCTGCTGTCCCTGTCCAGTCAGGAAGAACAACTATAAATAACAATAAATTGTTATTATATTGAAAAAAACTATATAATTATGTTAACGATTTTTATGGAAATGTGTTTAACTTATATACTTATGTAGTTTAAGCTAAGTTCTAACCATAGCCTATTTTAACTTATATCTGAAACTTACATTTTTGATGATTGTTGATGATCTAATAATCAAGGATTTACATCATAGTCACTAACCTAACCTTAACCTATTTCATATCTGAACTTTAAACCATATTGTTATGGTTGTTGTCATGGTTACCTAATTTGTGTCCCTATAATGAAGAGAAGTCTCCATAAATATAGTGTGTACGAAGTTTATCCCCCACAATGTGATAAATACTTCCCACATGTATTCACACATAATGTTGGGTTTTCATTCTTTTGGGGGATATTACATACATTTCTATGATACTGTTGTTCTAATAATAAATGATTGAATCATGGTGACCTGATGTTTTTCCCCATAAGAAAGATGGATCCCAATGAACGTGAGTGTACAGTATACAATTTCATCTCCTGTAATGTCACAAGTACCCACCCACACACACATAACACAGGACCGTCAGAACACTACAGAGCTCTATCATATACTGATGTCACATGCCCCGCCCCGTACCACATGGCTCTGTTGACAAAGCAAATATTGACACAGAGATCACTCCCTTGTTCCCAGCTAATTCAAAGAGTTGCAGTCTGGGTGTCTTTTTAAAGTTAGTTAGTTAAAAGCACTGGTGTGGACTCAAACACTGCTTAAAAAGTGTCTATATCCTGCCTGACAACTGAGCTGTTATATTCTGCGAAGAGACCTGACCAGTGTTTCCCATATCAACAGTGTTATCTGAGGCATATTGACACAACACACAGAGCGACCATGTCTGGCCAGGATTTTAACTGCCACATCACACTAAAGCAGAAAAGCACCATTTTTATTTTAGTTGATTTCAATTTAAAATTATATAAATGTAACAGCCCTAAAAAAAAAAAGTGCTATTCCGTTTTATATTGTTTTTAAGTTGTCTCACTATTTCCACTTATCAAATTTTGTTAAAGGTGCATTGAAGAGCTTTTCTGGTAAGGAGGGTTGACCACCTACTTGTCTCTTGTTGCTTTGCCTTGAATAATCCACAGTATGTCATTAAACTGTGTGTGTTTTTATTGCAAACAGAACACACTGAGAAACCTGTATCCTTCCTGAGCGAGAGCTCACCTCCCCACAGATCTGACCTATAACTTGTTCCGGTGGTGTCGCCTGCTTGTCTCCATGGAGACAGATAAGTTTAATGTTATACTTTATTAGACAAAGCAATAACTTCCTTATGGAGACAAGCAAACAGACTCTCCACCACAAAAGTTACACAGTGCAACTTAAAAGATTGATTAGTTGTGAATGATACTTTTTTCTACCATTCCCAGTCTGAGTTTAGACCATATTTAGACCAGTTATAAACCAGGTTTAGACTTGGTAGAGTCCTGGTTTAGTCTCAATTTAGATCTGGTTTGGTCTTAAGATCTGGTGGTTATACAGTATAATGATACAAGGCAGAATATTATAACATGGCATTCCGTGGTCAACAGAAACATTTACATTCGCATTTACAGCTGACAAAACTTGACTTACACGACTTGAAATAATTTGTATTCAGTTCACTAAAAACAACAATGTCATGGGCATGAGGATAAGTTATATCTTTCAACCTAAGTTAACTCTGCAGACGTTTTTTTTTTAATTTTTCTAATTGTCATCTATCTATTTCTTGTATATTATTCTGTTTGTTAAGTTCTATGCCAAGGCACTACTGTTATAACCGCAGGTGTCCATCTACATAAAAAACACCATTTTACCTCCAAATATGTAGTCCTTCCATACACTCTACTTTGGAAGTTATAAAGAGAAACAGACTTACCTGGAGCAGTGGAGAGCCCTGGATCCTAAGTGTTAGTCCTGGATTTTCAGCTCTGCTCCCAGGCGCAGATCTTTTGTTTGACATTCTTCTGGTCACACCCATGCGGACACGATCACCTGGGAACCCCCCCTGTGGCGAGTGCAAACACAAAAGACTCATTTATATGAGCCCGTATCTGGTGACGCCACTCACCGACACAGGTGTACAGTAATACAACTACAACTATAGCGCAGCAAGAATCACACCTGTAGTCAGAGCTGGGCAGTGCTTAGTTACATTCACTTTTTAAAGAATTTGGGTGACACTTTATAAGCAAACAACAATCCCAATAAACCATGAACAAAGACATTCATAATAAACAAATAATGTATTAAGAATGATTCAGGTTTAGTAACTTTTTAATTAATACATAAACTCTTAAGCCTTTAATGACTAAGCCTGAATCATTCTTAATAAACTAATAAACTAGGAATTAAGTCCTTATCCGTATCTTTGTTCAATGCACGATATCTTTCACAGTCCCATAGAAAGAAATCCAGAGGTGTGAGATCTGGTGAATTCCTTCCAATCCAACGAACAGGAAATGTTTGATTGAGGAACTCACAAACATGCAGACTCCAATGGGATAAACATTTTTATAACCACTCAGTACAAAAGAGCAAATCTAATTAATATATCTTATCAATTGTCTTTGTAATTATTATTTTTTTAATTGTAAAGAGACTTAGACAGGCCGAGCATTCCAAATCATCATTTATCAATATTATGATACTAAATACAATCTGAAACTGGGTTGCTGGAGTCTTAGCTGACACATGCAAGTTTTTTTTTCTCATTTTAAACCTCGGAACCTCCAGAACTCACTCACTGAGCTGCATAGGCTGCACTAGGACTGATTAATGATTAGCTGCAGGTGCTGGGGTTTAGGTAGTGACGATTCAGATCAGAGGGAGTCCTTTTAGGTTTAAACCAACTGGATTTCAGCACTGAAACTGTGAGACTCAGGAAGGCTCATTCTGATTCAGCAGCAACTCCAACTGCACAATTTACAACCTGATCTTTAAAGCAGCTGAAGGATGAATAAAACTTAATAAAATTGTTTAAACCTACAATTAGCTTCATCTGTTTATTCTCTGAGGCAAGTCAGAGCAGAAGATCAGGGCTGTTCATAACCGCGGGAAGTAAGGTGCTGTTTTTTGTGGTTCCCAGGGAACCACAAGAAGGCCCTTTGGTTGCTGCATCTGTCCTGGGAAAATGTCTATTCTGACAGGGGATAAGATCAAAATAAACAAAATACTAACAAATACTAACTTTAGGTGGTTTCACGCATGATAGTGGCTCTGTGGATCCTGGTGCGCACTAGGTTTAGTTCTGTTTACTTCTCTTTTAGGTCAACCTTGTTCTCATAAGTAAACTGCGCATCATTCACCCCAAACACGCACCGTGAGCCACGTCAGAGTCCATCCAATCAGCTGTCTATCAACGCGTTTCAAGCAGACAGAGCCCCGTAAATATGCACGCAACGCTTCCCCTATAGGCGGTGGTCTTTTCTTTCACCTGTAGCTAAACACCATGAGGACTGAGCGCGCTGGTGGCGGAGGAGAAAAAGCTTTTTGAACGATACACAGACAGACCCAGGCAGGAGCAGACTAGTCAGGGCGCTTTTTTTTTTTTTTGCTCATTTCCAAGCACTTTCACCGTCACAGCCCGCGCTCGGCCGCGTTCACGCCGCTCCGTGACCTCCTGTTTCATGGCTCTCGCACCGGCCCTGTACTGTTACCGCTCTCGGAGCGAATGCTCTTTTACGTCGACCTGACTAGTGTGAAAACGACCTTATTGAACCGTTTCTGCCATAAACTGTTCGCCTGAAGCTTAAACTGTGGGTAAAGTAACCCTGAATGTGATGCCGCGCTTATATGTGGCACCTGTGCGCGCAGAGCAGTGACAGCAGCTCTTTATACTCTGTGACGGACTTTTGGCTAAAGTCTAAAAGCCTAAACGTTTGGACTTTGCTGGATTTGATTTGTACAGCTCCCGTTTGGTTAAAAATAATCAGGACTAAATGTTCAGATGGTGAGAACAGCACGTGTCCCTGTCTCACAGCGGTGGATCTAGCTGGCGCGCGCGCGTGTGTGTGTGTGTTAAGGTTAGAGTCGCAACACTGTTACAACGCATAAGTCAAATGTCATATAGAATTTATGTGGAGAAAAAAAATACATTCACAGTTAAAATAATACAATAACAAAAGAGCTAAGTGTAGCCCAGTATCCCTTCAAGAAGGCATAGCCGGAATGTTTTGTGCCATTTGAGCGCTCGTACGACACCAGCAGATGGCAGTACTGCAAGTTATAAACTAGTGAGATTCACAGAAGAAGAAAGGACTGCACATCGTTGCATGATTGCAGCTGTAGGAGACAGATCATGGCACAAACGCATGCGTAATTACTAACCCAACTCCGGGCAGAAATGAGCGGAGAGCTGCCTGTCCCGGAGCCACTGGCCCCTCTGGATGAGCTGTACCGCTGTGTCTTGTCTGCGGACTGTCCCAGCCTCTCGCCTGCAGACACCGCCTGCGTGTTGCGCTCCTGCCTGGGCGCGCACGGAGCCGGAGTTAGTGCGCTTGAGCCCGAGTGTGAGAGTGTCTGCGCCCCCGAGCTCCAGTGTGTGGGCCTAACTGTGCTGGAGCAGCTGCTGTGCCGTCTCACTGTGGGCACCGGGGGTCCTGAGTTCCACCTGTTTGCTGAGGAGTCTTGGCGTCTGCTCCAGTCTGATGTCGTGGGCGCACTGGTGGGAGTGACCCTTAGACCGTCCATCTCAGTGTCTTTGGACTGGAGTTATACTGAGAGATGTAACTATATCTGTTGTGTTGCAGCTGCAGCTGTTTGACTCTGAGGACCTACTGGTGTCGCACCTGAGTGTGATGTGTGTTTCTGCGGTTGTCCTCCACCAGCTGCACCAGACCGTGAGCACATATCCTCTAACTGTACAAACATGGAGTCTAGTCAGATGCAGTAATTATTTCTGTATTAGTCCTGTTGTATCTAGGACCTTCATTGCTGGTGGCCATCCTCTCCCTCACTGGCCATAGGGTTCAGCATCATCAGCCATTCATATGGATGCATGTGTTTTGTAGAATACTTCTCCTGTGTTTGTCCAGGGCTTGGTCAGTAGTGAGTGGAGTCAGTGGTGTCACCAGGCTCTTTGCACATCTCCTCGTTCCCTTGGGCCCCTCAGTACGCCAGGGTCCCTCTCTCCCATCGTCCACCCTGCGGATGCTTGTGTCCGCTCTTTGACTGAGGTTCTCAGGCGACTACTGAAAGGAGGACGCTACGGTAACCTTTCTCTACATCCGTACAAATACTATATAATGAACTGGTTACTACCAAAATAAACCAAAACATAGTGTAAAAAATAAATAGGGCTTATCAGATGGAGATTATACAAGCGATGAGCGATGACCAAGAGCAATAATTAATATTTTTATATTATTTTAATTCGCATTTCAGTTCTTCATATTTTTCCTTGCCCTTTCTGAATTTAGTTTCTGGATCTCTGAAAGTCGCAATAGCAAGGAAAAGTGAACATTTGTGTTGTTTTTCAGAGTTTGCAGAGAAGGTTCTGGTGGAATTCGACTGCACCCTGTCAGCCTTCTGCTCTCAGTTGCTGAGTGTGGACACTGGGACTGGTTGTGGAGGTTGGGGGGCCTCCGTGAGCCTGCTGCTGGACCTGCTGGAGGTGCTGTGTGCCTGCAGGAGCTGGTGTGAACAACAGGGGGCAGCTCTGAGCGGACAATGCCTGCTCTGCCTCTGCACCTCCAAACTGCTGACCCTATGCTCCAGTCCACTTCTCCAGCCTGAAGTGAGTAGAGTAGCCATAGCTTGCACTCAAGGTAGAGTAACGTTTCTTCAAAATTATATAACTTATTTGCAGTACAAGTTAGTGACCCAAAAAAACAAGTTTGCTTATTTCCATGTTACAAAACTGCGGTGCCCAATGGGAGCTGATGTAGCGGTAAACGTAATCACAACAGAGAGCCGAGAAGTTGTCGGCACCTCAGATGGATAGCTGCACATCACACTAGCAAGATATTTTTTCATTTGTAGAAAAAAATACCATGTGACAATGCCAAATCCTATGCGTATCACCAATTAAGAAAATAAAACTGGAGAACAAAGTAAGGACAAAGCAGTGGACAGGAATTGAGTGGCAAAATTCCGTCTTGAAAATAAGCGATTAAAGATGGCAAATCCAACTTCGGGTGAGTAAATAGTGAGGGGACACAACTATAACGTGTTAAAAGCTCTGTATAATGGGTAAATATTACTTGAGTAACTTTTTGAACAAAGTTAGTCAAGTTAATGTAACTAAGTGAAAGTAACGGAGGACTATCCACCCTATAAAGTAAGAGTAATGTAAAGGAATAAATGTAATGTACCCACCTCTCCCTCCAGCCTGCAGTCAGACGGAGAGTGATGCTTCTCCTGAAGAAAGCACTGGTGCAGAGGGCAGGGGAGGACTGGACCAGGAGACAGTCGGGGTTCGTGTGCAATGATGTCTGTCTGCTGGCCAATAGCGTGCTGCTGGTGGCTGCCGAGGGCGGACTGAAAGGAGTCCGTGTGGAGGGGGAGTCCTTTTTTGGGGGGACAGTCGGGTCAGGCCCTTCTGTGGACAACGTGACCCTCAGGGCGCTGTGCCTGGTCCTGCTCAAAGCCATGGAGCTGCAGTGTCAACCCAGTCCACTAGGTATGTGTGCACCTTACTGAAACTTTTTTTTAAGTGTATATGACAGGCTTTCATGTTTTTGCGAATTATGAGTTAGTTTGGTGGGAGCATAGTTTTACATGAGTTAAGTGGCAGTTTGTAAAAGGAAATGAAAAGAAATGTACAAGTATAGGAAGCAGTGCTGAGTTTTAAAAGCGAATCCTTCTGCTTAAGTCATCAACACAAAAAAAAAATCCATCCAAAATGCAGGGACAATTTACTCAAAAGGAACACATTTTTCTGGCTTTTTAAACATTAATACAACATAATAAAGGTGTTGTTATTAGAGAGATAGAAAGGGGACGATATTTACACTATTTAGTCTATTGGATCATACCAACCATATATTTTGGTTGACCAGCTAACTAAAGGAAAAACATTTAGCTTCATTTAAACACTTAAATGTGGAGAGGGCACTGCACAAAATGTGACTTAACTAGACCGCTCTCTGATGGCTTTGCAGAGAATTGTGAACAAGTTTGTTGCCATTTTAATCATATAATCTGGGTAGAAATGATCAAAATCAAATCAACTATAAGCCAATCAAGAGCTTGTTGTCCATCGGTTGCTCAGGTTTCTAAATAATCAGTATTGACATTGGCCATGAAAAAACCCATATTGATCGATCTCTAGTTGTCCATTATTTGTGTTACCGGTAGTTTAATCATTTATCATCCATTTATCATCCAGTATCTTTGACTGGATATGACTTCCGGCATCCAAAACTTACAAACAGCAGTGCCTCGTGTAGTTCTGGGTTAGTTAGAGTGCTTTTTCACTAAAACATAGTTAACGCAATTATATTTAAGATGTCACTAAACACTTTACCGAGTTTTGTCTGTTTAATCTAATATGATTTTTTTTTTCTCTGTGTTGATGTATTTTTCCTGTTCATATATTTTGGACTTTTCTTCTCATTTTCTTTCCCACAAACTGCCACTTAACTGATGTAAAGCTATGATAATTTAACACATGCACTATCCTACCAAACCAAACAATAATTTGAAAAACATGAAAACCATTCTTATGCACTTTTAACATATTTTTGTTACACATTTGAGTTGTCCACATGATGTCATCCTGCTGTAATAAAATGTTATTTGCTCTACTACAGTTTCCCATGCAGAGCCAGTTCCTTTCCACCTGTGCCTCCAGAGCCTGTGGGATGTCCTGCCTGCGGACCCTGTGGCGCACCCCTCAGGACAGCCTCGTCACTGTTGCTCCAGGCTGAGCTCTGTGTTTGGAGAGCAGGATGACGACATGATGGAAGCAGCCAAGGCTCTACTCAGCATTTTTCTGCACCAAAGGTTTGTGTGACACCTCTCTGTACAAATACAAGGACTACAGATGACATTTCAACAACTCCACATATATAAACCCTCATGTGTGGGA
Source organism: Periophthalmus modestus (assembly GCA_019594935.1). NCBI lineage: Eukaryota > Metazoa > Chordata > Actinopteri > Gobiiformes > Gobiidae > Periophthalmus > Periophthalmus modestus. The sequence continues at coordinate 20,055,340 of JAIEZT010001214.1, forward strand.
AGGGGCGATAATATTAATCGTAATTTGAATGGAAACAATTTGCAAATTGCAAAGGCTGCAATTTTTTGAAATACCATGATTTTTTCCACCTGTCCAGCTTGTCTTTTTTTCTGCTTAAAACTGCTAACCCTGTAGTTCAGAAATACGTGTGATTCTTGTATTAGTTTGTTAGTTCAGAGTCATATTTCAGTCTATTGTCAATTCACTTGGACGCGTTTAAAAGGTAAACCTTGAGCAGAATGCTATTATTAACACAAACATTGCAAATGCTTTCGCAATCTCAATGTTTGTCAGAAATTGCAATTTGATTTTTTTTTTCAAAACGTTCACCTTTAAAAATTAGTATTTATTTTGACGGTTGGTTTATCTTAAGAGAATTACAAAGGCGCTGGTGCGCATGTTTTTTTTTTTGCCTACAAGTAGAAATTTGTACAAAGCGTAAGCTACTGTCTAATGGAAGGGAAAATTCAAAATGTCAATGCAACCATTCAAATGAATAGTGAAAGCCATTTAAATTGTTTTTTAATATGTTTAATTAATTCATTTTGCATGGTATTTACACAGGCGAGACAAAAAGTTGTATCTCACCAGCTAGAGCAAACTAGGAAATGTAATGCTAAAAGTCTGGATCCATTAATACTCAATGGTACTTGAATAAACCGATAATTCTATTACCCTAAATTAGTATTTCGAAGTTGGATTACTCATTTTATTAAAAAAACGTTACGAAGTTCAAGTCATCATTATGTCATCAAACGATATCGATGTTAAAAATTGTGCTTCCTGATTGGAAATCATGGCATCACACTAAATAATTCTGTAAGGTGTCAAAACTCCTCCAGTGTACACAGAATTATTATTTGACAAATCAAAATATATGAATTATATATTATTATGTTGACTACATTTTAAAATGGTCATAAAAATGTGTTTGTCAATAAATTCTGTCTAACTTTTGGATGAAAGTTTCCCTAGTATCATGTCATCAAAAGGTTTTAGAAGTCTACTTTTCTTCAAACTCCTACTCCCTTTATTCTACCAAATAAAGTCAAAATGAGAAAATCATAAAAACCTGTCATATACAATTTAATATAGCATTATTCAAGTCCTGTTTTAACTTGTATCCTTTTCAGCTGGGAATAAACCCTTTTTCTAATCAAATCTCATACGGCAAAAATATTACCTGTTTGGGCCAAGTTATAAAGGATGGAAAGTTAATATTATTTCAGGAATTAAAAACAAATTTTAGTCTTGATAATACAAGTATACATACAATACAATTTTACAGAATTATTTTCTCAATAGTACAGATGAATCTTTAGATTCCAAACTAAGACAGATAAACAGTGGTAGAAGGGCAGTTTCCAAGCTTTACAAAAATGTTTTGTCCCACTTTTTTTAATGCAACAGTCCAATGGGAGAGAGCTCTGGATACAATACTAACAACAAACCAGTGGTTTGCTCTACTTAAAAAATCGAATTCCTCAAATTTCCTCAAAAATGTAAGATACAAAATGATTCAGTTTAAAACTCTGCATAGATTTTATATTACACCCCATAAATTAAAGAAAATTAATTCTACGGTCTCAAATTTATGCTGGCATAGATGTGGGATTGCTGGCACCCTGATTTTGTTTTCCAGAAGTTAGGAAGCTTTGGAAGTATGTGGAAGAATCTATCTGCAAATTATTCAGAGTGAATGTACATTTGACATGCTGAGATGTCTACAAAGGAACAATTCGTCAAATCAAAGGAATTACAATGTTTGTTTCATTTAGGATTTCTTTGTGTGAAGCATTATTTTAATGAACTGGAACGTCAGAAAGCAAAAATTTTCTCAAATTCTTCTAAGGGACAACTGGATTAAGGAGTATATGGACTTAATTGTAATGGAGCATGCTGCTTTTTTTTATGTGATGTAGAGGACAAACTGGTGCACTTAATGGACTTGACAGCACCTTTTACTAAATAAAGCCAAGGTACTTTTGCTTAAAAGCAAATACAAATATGTGATAATTGTTAAGCGTACAGGTTTGCAGGTATTGGACTAGTTTGCCTGCCTGATTATAATGTCGTATCTACAGGGCTGTGGGGTGTGTGAAAATACTATACTATTTTCTATCTTTCCTATAAGAGAATAACTAAATTAATAGATCCATTCTCAGTTTACACCCCGTTTGCAAGGTGCCAATTAAAATGATGCTTTAATATAGTAAAATATAAAAAAAAAATAACACAATCATTAAAAAAAACAAAAACATCCCCCGATATGGACGTTGATGTTCATTCATAGGTTTAAAGTGTTGCTCATGATTATCAAATATAATTTACGTAATTCCATAATTATATATTTATAATGAGTGTCTGAATATAAAGTAAGGTAAATGCTCCATCCTCCACCCCATTTCCATGTGTCTGTTGTGTATGTTGTATTTGTTGTTTATTGGAAATATTGATTTTGTACTTACTGTGTATTGTTTATCCTGTTGTTTTTGTGTTAATTATGAATTAAAATATAAATATGACAAAAATCTTACATCCTGACTGAAGCATTACGGTAATCTTCTGTGTCTTGTCCATTTACAGGAAGCAGGAGCCCGCTCTTAGCCCCACCCCTCTCCCACTGTGGGCATGCTCCTTGGGCCTCAACCCTCACTGTCACTTTCTGCTTTTGCTGCGGAGCCTGGCGTTCGACCATCGCGTGCTGCTGGACTTCCTCATCTCCACAGAAACCTGTTTCCTGGAGTATTTTGTGCGCTACCTCCGCCTCCTCCGCACAGACCCAGAGGGCTTCAGCACAGCCTGCTCAGAGCCAAGAACAGAGGGGGATACTAGGGGGTCTGGGAGAGCTGAATATGCAGAGGGAGACGGGCAGAATTGTGGGGTCCTGCTGGTAGACTACAGCAGCTCCGGAGAGTCAGAGACAGAAGAAGCGGAGGGGGCAGTGAACTGTGGCAGAGCCCACGACAGAGGACCATGTTGGGAGGCTGCAGTGCGCTGTCTGAGCCTGCTGCTGGAGCTCATGTCCAGGCTCCACAGTAAGAACCTCTTCCCATACAACCCCAGCTCCCTAATGAAGCTCCTCACTGAAGTGGAGGCCAGTCTGAAATCTGTGTCTATCAAACGATAGACAGTAGAGATGCAGGGGTCAGGTGTTTTCTGACCCGCCCGGCCCAAGTTCAAATCCACCCCGACGCACGTGGCCCAAAAAAATTGGTTTAAAATATTGGGACTTGACCTTGACCCACGCACATTAAAACTAAAGGCTGCTTTACTGTCAAGCATCATGCCCCGTTTGGCTTAGAGCTGACATCCTGACACAGACCACAGCCATACGAGCTTCGGCAGAGCTACTCAGAGTCCAGGTGTATTGTGGGAATCCAAATTATTTAATTTGCATGAATTATTTGTTATTTATTTACTGGGACAGTAAACAATCATATTTCCAAGTTGTAAAGGATGGAAAGTTAATATTATTTTTTTATTTCTGAAATAAGTTAAAGTATCCTCCAGCACTCACAATTAAAATACAGAATATTAAAATATAATAGAATTATTCTCTCAATAGTATGGATGAGTGGATGAAGATTCCAAAGTAAGACAGATAAACAATGGTAGGAGGGCAGTTTCTAAGCTTTACAAAATGTTATGGCCTACTTTTTTTGTTGCAATGCAACAGACCAATGGGAGAGAGAGCCGGATACAATACTAATAACAAACCAGTAGGTTTCTATACTTAAAAAATGTAATTCCTGAAATCTCCTCATAAATGTAAGATACAAAATGATTCAGTTTAAAATCCTGCATAAATTTTATATTACACCCCATAAATTAAAGAACAATTATTCTACGGTTTCAAATTTATGCTGGCATAGATGTGGGATTGCTGGCACCCTGACACATCTGTTATGTTTTTGTCCAGAAGTTAGGAAGCTTTGGAAGTATGTTGAATACATTTATTTGCAAATTATTCAGTGTGAATGTACATTTGACATGCTGAGATGTCTACTAGGGAACAAAGTAGAAGTCAACCCACCTGCACCCACTGTACTTGTCACAGAGTTATCGATAGGTCGACACGCACATCACTAATAGACAGTTTTACTACATGTTGTTGATTAAAGGTCCACTATGTAACTGTTCTGGTGTAGGATCTGACACTTTCTTGTCTGTATCGAGGTGTCATTACTTTGTCCAAAACGTTATCCAGTATGGCATTCAACTTATTTTGCATATATTCAATTACAAAATAAACCCCTTTAAAACTTGCATTGTTAACATTAGCGAGCTCACTCTACCACAGATCTGACCTGGTAGTGCAAGCGGGTGGAGCACCTTATTTTCTGTCTTTATCTTCTTTCTTTTTTGTATTATAGGCCAATTTAGCATGAAAATATATGAAAATGCCATATAATTTATTCATCAAGAGATACAGGGATAGACATTGACAGTTCATGCTAAGCATTAATTTCAAATGGAATATTTTTTTAAAATCTGAAATATGTTAAACTCACTTTAAATGTTTGATCAAATAACACCTGTGTATGGGTGTGCGTGTTTGTGAATGTGAGTGTATGCGAGTGTGTGCGTGTGCTGTTGCCATGAGCATACTACAGTTCCAGTCCTGGCTGCTGACAAATCCACTTCTGCTTGGAAGTGCAGTTCGCTCCTATGAACCCATAGGTCCACTGTCCAATCTTTGAGATTGCACTTGGGATGGGACGACCTCAAAATTTAGACAAACGATTATCGTGACCAGAACAATCGCGATCAACGATATTATCACGTTGGTTATTAACCTGTAAACGTTCCCCTACTTTACAGATCTACAGCAGCGTACATATACTTATGGGTCACCCACACATACAATCTACACATCAAATGAAAGCTACGGCTTTTCCTCTTTCTATGCACATTTTTTGCATATTCACCTGAAGATACCACAGTGCTGTCAGGAAAGATGTTCTTACAGAAAAGCCAAAAATTTGGATTTGGACTTTGGACACTTACCTTTGTGGGCTCTGGTTCTGTCAAACATCAACATATTCCCTGAAAGTTGGTCTCATTCATTCCGTACATGTCAAGAGGATATAGTCCATTGAAGAAATTATGTCCACAAAATAAATTAGATCCTCCATGACATAATAAACTTCTGACAGCGCCAACTTTGTTTCTCAGAGCTAAACACACGTGTTAGCGTCTGATTGACACCAGTGTTGTCCAATAAGGTGGAGGTTGTGGGTGACTGATGCCCCAGACAGCGAATCAGTGCTACAGGTGACTGAAAGTTTACGCCCCACTCTCCCCCGTGTAGAATCAACCAATCACATCACACAGGTTTAGTGACGTTTTCCCCTTACAGCCAATGAGCAGCGGAACATAACGATGTACAACATGCCATGGTTTTCTGTAAACAGACGGAGCTTGACAGTGTGTACACGAAGCCGAGTTGATCCAGAAATCCCTTCGTATATATATATATATATATATATATATATATATATATATATATATATATATATATATATATATATATATATATATATATATATATATATAAAATATTATATTATTATTATATATATACATAACTCTTGACTATAATAAAACATGAACCAACTTGAGAAAACTGATGAACATTAAATGAACAATAAATACAATAGCAAAGGAAGAGGTTTAAATCTATCATCTGGACATCATCATGATTGCCGGTGGACACTGCCCTATATCTGTCTGAAGGGAGGAGCTAACTACACTGAAACTGTAAACAGCTAGTGAAACTAATTGTAAATAGCTAGTGTCTCCATTGCCGTTAACAGTTTCAGTGTAATTGGCTCCTCCCTTCAGACAGATACAAGGCAGTGTCCAGCAGTATCTGACCAGAACTGAAGAGACTTGGATGAGCATCAAAACGTCTTTACTCCTACGATTTGTCCTACAGATTTCATTTAGTCCTTCATGGTAAATTAAAGTGCAAGAATGTCAGCATGTTTACTTTGTCAGGGTTAAGTCTTACTTGATAAGGAGTGAGAATGCTACCACTTGCGCTAAAGATTCGTTCTGAAGGAACGCTAGTTGCAGGTATGCACAGAAACCTTCTGGCAATCTTTGAAAGATGAGGCAGCTCTCCTACATGACCACCCCACCACAGCAGCAGGTCTTCTTCAGCCTCAACAGAAGGAAGACACATGTAGATCTTTACTTCTGCCTTCATCTGCACATAAACAAAGACACAAACCAATATTTTTAGTGTTAATTAGTAATATGCCTTTAGTATATTTAGCAGTGTGTATTTCAAAACAAACCTGTTCTTCTAACTTGCTCTGTTCTTCACTTCTCTGCTGCCTTGTGATCTTCTTCAGTAGTCCAGTTAGTCCTTGGGTGCTGGCTTTATCAAGTGTAGAAGTGGAAATGGGTCTACTAGTCTTTTGAGCTGGAGGTTCTTGCACAGTGATACTGACAACGTCTAGAAGATTTTCAGAGAAGTTTGCTTTGAAGCAGGGGTCAATAAAACATGCTATATCCATCAGTTTGAGAGCTTTTTCTGAATATCTAGAGTCAAGATCCTCTCATTTCAGTTATGACTGGAGGGTCATCATTGCTTTGGATCAAGATCTCTGTTTTAATGTGCTCCAGAACAGGTTTCAGAGTAGAGAGCGTCACCCTGGTCTCCGCAGCAAGTGCATCAGTGAACTGGCTAAGAGGACCAAGGAGCTCACACACTTGCTCCATAAGAGAGATATCAGTCTCTTGGACATCAGGCGCCACGCTCCTCTTTCCCCTGCTAATGTTGCACTAATTGCCTGTTGCTGGCTAAGAAATCGTTCTAGCATCTGAAATGTTGACCCCCACTGGGTAATTACATCGTGAATGAGAGACTTGACTGGGATCTGCAGAGCCGTTTGTTTAGCTTTTAGCTTTCTTCTCCAGCTTCTTGAGAACCCCTGAATAAGATGACGACAGGCTTGCACTGCAGATTCAACGCGTTTTAGATTTAGAATTTTTGAAACAGCCAAATTCAAATTATGGCCAAAGCACCCAAGTCATATGTGAGGAAAATGTTCAAATGCCTTTTGCATGTTTGAGGCATTATCAGTTGTTATACAAACAAACTTGTCTGTGCTAACCCCCCATTCTTCCAGTATATTCTCAATCATTTCCCGAATATGATCTGCAGTGTGATCTTGAGGGAAAAGTAAGGTTTCCAAACAGTATGATTGCAGTTCCCACTAAGCACTGACAAAATGAATGGAGAAACTTATGTATGGTTCTCCTCCTCCACTGCTTGTCCATAGGTTTGTGGTGTCAGCAAACCAGGTAGCCTGTGCCAACCTTTCACATACTTCAGCCTTTACATTGGAGTACATTCGAGGGATCTCTGTTCTGGAGAAAAACTGTCTGGTTGGGACTTGGTATTGTGGGACTGCTTTTTTTTTTTTACAAACTGTAGAAAGCCAGGCTTCTTGACTGCTTGAAAAGGCAACATATCCTTGGCTATGAAGTAGGCTAGTGCTTCATTCAGCTCTACTGCTATTTTTAAGGTTGGTGGATAAGTTGTCTTTTTTATTAAAAGTCTCTTTTATTGTTGTTTGCAGCTGGGCTGTTTTTGCTCCTTTAAAAATGAAGAGGCAAGAATGAGCAAAATAGTTTAATATAATTATTGTACAATATAAATTAATTGGTATCATAAAGATTACTTTTGCATGCTAAATATATTAAACTAGATTGAGTATAACACACTCATATAAACCCTAATTTAAATTAACATACAAAACATTTATTGTTTTAGTAGTGTCTACGTGTGTATATATATCATATCAAAAGACGTGTAATAAATACATTTTGTCCTGATTATTTTTTTCCAAATTTATTACAACAACCTATATTTCGGAAAATGTAAATCAAATTGACTATTTTTCTCTAATTAGACACAAAACAGCGGCTTGTTAAAACTAGGCTCACTGCAAGTCAGTCCACTATGACTGCAAACAATTTAAAAATTGATAATTTAATATTAAATTATCCTCCTATTACCCAAACTCTTGCAAGGCATGCTTTAGTACTTTTTGTTCGTTATTTCGGCTGATAAGTGTAAAAACAAAGGATTATCTTTTTACATAATGAGAAAAATGTGTTGTCCACATTTGTGGACGCCAGGAGGATATACTGTAGGTATTCAGAATAATCCATGGTTGTTGTAAAACCATGTGCCGTTGTTAGCTAGCTGTGCTACCACCAGTGCAAAATGCTGTTTAGCTAGCACTAACCTAGCCATAGCAAAGTTGACACAAACACGTGCCATTATTCATACAAATCCAAACTAACACAAACTACATTCAATAGTTTATTTCACATGGTATGTTACTTACGATGGCATACAAAGCTGGATCCTTGTCACGCAAATGAGCGTGTAAATTGCTCGTATTTGCCTTGGGAGCCGCAACTTTTTTTCTGCACACTCTGCAGATGGGTGTCTCATCTTGTTGATCTTTTGTTTCGAAGCCATAATAACTCCACATGTCCGACTTCACCTTCTTCAGTGGAGGATACAGATGCGCGCTGTCATCGGGAACCAGATCCACTGTCTGCCCACTACTAGCCATGACGGTGACGCTAGTGAAAAACCATCCCCAGAATAAGTACAGAGGCTAACAAGTGTCATTGCTATGACAGAGGGCCCCCTTGTGGACAAACACTAGAACTAACATCTAAACATTATATTGTAAGCAGAAACATGAGGCAGTCTGGTGGCGTAAAGGTGATTATAATCGCTTTCGCGCGATGATCACAATTTTTTCCCCCTTTTTAAATGGCACGAACGATTAATCGCGGACTTTTAAATCGCGATTAACGATATTGTCGTATGCCGTCCCATCCCTAGACTGCACACATATAATCTTGAGGCGGGACTACCTGAAACATGCTGTAAAAAGAACAGTCTTATGTGAGCTGAAGTTCTGTTAAAGGATTTGTCAAGTCATTTTTCCCCCTAAGTGTGATATCTAAATTCAAATCCTGTATTTTTTTATAGTGGATAAATAATAGAAATTGAAACAACAAACTTTTCATGTAGCTTGTTTCGACTACACTTTTTTTCTGATTTGACTAATTATTTCTGGCATATATCATTAGAACTTTCAAGTTAAAACAACTAAGATACCCTTTACAAGAAATTCTTCATTTTGTGCAACCCATTATAAGTTGTTTAAAGCTGCACTATGTAACTTTTTTGGTGGAGGGTTCGCAGTTTGCTTGTCTCCTTGAGTGTCCCATGGTGGTGATGGTGTTAAACTTCCATGGAGACTAGCAAAAGTCAAACTACAAGTCAGATCTGTCAAGAGACAACCCTACTCGAAAAGAAGTGGGGTTTTTTTTGTTGTTTTTTTTTTTGCAACAAAATAAAAGATCAGTTGAATAAGATTAATTATTTTTAATTCCACACTATGGATCTCCATGAAGACAATCAGGTGGCAAACCCTCCCACCAGAAAAGTTAAATCATACACTTTAACACAATCCTGGAAATGATGACTCTTTAATTGTTTGAGGTAAGAAACTGTTCAATCATCAGACTCCTGTAATATGACTTTGGCTACAATTCTATAAAAGAAACTTACACTTCATGAGCCACCTCCACACCTGACCATCATGCCTCAGGCCCACCCAGTAGCCGTCACTGCCCTCTATAGGCTGACTGATGGAGCACATGAAAGTCTAAGCACAGGGGCAAGAACATGTTAATCGGTAAGCTCCCTATTAGTTCAACAGCTTTCAAACACAGTATAACGGTAACTGCTGCAATAAAAAAGGTGGAGGCATGTATTGTTTTTTTGTTTTGTCAAAAAAAAAAAAAAATGCAAAAGAGAGAAAACGAGAGCCATGAGATGAGAGCCATAACTATGAAAACTTTCTGTTTTCATAGTTATGCATGTGACAAGCTCCAGAAAGTTATATACTGTGGCTTTAATAAATACAAGATAAATATGTTTAATGCCATACTGTGGATCATTCCAGGCAAAGCAATAACATCTTGATAGAGACAAGCAGGTGGCAGGCCTTCCACCAGAAAAGTTATATAGTTCAGCATTAAAGTTCAAACCACTTTTGTGGTGTCATTTACAGCCTTTTGTTTGATGCCCTGTGAGTGGGGAGTGTGCTGTACCCATGTTGGAGTCCATCTCGTAGCAGTAGTTCTGGATGGCCCATAAGGCTCTGGTCAGGATCACTTCCAGTTCTGTGTTGAGTGCCTGCCTGGCCTGCACCTGGGCCTTCAGCTGGACCACTTCAGGATTCTCATCCAGCGAAATGGAGCTAGGCACCTTCATCATATGTCTCTCCACTAAAAGATACAATAGGTCAGAGACAGACAGTACATTTGACTTACTACCAAATTGCTGGGTTTCAGATGATATCACAACTTTCTATAGGCCATTATTATTTATATATTGGGCAGCTTGCCAATGGGGGCCAGATACAATGAATATTGTTACAGATTTGTGTTGTAATACAGAGGGTTATATAGGGTGTAGTCAAAAATAGTAACTAGAAAAAAATTGCGCATTTACCTTTTGGCAAAGTACAATGTTATAATTAGGGAAAAATGGCTTATGCTCTTGCCCCCATCTGGGAGTATGACATCATCACAGTCTAGGATCTGAAACCCACCGACACAGCGCTTTTATGCCTCTGTTGGGCATTCAAAGAACATGTTTAGTACTTAAAGGAAACAAACATATATACTAGTAGGCATATGTTGTTTCCAAGATATGCAGAATTATATTATTCAGTATAGTGTCATATGTCTTGAAATGTATCAACTTTTGTGGTGATAACAGGCCTTTTGTTCGTGTTATTCTTCAGCCAACTTTAACTTAAGACTATCATTATCAAAACAACAGTAATTTATGGTTGTCCATATTGCCAACATGCAACTTATACACCAGTGTGCATACGCTGGTGGTAAATATATATATATATATATATATATATATATATATATATATATTATATATATTTAGCCTTGCTCTTCAGACCTGGTTTAGTCCTGGTGCAATCATGGTGCAATACTGGTTTATTAGTTCTGAATTAAACCTATAGTTTAATCCTGCTTTAGACAATCTGACCTGTTAACTAGGTTTAGTCTTGGTTTGGCCTTTCTTTGGTCTGACGCATTAACAGTCATAAATTATTAACTCCTACACTTGAATGTGGTGAATAAGGGTCAATGGACAAACATGGGCTGTATTGTGTACCCAGGTGTAGCCTATAATATTAAACAGTATTTGTCTAGTGCAGGCTCTAGTCTACCATATGATTCCAGGGAAATTATTTTACTCTTCTTATCTCTTCTTAATTATTCCTATTCAGTGTGGCTCTTACAAGCTGGCTTGCTCTCTGAAGGTCCATCAGCAATATCTGTAGACACAAAAAAAAAGTAAGGCATTAGGTGCACACACTGATCAGGCTAGTAATCACTGTATGACACAGGTCTGAATTCCTGTATTTAATACATCACTGTGTCTATGAACCTTTATCGTTTGTAAACATAATCTATATTCAGGAATAGAGCAAAAGTGAAGAGGAACATCATAATTTGATCTCAAAGAGTGACAAAATTGAACTGAATGGTCCGAGGCTAACTTATATTTTGCTGTCTACACTGGTTGTTTTGTAATAACGCTCATAATTTAGCTAATATAGTTTTGTAATGTTTTCTCCATGTCCATTTCACATGAGACAAAATAGTTAGGAGCTGGGAACCAACAGCCTATAGAACCACTGAACGGAAACATAAATAAATCCAATCTGTTGAGTCATTGAACCTACCAAAATATGTCTGACTTTGTCTGGACTGATTATCCATAGCCTGTGCACTCCCGTTAACAGATGCTAGAATAAAACTGGATTCTGATATTAGTAGTAGTGTCTCATGTAACTTAATTTCATATAATTTTACGTTAACGTTTAACTTTTTGCTACGCTATCATCACGTTGCTAGGCAACTTTAACGTCCACGCCTGGGCACAACTTGAGACTTCCTCTTGGACAGATAAAACAGCAGTAGCGTTACTGTGATGAGCATTTTGTCAATGTCGAGACTTTAGTGGACAAAAACAACGTTTTCTTATTCATGTATTACACTGTTTCGTGTCCATTTTCCTGATTCACCCGATCCAGCAGGTGGCGCTGATGCTTTCCGCATTGCTCTTTTACACCCACATAAATTTAAAAGAAGAAAAGGCTAAGCAGCAGAGACAAGATGGCGACCACCATCAGCACTCAGCGGGGACAGGTCTGTTTATGATCCGTTTGAGCCAATTACAGCCGCGACATACTACTGACAGTCCGCTGTGGGTAACACGAGGAGCAGACTTAAGTAGAATTTGCGTACACACCTTGTTGATTAGATTTATTTAACGTTACTTAATAAACGCACAAGCAATTAATTCATGTCCAGAGGCTTTCCCCCAAGAAAACCAACAAGCTTTACAAGCTTGACCATTGTCAAGTTTTATTGTTATGTATTTTAGTTCGTCATTAAGAGTGCGGTTTGTTTGCCTAAATCTAAGAGGATTATTACAAATCTCTAATGTAAACAAGGCTAGCTCAGCTCCGATAGCCTTGGGCTACCATCACTCATCTTATCGATTATCACCGATTGTCACCCGTCATCAGGCCGAACCACTACTGTCTCTTACAATGTCATGTTTAAGTGTATTGGTTTGGACTTTTTTCTTCTAGATGTCAGTTTAGGACCTCACATTTTGCCCGTTCTGTCTGGACGCAGGTTTACATTGGCGAGCTGCCCCAGGACTTCCTGCGGATCAGCCCCACTCAGCAACAGCAGCAGGTGCAGTTGGACGCTCAGGCCGCCCGACAGCTGCAGTATGGGGGCTCCTTGAACACCATTGGCCGCCTCAGCATCACAGTGGTTCAAGTATGTACTTCTAATAATAGCAAAAGAAAAATTAAATTCTGTCAAACAAAAGTTTTAGAGTGAAGATGTTTTTCTGCTTATCCAAGCAACTTCTTCAGTTCTGGTCAGCAAATATGACTCACAGCTCACACACAAACCATAAACACAAAGGTGTGTTAGCTTCAGTGTAGTTGGTTCCTCTGTTCAGATAGATACAAGACAGTGTGCACCAGCAATGCTCACATAGTAAATGGTCACATTTTTATATAGCATACATCATAAGGAACCCCTCAACCGTTCACACACATATTCATACATCAGTGTACACACACACTGGGGGCAAAGTGGGTTAAGTGTCTTGACACAATGGACACAATGATCACAATCATCTGTGGGAGCAGGAATCACTGCCAACCTGTGGGTCACTGGATCTGATACTTTACCAACTGGCCAAACTGTAGAAGCCGCTTTGAAAGTGAGAAATGTCTTCACTATAAAGGCTGGTTTATAGTCCAGCATCAAGTAACTAGTAATACATTTTCAAGCATAAATTTCTGGCTTTGGTAAAGTTTATAATTTGACTTTCTGGTTGGTCACTGGCTGCAGATATGAGATTTGTAGAGGTGATTACATAACTGTACATAACTGAGTACCTCGTTTCAAAACAGGTTTTAGTATAGATTAATAGTATCTGATTTTTGATACTTTTGACAGCACTACCACAGGTACTATAACACTAAACCAAGTCGTAATTGGAAAAACATGAAAACCTGTCATATGCACTTCATTGAATTTGCCAATCTATTCTGTTTTAGGCCAAACTGGCTAAAAACTACGGTATGACGCGGATGGACCCGTACTGCAGAATCCGGTTGGGGTATGCTGTTTATGAGACTCCCACAGCTCACAACGGAGCCAAGAACCCACGCTGGAACAAAGTGATCCAATGTACCGTACCCCCTGGGGTCGACTCCTTCTATCTGGAGATCTTTGATGAGGTACGGCCTTAACACAACTAAATTGAACCCATCTAGGGCTCATTTCACTATTCAATATTACCAGCAGATGCTTACAATGCAAATGACAGGTTAGATTACTTAATTCACAAAAACATTATAGCTAACTTCTTGCCTAGTTTTTTGTAGTATATAATTTTATTTCAGATTTAATTCCATAATTCTTACTTGGCAACCTTTTAAACTGCCAGAAAAATGCCTTCCTTGTGCATACAGTATTCCGTTTTAGAGGTCACCGCTACTTTCAGTATTTTTGTACTTGCACTATGACCAGTAGTTACCTTAGGAACTATCTCACTAAACAAAGTAATAATTATCACCAAGAGTGAGGACACACAGGGCCTCTGCTGTCCCAGGACATACAGTCATGATAAAGATAATATCAGTCTGAGGCCCTGTGATGGAGCTATATCTACAGTTACACCACAAGGACTGGTTAACAGAAAGACAGTTAGACTGTCCAATCAGAGACAGTTCACATTCCCTGAGATAAAATCCAGTCTGACTGAAACTAATCTGAAACTTGCTGTGCTTAATGTCAGATCTTTTTGTAACAAGCCATTTTTAATTAATGATTTTATCTCTTCTTTTAATGTTGACTTTATTTTTCTAACCGAAACATGGCTAGACAAAAACACAGGTAATGCAATTCTAGTGGAATCAACTCCACACTCCAAAAAGGAGGTTTGTGTGGGTTTTTAGACATAATTTTGTTACTCACGGGATGTCATTTGTCTGACATGTTTACTTTAAAATGAAGCTAAAACAATCACCCTCCATACTCTACGTAGTCATATACAAACCTCCCCAGCTCTGTCAAAATTTTATTGGTGATTTTACTGAGATGCTTTCAGTCATCTTTGAAAATATCTCATGTTCTAATGTTGATGATTTGTTTACCTCTGTGACTTTGAGTGTTTTGAATGTTCTGGACACCATTGCCGATGAAGGTTAAAATGGTTAAAGATAAGTGGAAAGCGCCATGGAGAAAAGGGAGGGGCAGAGGGCCGAAGGGCCGAGCAGGAATGTCACATGTCAAAGCCTCAGGTTCAGTATGAGGTTTACAGAGAAAATATGTACAGGTATTGCAACAGTTTATGTAGAATGAGAGGGTTTTTTTTTTTTACATTATTGGAAGCTGCAATAACAACTCTCGTGTCCTGATTGCAACAGTAAACAGATTAACAAAGCCTCCAGCCCCATCTAAGTGCAATGACTTTGCATTATTCTTTAATAACAAGGTTCAGGGCATAAAAAATGCCATCAATTCAACAACACAAATAACAACCCTGCAGCCACCTAGACACTTAGAGCTGACTTACTTTGCACCTGTAACTGAAAAAAATGTCCAAGAGATCGTCACCTGTGTTAATCTACATGCTGCCTCGATGTGTTACTTACTAAATTTCTAAAGTCTGTGCTCAACAGTTTGCTATCACCACTCACTTGCATACTTAACATGTCACTTCAATCTGAAACATTCCCAAGAGCTTTGAAAACAACTTTCTTTAGCTAAACTCAGAAGACTGAAGTCATAGTCTTTGGCAAATAAAAACATAGAGAAAAACATAGAGTGTCAGCAGTCACCTTCAGGCTCTCTCTCTAAAACCTTCAAATCAGGCTAGAAATCTCGGGATAATAATGGACTCAGACTTAAATTTTTAATAGTCACATCAAATCAATAACATCTGCAGCTTTTCTAAAAACATTGCAAAACCAAAGGTATACTGTCAAAACCAGACTTGGGTAGATTTATCCATGCATTTGTCTACAGTAGGTTAGACTACTGTAAAGGCCTGCTCACTGGCCTCTCCAAACAAATGTTAAGAGCAGTACATCCAGAACGCTGCTGCTCGGGTCTTGACTAGAACTCGGAAGTACGAGCACATAAGTCCTGTGCTCAGGGCTCTGCTCTGGATTCCTGTGCCTTGGAATAGACTTTAAAGCAGCTGTGCTTGTGTACAAGTCTCTTCATGGCCTAGAACCAAAGTACGTATCTGACATGTTGGTGCCATATGAACCATCTCACACTCAGGACTAAACATGGGGAATCAGCATTTCAGTTTTATGCAGGTAAAACCTGGAACAATCTTCTTGAAGATGTGAGACAGACCTCTGCTTTGACAATGTTTAAATCCAGGCTCAAAATAGTTGTGGTTATCTGTCCATATGACCTTTTTTAGAAAGGTTTTTATTCTGCACTTTTCTTTGTTAATGTTTATTTTATGATGATTATTTGTAATTATTTGTTTTGATTTGTTGAATTGTGACTTTAAAGTCTTTCCTATTCTGTAAAGCACTTTGAATTACCCTGTATGTGAATTGTGCTATACAAATAAACTTTAACTTTGAAGTTTTTCTAGGCAAGGCAATTTATATAAAGGGGAAAAAAACATATTGCAAAACATGATGTATACCCAGCCATAAATCAATAGTAATTTCTGACAATGATTTCCTTTTAAGGAAAGCAGACCTGATATATAGGACCCATGTGACGTATATAGGGCTGCAGCCAACTAAAGAAACTTTTGGTTGACAAAAGAGTTTGTGTATTGATTGTCTAAAAGTTTGTGTGTTGTGAAGCTGAACTGGCCACTCTCTTACTCTCAACTCCAGTTAACTCACTTCATGCTTTTTCTTTTCTGAAGATTTACCAACTGACTACTAAAGTTTTACAGCCCAATTGGCTTTCTAAAATGTTATAACCTTCCCCTATTTAAAACGTAGCTGTGGCTTGTTTCCTTCATATTTTATCCTGAGTTATCTCATACTAATAAATCTTTTTTTGTGGCCTGGACAGAAGGGAAAACTGCCACAGCATTTTCTTTATTTAGTTCTCGACTGTCAATGTTTTACTTGTTTATGACCACTTACAGAAATGTACTTTGTGGGACATGCATGAATGTGATTGTTGTTGCTTCATGTTGTCCTGTACTTCCAGAGGGCATTCTCCATGGATGACCGGATAGCTTGGACTCATGTGACCATCCCGGAGAGCCTGAGGGAGGGCAGTGTGGTGGACGAGTGGTTCAGTTTAAGCGGTCGACAGGGAGACGACAAAGAGGGCATGATCAACCTGGTCATGTCCTTTGCTGTAAGTCTTTGTTCACAAATCACTTTAATTACAAGCTTGTGGCATTCTCATCCCAGTCCTTTAGTTTAGTGTACTGTATATGCTCTGACTATATGAATATAGATGTAACTTTGCACAAATTTATTCTTGTTACATGTGATGGCATCAGTTTGAGACTGACTTTGACAGTACATGTGTTTCAGTCGCTGCCCGCTGGAGTGATGCCCCAGCCTGTGGTCCTCATGCCCTCAGTGTACCAGCAGGGGGTGGGCTATGTCCCCATCTCAGGTCTGACCCCACACTCACCCAGCTCTTCTCTTTGTTTGATGTAGTTAACATCTGTTTGTGTTATTCTCAGGAGTTCCAGCTGTGTATAACCAAGGTATGGTCCCTATGGGGGTCCCCGGGCCACACACGGCTCCAGTGAGCCAGGGCCCCCTTTGTAGTGAGGAGGATCTGAAGGCTCTGCAGGACATGTTTCCAAACCTGGACAAAGAGGTGGTGCGCACAGTGTTGGAGGCCCAGCAGGGCAACAAGGACGCTGCCATTAATTCTCTGCTGCAGATGGCGGAAGAGCTCTAACGCTTGCCTAGAGAACATTTGCTCAAGGGCTAAACTCCACTGCAAACTACCAACCAGTTACATAAAGGATCTGTGCAAGCTGTTTCTGTGATCATTTCTGAACCACCTTGTTCCTGCTCGCTTCCACTTCAGTAATAACTGCTTGCTTATAGTCTAATATATTTCCGTAAATGAGATGACAATGTTTATTTGAGGGCAGACCCGCTAAAACGGGAAATGAAGTGTGGAGAGGGGAAGGACGAATAGAAGTCCTACTGTATAATCCTCTTCCTTGGATGTATAAATTCTGCTGTTTGTGCTCTTGTTTTTATTGTATAAATCAGAGTCTTATTGAGGCTGTATATTTGCCATTCAAAATCTACAGTTCTCGCCGTAACCATTCCACAACTCTATGGTGTGATGCAGGTCCCGTGTTTCACATTGTGCATGTTAGTCCCTCTTCTTTTGCTGTCAGTATGTATATAATGGCCATAATCACCTGCTAACATGAACGATGAGATTACCGGGTGTAAATTTTCAACCAGATAATTATAATAGTTTGAAGCCAAATCCTATATTATCCGATACTTGTTAAATAAAGCAAAAACTGTTGTCCCCCATCTGTGTTGAGCATGAATGAATTTCTATCTGCTATTTATCAAGAAATTAAAATTACTTTTGGACATGATTTAAAAAGCATTTTTCTGATCTATAATACTGTGTCCTCATCAAAAAGTACCTGGAGTTTTTTGTTTCATTCATTCATGTTTAATGCACAACTTTCAAACAGAAAACACTGTTCCACCTTGTGATGTCATGTGGTAATACAGAAAATGCTCCACTATGTTTTTAAACCCCAAACACCTTCACTAGAAGCAATTTGATCATTTCAGCCCTGGAATTTCCAATCTTTACTGAACAGAAGGTAAACGGTAGCTGTTAACTTGAAAACTATTGCCTCATGACGACACATAGTGGATCAGAGCATTTTGAGCTTTATAATCCAGAATTACTCAAACGTATGAATTAAACAAAACACATCAAAAACACATCCCCAGGTATGTTTTTGATAAGGTAACATTAAAACATGACTTAAAGCTCACAATAGTCAATTTTGCTTAATGTTGGACCTTAAAAAGTCAAGTCCTGATTTTTCACTACATGAAAAGCTACTGGATGGGTCCAAGTGTATGGCAAACAGACGACTAATTGACTTCAAGACAAGTTTATTTAGTGCACTAGGATTTATGTTTAAGAGAAATGTGAGAAATATTTATTTCATTTTCAAATTCTAGAAGCTGAAGAGCACAGAAGAGGGCAGTGGCGGAGTTAAATTTTTATGTGAGGGGTGGTCAGAGGACAGGGGTACCAAAGTTTTATTAAGGGGGTTCTTCAAATTGAACATTCTGACGTTCATTATCTTTTTTTTTTAAATGGAGATAGATCAATTTAATGCCATACCTTAGAACATTTCAGGTAAAACAATAACATCTCTAGCAGGAAGCGGACCCTCCTCGAGAAAAGTTAAATATTTCACCTTTAAAAGTTAAGATGCAAGGTTTACTCTCGGTTTTATCCAGAAGAACCTAAAAACTAGGTTCAGCTGAGTTGTTGGACAGCAAAATAATTTGTACTATTATATTAGCAGTCAAGGCAAGGCAAAATAAGAAGGGCATTAAGATCACAATACAAACAAATCAAAACATAAACAATCATCATAAAATTAACATTAAAAGAGAAGAGTGCAGAATTTTTCAAAAAGCTTTTCAGTCTAATGCACAGCTAAACAGAACTGTTTTGAGCCTGGATTTAAACATTGTCAAAGTAGAGGCCTGTCTCACATCTTCAGGAAGACTGTTCCAGGGCTAAGTTGCATAAAACTGCAATGCTGATTCCTCATGTTTTTTTCCTGATACTGAGCACCAGCAGGAGGCCAGTCCCTAAATTCCTCAAATTGCGAGGTGGTTCATATGGCACTAACGTGTCAGAGATGTGCTAGACCATGGAGAGACTTGTACACGAGCACAGCTTTAAAGTCTATTCTCTGAGCCACAGGAAGCCAGTGCAGAGACCTGAGCACAGGACTTATGTTCTCATACTTCCTAGTTCTAGTCAGGACCTGAGCAGCAGCGTTCTGGATGTACTGCATCTGTCTTAACGCTCGTGTGGAGAGGCCAGTGAGCAGGCTGTTACAGTAATCTAACTTACTGGAGAAAAATGTATGAATAAGTCTATCCAAGTCTAGTTTTGACAGTATACATTTGTTTGTTTTTTTTTTTGTGTTTTTTACATGGTATGTTTTTATTGTTTTGATGTGACTGTTAAAGTTCAAGTCTGAGTCTGTTCTGGATGTACTGCAGCTGTTTTAATACTTGTTTGGAGAGGCCAGTGAGCTGGCCATTATTGATTTGATGTGGCTGTTAAAGTTCAAGTCTGAGCCTGACCCTTAGATAGCCTCATTTGGAGGTTTTAGAGAGAGAGACTGGAGGTGACTGCTGAAATGTTCTCTTTGTTTCTGTAGGTCAAAGATGATGACTTCAGTCTTGTGTGAGTTTAGCTGGATAAAGTTGTTTTGCATCCACACCCTGTTGGATGCAGTGGCGGAGTGAATCCACTGGTCCATATTCACCTGCTGCCAGTGAGACATAGATCTGAGTGTCATCTGCATAGTTGTGGTAGGACACATTATTGCTGCGTATTTACTGGCCTAATGGCAGCATGTAGAAATTGAACAAAAGTGGTCCCAGGGCTGACCCCTGGGGTACCCCACAAGTCAGGGACATTTTATCCGAGACACATTATTCAATTTTGATAAAGTACTCCCTCTATTCTAGATAGGACTTGAACCATTTTAGTGCAGTACCAGAGATGCCCACCCAGTCCTCTAGTCTCTGTAAGAGGATCCCATGATCAGCAGTGTCAAAAGCAGCTCTCAGATCTTACAGGATCAAGTCTGAGATTTTGCCTGCATCAGTGTTCAGGTTGGAGGATTCATTAATCTGTTTACTGTTGCAAATAAGACACGAAAGTTGTTACTGCCAATAATGTCTGAAAAGTACCTCTCCCTTGTTCTACATAAACTGTAGTTGTACATGTACATCTTTTCTCTTTAAATCTCATAATGAATCTGGAGCTTTGACTTGGAGCTCTTTAGTGCTTCTGTCAAACACATTATCTACATGTACATTAAAATCACCTGTAATGACTAAATCCTCAAAGTCTGTGCATACAACTGAAATTATCTCAGTAAAATCATCAATAAAACATAGACTGTGCTGGGGAGGTTTGTATATAACTAACTAGAGTGTGGAGGGTGATTGTTTTGGCTCCTTTTTAAAGGAAACATTCTAAATGACAACCTGTGAGTCACCAGATTACCTTGAAAAAACGCATACACACCTCCACTCAAATCTGAAGTTAGATGGAGCTGATTCCACTAGAACCGCATTACCCGTGTTTTTGTCAAGTCATGTCTCAGTTAACAGGATTAAAAGAAGAAACTGTGCCTCACCTCAAATCCAAACATCAGCTCTAATATACCTTCATTTACCACAGCTACTGTTGTTACCATGTTGATTACTCCTCTTCCATACATCTCTACAGATCACATAATCCCTCCATCTCCTCCTTTTTTTCTGAAGATGGCCATCTTTCCTTTTTCCTCATCCTTTTTTATCCTCCTCTCCCTCTTACTTACACTTACACACACTTACACAATCAAGCACACACATACTGTTCCAAGTCTGGCTCCATTCCAACCACCCCCACCCTTTCCCCATTTTATACATCTGCAAACTGTTTCTCCTCACTGTATATTTTAGCACATCTATTCACCTGGTGATTGCAAACATAAATACATTAATGAATTTATTTGCTCATATATTCATTATTATTAATTAAACAATCCACTCGGTTGTAATGCATAAGTTTGACTTTATTATTATTATTATTCAGAAGTTGAGTTCATAGTCATCTTGGTGAAAAGAGGAGAGAGGTGTCTGGGCCTAGTGTAGGACTGCATGATTTTGGAAAGTAATCGAATTCGATTTTTATGCCTAATATTGTGGTCGTGATTAGATTTGCAAAGACTGAAATATGACATTATAAACTACTAGAAGAATCACATACATTTCAGAACATGTTTGCAGAGGTCAACTCCAACAGTGATTTTGATTCAGTTGCAATTAATTGTGCAGCCCTAGCGTCTTCTGCGGCGCCTTGTTTGAGTTGGACATTGAGAAGGAGAACAGGAACATGCGGTGGCCAGGCTGTACGTGTGGTCAACCCTGGAGCCGTCACTGCACTTGAGGGAGGCCTGTTTTTGGATGGTGTTGGTGGCTTGACAGCACTCACACTGCTGCAACATGGAGTTGGCTGAAGCAGAGTACCTGAAAGCAGAGGTAGGTAGTAGTCAGTTGGATTTACTTCAGTAACTTTTTAAAGAAATTGTACTTTTCAGAGTACTTTTCTAGCAACATATTTTTAATCCTACTTGAATAATATTTTTATTGAAGTAACAGTACTCTTGAGTAAAAGTTTTGGTTACTGTTCCTACCACGAGCAAGTCTATAAATGACAAAAGCATTTCGGTTTCTTGCACCATAGTATCGATACTTTCTCAATTGAGTACCTAGTGTCTATACTAGTTTTATTATTGATTAGTATCTAATTTTCTATACTTTTGACAACTCTACATATTAGATACAAAAAAAAATTATATCTGTAGTATTTGAGTAAAATCAAAACATCTAATTTTGATGAATCAGGCTTGGAATTAGAGATCGACAAATCCTTCTGTGCAATACAATACAACTAAATTCTTCATATATTCAATTAGGTCATTTTATTTGAGGAAGTTGTGTTACAGGGTGTGTGTGTGTGTGTGTGTGTGTGTGTGTGTGCGCGCGTGTGTGTGCCTTGATTTGAGTGTCAGTATGGTTAAACCCTCTTGTACTTACTTGGAGGAGCTGCCACAGTGCCCAAAGCAGTAGGTCATGTTGACTGGCTGATCGCTCTTACAGCCATTCACCTCCATCACCTTGGCCTCAGAGAGCACCTCACACACACTGCGAAGTGTACCTGCAGACACACACACATGGAAGTACACACGACTTTGTTACATGTTAGTGTTGACATATTACACTCCACAGAGCTGGTGAAGATCAGGTCTAGATCTGGCTTGGGTTTGGTGTAGATCTGGTTTAAGTGTGGGACTAAACACTAAATCAAATTAACTATTACCTTTCTTGAATTCTATGGGGTATTCATTGCTAATGCACGACATATTTATATCACCAGGTTACCTTTAATCATTTTGGTAAATGCTATATTCACAGAAAAAATGTTTAATAAGTTTCAGTTTTGCTCGACACAAATTCTCTTATTCCGCCTTCAGAGCATTATAACATGGTAGAAAGCTTCAAAAAGTCAATGCTGCACAATACTCCCTCTTTAACTGTTTACATACTGATTTGTTAGAATTTTCATCTGTTCCTAGTCCATATCTTTGCACCATATCTTTAGTGCAAACTAGGTTACTTTGCAAACTGTGACAATTTACACATTTAATCTATCACAAACAAAACATTAACTTACAAGATTTGCAGCATCCGTCAGCATCTGATGTCTCTGTGCCCTGCAATGAAAATAAAGGGTCAGTTTTTTCTCAAATGTGCCATTTGTTACGGTATCATTGTCATTCATAGGCACAACACAATTCACATTTAAGTTACATTTGATTTAAAGGTGAACTATGTAACTTTTCTAGTGGAGGGTACACCACCTGTCTCCATGGAAATGCTAATCTTATCTCAAGACAAGCAAGTTACAGGCCAGATCTGTGGAGAAGCAAGCAGGCACACAGCAAATTGTGTTTTCCAATGTCTTTCTTTGGAAATCAAATTTAAATAAAATTTAAACCTTTAATGGCATATTGCGGAACATTAACGTTTCCTTGAAGACAAAAAGAAAAGTTACATGTACCTTTTAAGACATCATACATTTTTTTATGAACATATGGATTAGTAGAATGAATTACTGATCAAATAAATAGATGTATAATCAGTTTAAAAGGTTTCTGGTGTGAATCATTTGTGGTGCGACTCACAGGTTCACAGTCCAGAGGGTTGAATGCTGGACATGTTTTTGTGACCTTTTCCGTCATAAACTGGCCATTTAATGTCTCACACGTGTACTTGACACACTTGTCAGCAGGCGACACATACGTCTCATTGGGCTGAAAACATAACAAAAATGAATACATGTCTTTTTTCATTCGTTCTTTCAGTTCAAATAAAAAAGCTTGGATTTCTTACGGCAATGGTGATTGTAGAGTTATCAATGACAAGAGTGCAGTGGGTTTGGACACACTGGCCACAGCACATTCCTGGTATTTCTTCATATGTGTAACCCTGGGAAAAGAGCAAAATGATTTCAACCAATTTTTTTTTAACTAATTACTAATGGAGAATTTACATTTTGTGGCAAATTTAGCTGTATCTATCTACACTTTGAAAATGCCTCATGTTCTAATGTTGTATGATTTGCTGAACTCTGTGACTTTACGTGTTTTGAATGTTCTGGACACCATTGCCCGGATGAAGGTTAGTGCCGGAGTGCCGGAGGGTTGAGTGGGAATCGCACAAGTCAAAGCTTCAGGTTCATTATGAGATTTACAGAGAAAAGATGTACAGGTACAACCACAGTTTATGTAGAACAAGGGAAAGTTTTTTTCTGACATTGTTGGAAGTTGCAGTAACAACTCTCATGTCCTGTTTGCAACAGTAAACAGATTAACAAATCCTTCAGCTCCGCTGCCGTTAGAACTAATTTCCACATCTAAGTGCAGTGAGCTTGCAGTATTCTTTAATGACAAGGATCAGGGCATTAAAATGGCATCAATAACACAAATAACAACCCTGCAGCCACCTAGACATTTAGAACTATTGTTTATGTTTTGATTTATTGTATTGTGATTTTAATGTCTCTTTTATTCTTTGAATTACCTTGAGTACGAATTGTGCTATACAAATAAACTTGCCTTGCCTTGAAGGTAATTTAAACAGAATAAATCTGATGACCACTTGATGGCATCATCAGTGGAACTTTTATTTATTTTGAAATAAAATTATAACATGGTTGAACGTTCAAAAACATTGGTTCAGGATAATTGCAGGCATTGAGTGGACTATCCCCAGTCCAAAGAATGTCCTGAATGACCTGAATAGTAGATAGGAGCTGTAGTGACTGTAGTACCTCAGAGCAGTCCTTATTGCAGACCACAGGAGTGCACTTGATGATGTGCAGGGAAGTAGTGGTGTTGACCTCATCACTGCAGTAACAATTCCTACAGGAGCTCTCAGAGGGGGTGGGGCTGGGTGAGGGGGAGGAGGTAGGGGCTGAGGAGGTCTGGGGTGCCTCTAGTGGAGGTTCTGATGTGGTCGTAGTGTTGGGGATCATGGCTCCAGGCTGTAGACACATATGTCAATACATTATGTACACTAAATTATTTATACGTACATTCACTGTTTTTAATAGTTGTGCCCTAGAGAGACATTAGCTTTGTTCACATGCACACTAACGTCTGATTATAATCTATTTTCTGGATTTTTTAAACGACGTGCAACTTGCAAAATCTGATGTTAGTGGAACAATGAGGGACAATGCTCAAAAAGATATCACGTGGTTTTGCTGTTTAATTGTTATTTTAATAGTCAAACAATAAGTCAAATAATTATATTGATAATAATAATAATAATACAGTTTGAGTGTGTAGGTAACCACAGCTACTGTTCTGTCAGTATTCATTCCTCTTGTTGTGATTTAAACATTTAGATTACCTCATATTCCTTCATGTCATGGACACACACGCCTTTAGGAACTGGAAGTACAGAACGTGAATACAATGGTGAATATGGGACCTGAACTGTCTCTATACGTGTGTGTGTATGAGAGAGAGGAACCTACCACACTTGTACTCCTGGCAGCAGATACCAGCCGTCATATTCACAGTCCAGCCCAGAGGACATGAGGGCGGGCTGGTGCAGAGGGTTGAGTTGCATTCTGTTTGAAATAAATTAGAAGAAAAATGCTTCAATACAGCTCACATGCATAATTACATAGTTTGGCATGCCATTGTTTTGAAAATACAAATGTATTGAAAATAGTATATGCTTTCCTTTTTTCAATGTACATTTGAAAAGTAAAGAAGAATTGCTACCTGTGATTTGCACAAACCTGTCACATACACTGCAAAAAACGTAATAACTGGATACATTAAATGACCAGAGGTCACATAAGAATACCTTTTGATTCTTTTTTTTTCATAATATCATGTTTTCTTCTTTGAAGGGCAATAATAGAAGAGAGTCTTGTGTGTGCACTGACCACATTTCTGGAAGTTGCAGCAGTCGATGGTTTCATAAACCATCTGTTCTCCGGGCGCAGAGCAGTTTACAAATTCCTGTACTGGACACGGCAGAGGCATACACTGGATGCTCAGAGAGTCATTGTCACAAGAGCATAAGTTGCAATCACTAGTCCAGGTGTCTCCAGGCTGTTTGTGGAACGGAACATATGTAAACATTTCAAACACACAACTCAAATAAATGTATGTAGATTTTCTTTGTCTTTCTTATTATTCTTTGTTATTATTTCACTTAAACTCTAATCGTTGGTGGACAGCCAACGCTGTACAAATTGAAAAAAAAAAAGGTATGATAGCATTTCCTAGGCTATTTATATGGAACAATAAAGTTTTAATTTGTCCTTAACATACAAAATTTGGTACACATATTCACTTATTCATGTTCACATTCATATTCACATCATGTTGCCAAATATCTCTCCTTGTCAATGACATCGCCTGACAAAACTTTGGCATAGTTTAAGTCAAATTTGGTAACCAGATGCAGCATGGCAATAGAGACAAAAAAATTATACTGTGACCATACCCTCTTACAAATTGCCATCTTGAAAAAAAAAAAAAAGTCATGTGACATGTAATAATGAGATGTCAAATTCTGCCACATTTTTTGATTTATTAAACTTTTAAAACAAGAGAAACCTAAAATTTGGCCACATTTTCAAAAAGGTGTGTTAGTGCCCCCAACTGGGGGAATATAAATATGATGATGGACATAATGCAACCCAAAACAGGAATAGAGTGAGCACAACAGTGCACCACAGCATAAACTCCACAAACTCCTCAAATTAAACTCAATGAGGCTAACAGTTACAGGAACAAATTTGAAGCCGAGTTCTATATTTGGAGTTTCGACCACAAGTATCATATCAACCAAAGAGTCAATTCGGAGCAAGGCTGTTGAAAGTAACTCCCCCTCCCGCCTGCACAGCTGGTGTAACAGGAAGCGGGAGCTTAGCAACGCTGTCACTCAAACCTGTTGTTAACACTAGCTGGAGAGACCTTGGGACAAGAATGTGCCTAATTTGATTTAGGGGCACAATAGTAAAATGAAATACCAGGATACCAATACTATTAGGAACACGGTGGCTAGCAGGTTAGCTATGTGCATTTATATATACAGCCTATGGTTGACACCCTCTTTAAGTGCTCTGTATGGCAGTGGGCGAGGGCTGATCATTGCCGCTTGCGGCTATATTTATTATTTTTCTCTGGACCAACCAAGTTTTCAAAGATTTCTGAAATTTTACACAACATTAAGTTTTGATATCCTCATCAAAAATAACACTCACTTATGGTTTTGCCATAGTGATGACAAAACATGTTCAACATATGTTATTCCAATGGTAAAATCACTAACTCTCACAATTTTCAGGTTTTTAACACATGAGATCTTTACAAACTCCTTCTTAGGGGCTTGTTGGAATAAGATCAAATTTGGTGAAAATGGAGGAGTGGAGGAACAAAAGTTATCAAATTTTTTCTGAGCACGATTCATGGTCTTTATGCGACGCAGTTGTACACTTTGCCCAAAATTTTGAAATTTGTAAAACAGCATGAAGTGGTGAAGTACCTAGTGATTCCCAGGCTCATATGAGACACAGATCCACTCACCTGTCGTGGTTTTCCATCGGGCCCCTCACACACATCTAAAAGTCAATAAAGTTACATTGAAAAGGATGCACAGTAGATACTACAGGAGGGTTTCAGATTCAGACTGGTACACTCACCACAGGTGCTGACACACTCGGGGTAGGCTGACTTGTACTCAGTGGTGCCCTCGGAACAGAAGCAGCCCTCCATCGCAGTTTCGTTATCTGCGGTGAACTTTTTATTGTACCTGTCACATACAGTATTGGTAATCTTCAACACAAATCATTAGGATTATTATCATAATTTATGATGCTTAAATGTTTTATTAATTTTCACCAATTTGGGAAATTACCAATTTTTACACACACACACACACACACACATATATATATATATATATATATATATATATATATATATATATATATATATATATATATTATATATATATATATATATATATATATATATATATATATATATATATAATAATGCCTTACATTTGTAATGCGCTTTATCAAAGCCTCTCAAAGCGCTACACTGAAGTCATTATTCGTTCACTCCACACTTGGTGATGGTAAGCTACTATTGTAGCCACAGCTGCCCTGGGGTAGACTGACGGAAGCGAGGCTGCCAGTTTGCACCATCGGCCCATATATATATATATATATAATATATATATATATATATATATATATATATATATATATATATATATATATATATATATATATATATATATATATATATATATATATATATATATATATATATATATATATGTATATATATATATATATATATATATATATATATATATATATATATATATATATATATATATATGTATATGTACACACGTATGTATATATATATTATCTGATATATATATATATTGTACTTGAAAGGGTAAACTAGGCTTTATTCAACTTTAGTAATATTCTTTTAAAGCAGATAAACGTATAATTTGGCTGTATATGCTGTACCTGTCATCACATGTTGACGTTACCTCAGGACCACATGCTTTGTATACTTTATTGTCTGGACATGTGTAATCTGTAGAGCACATATTTCATTCACATGAATACACTGATATCTAGAAAAGCATATTCAGAATGTTGTAATGAAGTGTTTATATAGTGTCTGACCACAAAGCCCATTGGTTTGGTTCCTCCAGTCCAGGCAGACCCCAGCCCTGGAGCACTCCACTGCGTAAGCCTGTAGAATGGGGCAGGTTTTATTCTCGCCACTGCAAACGTCCGAGTGGCATGAGTCCAGATATGGTTTCACCGGTACTACTGTATGGCACTTCTCGAAAACACTGTTAAATAGAAGAAACAATATTAATTAAACAACATGATTGTTTATTGTGTGAGTGCTGAAAATATACAATGCTTATTATTTTTGTAAGAACTTGGTTTTAGTATGACTGCTAACACAACTAGTCTGTATGCTTGTCTGCACTCACAGTGTCACTCCACTCTCAGGCTATTCCATAAGTCTGTCACATCACTGTGGTAAGCAATAAGCACTGAACAGGACACAAAAGTTGAGCGCTAGGTTCTTTTTTGAGAATTGCAGTTTATGAGCTACACAACATTTTATGAAAATCAAATTTATACAGTTAAAAGAGTGACTAGACTAGGCATGCACTGAACCAGCTTTTTCTCTTCCAATACCAGTGTTGATATTTACATCAACTAATACAGTTACAAATATGTTTTGTAACTACAGAACAGCTTTGTAAAAATACAAGTTTAATATCATAAGATGTTTTGGGCCAACACTGGCCAGTAAAATGTTTTATTACGCCAATTTATAGGCCAAAGTCAGGCCAAAATCAGCTAAAGCGATACTTTGGAAGCTGATATCCACAAAAATTTTCAGTATTGGTGGCAATATTTCATACCAGTATCGTAGTGATGCATTAAACTAAAATTACAGTGTGGTAATTGTTTAAAATTTGTGAGCTCAAAGTGTGAATACTTTTTGCCTGTCTTGTAATGCTCCCTGAATGTCGCTTGGTGATCTTCCTGATTCTGAAAAGTACAGACACTATCCTTGCTTGCTCCTGCTGCTTCCTTCATTGCAGGTTTTTAATCATTGTTCTAGTGCTGGAAAATCTGTCTAGTTATGATTTTCTTTTAAGTAAAGTTAAGTAAGTTTTAGAATTTTTTAGCAAGTTATCTGACAAGCCAGTGACATGTCTGGGGGAAGAAAGAAAAAAAGGGGGAGAAGATTCTTTCTGTGAACGCTGCTAGAACAACCAACAAGAAATGAACGAGCTATAAGCACAAATATTTGCCTAGATCAAACTAGATCCTAGTTTGATCTAGGATCTAGATTTCCAGTTGTAAGCAGCTTGCAGTTACTTTCAGAAAAAGGGTGAAAAAAAACTACCTGCTACCTGAGTGATACGGTGTCTTTTCCAAAACTTTGTAAAATGCCAAAGTGCTGAAGTAATAAAAGACAATGCTAATATTGTTAGGTCACCCAAAATACAGCTTATAAACAGATTTTTTTTTTTAACCACTGCCACAGACTGATGTTAACATACAAACAGATTAACATTTTTGTCACAAAGCAAGAGCAATGAAGTTTGTAAAAGAGCATAGGCAGACAGGCAGTCTGTGCCAAACAGCAAGGTCAGAGATACGCTGCTGCTAGGAGATGCTGCTATTAGCAGTATGAGCCACAGAGGAGTGAGAAACATGCTATCTCAGTTACACTGTTTCTGAGATTACAAAACTCCTGCCACAAGTTTTGTCAAAACACCAAGGAGATAAACAGCTGATTGTGCACATGGGTGCAGTTGACACCAGAATGGTGTCAACTGCACCAGAATGGAACGGACTGAAGTCTTAAAAGGGATTTCCCTAAATTATTCAAGGAGATTGATGAAATTGAGTTTAAGACATTCATCAGTGAGCCTAATATATAGAACCCCACCTTCCTCAGCAAAGGATTCAACAGTCACTTCCCACAGAGCCTGTCTGCCCGACCAGAGGTTTCAGTCCCAGCAGCACCCCCATCACCTCCCCTGCCCACAGACCAACCCTGGGTCCCCTTTGCTACATCTACTCCCTCTAGGGACTCCTCACTCTCCCTTTCCTCCCCACCTTCACCCGTGGCCCTTCCCAGCCATCCGGAAAGCTTCATCAGATCAGGAAATAAGATGGCTCCCCTCACTAATATAATATAGCACGATCAAAAGTTCTAGCATCAACTGAACTGAAATTTTCCTCAGACAAAACTGTGCCTGTTTCAACACCCAAGGCCAAAGTCCCCCCTGCTTCGCTTCCTCTGCCCTCACCTGGTCCCTCACCCAAACTACCCCCTCCTTGGTCTCCCGTAGCACACATAGGGCCTTTCCCAGGACGTCATAGGACAGCACAGGCCCAGAACAGCCATAATAAAGGTGTATTATCTTTATTATGGCTGATGCCTTGTGATGGAGCTATATCTGCAGTTACACCACATAGATTGGTTAACAGAAGGACAGTTACACTGTCCAATCAGAGAAATTTTGTTCACATTCCCTGTAAGAAGATGACATCCAATCCTACTGAAACTAATCTGAAACTTTTAAGCTTGACTTCACATTTTTAACTAAAACATGGCTCGGCAAAAACACAGGTAATGCACTTCTAGTGGAAGCAACTCCGACCAGCTTCAAATTTGAATCTGAAACACATGCAAACAAAAAGGGTGGAGGTGTGTGTGTCTTTTCCTTTAAAAACAATAACCATCCATAGTCTACTTAGTCATATACAAACATGCCCAGTACTGTCAAAGCTGTATTGTTAATTTTACTGAGATGATTTCAGTCATATGTAGATTGATGGTTTAGTCATTACAGGTGATTTTAATGTACATGTGGATAATATGACAGAAACGCTAAAGAGCTCAGTTCTGTCCTTGAAACCTTTGGTCTGACTCAGCATGTCAGCAAGCCTACCACAGAAAAGGGAGTGCTGCAGGGCAAGCAAGAATGGTGCAACTCAAAGCACCAGGTTCATTATGAGACTTACAGAGAAAAGTTGTACATGTACAACCACAGTTTATGTAGCACAAGGGAGAAGTATTTTTTGGACATTATTGTAATTTGCAGTAACAACTCTTGTGTTCTATTTCCAACAGTAAGCAGATTAACAAATCCTTCAGCTCCACTCACTCTGTTAGAACTGACTTACACATCTAAGTGCAATGAGTTTGCAGTATTCTTTCATAAAGTTCAGGGGCATCAAAAATGCCACAATGCTAATAACAACTCTGCAGCCACCTAGACACTGATTCACTTTGCACCTGTAACTGACAAAACTTTCCTAGATATCATCACCAGTCTGTTCATCTACATCTACAAAGTAATTTTGATGACTTATTAATGTTTTGATTTGTTAGATTGCAATTTTAATGTCTTTCTTATTCTGTAAAGCACTTTGAATTACTTTGTGTACGATTTGTGCTATACTAATAAACTTGCCTTGCATTGCTTAGACCTTACAATGTTCAACTCTCTGAACAGTTCCTTTTAAAACATCTATGTGTGCTTTTTTGATTAAAAATACACATTCAAAAGTATTCAATTGAGTTTCTTTATAACATTTAAGTCAATATTCCACTGCCCCCCTCTAACCTGCTGGTCAGGATATTGCACTCTTCAGCCATACAAATTGCGGGAAGCTGTGTGGGAGCTGGAGTGGGCTGTACACATGGCTTCTCTGGGACCACCCATTGACCAGCAGAGACGGAGCAGTCCTCTACTTGACCGTTGGGAGAGCTGCAGTCATTGGATAAGGAGTTATCACACGTGCCTGTAAGAATAGAGTGCATAAGAATTGAAATTGTAAGCACGGAAGGGTTCAGATTTTCTATTCCCATACATTAGTTTACATTTAGTGAACCATTAATAAGCTCATGCAGTACATGAGCTGTCTATTGGTTGTCTGCGATATTTAAAACAGATCAGTTTAAATAACATGCTGACATAAATTTTATGCATGTCATAAAATGGTGGTTGAATACAAATATCTTCAAATGCATTTGACATTATACAGTAGATCATGTCCATATTGATCAATTGTCAATTTTAAAGTTACCATCTGTAATTAAATTGGTTAACCTGCACCCTGTTGTGTTCTCACATATCACCGCTAGATGCTATCTGCATTAATGCTCTAATGCTGCTGTAGTAGCAAAGAAAATAGTAATACAAATGTATGTTTTTACTATTAAACAACAAAAAAGGCTTGACTGAATCTTTATTAAATAAATGTAGATAGTTGTTTATAAAAGATAATGTATTTTTGCGCATATAGCTCAGTTTCACAGTGTTAGTGTAAAATAGTAGAAATCCCAATATTTCACAGACCAATGTTCACCAGAGCGGATGCAACATACCACACTGTCCCTCTGTGTTTTTTCCAAACAGTGATTGAGGCAATTCGATACTGATCGATGAACCACTAAAGACCACTTCTGTCTCGATGGCTGCTATTTTCAAATTGACTGCAATGTCTGTTCCAGTGATAGTGATTGCAGTATTTTTGTAAGAAGGATAAACTCGCTTTCCATTCACAAAGACCTGCAAAAAATGTATTTCATAATGACTTTGAAATCAGCACGATATGTAAATGAAAAAAGAATAACAAAGAAGCCAAACAAAAAAAACAACAAAGAAAACAATTACATAACAATTTTACCTGTATCTGGACAGTTCCTGAATTGTTTGACTGCTTTAGTACTACCACATCTGACTGGTAAGCCACAGTGAGAGAGTGGTGACAGAATGTGGCACCATCAGAGTATTCACAGTCTTGTTCGTTCACAGTGATGGTCAGATTGTACTTGGATACTATCTCTTTGACTAGATAGTAAGTGCAGTTTCCATTAAAATCATAACTTGTCCCATCAAATGTTAAGTGATGGTTATGTTTCCAAACACTGCACACACCTGTGAGACGAAAACAAAAAGTGAACATGATATGTGTGCTTAAGACAAACGAGAACTCATTGAGGATGCATAGATCTTACATGGGCACTCATAATGGTAACAGCACCCTTGTTGGTCATAAACTTTCACAGCTTGACGTCCGTTGGTACACAGCAGTGGAGGTGGTTCAGTGCAGGAGGTATTTGAAGTAGTGACCACACCATCGACACATTTGGCTGTGGTGCAGTTACCAATATCCCAGCTTTCTCCATTCTGGGTTTAAAAAAAATAAAATGTTTACGTTGTTTTGTTAAGAGAAAATTCAAAAATTTTGAATCAGATTTTTGCTGTTTATGTCAGAATTATATTGAATTACAGCTATAGCTTTTTGATGCTATAGTGCACAATAGTTTGTCTTTAAATAAATTGGCCCACTAATGACAGAGATTGAACATAAACCATACAGAGGAATGTAAATATATTCTGAAAGCAGATTTTACCTTGGAGTTCTGCATTGCACCCATATTTTAAACAATATTTATTT
Source organism: Periophthalmus modestus (assembly GCA_019594935.1). Taxonomy (NCBI): domain Eukaryota; kingdom Metazoa; phylum Chordata; class Actinopteri; order Gobiiformes; family Gobiidae; genus Periophthalmus; species Periophthalmus modestus. The sequence goes on from JAIEZT010001214.1 coordinate 20,089,396, forward strand.
AGAAAGTAAAAATAGATTAGATGTAGAAAATGACTTGGCAGAAAACAGTCATGCCAACCCTGAATTGTGTCAATCACAACATTTCCTATGACTGATTTGTAAAATAACCTAATATTTTGTTTCTGCAACAATTAGAGTCATGTCGAGAAACTGATTTTGAAATGTTTTGAAATAGATAAGCCAGTAGCAGGGATGTCACAATATCATATTTAAGGGTTAAGATTTTTACGAGAAGAAAAAAATTTACAATTATTTATAATTACTGACATTGACAAGCTGCTGTAAAATTCATGTTTATCTTTCATTCACAATAACAGGTCACCATTCCTTTACCTATTATTGTTTTATGATATAAATTGTGACCTGAATACCAATTATCACAATTATCATTTAACCAAATCATCTCCAATCTTTAGTCAGTATGTTAAATTAGACATATGATTCTTTGTTAGTAATAAACTAAAGCATAAGTAGCTCATAATTTAACATTTTATTAATTACAAACTGCAATATTCATCTAAAATGGCTTCATGATAGAAATGACCATTGACTTCCTGGTCAAAGATGAACAGGAAGTGGGAGAGTGGCCCTACTTCTGCAGAAGAATCTCACCGTAACAGGCAGTGGATTTTCATTAACATATTTTTATTTTAGCAATGGCTATGTGATATTTTTAAACCTATATGTATGACTTGGTCTAAAAGGTGAAAAACATACTGAGCACACCCTCAAATAAATTTATGCAATATTAATCAAACATGCATCAACCCATCAAAAATGACTCTTTGAGTAAGCTGAAAATCAGGTTATAACATGCTTAAAAGATTGTATGAGATTATTTTGCTCAATATTTTCCATTTAAACACTTAAGAGTGTATCTGACCTTTCTAGGTGGAGATTCATCAGTGCAGTCCAGCATAGTTGTGGAAGGACTCAGTGAGGTTGTGAAAGGTGCAGAAGTTGAAACAGAGACACTGGGAGTTGTTGGAGTAGTTGTGGGAGATGGTGTTGTGCACGACGTGAAAACTACTTCAAGTTTGCAACTTGCATTACAATAACCGATGTAGCACCCTCCCATTCCATCAGTAACATTGTAAATCATATCACCTGTCAATTTAAAATGTAAGTCAGAATGATGATAATTATAGTTGTAATAAGAATCATTCCACAAAAAAAAAAAAAACAAAAAAAGAAAATACATACCTGAACTAAAAACTGTTCCATTGACGAGACAATTACAGGCTGATGAGGTTGACAATAATGACGTGGTAAAAACTGTGGATGAAGGAGCAGTCTGTGTAACTGGTCCAGTTGATGTTGCTCCTTTGGAAGTTGTACGTTCAGAAACGGTAGAAATGACAGTAGTTGTATTTAAAATTGATGGATTGGTAAATACAGTAGTTGTTTCTGATGCCTCTGTGATAACAAAAACGGTTGTTGTGCGTGGATATTTGGTTGTTTGTCCAAATGTAGTTGTGATCATTGGAACAGTAGTAGTTGTTTCCACAACAGCAGTTGTGGAGGCTGTTGTTGTTGGACCGGTTGTTGCGGTAATTGGAGTAGTTGTTCTTAACGCTTTTGTAGTGGGACTAGAAGTAGTTGTTTCAATGGCTTTTGTTGTTGTTTCACTTGTTGTGGTTGTTACAGGTGCTTTAGTTGTTACAGTAGTGACAGAAGGGTAATATGACTTATTTGTTGTTGTTGGTCCACTTGTAGTTGTCATCACTGGAGCAGTAGTAGATGTTTCCACCACCGCAGTTGTAGACGCTGTTGTTGTTGGGCCTGTTGTTGCTGTAGTTGGAGTAGTTGTTGTTACTCCTTTAGTAGTGGGACCAGAAGTAGTTGTTTCAATGGCTTTTGTTGTTGTTTCACTTCTTGTTGTAGGCACAGGTACTTTAGTTGTTACAGTAGTGACAGAAGGTGTAGACGAAACACTTTTTGTTACTGGTCCACTTGTAGTTGTTATCACTGATACGGTAGTTTTTTTTCCACCACCGCAGTTGTAGACGCTGTTGTTGTTGGGCCTGTTGTTTCTGTAGTTGGAGTAGTTGTTGTTACTCTCCTTTAGTAGTGGGACCAGAAGTAGTTGTTTCAATAATTTTTGTTGTTTCACTTGTTGTTGTTGTTACAGGTACTTTAGTTGTTACAGTAGTGACAGAAGGTGTAGACGAAACACTTGTTGTTACTGGTCCACTTGTAGTTGTCATCGGTTGAACAGTAGTAGTTGTTTCCACCACAGCAGTTGTAGCCGCTGTTGTTGTTGGGCCTGTTGTTGCTGTAGTTGGAGCAGTTGTTGTTACTCCTTTAGAAGTGGGACCAGAAGTAGTTGTTTCAATGATTTTTGTTGTTGTTTCACTTCTTGTTGTTGTTACAGGTACCTTAGTTGTTACAGTAGTGACAGAAGGTGTAGACGAAACACTTGTTGTTACTGGTCCACTTGTAGTTGTCATCGCTTGAACAGTAGTAGTTGTTTCCACCACAGCAGTTGTAGACGCTGTTGTTGTTTGGCCTGTTGTTGCTGTAGTTGGAGTAGTTGTTGTTACTCCTTTAGTAGTTGGACCAGAAGTAGTTGTTTCAAATATTTTTGTTGTTGTTTCACTTCTTGTTGTTGTTACAGGTACCTTAGTTGTTACAGTAGTGACAGAAGGTGTAGACGAAACACTTGTTGTTACTGGTCCACTTGTAGTTGTCATCGGTTGAACAGTAGTAGTTGTTTCCACCACAGCAGTTGTAGCCGCTGTTGTTGTTGGGCCTGTTGTTGCTGTAGTTGGAGTAGTTGTTGTTGCTCCTTTAGTAGTGGGACCAGAAGTAGTTGTTTCAATGGCTTTTGTTGTTGTTTCACTTCTTGTTGTAGGCACAGGTACTTTAGTTGTTACAGTAGTGACAGAAGGTGTAGACGAAACACTTGTTGTTACTGGTCCACTTGTAGTTGTTATCACTGATACGGTAGTAGTTTTTTCCACCACCGCAGTTGTAGACGCTGTTGTTGTTGGGCCTGTTGTTGCTGTAGTTGGAGTAGTTGTTGTTGCTCCTTTAGTAGTGGGACCAGAAGTAGTTGTTTCAATGATTTTTGTTGTTTCACTTGTTGTTGTTGTTACAGGTACTTTAGTTGTTACAGTAGTGACAGAAGGTGTAGACGAAACACTTGTTGTTACTGGTCCACTTGTAGTTGTCATCGGTTGAACAGTAGTAGTTGTTTCCACCACAGCAGTTGTAGCCGCTGTTGTTGTTGGGCCTGTTGTTGCTGTAGTTGGAGTAGTTGTTGTTGCTCCTGTAGTAGTGGGACCAGAAGTAGTTGTTTCAATGATTTTTTTTGTCGTTTCACTTTGTTGTTGTTGTTACAGTACTTTAGTTGTTACAGTAGTGACAGAAGGTGTAGACGAAACACTTTGTTGTTACTGGTCCACTTGTAGTTGTCATCGGTTGAACAGTAGTAGTTGTTTCCACCACAGCAGTTGTAGCCGCTGTTGTTGTTTGGGCCTGTTGTTGCTGTAGTTGGAGTAGTTGTTGTTGCTCCTGTAGTAGTGGGACCAGAAGTAGTTGTTTCAATGATTTTTTGTTGTCGTTTCACTTGTTGTTGTTGTTAAAGGTACTTTAGTTGTTACAGTAGTGACAGAAGGTGTAGACGAAACACTTGTTGTTACTGGTCCACTTGTCGTTGTCATCACTTGAACAGTAGAAGTTGTTTCCACCACAGCAGTTGTAGACGCTGTTGTTGTTTGGCCTGTTGTTGCTGTAGTTGGAGTAGTTGTTGTTGCTCTTTTAGTAGTTGGACCAGAAGAGGTTGTTTCAATGATTTTTGTTGTCGTTTCACTTCTTGTTGTTGTTACAGGTACCTTAGTTGTTACAGTAGTGACAGAAGGTGTAGACGAAACACTTGTTGTTACTGGTCCACTTGTAGTTGTCATCGGTTGAACGGTAGTAGTTGTTTCCACCACAGCAGTTGTAGCCGCTGTTGTTGTTGGGCCTGTTGTTGCTGTAGTTGGAGTAATTGTTGTTGCTCCTTTAGTAGTGGGACAGAAGTAGTTGTTTCAATGATTTTTTTTGTTGTTTCACTTGTTGTTGTTGTTACAGGTACTTTAGTTGTTACAGTAGTGACAGAAGGTGTAGACGAAACACTTGTTGTTACTGGTCCACTTGTAGTTGTTATCACCGACACGGTGTAGTAGTTTTTTTCCACCACCAGCAGTTGTAGCTGCTGTTGTTGTTGGGCCTGTTGTTGCTGTAGTTGGAGTAGATTGTTGTTGCTCCTTTAGTAGTGGGACCAGAAGTAGTTGTTTCAATATTTTTTTGTTGTTTCACTTGTTGTTGTTGTTACAGGTACTTTAGTTGTTACAGTAGTGACAGAAGGTGTAGACGAAACACTTGTTGTTACTGGTCCACTTGTAGTTGTTATCACCGGTTGAACGGTAGTAGTTTTTCCACCACCGCAGTTGTAGCCGCTGTTGTTGTTGGGCCTGTTGTTGCTGTAGTTGGAGTAGTTGTTGTTGCTCCTTTAGTAGTGGGACCAGAAGTAGTTGTTTCAAATGATTTTTTTTGTTTCACTTGTTGTTGTTGTTACAGGTACTTTAGTTGTTACAGTAGTGACAGAAGGTGTAGACGAAACACTTGTTGTTACTGGTCCACTTGTAGTTTGTCATCGGTTGAACAGTAGTAGTGTTTTCCACCACAGCAGTTGTAGCTGCTGTTGTTGTTGGGCCTGTTGTTGCTGTAGTTGGAGTAGTTGTTGTTACTCCTTTAGTAAGTGGGACCAGAAGTAGTTGTTTCAATGATTTTTTGTTGTGTTTCACTTGTTGTTGTTGTTACAGGTACTTTTAGTTGTTTACAGTAGTGACAGAAGGTGTAGACGAAACACTTGTTGTTACTGGTCCACTTGTAATTGTCATCGGTTGAACAGTAGTAGTTTTTTCCACCACAGCAGTTGTAGCCGCTGTTGTTGTTGGGCCTGTTGTTGCTGTAGTTTGGAGTAGTTGTTGTTGCTCCTTAGTAGTGGGACCAGAAGTAGTTGTTTCAATGATTTTTGTTGTTTTCACTTGTTGTTGTTGTTACAGGTACTTTAGTTGTTACAGTAGTGACAGAAGGTGTAGACGAAACACTTGTTGTTACTGGTCCACTTTAGTTGTCATCGGGTTTGAACAGTAGTAGTTGTTTCCACCACAGCAGTTGTAGCCGCTGTTTGTTGTTGGCCTGTTGTTGCTGTAGTTTGGAGTAGTTGTTGTTGCTCCTTTAGTAGTGGGACCAGAAGTAGTTGTTTCAATGATTTTTGTGTTGTTTCACTTGTTGTTGTTGTTACAGGTACTTTAGTTGTTACAGTATGTGACAGAAGGTGTAGACGAAACACCTTGTTGTTACTGGTCCACTTGTAGTTGTCATCGGTTGAACAGTAGTAGTTGTTTCACCCACAGCAGTTGTAGCCGCTGTTGTTGTTGCCGCTGTTGTTGCTGTAGTTGGAGTAGTTGTTGTTACTCCTTTAGTAGTGGGACCAGAAGTAGTTGTTTCAATGATTTTTGTTGTTGTTTCACTTCTTGTTTGTTGGTACAGGTACTTTAGTTGTTACAGTAGTGACAGAAGGTGTAGACGAACACTTTGTGTTGTGTAGTCAGGTACTGGTCCACTTGTAGTTGTCATCACTGATACGGTAGTAGTTTTTTCCACCACCGCAGTTGTAGACGCTGTTGTTGTTGGGCCTGTTGTTGCTGTAGTTGGAGTAGTTGTTGTTGCTCCTTTAGTAGTGGGACCAGAAGTAGTTGTTTCAATATTTTTTGTTGTTTCACTTTGTTGTTGTTACACAGGTACTTTAGTTGTACAGTAGTGACAGAAGGTGTAGACGAAACACTTGTTGTTACTGGTCCACTTGTAGTTGTCATCGCTTGAACAGTAGTAGTTGTTTCCACCACAGCAGTTGTAGACGCTGTTGTTGTTTGGCCTGTTGTTGCTGTAGTTGGAGTAGTTGTTGTTGCTCCTTTAGTAGTGGGACCAGAAGTAGTTGTTTCAATGGCTTTTGTGTTGTTGTTTCACTTCTTGTTGTTGTTACAGGTACTTTAGTTTGTTACAGTAGTGACAGAAGGTGTAGACGAAAACACTTGTTGTTACTGGGTCCACTTGTAGTTTGTCATCGGTTGAACAGTAGTAGTTGTTTCCACCACAGCAGTTGTAGAGACTGTTGTTGTTTGGGCCTGTTGTTGCTGTAGTTGGAGTAGTTGTTTGTTGCTCCTTTAGTAGTGGGACCAGAAGTAGTTTGTTTTCATATGATTTTGTTGTTTCACTTGTTGTTGTTGTTACAGGTACTTTAGTTGTTACAGTAGTGACAGAAGGTGTAGACGAAAAAACACTTGTTGTTACTGGTCCACTTGTAGTTGTCATCGGTTTGAACAGTAGTAGTTTTTTTCCACCACAGCAGTTGTAGCCGCTGTTGTGTTGGGCCTGTTGTTGCTGTAGTTGGAGTAGCATGTTGTTGTTACTCCTTTTAGAAGTGGGACCAGAAAGTAGTTGTTTCAATGATTTTTTGTTGTTGTTTCACACTTGTTGTTGTTGTTACAGGTACTTTAGTTGTTACAGTAGTGACAGAAGGTGTAGACGAAACACTTGTTGTTACTGGTCCACTTGTAGTTGTCATCGGGTTGAACAGTAGTAGTTGTTTTCCACCACAGCAGTTGTAGCCGCTGTTGTTGTTTGGCCTGTTGTTGCTGTAGTTGGAGTAGTTGTTGTTGCTCCTTTAGTAGTGGGACCAGAAAGTAGTTGTTTCAATGATTTTTGTTGTTGTTTCACTTCTTGTTGTTGTTACAGGTACCTTAGTTGTTACAGTAGTGACAGAAGGTGTAGACGAAACACTTGTTGTTACTGGTCCACTTGTAGTTGTCATCGGTTGAACAGTAGTAGTTGTTTTCCACCACAGCAGTTGTAGCCGCTGTTGTTGTTGGGGCCTGTTGTTGCTGTAGTTGGAGTAGTTGTTGTTGCTCCTTTAGTAGTGGGACCAGAAGTAGTTGTTTCAATATTTTTGTTGTTGTTTCACTTCTGTTGTTGTTGCACAGGTACTTTAGTTGTTACAGTAGTGACAGAAGGTGTAGACGAAACACTTGTTGTTACTGGTCCACTTGTAGTTGTCATCGGTTGAACAGTAGTAGTAGTTGTTTCCACCACAGCAGTTGTAGCCGCTGTTGTTGTTGGGCCTGTTGTTGCTGTAGTTGGAGTAGTTGTTGTTGCTCCTTTAGTAGTGGGACCAGAAGTAGTTGTTTCAATGATTTTTGTTGTTTCACTCACTTGTTGTTGTTGTTACAGGTACTTTAGTTGTTACAGTAGTGACAGAAGGTGTAGACGAAACACTTGTTGTTACTGGTCCACTTGTAGTTGTCATCGGTTGAACAGTAGTAGTTGTTTCCACCACAGCAGTTGTAGCCGCTGTTGTTGTTGGGCCTGTTGTTGCTGTAGTTGGAGTAGTTGTTTGTTGCTCCTTTAGTAGTGGGACCAGAAGTAGTTGTTTCAATGATTTTTTTGTTGTTTTCACTTCTTGTTGTTGTTTACAGGTACCTTAGTTGTTACAGTAGTGACAGAAGGTGTAGACGAAAACACTTGTTGTTACTGGTCCACTTGTAGTTGTCATCGGTTGAACAGTAGTAGTTGTTTCCACCACAGCAGTTGTAGCCGCTGTTGTTGTTGGGCCTGTTGTTGCTGTAGTTGGAGTAGTTGTTGTTGCTCCTTTAGTAGTGGGACCAGAAGTAGTTGTTTCAATGATTTTTGTTGTTTTTTCACTTGTTGTTGTAGGTTACAGGTACTTTAGTTGTTACAGTAGTGACAGAAGGTGTAGACGAAACACTTGTTGTTACTGGTCCACTTGTAGTTGTCATCACTTGAACAGTAGTAGTTGTTTCCACCACCAGCAGTTGTAGACGCTGTTGTTGTTGGGCCTGTTGTTGCTGTAGTTGGAGTAGTTGTTGTTGCTCCTTTAGTAGTGGGACCCAAGTAGTTGTTTCAATGATTTTTTTGTTGTTTCACTTGTTGTTGTTGTTACAGGTACTTTAGTTGTTACAGTAGTGACAGAAGGTGTAGACGAAACACTTGTTGTTACTGGTCCACTTGTGTAGTTGTCATCGGTTGAACAGTAGTAGTTGTTTCCACCACAGCAGTTGTAGCCGCTGTTGTTGTTGGCCTGTTGTTGCTGTAGTTGGAGTAGTTGTTGTTACTCCTTTAGAAGTGGGACCAGAAGTAGTTGTTTCAATGATTTTTGTTGTTGTTTCACTTCTTGTTGTTGTTACAGGTACCTTAGTTGTTACAGTAGTGACAGAAGGTGTAGACGAAACACTTGTTGTTACTGGTCCACTTGTAGTTGTCATCGGTTGAACAGTAGTAGTTGTTTTCCACCACAGCAGTTGTAGCCGCTGTTGTTGTTGGGCCTGTTGTTGCTGTAGTTGGAGTAGTTGTTGTTGCTCCTTTAGTAGTGGGACCAGAAGTAGTTGTTTCAATGGCTTTTGTTGTTGTTTCACTTCTTGTTGTAGGCACAGGTACTTTAGTTGTTACAGTAGTGACAGAAGGTGTAGACGAAACACTTGTTGTTACTGGTCCACTTGTAGTTGTCATCGGTTGAACAGGTAGTAGTTTTTCCACCACAGCAGTTGTAGACGCTGTTGTTGTTGGGCCTGTTGTTGCTGTAGTTGGAGTAGTTGTTGTTGCTCCTTTAGTAGTGTGGGACCAGAAGTAGTTGTTTCAATATTTTGTTGTTGTTTCACTTCTTGTTGTTGTTACAGGTACTTTAGTTGTTACAGTAGTGACAGAAGGTGTAGACGAAACACTTGTTGTTACTGGTCCACTTGTAGTTGTCATCGGTTGAACAGTAGTAGTTGTTTCCACCACAGCAGTTGTAGACGCTGTTGTTGTTGGGCCTGTTGTTGCTGTAGTTGGAGTAGTTGTTGTTGCTCCTTTAGTAAGTGGGACCAGAAGTAGTTGTTTCAATGCTTTTTGTTGTTGTTTCACTTCTTGTTGTTGTTACAGGTACCTTAGTTGTTACAGTAGTGACAGAAGGTGTAGACGAACACTTGTTGTTACTGGTCCACTTGTAGTTGTCATCGGTTGAACAGTAGTAGTTGTTTCCACCACAGCAGTTTGTAGCCGCTGTTGTGTTGGGCCTGTTGTTGCTGTAGTTGGAGTAGTTGTTGTTGCTCCTTTAGTAGTGGGACCAGAAGTAGTTGTTTCAATGATTTTTTGTTGTTGTTTCACTTGTTGTTGTTGTTACAGGTACTTTAGTTGTTACAGTAGTGACAGAAGGTGTAGACGAAACACTTGTTGTTACTGGTCCACTTGTCGTTGTCATCGCTTGAACAGTAGTAGTTGTTTCCACCACAGCAGTTGTAGCCGCTGTTGTTGTTGGGCCTGTTGTTGCTGTAGTGGAGTAGTTGTTGTTGTTCCTTTAGTAGTGGGACCAGAAGTAGTTGTTTCAATGGCTTTTGTTGTTGTTTCACTTCTTGTTGTTGTTACAGGTACTTTAGTTGTTACAGTAGTGACAGAAGGTGTAGACGAAACACTTGTTGTTACTGGTCCACTTGTAGTTGTCATCGGTTTGAACAGTAGTAGTTGTTTCCACCACAGCAGTTGTAGCCGCTGTTGTTGTTGGGCCTGTTGTTGCTGTAGTTGGAGTAGTTGTTGTTGCTCCTTTAGTAGTGGGACCAGAAGTAGTTGTTTCAATGATTTTTGTTGTTTCACTTGTTGTTGTTGTTACAGGTACTTTAGTTGTTACAGTAGTGACAGAAGGTGTAGACGAAACACTTGTTGTTACTGGTCCACTTGTAGTTGTCATCGGTTGAACAGTAGTAGTTGTTTCCACCACACAGCAGTTGTAGCCGCTGTTGTTGTTGGGCCTGTTGTTGCTGTAGTTGGAGTAGTTGTTGTTGCTCCTTTAGTAGTGGGACCAGAAGTAGTTGTTTCAATGGCTTTTGTTGTTGTTTCACTTCTTTGTTGTTGTTTTGACACGGTACTTTAGTTGTTACAGTAGTGACAGAAGGTGTAGACGAAACACTTGTTTGTTGTTGGTACCACTTGTAGTTGAAATCAGTGAACAGTTATTTGTGTTTTAGTAGTTGTTTCCACCACAGCAGTTGTCGCCGTTGTTGTTGTTGGTACTTTAGTTTGTTTGTTGTAGTGTAGTTGTTGTTGTCTCCTGTAGGTGACGGACCAGAAGTAGTTGTTTTACTGTTTTCCACTTGTAGTTGTTGTTCAGTTGAAGTTAGTTTTTTCACCACGCAGTTTTAGTTTGTTTGTTTCCAGGTACCAGTTGCTCCTTACAGTAGGTGACAGAAGGTGTAGACGAAACACTTGTTGTTACTGGTCCACTTGTAGTTGTCGAATCACTTGTTGTTTGTTGCACTTGTAGTAGTTGTTTCCACCACAGCAGTTGTAGCCGCTGTTGTTGTTTGGGCCTGTTGTTGCTGTAGTTGGAGTAGTTGTTGTTGCTCCTTTTAGTAGTTGGGACCAGAAGTAGTTGTTTCAATGATTTTTTTGTTGTTGTTTCACTTCTTGTTGTTGTTACAGGTACCTTAGTTGTTACAGTAGTGACAGAAGGTGTAGACGAAAACACTTGTTGTTACTGGTCCACTTGTAGTTGTCATCGGTTGAACAGTAGTAGTTGTTTCCACCACAGCAGTTGTAGCCGCTGTTGTTGTTGGGCCTGTTGTTGCTGTAGTGGAGTAGTTGTTGTTGCTCCTTTAGTAGTGGGGACCAGAAGTAGTTGTTTCAATGGCTTTTGTTGTTGTTTCACTTCTTGTTGTTGTTTACAGGTACTTTAGTTGTTACAGTAGTGACAGAAGGTGTAGACGAAACACTTGTTGTTACTGGTCCACTTGTAGTTGTCATCACTGAACACGGTAGTAGTTTTTTCCACCACAGCAGTTGTAGACGCTGTTGTTGTTGGGCCTGTTGTTGCTGTAGTTGGAGTAGTTTGTTGTTGCTCCTTTAGTAGTGGGACCAGAAGTAGTTGTTTTCAAATGATTTTTGTTGTTTCACTTCTTGTTGTTGTTACAGGTACTTTAGTTGTTACAGTAAGTGACAGAAGGTGTAGACGAAACACTTGTTTGTTACTGGTCCACTTGTAGTTGTCATCGGTTGAACAGTAGTAGTTGTTTCCACCACAGCAGTTGTAGCCGCTGTTGTTGTTGGGCCTGTTTGCTGTAGTTGGAGTAGTTGTTGTTGCTCCTTTAGTAGTGGGACCAGAAGTAGTTGTTTCAATGATTTTTGTTGTTGTTTCACTTCTTGTTGTGTTGTTACAGGTACTTTAGTTGTTACAGTAGTGACAGAAGGTGTAGACGAAAACACTTGTTGTTACTGGTCCACTTGTAGTTGTCATCGGTTGAACAGTAGTAGTTGTTTCCACCACAGCAGTTGTAGCCGCTGTTGTTGTTGGGCCTGTTGTTGCTGTAGTTGGAGTAGTTGTGGAGTAGTTGTTGTTGCTCCTTTAGTAGTGGGACCAGAAGTAGTTGTTTCAATGATTTTTGTTTGTGTTGTTTCACTTCTTGTTGTAGGCACAGGTACTTTAGTTGTTACAGTAGTGACAGAAGGTGTAGACGAAACACTTGTTGTTACTGGTCCACTTGTAGTTGTCATCGGTTGAACAGTAGTAGTTGTTTCCACCACAGCAGTTGTAGCCGCTGTTGTTGTTGGGCCTGTTGTTGCTGTAGTTGGAGTAGTTGTTGTTGCTCCTTTAGTAGTGGGACCAGAAGTAGTTGTTTCAATGATTTTTGTTGTTGTTTCACTTTGTTGTTGTTGTTACAGGTACCTTAGTTGTTACAGTAGTGACAGAAGGTGTAGACGAAACACTTGTTGTTACTGGTCCACTTGTAGTTGTCATCGCTTGAACAGTAGTAGTTGTTTCCACCACAGCAGTTGTAGACGCTGTTGTTGTTTGGCCTGTTGTGTTGCTGTAGTTGGAGTAGTTGTTGTTGCTCCTTAGTAGTGGGACCAGAAGTAGTTGTTTCAAATTTTTTGTTTGTTTCACTTCTTGTTGTGTGTTACAGGTACTTAGTTGTTACAGTAGTGACAGAAGGTGTAGACGAAACACTTGTTGTTACTGGTCCACTTGTAGTTGTCATCGGTTGAACAGTAGTAGTTGTTTCCACCACAGCAGTTGTAGCCGCTGTTGTTGTTGGGCCTGTTGTTGCTGTAGTTGGAGTAGTTGTTGTTGCTCCTTTAGTAGTGGGACCAGAAGTAGTTGTTTCAATATTTTTGTTGTTGTTTCACTTCTTGTTGTAGTTACAGGTACTTTAGTTGTTACAGTAGTGACAGAAGGTGTAGACGAAACACTTGTTGTTACTGGTCCACTTGTAGTTGTTATCACTGATACGGTAGTAGTTTTTTTCCACCACCGCAGTTGTAGACGACGCTGTTGTTGTTGGGCCTGTTGTTGCTGTAGTTGGAGTAGTTGTTGTTTGCTCCTTTAGTAGTGGGACCAGAAGTAGTTGTTTCAATGATTTTTGTTGTGTTTCACTTCTTGTTGTTGTTACAGGTACTTTAGTTGTTACAGTAGTGACAGAAGTGTAGACGAAACACTTGTTGTTACTGGTCCACTTGTAGTTGTCATCGTTGAACAGTAGTAGTTGTTTCCACCACAGCAGTTGTAGCGCTGTTTGTGTGTTGGGCCTGTTGTTGCTGTAGTTGGAGCAGTTGTTGTTACTCCTTTAGAAGTGGGACCAGAAGTAGTTGTTTCAATGATTTTTGTTGTTGTTTCACTTCTTGTTGTTGTTACAGGTACCTTAGTTGTTACAGTAGTGACAGAAGGTGTAGACGAAACACTTGTTGTTACTGGTCCACTTGTAGTTGTCATCGGTTGAACAGTAGTAGTTTTTTTCCACCACAGCAGTTGTAGACGCTGTTGTTGTTTGGCCTGTTGTTGCTGTAGTTGGAGTAGTTGTTGTTGCTCCTTTAGTAGTTGGACCAGAAGTAGTTGTTTCAATGATTTTTGTTGTTGTTTCACTTCTTGTTGTAGGTTACAGGTACTTTAGTTGTTACAGTAGTGACAGAAGGTGTAGACGAAACACTTGTTGTTACTGGTCCACTTGTAGTTTGTTATCGGTTGAACAGTAGTAGTTTTTTCCACCACCGCAGTTGTAGACGCTGTTGTTGTTGGGCCTGTTGTTGCTGTAGTTGGAGTAGTTGTTGTTGCTCCTTTAGTAGTGGGACCAGAAGTAGTTGTTTCAATAATTTTTGTTGTTTCACTTGTTGTTGTTGTTACAGGTACTTTAGTTGTTACAGTAGTGACAGAAGGTGTAGACGAAACACTTGTTGTTACTGGTCCACTTGTAGTTGTCATCGGTTGAACAGTAGTAGTTGTTTCCACCACAGCAGTTGTAGCCGCTGTTGTTGTTGGGCCTGTTGTTGCTGTAGTTGGAGTAGTTGTTGTTACTCCTTTAGTAGTGGGACCAGAAGTAGTTGTTTCAATGATTTTTGTTGTTGTTTCACTTCTTGTTGTTGTTACAGGTACCTTAGTTGTTACAGTAGTGACAGAAGGTGTAGACGAAACACTTGTTGTTACTGGTCCACTTGTAGTTGTCATCGCTTGAACAGTAGTAGTTGTTTCCACCACAGCAGTTGTAGCCGCTGTTGTTGTTGTTTGGCCTGTTGTTGCTGTAGTTGGAGTAGTTGTTGTTGCTCCCTTTAGTAGTGGGACCAGAAGTAGTTGTTTCAATGCTTTTTTTGTTGTTGTTTCACTTCTTGTTGTTGTTACAGGTACCTTAGTTGTTACAGTAGTGACAGAAGGTGTAGACGAAAACACTTGTTTGTTACTGGTCCACTTGTAGTTGTCATGGTCGGTTGAACAGTAGTAGTTGTTTCCACCACAGCAGTTGTAGCCGCTGTTGTGTGTTGGGCCTGTTGTTGCTGTAGTTGGAGTAGTTGTTGTTGCTCCTTTAGTAGTGGGACCAGAAGAAGTAGTTGTTTCAATGATTTTTTGTTGTTGTTTCACTTCTTGTTGTTGTTACAGGTACTTTAGTTGTTACAGTAGTGACAGAAGGTGTAGACGAAACACTTGTTGTTACTGGTCCACTTGTGTTGTTGTCATCGGTTGAACAGTAGTAGGTTTTTTCCACCACACCGCAGTTGTAGCCGCTGTTGTTGTTGGGCCTGTTGTTGCTGTAGTTGGAGTAGTTTGTTGTTGCTCCTTTAGTAGTGGGACCAGAAGTAGTTGTTTCAATGAAATTTTTGTTGTTGTTTCACTTCTTGTTGTTGTTACAGGTACTTTAGTTTGTTACAGTAGTGACAGAAGGTGTAGACGAAACACTTGTTGTTACTGGTCCACTTGTAGTTGTCATCGTTTGAACAGTAGTAGTTGTTTCCACCACAGCAGTTGTAGCCGCTGCTGTTGTTGTTGGGCCTGTTGTTGCTGTAGTTGGAGTAGTTGTTGTTGCTCCTTTAGTAGTGGGACCAGAAGTAGTTGTTTCAATGGCTTTTTTGTTGTTGTTTCACTTCTTGTTGTTGTTACAGGTACTTTAGTTGTTACAGTAGTGACAGAAGGTGTAGACGAAAACACTTGTTGTTACTGGTCCACTTGTAGTTGTCATCACTGTTGAACAGTAGTAGTTTGTTTCCACCACAGCAGTTGTAGACGCTGTTGTTGTTGGGCCTGTTGTTGCTGTAGTTTGAGAGTAGTTGTTGTTGCTCCTTTAGTAGTGGGACCAGAAGTAGTTGTTTCAATGATTTTTGTTGTGTTTCACTTGTTGTTGTTGTTACAGGTACTTTAGTTGTTACAGTAGTGACAGAAGGTGTAGACGAAACACTTGTTGTTACTGGTCCACTTGTAGTTGTCATCGGTTGAACAGTAGTAGTTGTTTCCACCACAGCAGTTGTAGCCGCTGTTGTTGTTGGGCCTGTTGTTGCTGTAGTTGGAGTAGTAGTTGTTGTTGCTCCTTTAGTAGTGGGACCAGAAGTAGTTGTTTCAATGATTTTTGTTGTTGTTTCACTTCTTGTTGTTGTTACAGGTACTTTAGTTGTTACAGTAGTGACAGAAGGTGTAGACGAAACACTTGTTGTTACTGGTCCACTTGTAGTTGTCATCGGTTGAACAGTAGTAGTTGTTTCCACCACAGCAGTTGTAGCCGCTGTTGTTTGTGGGCCTGTTGTTGCTGTAGTTGGAGTAGTTGTTGTTGCTCCTTTAGTAGTGGGACCAGAAGTAGTTTGTGTTTCAATGATTTTGTTGTTGTTTCACTTCTTGTTGTTTACAGGTACTTTAGTTTGTTACAGTAGTGACAGAAGGTGTAGACGAAACACTTGTTGTTACTGGTCCACTTGTAGTTGTCATCGGTTGAACAGTAGTAGTTTGTTTCCACCACAGCAGTTGTAGCCGCTGTTGTTGTTGGGCCTGTTGTTGCTGTAGTTGGAGTAGTTGTTGTTGCTCCTTTAGTAGTGGGACCAGAAGTAGTTGTTTCAATGATTTTTGTTGTTGTTTCACTTCTTGTTTGTTGTTACAGGTACCTTAGTTGTTACAGTAGTGACAGAAGGTGTAGACGAAACACTTGTTGTTACTGGTCCACTTGTAGTTGTCATCGCTTGAACAGTAGTAGTTGTTTCCACCACAGCAGTTGTAGACGCTGTTGTTGTTTGGCCTGTTGTTGCTGTAGTTGGAGTAGTTGTTGTTGCTCCTTTAGTAGTTGGACCAGAAGTAGTTGTTTCAATGATTTTGTTGTTGTTTCACTTCTTGTTGTTGTTACAGGTACTTTAGTTGTTACAGTAGTGACAGAAGGTGTAGACGAAACACTTGTTGTTACTGGTCCACTTGTAGTTGTCATCGTTTGAACAGTAGTAGTTTGTTTCCACCACAGCAGTTGTAGCCGCTGTTGTTGTTGGGCCTGTTGTTGCTGTAGTTGGAGTAGTTGTTGTTGCTCCTTTAGTAGTGGGACCAGAAGTAGTTGTTGTTTCAATGATTTTTGTTGTTGTTTCACTTGTTGTTGTTGTTACAGGGTACCTTAGTTGTTACAGTAGTGACAGAAGGTGTAGACGAAACACTTGTTGTTACTGGTCCACTTGTAGTTGTCATCGGTTGAACAGTAGTAGTTGTTTCCACCACAGCAGTTGTGTAGCCGCTGTTGTTGTTGGGCCTGTTGTTGCTGTAGTTGGAGTAGTTTGTTGTTGCTCCTTTAGTAAGTGGGACCAGAAGTAGTTGTTTCAATGATTTTTGTTGTTGTTTCACTTCTTGTTGTTGTTACAGGTACTTAGTTGTTGTTACAGTAGTGACAGAAGGTGTAGACGAAACACTTGTTGTTACTGGTCCACTTGTAGTTGTCATCGGTTGAACAGTAGTAGTTGTTTCCACCACAGCAGTTGTAGCCGCTGTTGTTGTTGGGCCTGTTGTTGCTGTAGTTTGGAGTAGTTGTTGTTGCTCCTTTAGTAGTGGGACCAGAAAGTAGTTGTTTCAATGGCTTTTGTTGTTGTTTCACTTCTTGTTGTAGGCACAGGTACTTTAGTTGTTACAGTAGTGACAGAAGGTGTAGACGAAACACTTGTTGTTACTGGTCCACTTGTAGTTGTTATCACTGATACGGTAGTAGTAGTTTTTTTTTCCACCACAGCAGTTGTAGACGCTGTTGTTGTTGGGCCTGTTGTTGCTGTAGTTGGAGTAGTTTGTTGTTGCTCCTTTTAGTAGTGGGACCAGAAGTAGTTGTTTCAATGATTTTTTGTTGTTGTTTCACTTCTTGTTGTTGTTACAGGTACTTTAGTTGTTACAGTAGTGACAGAAGGTGTAGACGAAAACACTTGTTGTTACTGGTCCACTTGTAGTTGTCATCGGTTGAACAGTAGTAGTTGTTTCCACCACAGCAGTTGTAGCCGCTGTTGTTGTTGGGCCTGTTGTTGTTGCTGTAGTTGGAGTAGTTGTTGTTACTCCTTTAGAAGTGGGACCAGAAGTAGTTGTTTCAATGATTTTTTGTTGTTGTTTCACTTCTTGTTGTTGTTACAGGTACTTTAGTTGTTACAGTAGTGACAGAAGGTGTAGTAGACGAAACACTTGTTGTTACTGGTCCACTTGTAGTTGTCATCGCTTGAACAGTAGTAGTTGTTTTCCACACAGCAGTTGTAGACGCTGTTGTTGTTGGCCTGTTGTTGCTGCTGTAGTTGGAGTAGTTGTTGTTGCTCCTTTAGTAGTGGGACCAGAAGTAGTTGTTTCAATGATTTTTTGTTGTTGTTTCACTTCTTTGTTGTTGTTACAGGTACTTTAGTTGTTACAGTAGTGACAGAAGGTGTAGACGAAACACTTGTTGTTACTGGTCCACTTGTAGTTGTCATCGGTTGAACAGTAGTAGTAGTTGTTTCCACCACAGCAGTTGTAGCCGCTGTTGTTGTTGGGCCTGTTGTTGCTGTAGTTGGAGTAGTTGTTGTTGCTCCTTTAGTAGTGGGACCAGAAGTAGTTTGTTTCAATGATTTTTGTTGTTGTTTCACTTCTTGTTGTTGTTACAGGTACTTTAGTTGTTACAGTAGTGACAGAAGGTGTAGACGAAACACTTGTTGTTACTGGTCCACTTGTAGTTGTCATCGGTTTGAACAGTAGTAGTTGTTTCCACCACAGCAGTTGTGTAGACGCTGTTGTTGTTGGGCCTGTTGTTGCTGTAGTTGGAGTAGTTGTTGTTGCTCCTTTAGTAGTGGGACCAGAAGTAGTTGTTTCAATGATTTTTGTTGTTTTTTCACTGTTGTTGTTGTTACAGGTACTTTAGTTGTTACAGTAGTGACAGAAGGTGTAGACGAAACACTTGTTGTTTGTTACTGGTCCACTTGTAGTTGTCATCGGTTGAACAGTAGTAGTTGTTTTCCACCACAGCAGTTGTAGCCGCTGTTGTTGTTGGGCCTGTTTGTTGCTGTAGTGGAGTAGTTGTTGTTGCTCCTTTAGTAGTGGGACCAGAAGTAGTTGTTTCAATGATTTTTGTTGTTTCACTTGTTGTTGTTGTTACAGGTACTTTAGTTGTTACAGTAGTGACAGAAAGGTGTAGACGAAACACTTGTTGTTACTGGTCCACTTGTAGTAGTCATCGGTTTGAACAGTAGTAGTTGTTTCCACCACAGCAGTTGTAGCCGCTGTTGTTGTTGGGCCCTGTTGTTGCTGTAGTTGGAGTAGTTTGTTGTTGCTCCTTTAGAAGTGGGACCAGAAGTAGTTGTTTCAATGATTTTTGTTGTTGTTTCACTTCTTGTTGTTGTTACAGGTACCTTAGTTGTTACAGTAGTGACAGAAGGTGTAGACGAAACACTTGTTGTTACTGGTCCACTTGTAGTTGTCATCGGTTGAACAGTAGTAGTTGTTTCCACCACAGCAGTTGTAGCCGCTGTTGTTGTTTGGGCCTGTTGTTGCTGTAGTTGGAGTAGTTGTTGTTGCTCCTTTAGTAGTGGGACCAGAAGTAGTTGTGTTTCAATGATTTTTGTTGTTGTTTCACTTCTTGTTGTTGCACAGGTACCTTAGTTGTTACAGTAGTGACAGAAGGTGTAGACGAAACACTTGTTGTTACTGGTCCACTTGTAGTTGTCATCGGTTGAACAGTAGTAGTTTTTTCCACCACAGCAGTTGTAGACGCTGTTGTTGTTGGGCCTGTTGTTGCTGTAGTTGGAGTAGTTGTTGTTGCTCCTTTAGTAGTAGTGGGACCAGAAGTTGTTTCAATGGCTTTTTTGTTGTTGTTTCACTTCTTGTTGTTGTTACAGGTACTTTAGTTGTTACAGTAGTGACAGAAGGTGTAGACGAAACACTTGTTGTTACTGGTCCACTTGTAGTTGTCATCGGTTGAACAGTAGTAGTTGTTTCCACCACAGCAGTTGTAGCCGCTGTTGTTGTTGGGCCTGTTGTTGCTGTAGTTGGAGTAGTTGTTGTTGCTCCTTTAGTAGTGGGACCAGAAGTAGTTGTTTCAATGATTTTTGTTGTTGTTTCACTTCTTGTTGTTGTTACAGGTACCTTAGTTGTTACAGTAGTGACAGAAGGTGTAGACGAAACACTTGTTGTTACTGGTCCACTTGTAGTTGTCATCGGTTGAACAGTAGTAGTTGTTTTCCACCACAGCAGTTGTAGCCGCTGTTGTTGTTGGGCCTGTTGTTGCTGTAGTTGGAGTAGTTGTTGTTGCTCCTTTAGTAGTGGGACCAGAAGTAGTTGTTTCAATGGCTTTTGTTGTTGTTGTTTCACTTCTTGTTGTAGTTACAGGTACCTTTAGTTGTTACAGTAGTAGTGACAGAAGGTGTAGACGAAACACTTGTTGTTACTGGTCCACTTGTAGTTGTTATCACTGTTGAACAGTAGTAGTAGTTTTTTCCACCACCGCAGTTGTAGACGCTGTTGTTGTTGGGCCTGTTGTTGCTGTAGTTGGAGTAGTTGTTGTTGCTCCTTTAGTAGTGGGACCAGAAGTAGTTGTTTCAATGGCTTTTGTTGTTGTTTCACTTGTTGTTGTTGTTACAGGTACTTTAGTTGTTACAGTAGTGACAGAAGGTGTAGACGAAACACTTGTTGTTACTGGTCCACTTGTAGTTGTCATCGGTTTGAACAGTAGTAGTTGTTTCCACCACAGCAGTTGTAGCCGCTGTTGTTGTTGGGCCTGTTTGTTGCTGTAGTTGGAGTAGTTGTTGTTGCTCCTTTAGTAGTGGGACCAGAAGTAGTTGTTTTCAATGATTTTTGTTGTTGTTTCACTTCTTGTTGTTGTTACAGGTACCTTAGTTGTTACAGTAGTGACAGAAGGTGTAGACGAAACACTTGTTGTTACTGGTCCACTTGTAGTTGTCATCGCTTGAACAGTAGTAGTTGTTTTCCACACACAGCAGTTGTAGACGCTGTTGTTGTTGGGCCTGTTGTTGCTGTAGTTGGAGTAGTTGTTGTTGCTCCTTTAGTAGTGGGACCAGAAGTAGTTGTTTCAATGATTTTTGTTGTTGTTTCACTTCTTGTTGTTGTTACAGGTACCTTAGTTGTTACAGTAGTGACAGAAGGTGTAGACGAAACACTTGTTGTTACTGGTCCACTTGTAGTTGTCATCGGTTGAACAGTAGTAGTTGTTTCCACCACAGCAGTTGTAGCCGCTGTTGTTGTTGGGCCTGTTGTTGCTGTAGTTGGAGTAGTTGTTGTTGTTGCTGCTCTTTAGTAGTGGGACCAGAAGTAGTTGTTTCAATGGCTTTTGTTGTTGTTTCACTTCTTGTTGTAGGCACAGGTACTTTAGTTGTTACAGTAGTGACAGAAGGTGTAGACGAAACACTTGTTGTTACTGGTCCACTTGTAGTTGTTATCACTGATACAGTAGTTTTTTCCACCCACCGCAGTTGTAGACGCTGTTGTTGTTGGGCCCTGTTGTTGCTGTAGTTGGAGTAGTTGTTGTTGCTCCTTTAGTAGTGGGACCAGAAGTAGTTGTTTCAATGATTTTTTTTGTTGTTTCACTTCTTGTTGTTGTGTACAGGTACTTTAGTTGTTACAGTAGTGACAGAAGGTGTAGACGAAACACTTGTTGTTACTGGTCCACTTGTAGTTGTCATCGGTTGAACAGTAGTAGTTGTTTTCCACCACAGCAGTTGTAGCCGCTGTTGTTGTTGGGCCTGTTGTTGTTGCTGTAGTTGGAGCAGTTGTTGTGCTCCTTTAGTAGTGGGACCAGAAGTAGTTGTTTCAATGATTTTTGTTGTTGTTTCACTTCTTGTTGTTGTTACAGGTACTTTAGTTGTTACAGTAGTGACAGAAGGTGTAGACGAAACACTTGTTGTTACTGGTCCACTTGTAGTTGTCATCGCTTGAACAGTAGTAGTTGTTTCCCACCACAGCAGTTGTAGACGCTGTTGTTGTTGGGCCTGTTGTTGCTGTAGTTGGAGTAGTTGTTGTTGCTCCTTTAGTAGTTGGACAGAAGTAGTTGTTTCAATGATTTTTGTTGTTGTTTCACTTCTTGTTGTTGTTACAGGTACTTTAGTTGTTACAGTAGTGACAGAAGGTGTAGACGAAACACTTGTTGTTACTGGTCCACTTGTAGTTGTCATCGCTTGAACAGTAGTAGTTGTTTTCCACCACAGCAGTTGTAGCCGCTGTTGTTGTTGGGCCTGTTGTTGCTGTAGTTGGAGTAGTTGTTGTTGCTCCTTTAGTAGTGGGACCAGAAGTAGTTGTTTCATGGATTTTTGTTGTTGTTTCACTTCTTGTTGTTGGCACAGGTACTTTAGTTGTTACAGTAGTGACAGAAGGTGTAGACGAAACACTTGTTGTACTGGTCCACTTGTAGTTGTCATCGGTTGAACAGTAGTAGTTTTTTCCACCACCACAGCAGTTGTAGCCGCTGTTGTTGTTGGGCCTGTTGTTGCTGTAGTTGGAGTAGTTGTTGTTGCTCCTTTAGTAGTGGGACCAGAAGTAGTTGTTTCAATGGATTTTTGTTGTTGTTTCACTTCTTGTTGTGTTACAGGTACTTTAGTTGTTACAGTAGTGACAGAAGGTGTAGACGAAACACTTGTTGTTACTGGTCCACTTGTAGTTGTTATCACTGATACGGTAGTAGTTTTTTCCACCACCGCAGTTGTAGACGCTGTTGTTGTTGGGCCTGTTGTTGCTGTAGTTGGAGTAGTTGTTGTTGCTCCTTTAGTAGTGGGACCAGAAGTAGTTGTTTCAATGATTTTTGTTGTTTCACTTGTTGTTGTTGTTACAGGTACTTTAGTTGTTACAGTAGTGACAGAAGGTGTAGACGAAACACTTGTTGTTACTGGTCCACTTGTAGTTGTCATCGGTTGAACAGTAGTAGTTGTTTTCCACCACAGCAGTTGTAGCCGCTGTTGTTGTTTGGGCCTGTTGTTGCTGTAGTTGGAGTAGTTGTTGTTGCTCCTTTAGAAGTGGGACCAGAAGAAGTAGTTGTTTCAATGATTTTTGTTGTTGTTTCACTTGTTGTTGTTGTTACAGGTACTTTAGTTGTTACAGTAGTGACAGAAGGTGTAGACGAAACACTTGTTGTTACTGGTCCACTTGTAGTTGTCATCGGTTGAACAGTAGTAGTTGTTTCCACCACAGCAGTTGTAGCCGCTGTTGTTGTTGGGCCTGTTGTTGCTGTAGTTGGAGTAGTTGTTGTTGCTCCTTTAGTAGTGGGACCAGAAGTAGTTGTTTCAATGATTTTTTGTTGTTTTCACTTCTTGTTGTTGTTACAGGTACCTTAGTTGTTACAGTAGTGACAGAAGGTGTAGACGAAACACTTGTTGTTACTGGTCCACTTGTAGTTGTCATCGGTTGAACAGTAGTAGTTGTTTCCACCACAGCAGTTGTAGCCGCTGTTGTTGTTGGGCCTGTTGTTGCTGTAGTTGGAGTAGTTGTTGTTGCTCCTTTAGTAGTGGGACCAGAAGTAGTTGTTTCAATGGCTTTTGTTGTTGTTTCACTTCTTGTTGTAGGCACAGGTACTTTAGTTGTTACAGTAGTGACAGAAGGTGTAGACGAAACACTTGTTGTTACTGGTCCACTTGTAGTTGTTATCACTGATACGTAGTAGTAGTTTTTTTTTCCACCACCGCAGTTGTAGCCGCTGTTGTTGTTGGGCCTGTTGTTGCTGTAGTTGGAGTAGTTGTTGTTGTTGCTCCTTTAGTAGTGGGACCAGAAGTAGTTGTTTCAATGATTTTTGTTGTTGTTTCACTTCTTGTTGTTGTTACAGGTACTTTAGTTGTTACAGTAGTGACAGAAGGTGTAGACGAAACACTTGTTGTTACTGGTCCACTTGTAGTTGTCATCGGTTGAACAGTAGTAGTAGTTGTTTCCACCACAGCAGTTGTAGCCGCTGTTGTTGTTGGGCCTGTTGTTGCTGTAGTTGGAGTAGTTGTTGTTGCTCCTTTAGTAGTGGGACCAGAAGTAGTTGTTTCAATGATTTTTGTTGTTGTTTCACTTTTGTGTTGTGTTACAGGTACTTTAGTTGTTACAGTAGTGACAGAAGGTGTAGACGAAACACTTGTTGTTACTGGTCCACTTGTAGTTGTCATCGCTTGAACAGTAGTAGTTTTTTTCCACCACAGCAGTTGTAGACGCTGTTGTTGTTTGGCCTGTTGTTGCTGTAGTTGGAGTAGTTGTTGTTGCTCCTTTAGTAGTTGGACCAGAAGTAGTTGTTTCAATGATTTTTGTTGTTGTTTCACTTCTTGTTGTTGTTACAGGTACCTTAGTTGTTACAGTAGTGACAGAAGGTGTAGACGAAACACTTGTTGTTACTGGTCCACTTGTAGTTGTCATCGGTTGAACAGTAGTAGTTGTTTCCACCACAGCAGTTGTAGACGCTGTTGTTGTTGGGCCTGTTGTTGCTGTAGTTGGAGTAGTTGTTGTTGCTCCTTTAGTAGTGGGACCAGAAGTAGTTGTTTCAATGATTTTTGTTGTTGTTTCACTTGTTGTTGTTGTTACAGGTACTTTAGTTGTTACAGTAGTGACAGAAGGTGTAGACGAAACACTTGTTGTTACTGGTCCACTTGTAGTTGTCATCGGTTGATACAGTAGTAGTTTTTTCCACCACAGCAGTTGTAGACGCTGTTGTTGTTGTTGGGCCTGTTGTTGCTGTAGTTGGAGTAGTTGTTGTTGCTCCTTTAGTAGTGGGACCAGAAGTAGTTGTTTCAATGATTTTTTTGTTGTTATTTCACTTGTTGTTGTTGTTACAGGTACTTTAGTTGTTACAGTAGTGACAGAAGGTGTAGACGAAACACTTGTTGTTACTGGTCCACTTGTAGTTGTCATCGGTTGAACAGTAGTAGTTGTTTCCACCACAGCAGTTGTAGACGCTGTTGTTGTTGGGCCTGTTGTTGCTGTAGTTGGAGTAGTTGTTGTTTGCTCCTTTAGTAGTGGGACCAGAAGTAGTTGTTTCAATGATTTTTGTTGTTGTTTCACTTGTTGTCGTTGTTACAGGTACTTTAGTTGTTACAGTAGTGGCAGAAGGTGTAGACGAAACACTTGTTGTTACTGGTCCACTTGTAGTTGTCATCGGTTGAACAGTAGTAGTTGTTTCCACCACAGCAGTTGTAGACGCTGTTGTTGTTGGGCCTGTTGTTGCTGTAGTTGGTGTAGTTGTTGTTGCTCCTTTAGTAGTGGGACCAGAAGTAGTTGTTTCAATGATTTTTGTTGTTATTTCACTTGTTGTCGTTGTTACAGGTACTTTAGTTGTTACAGTAGTGACAGAAGGTGTAGACGAAACACTTGTTGTTACT
Organism: Periophthalmus modestus; assembly: GCA_019594935.1. Taxonomy (NCBI): domain Eukaryota; kingdom Metazoa; phylum Chordata; class Actinopteri; order Gobiiformes; family Gobiidae; genus Periophthalmus; species Periophthalmus modestus. Next base: position 20,113,495 of record JAIEZT010001214.1, read on the forward strand.
GGTCCACTTGTCGTTGTCATCGGTTGAACAGTAGTAGTTGTTTCCACCACAGCAGTTGTAGACGCTGTTGTTGTTGGGCCTGTTGTTGCTGTAGTTGGAGTAGTTGTTGTTGCTCCTTTAGTAGTGGGACCAGAAGTAGTTGTTTCAATGATTTTTGTTGTTGTTTCACTTGTTGTCGTTGTTACAGGTACTTTAGTTGTTACAGTAGTGGCAGAAGGGTAATATGACTTATTTGTTGTTGTTGGTCCACTTGACATCAGTGGAACGGTAGTAGTTGTTTCCAACAGAGCAGTTGTAGACGCTGTTATTGTTGGGCCTGTTGTTGCTGTAGTTGGAGTAGTTGTTGTTGCCCTTTTAGTTGTGGGACCAGACGTTGTTGTTTCAATATTTTTTGTTGTTGTTTCACTTTTTGTTGTTGTTACAGGTACTTTAGTTGTTACAGTCGTGACAGAAGGTGTAGATGAAACATTTATTGTTGTTTGCCCACTTGTAGTTGTGATCACTGGAACACTAGTAGTTGTTTGTATGAGTTTTGTTGTTTTCTCAGTTGTTGCTGGTACTTTAGTTGTCAGTCATTTAAAATAAAATTAAATAAAATAAAGAGAGAGATTAGATATTTCAGATTTGCAGCAGCAATTATTCAAATGATTGCCATACCTGTTGTAGTAAAAACAAATGTTGTAGGAACAGCTGTAGTTGTTATAGTGCAAGGAAATATATTTCTGTCTACTTTCCCATCTTCTCCACATTCTGCTGTGATGCAGTTTCCAAGTCCATCCGTAGTGTTGTATATGATTTCTCCATATGTGTAGATCTTCCCATTTATGAAGCAAGTGCAATCTGTTGACAGAGTTGTCTAATTTTTATATCCACCAATATTACCTATTATATATTAACTATGCACAGTTATACTTACAACTTGTATTGTGGCTGCAATTTATTCCAGAATCTGTGCAAGCACTTTAAATGATAAATTAAAAACAGTTAATATATGTCTGTTTTAGTAAAAAAGACTTAGGTTTTGTCAAAATCTCAGTATCAGCCTTATATAACTCTATAGTCCTATTAATAGGGACATTTCCATGGCTCTATTATTCCACTCCATCAAATATTAATTTGGCTTATTCTTAAAATATAAAACAGGAAATCAAAAGTATGGGTGCCACTAGGCTTCAGCATCCACCACACAAATTTTCCCCAATCTCATAATATTGGCATAAAAAGAGCCCCCCTATAGAGCCCCCTATCAGAGCCCCCTATAGTAATCATCAGGGCTCAGTGATCTCTCACTGTGATTGTAAGATATGCCATTTGTGTGCACCAGGCCATACACTGTCAGTTTGATTGTAGCAATAAAAGTGCAATCATCTGCTATACTTTACAAGCTTGACAAGCTTGCACCAAGCAACCACTAAAAATAGAAGTCTACTCATTCAATAATTTTCCATGCTGTGGCGAATAAGCTGCACTAATCAAACTAATCAGTAGCTGTTTCTTTTTGCATCTTGTCATTTTTGCGCGACAGCTATGGCTTACAGGATAAGGTATGTGCCCAGGAACCTAAAAGAATGACCTTCAATCACAGATCTGACCACATTCTTGTGTGTTCATAGGCATTGCATTTGATCTACCATATCTATGTAAAGAATTAGCTTCCCGCCACAGCTTCCCATAATGCTGTTCTTAGCTTCTGAAAAATGTGTATTTTTATAATATAATGATTGAGGAATTCTGAATGAAACTGTATTTTAATGGAAGTTATGCCCATTCAAAAGTCAGGTTACTTGATAAAAAACACGTAATATTTTATTTCTATGAAGTTAAAATCACTACTTTCGGATGATAATGATAATTGCATGGTAAGAGGAATGTTAATAAAATGAGTATTACCAAGTGTAACAGTTGGCCGAAGGAACAAGCTCTCCAACAGTGTAATGATTGCCCTTATCGTCAAAACAGCCACATTTCTCCCTGGTGACGCACTTCATGCTGTCTTCATCAAAGAATGGTTCACTTGGTGGGCATTGTGGATAACAGCCTACAGCATAAGGGTAACAGTTTCACAGCAAAACTGTATTAATCAATGAAATGATTAAAGAAGACATATTATGCTTTTATCTGCTATTTAGTTATCCTCTGTGACCTGTTACCTACCATATGTACTGTTAGTGCTCTTTTACTTTTGCTTAAAGAAGTCCTATTGTGCCTGTGTCTGCTTTATAGCTATAATCTATGACATGGATCATTATGTCAGAGTTTAGACATTTTAAATCGCAATACTCATCTAAAACGGCGGTGAAAACGAGGATTGATTGGAAATAAGTTGTCATGAAAATAAGCAATTAAAGATTGTTCAAACATGCACCAATCACTCCAAAACAACTTCGGGTGAGTAAATGGTGGAGGAAACAACAATAACATGGTTAAAAAAAAGTAGATTTTTGCAAAATAGGTCTGCTTTAAATATGTTAATCCACTTCAGTTATGTCCAAAATTATTACAATTTGTGGGAAAAATGTGTGTGATTTTTTGTGAAAAATTAAAACCTGCCTCTGCACAAAAACTGAAAAATGTTGATAATGATGTCCAAGACTGTAATAAAAGCTAAAAACAAAGTCACCCTACAAACATATTTTGTATTAGTGGTGTCCAAACTATGGACTCGGGGCCATATGGCCCAATTGATCATAGGCAGCAGTATTTATCCCAAATTTAAATAATTCTATTACTATAATCCCACATCTTTCTGAATGACCACTGCATACTGTAACCCTCCACCTCAATATATGTTTTCCTGGGTGAAAAAAGTTTGGACACCCCTGCTGTATATAATAATTGACCATTTTGACTGTGACTTGCTGGACAGACTGAAGTTGATAAACACATTTAAGCAAAAAAAAAAAAAAAAAAAAAAAAGTACTTATGGGTAGCAAATTTGTAAATCCTATAATAGAGGCCAATATGTAAAACTAAGGCTTGTTATCAAAAATAATCCAAATATCACTAATCCAGTACAAGTGAATGATGGCCAATTTAAGGGTGAAACATGACAAAAAGTGGAACAGAACTCCCCAACAAGGGTTATAATCTACTACTGTATACTCATTGATCATGATGTCATATTTTGGAAATTTTAAATTGTAATATTGACTTTCAACAACTTAATAAAAGAAACAAGTCTGCGAACCTCTGGGTTGAAAACTACCAAGCTTACAATGTCTCCTTTAATTACAGATGATATGATACGGTACTATAGAATTGTTTTTTTTTTTTTTTTTTTTTTTTTTTTTTCAGTCATAACGAAATCGTTACCTTCGAGTGCAGCGATAAGACTGGAGCAGTTCCCTGATGGATTTCTACAGGTCTTCATGCAGTCTGCGCCACAAGGTTTGTAATGCCACTCACATTCTCCAGGGAGATTGTAGTAGTCACAAAAGACAGCTGCACATGAATAGTTATGCCTTTAGACTCTAGACTCTGTGGATTCATTTTGACTTTATTCTTATTACTCTGTTGAACTCACGGCACAGATTTGGCGTTCTCCATGCGACACACACACCGGCCTCGTTACACGCTTTGGCGTAAGCAGCCACAGCAGTGCACAAACATTCACAGTCTCCACCAGTGTCGCAGGCACAAGAGTCTCTGACACAAGAGTCAAAGTATGGGCCTGGGTCCACCTTTCACAAAGTAGATACAGTTATGTATTCAATATATTCATAGACTGACAAAATCTAAATGAAAGTGCATTAGGTTCTAAATGCACAGTATAATACTCTACCACCTGAGCCATTGCTGCCTTCTGTAGAAAGTTCTATAAAAGAAGGTCCTAAATGCACAGTACTTAACCATCTGAGCCATAGCTGTTTTCTGTATGTAGTTGTGTAAAAGAAGGTCCTAAATGTACAGTACTTTGCCAACTGAGCCATAGTTGTTATCTGTAAAAAGTTCTATAAAAGAAGGTCCTAAATGTACCACTCTACCACCTGATTTATTGCTGTTTTCTATAGAAGGTTTTATAGAACTTTATCATAGAAAGCAACTGTACGTTATGTGGTAGAGCATCCTTAGACAGATATGAATGTTGAGTGTGAATGAGTGAGCCAAATTAAGGAATGCTATTTATACTCTGTAATAACTGCCCTGTGGCCATGCATGCTGTGGTCAGTTACCTGTGAGTGGCAGCCCTGGAATGTGATGCTGGTGATGATACTGCACTGTTTCTGTGCCCAAGCCATACGGTAGGTGTGTTTTAGGCAGGGATCCCCAATGAGCTGAGCATTGGGGCAGCTTGTTGAGACCCTCCAGCTGTTTCCAAAGTCCAATACATCTGTCACAAGCTCTTGAGAGCGTGTTGTGAAGTCATTTGTGCTTTTACCATCGTAATTTCCACACAAACCACACACATGGCTCTACAATAATAAGAATAAATAAAGATTCATGATAACACTATGTCTTTGATAGGGACACAGCAATAGAGGCCAAAAAAAGTAAATTCTGGCTATTATGGGTACAAAAATCTTGAACATGTGACTAAGAATTTAGTTAATACAGGTTTTCACACTATTTTTAACTCATTCACCAAAATACAATTTAAAACTTAAAAATTATTACTAACAAATAGCAAATAGAATATATATATTTTTTTCAATATTGTGTTAATAACTGGGGATTTACTGTCCATTTAATTCTATTTTTGAGCTATTCTCTGCAGTGTTTATGGTGTTCTAAAGGAGTAGAATCAAGGGGGGAAAAAACTAGACCTGTCACGATAACAAATTTTGAAGCACGATATATGTATTGCACCAGAGAGGTATTGTGATAAACAATAATACTGAAACTACTTTATCCAACTGACTTAAACACAGAAAAATAAGATAGTTCCAGTAAACCATGTTTTGAATGAACAGTAAAGGCCTGAACTGTAACAGATAAATAACAGAATGAACCATTAGCTATAGAGGTCACTTATTCAAATTTTTACAGCTCAAATATATTTTTAGTCCCACAATGGCTAGAAACATATTAGATGGAAACATGTTGGATAGAAAACAAAAAGAAATGAAGCCATATATTTTTATGAATATAATGAAATCTGTAGTTTGGAGCATCAACTGTGGCTGAATACAAAGAAGGACATTGGAAATCTAATAGTCTTAATTCCCTCCCTTTTTATGCTATTTTCCATACTAGTCTTTAGTTTAATTTGTACATTCAAGTGTGCTTCAGGAGAGCTGCAGGGATGGAAGTGTACTGCACTGAGACTTCTGCTTCAAAGTGGAAGGATTGCTTTAATCAAATCAAGTGTGAACATGCCAAAAGTACTATGGAACTGTAGTAAAAGCAGAGAAGTCTGTGCTAACCTGAAAATCTGGATGGAGTTTAATGAAGAGACTTGTCTTCATGTCCCACATGAGAACCACGCCGGGCTTAAGGGTCACCACCAGGTATAGGCCCATCTTCTGCACCTGAGCTGGGCTGAACTGGCTTCCAGTCTTCAGCACATGGAATTTCCCTTCATAGAACTGGTATTCTGCCTCCTGCAGACATTTGTCAGAGCATATTAGTGTGTGATTCCAACAAAAAGTGGCTGCAGGCAAATGTGCTCTCGATTTAGCTTTAACTTCATAAATATGACATATAAACAGCAAATTCTGATGCAAGTAATCTGATTTCTTTTTGATTGTGGTCTTCTGATTACTCACATCAGATTTTGTAGGTTTGCATCTAATTTAATTATTCTTTAAGGTCCAGAAATCAGATTTTTGTCTGCATTTTAACATAGTCACTGACTATCAGAAGTAGGGATGGGACGTTATACGATAATAGCGTAAATCGCGATAGAAACGGTCCGCAATAAATCGTACGTGGCATTTTTCCAAAATCGCGAACGGATTATAATCGTCTTTACGGCACCAGACTGCCTCATTTTTTCTGGTTTCAATACAACGTTTTGATGCTAGTTTTGGTGTTTGCTCACAAGGGGGCGCTCTGTCACAGCAATAACACTTCTGTGCCTGTTCTGGTGGCAGAGTCTGGTGCCGAAAAAAAGTTGCGGCTCCGAGGGCAAAACACGAGCAACATACACGCGCATTTACGAGACAAACATCCTGCACTGTTTGACAAACTTGAGCTGAAAATATCCAACGTAAGTGACATAAACTATTAAATGTAGATTGTGTTGTGTGTAGTTAGCTAAACAGCATTTTACAGACACACACACGATATATATTTACCTACAGTCATGTCAATAGCAGAATAAACCACGCTTACTGACCGAGAACAGCATCTGATCCATCAAAAATAAACTCCTCTCCTCCTGAGTCCACAGTCATCTTCACTCTGACACGAACCGCTCCGGGTCAGAGATGCCTCTAGTTTAACTTGTACAAACATCCACAGTGTCCTCGATCGCGTACTTCCTTTGTTTTTTCCGTTTTGTCCGTTTCATCATGTTTACAAGAAAAACAGCGCCTAGAATGCGCCGCATTAACACGCTTCATTTACTCGGTAAAGTCCGTCTGTTTACGGAAAATCTCGGCATGTCACACACGTGCTCGCTGCTCATTGGCTGTGAGGAGAAAACGTCACTAAAAGTGTGTGATGTGATTGGTTGATTCTACACGGGGGAGCGTGGGGCGTAAACTTTCAGTCACATGTAGCACTGATTCGCTGTTTGCGGCTCCAGTGACACACAACCTCCACCTTATTGGACAACACTGGTGTGAATCAGAAGATAACACGTGTGTTTATCTCTGAGAAACAAAGGCCGTGTCTCAATTTGTCACCGTTCGATGTACTGTCCGAAGTGCAGGTCGAAGTAGATGCTCCACTTAAATGCGACTTAAGGGCACTTTGGTGAATTTTTGGTGAATTTAGACACAGCCAAAGTCGCCGCTGTCTTAATTTTATTATGCCTGAAATTGACCAAAGAAATGCAAAAAAGTGACGGAGCAGATTTCGCGTGTGGAATACTTTCCTGCAGCAGATTGAACATGGAGGATCTGACTTATTTTGTGGACATGATTTCTTTAGTGGGTTATATTCTCTGCACCTGTCCGGAACGAATGAGACTAACTTTGTGGAATATCTTGATGTTTGACAGAACCAGAGCCTCAAAGGTGAGTGAAGTCCAAATCCGCATTTTTGCCTTTTTCTGTAAAAAACGTCTTTCCTGTCAGCGCTGTGGTGATTCCAGGTGAAAATTGTTTGCATATACGAAAAGACGAGCTGTAACTTTCATTTGATGTGTAGATTGTTTGCGTGGGTGACGCAGAAGTACATGTACATTCCTGTAGAGTTGTAAAGTAGGTCCGGCCGTCAGAACGTTAACAAATTAATAATTTTCGCGATAATATCCTGAATCACGATTTATTTTGGTCACAATAATCGTTAGTCTAAATTATATATCGTCCCATCCCTTATCAGAAGTAGATATAAGATGAGATGAGTTGAATAAAAAAAACTCTGAGAAGAGAAATGAACATTTGCGGGTGCATGGAGCAGCTTTCCGCATTAAACAGATATAGCACAGCCCTATGCATCTCTGAGAACATATGGGATTAAGATTGTTGAAGTTACCCCCAGATAAATCTTGATCAGTCGAGAGCAGGTGGTGCCAGTTGTCCCACAGGGCATGTTCTCAGTGATGATTCTGAAAGTGCCGTTGGTTGAACCACCACAGTAGTCCTGGCATACACAAACACATGTATTACTACGTGGGTTATAGGGAGGTGTGGAGTTATGAGGGGTGTAACAATGCACTGATCTCAATCTAAAGCTCTGTGATTTAAAACAAACACAAATGCTATATATTTCCCTTCACAATTTTGAGTGCCACATTTAGTAAGTTGCCTAGAAGTAAAATAATGCAGTTTCTCATTAAAAAGACAGATGCAAAGAGTAGCTAAAATATGTAAAAAATGTTGTACTCAAGATTACTTTAAAATTATTTAGAAGTAGAAGAAGTGACACAAGTATTTATTCAACTAAGGAAGAAAAAAAAAAAAAAAGGATTTGGAGACACTACTGCTTAAGTACAGAGTAAGGCCCCAAACATACCACATGCATCGACAAAACTGCCCTAGGAACATATTGTGCTGATAGAAAATGCACAATAAATGCATGCTTTCTTTGTATTCTGAGGGGAATACGTGCCTATGCTCACATCAAAAAATAGGTTAGATTACATTTTTTTAAGTCTACATGCGCAGGACGTGCTATTCCATATGGGTGGACGTTGTGGCCGCACACATTCACTCTTAAAGCATTTTTTAAAATATACATCCAAAACATGCTGTTTTTAGGCTTGCGTAGGGCAAAATACGTATGCAGTGGTAGGTCTACTGGTTTTAAGGTGAAATCTAACCCAATTCTGTTATTTTCAAACAAAATCATATCTAAGGAGCAAGTATTGTAAATGTCCATATTATTCAGTATTGTCAACATAAAGCGCGTGCTACTTGTAGACTTACAGTGGAAAAAATAACCAACCCTCTTGCTCAAGTAAGAGTAAAAAAAAACAAAATATTACTCAAGTATAACTAATGTCAGAAAACTACTCTGAAAGAATAATTTCTTCAAAAACTTACAATTACAAATGTAACCGTGTACTACCCTCCTCTGGGCATACAATTTAATGAGTAAAGATATATGGAATATAATCTTGACAAGTATTTGATGAGTATTTCTCCACAGGGGAAACATCTGATCGTGTCAGTGGGAAGGTTGTGTGCTTCACCTGCAGCAGTGTGTACTGGCACTGTCCATTGAAGTCATATCTCTTGTCGTCAAACGTGATGTAGTGCCCTTCCCCATAAATGCCACAGACAGAATCACAGGCTTCAGAGCTGCAGCTGAACTTTCTGTTTGAGCAATAACTGTGAAATAACACCAAAACAAGAGAGTTAGGAGGAGAACAAATGGGCACAAAGTTCATAGTGATAGGTGACATTATGGCAAGAATTGTGATTTATACAATACCAATTAAAATACATGGAAACTCCTCTACTATAACGAAGAGTTTGGCCTATAGAACCTTTCATTACCTTTTCTCCACCCCAACCTAAACTGATCTAAAAATAAAATACATATGTAGATATATAAAAATTGCAAAAATATGAAAAGTTGATTAAAAACGAGCATTATTTTGACAAACAAAAAAACAACTAAAATATAAATGTTTTTTTTCTCTTTTCAGTTGTTTTTATCGTACTGAAATACTTGTATCCTTACTGTGGGCTGGCTTGCATCTCCACAAACCTGACTGTTACTTGGCCTGTTTTAACCTGCTTGTTTCCATGGAAATGTTCCTTATGCTATCCACCTTATTTTGGAAGGTGCCGTGCCGTTGCATTGTGTTGCATGGGGCTGCTGATCTTGACAGCAAGTAAGTTCTATACGGACTACAAAGCCGTTTTAAAGCCTCTCAGAGAAGCGGGGGAGTATTGACTTGTTCAACACATGAGCATAGAACATTTTACACAAATGAACTAACTTCATATCATATTTTAGAGGTTCGAAGTATGTTTCTTTCCTTTTCTATGGAGTCATGCAGTTGAGATGCTACTGCCAGAAAGTTCCACACTATATCTTTAAGTATTGATATTTTGTCATGCTAATTGATCCTTTTCAATAGTTTCCTCAGTCTCTATCGATGTACCAATATTTTGGTATCAATCTGCCGATCACTAGTACAAAAAACAGATTTATAAGTAGAGCCAGTACAGACATAAAAGGGAGCATTATTGTGTAGCATAGTTGTGGCTGTCCTCACCAGGTGTTGCACTCCACTTTGAGGGTCTCTCCAGGCTGGTACACCTTTCCATTGTGCAAACAGGGACATTTGCTCTCCTCGATACAGCCCCCTGCCCCATCTGACACCAGGCCCTCCGGACACATGCAGCCGGAGGTGCAGCCCGAGCTGATCTGTTTCACAAACAGAAGGAGGAATGATTTTGGTGTGTGTTTTTGTTGTTGTTTTTTATAACCACTGCAATTAGGTTTGGGATTTATGCCCTATTTTTGTAATTTGGTTCAGAGTTTGCATTTTAACGTTTGAGAGAACACAGAAATATTGACTGAAAAACAGATACAAGAATTCCAACATATTTGTAGAGGCTTAAATTACAGGGTTAGCAGGTTTTATACAACAAGACATTTTGTTGTTTGCACTATGCACTTTTCTGGATCCGCCAGTTGCTTGTCTCCATAGATGTTATTGTTTTGACTGTAATGTTCCACAGTGTGAAATTAAACTTATTCACCTTGCATTTATTTTACTATGACTTTTTATTGCTCAAAACTAAAGCAAGAAACACATTTTCTTGCTGTGAGCAGGCTAGCCTCTCCACAAATCTGACTGTAACTTGATGACATTTTTTCCTTGATCATGATTTTTCCTGCTTGTCTCCATGGAGATAAAGATGTTTGGAATATTCCCTGGGGAACATTCCAACCGCAGCAAAAAAAATAACATCTCCATGGAAACAAGCCGGTGGCAGATCCTTTACCAGAAAAGTTGCATAGTACACTTTTAAATTATTGCAATCTTTGTGATTTGGTAATTGTGACCATCCACCTCCCACTTACATCTTACAATCTTACATTACAATGTAATGTAAGATTAGTACTTTCAGATCGTACTTTGAAAATTGGTCCAGATATGAAACCTTTTCGCAAACATAAACTTTTAAATTGGGACAATCTAGTAAAATTTCAGGATGCGAACTTGGTCTTTAAAATCCTTCATGGCCTTGCTCCTCATCCACTCTCTAAATTTAAAAAAAAAAAAAAAAGGTTACTTCTGAATCAAGCCTGTGATCACCAAATGTGAAATTGTGCTGCCATGTGCTGCCTGCTGGCCTCATCTGTTTTGTGTTATGCTTTTAGAACATTTAGGACATTTTAACCAAACTATTTATACCAATTTTGTATTTTTTGTGTGGTGGCATTTTACATCTTGCCATAGGGACTGCGGTTGGAAACTAGCTGTATAGCTAATACTGGCGGAACAGTATTTCAACAGAAATGTTGATTAATGTGCATTGTCATTGTCTATTCAAATAAACTAATAAAAATAAATAAATAAATATATATATACATATATATATATATATATATATATATATATATATATATATATATATATATAATATATATATATATATATATATAGTTTACCACAAAAGTGAGGAGTCAATAATAATGGTCCAAAAGTCAAACAATGAGTATAGTGCTGTGGTTATGACAAAAATTAGACAAAGCTAGACCCTTTTGGAGTTTTGGACCACACGCCCCTGGTTTCATGATGTTGTGATATATGTTAACACTTACGCAAGCCATTTCCAAAGTCCCGCAGCTCTTCTGGCACTCTGCACCAGTGGCCCCGGCGTCAGCAGTGGAGCAATTGAAGTACACCATGGGTGAGGTGCACGTGACTGACCCAGGTTGAACGACACAAACAGCCAAAGTCAATGGAATGGTTAAAAGTATATGAATTAAGTTCATTTGTGTTAGAGAGAGATATAATTCACCCTACCTTTCACAGCGGTCCCTGCACAGCTTAGAATTCCATCTCTGCAGACACTGAAAATCAAGAAATACGATCAGATAGACTTCATTTTAGAAGGTATATGACTTTTTATTTTTGTTTTAATGCACCAACATATTGACATAAAGAACCAAGAATTCGCAAAATTTATAGCTTAGGTGCCAAAGAGCTTTGAACGCTTTGAATGCCCAAACTGAAGATGTACTCTGGGGGCTTTGTCTGGAATGTTCTATAGTATGGCAAACTGTACTATGTTACGTACTACTTTAAAAATATATTATTTTGTCTCAAAAATTACATTATTTTGTATTAAAAAGGCATTTTTGATTACCATTGTAGTAACTAAAATATAATTTGGAAGTTTCAAAATGTTTTTAATGTAAGTATTGTAACAACAATAATGCAGAGCATTATATGACAAATACTTGCAGCCTTTACGATTTGGTAAATCCAACCATTCAAACAGCAATTTTTATTCTCTTGCGATATACCTACCAGGTGGTGCCATCCTTGTTGATGGTCTGTCCCGAGGGGATGATATTTTCTTTATCATAGCAGGGGCAATCGGCGCTATTCACACACTGGCCAAGTGGGTTCATGTAGGTGCCCTCCAGACAGCCGCAGCCATCCACCACCGGGACATGCTTCTGGCAGGTGTAGTCAAGCTGACTCAGGGAGCGGCAGCTACGGAGGCAGCTTGTCATGTTGTAGCTGAATGAGGTATCCGTTGGGCACACTGTGTATTTAGCTGGAGATGGCAAATGGAGATGTAGTTTAAGCATTTTGTCCACCAAAAGTAAACCCTGGATGGAGGTATGACTGCTAGTTTTTTGACAGGATATATAGAGAAAGAAATAAAGTAGAGTATTTAGACTTGAAAGTCTAAATAAGTATTTTTATATGCTTCAAATTTTGCAATATTGAAAGTGTGGCTGCTAACAGGTGTAAAAGAGCAAAGAATGGTTTCTTGAAGTGTAATAATAAATATTCATTAAGACAGTCACAGATGCTTTTTAAGAAGGGAAAGTACTGTAAATCCTCAGACAAGAACTCATAAAAAACACTCAGAAGGTAATGATAAAAATGTCTGACCACAAATGGTATCCCTCCAGTTGAGGATGTAGACCCCTGCCTGGGAGCAGGCCAGGACGTAGGAGGACACAGCGGCGCACATGGAGTTCTCGCTCTTCTCCCCAGCACACACCATGTACTTGCAGCGCTGCACAGTGAGACTCCATCAGCACCACTATCCACACACAATGACCATGTAGACGACCATACTATGTTTCTGTGGCTGAACTGTTTATCTATCTACGATATATATCTTTGTATGTGCCTACTGTATCTAGCTATTGACTAATAAAAGCTCTTCTACTGTGCTAGACTTGGGCATTTTTGGATAAAATCTTTAATTGTAATTTTCTTGTATTACAATTAGATCAGCAATAGATTTATTACTTTTTTTTTTACTGGTTTTGTGGAAATTCAGTTTATAGTGCACATTTTCCACACTTCCAGGAGACAGTGCACTATACTTTTCTGGTGAGGGTGGTCTGCCATCTGCTTGTCTCCATGTTATTGGGATCCACAGTATGCCATCAAACTCTATCAATCTTACATTTTTTCAAATATGACAGTTCTTATTGAGGAAAAAAAATACATTCAAAAAGTATGCATTTTACTGTGAGCTTTGTAGTCTTCCCACAGATCTGCAACTGGTGGCATTGCTTACTTGGCTCCAGATAAGGAGATAGATACATTAAATGAAGATTGTAAGTCTAAATGTGGAATGTGGAAGATGAATGTTCCACAGTATGATATTAAACTTTTTATCTTTGTGGAGTGCATGTTTTACAATGCAATAGCAGAGCAATAAAAGCACCTGTATTTCAATAAATGCACAATGCAATTTAAAGGTCATAGTGCAGTACCCTAAAAATGCCTTATTTCATCTGGCCTCCGAAGCTGAGCAATCCATTTTTGAGTAATAAAAACCTGTGGCTGAATTAATGCAAGATAGACACTTCATACTGCGGAACATTGCAGGCAGAGCAATTACATCTCCGTCCGCTAGAAAAGCTACATAGTGTACCTTTAATATCACAAAGTAGTTTCACCTTTTAGTTCCATGACTAAAATGCATATGTAATTTGCATGGTCACCTGCTCATAGAGTTCAGGTGGGACGGCAGAATGACATGGAGCAAAAGGTCCCTCATCTTCAGTCAGCTTGGAGCACCAGTAGTCTCCATAGCTCACTGGGGAACAGATGAGAGAGGTCAGGCTGAGGGTGTTTCACTTGGGGGGGGGAGGTGATGGAGGCTGGGTTGGTGTCTGGTAGCTTACCTTTGCTGATGGCCTGGGTGCATGGGTTCTGCATCAGATTGGAGATGTCTGGACAGTTGGCTTGGGTTTTCCATGCATTTGCAAATGCTGTGCTCGTGGCCTCCACCAACCCACTCATCACCTTAAAGTCGTCCAGCTGCTTGTCATTAAAGTTCCCACACAAACCTTTTTACACATAACAGAAGCAAGGATTACTCAATCATCAGCTAGACTAGAGAGCCATATTGTACCATCTCAACTTCAATTTGATTCAATTTTGAATTTAGAAGTAATTTCAACTGAGATTTAATGAAAGCAAAGTTCAAACTATAAATTTAAATTTGGTTGGCTACTGGTCCAATCTCATGAAGTTAGACAAACCAATGCTTGAAGTTGCAGTGCTGCTCTTTCTATAACACTAATTTGTGTAATATTATTAATTGTCTCACAAAACATCACATGATATCACTGTATTTTTTGGTGTCATTATCTTGTAACATGTCATCAGTTGAAAGTTATAAACTGAGCAACATAAGTCAGCGATGATAAGAGTAAACAGCCTGTTACCTATCAGCTTTTCTTTGAGAATGGTCTCCGCTATGGCAAAGACCTGCATGACTGGGTCCAACTGCACCACCAATTGCAAGCCCATTTTGGTGTTGAGGATCATGTAGAAGCTGGACATCTTGAACAGGGAGAAATCGGCTGTGGAGGTCAGAAAGCAGAGGTCAGATGACTGGGCTATTAGCTATGTTGTCAGGGGCATAAGCTGTGACGTCAGGTGCACAGCTGTGACGTCAGGTGCACAGCTGTTATGTCAGGTGCACAGCTGTTATGTCAGGTGCACAGCTGTTATGTCAGGTGCACAGCCGTGACGTCAGGTGTACGGCTGTGGCGTCAGGTGCATGGCTGTGACGTCAGGTTCATAGCTGTGATGTCAGGTGCATTGCTGTGACGTCAGGTGCATTGCTGTGACTTCAGGTGTATAGCTGTGACGTCAGGTGCATAGCTGTGACGTCAGGTGCATTGCTGTGACGTCAGGTGCATTGCTGTGACGTCAGGTGCATAGCTGTGACGTCAGGTGCATAGCTGTGACGTCAGGTGTATAGCTGTGACGTCAGGTGCATAGCTGTGACGTCAGGTGCATTGCTGTGACATCAGGTGCATAGCTGTGACGTCAGGTGCATAGCTGTGACGTCAGGTGCATAGCTGTGACGTCAGGTGCATAGCTGTGACGTCAGGTGCATAGCTGTGACGTCAGGTGTATAGCTCTGCTGTAGCTGTGCTGTCAGACTCACCAGTGAAGAGGGGCTGCTGGGACTCAATATTGTTCACATACACCTGCCCAGATGGTTTGATGACAACAATCTGCAGAGTGAAAAAAATAATTCATGTTTTTGTTTTTGTTTTTTTTATATTATTTAATATTATATTCATTCTTATTATTCTAAATAATGGAACTGCTGTCCCCATGTGAACCAGTGAGCCCTTTACAGAACCCTCCTCACTGTTCCCAGCTCCAGACTCTGAGCAGTGGGGGCTGTGCGTTTTCTTTACAGGCCCCTCAGCTCTGGAACCAGCTGCCAGAGGAGCTCAAAGTGGCAAATTCTGTAGCATCATTTAAATTACTTACAAAGTTTTTAACAGAAAGGTTTTTCTCTTAAAAACGTTCAGATGTGGTTTAGGCATGGAAAAATTCTAGTTTACAACTAGTCATCATTTTCTGCAGAGGTGGCAGTCATCTTATTGCACAGGAAAAAGAGGAATTCAGATCAGTTCAAATGGCTTGAATTTGCTCACTGGTCTGGTTTTTAAAGTGCTCTATAAATATAAAATTATATTGGACTTGGAGCTCAAATCAGTTTGACCAATGGTTGATGGTTTATTTAATTCATCTAACAACCAAACCTTCGGATTTATGCCTATTGCTACTATATTAAAACACCGTCATATTGTGTGTGTATACTCACTGTGGTACTGCTATATAGGGCCAGGATAACTCCCCGGAGGCAGGTCCCGATGTCCGACAGGTCGCACTTTGCCAGGTCCACCAGCACTGTGAATTCTGAGCCCTCACTCTGCACCAAACACACAAACCAAAATTGTATTATTGAGATTTCAGTCCATCCATATTCTAGCCCTCACCTATCTCTGCAGTCTCTCTACTCCAGTCAGGTAGAGCACCATTTAGAAATGCCAACTTGCTTTTGATCAGCTGAAGTTGTTTTAAATGTGCTATAAAAATACACTTAAATTGAACTGAATTGTAAATTGTAATGTAATTGTAATGTAATGTGTACTTTAACTCACTAGAATTCTTAAGTCTGTACTCAACAGTTTGCTGGAACATTCCCACAAGCTTTGAAAACTGTGGTTAACAAGCCTCTCCTAAAGAAGAGCAATCTTGATGTCACAGCACTGAACAATTACCGACCCATCTCAAATTTGCTGTTTTTAGGCACAGTCCGTGAAAGAGTCGTTTACCAACAGGTTACTAACTTCCTCAAAATAAACAATTCCAGTCAGGTTTTAGACCCCACCACTCTACTGAGACGGCTTTTAATAAGGTCAACACTGATGCAGAAAGAGTCTCAGTCTTGATCCTGTCAGATTTGAGTGCTGCCTTTGACACTGTCGATCACAGGATCCTCTTACAGAGACTAGAGGACTGAGTGGACATCTCTGGCATTGCACCAAACTGGTTCAAGTCCTATCTAGAAGACAGGGAGTACTTTGTTGAAATTGGAAACTGTGTCTCAGATTGACATGGCCCTGACCTGTGAGGAGGGGGTCAATCCCGGGACCCCTGTTGTACAATTTCTACATGCTCCCGTTAGGCCAGTTAATAAGCAGCAATAACATGTCCTACTACAACTGTACAGATCTATGTATCACTAGCAGCAGGGGAATATGGACCAGTGGATTCACTTCGCCACAGCATCCAACAGATCAGTGTGGATGCAAAACAACTTTCTCCTGCTAAACTCAGGCAAGACTGAAGTCATACTCTTTGGCCCACAGAAACATAGAGAAAGTGTTAGCTGTCACCTTCAGTCACTCTCTCTAAAACCTTCAAATCAAGCTAGAAATCTAGGGATAATAATGGACTCAGACTTGAACTTTAACAGCCACATCAAATCAACAACATCTGCAGCTTTTTACCATCTAAAAATATTGCAAAAATCAATCAGGTATACTGTCTAAACCAGACTTGGAAAGACCATGATCCTTGTTTTTGTCTCCAGTAGGTTAGACTACTGTAACAGCCTGCTCACTGGCCTCTCCAAAACAAGCCTTAAGACAGCTGCAGTACATCCAGAAGACATGCTGCTCGGGTCCTTATTTGAACTAGAAAGTACGTCACATAAGTCCTGTGCTCAGGTCTCTGCACTGTTTTCCTGTGGCTCAGAGAATAGATGCAAGCAGCTCTGCTTGTGAACAAATCTCTCCATGGCTTAGCACCAAAGTACATTGCTGACATGTTAGTGCCATATGAACGATCTCACACTCTGAGGACTTCAGGGACCGGCCTCCTGCTGCTGCCCACAGTCAGGGCTAAATGTGGGGAATCAGCGTTTCTGTTTTCTGCAGCTAAAACCTGAAACAGTCTTCCTGAAGCTGTGCATATGAATGAAAGGTTTTTATTCTGGACTTTTCATAATGATTATTTATGTTTTGATTTGTTTGTATTGTGATTTTAATATCTTTCTTATTCTGCAAAGCATAATTACTTTGTGTACAAATTGTGCTGGTACAATTTTTTTGCTTTTGTAAGATTAATGAATTTGTACTTGGTGATTGACAAATAAAGAAATAAACTAAACTAGACTGAAAAATATCTGTCAGATATGTGGGACCGAGCCTTGCAGCCATTTACACTGTGTTTTGGTGCAGTTTAAATTGTCATGGTGATTAGTGAGTACCTTAGTGAGCATGTAAGTGCATTCTCCATGGAAGGTGTAGGATTTTCCGTCATACGTGGTGATGTGGGACCCTCCCTCCACAGAGCAGGTGCCCGGACAGTCGCTCTCCGTACATGTCCACTGGCCACTCTCACACACACTGCACATGAAAACCATATTAAACTATGAGGTCATACTGAGAAGCACATTCGCGCACACCCCCTATTTATTATTCTATACTGTAAAGCATACACTGCTAGTCAAAAGTTCAGACACACTTTTTCATTTATGTTTCTTCTTTATTTCCATGATTATTTACACTGAGATTCTCACTGAAGGCATCAAAGCTATTAATGACACATGGGATGAAGCAAACAAAACATAAACCCAAAATAACTAGACTAGGTACAGCTGTGAAGTGAAAAAACATTTCAGGAGACTTTATCAAGAAAATTTCTGAGAGAAGGCCAAGAGTTTGCAGTGTTGCCGACATCACTTTGAAGAATATCAAATATAAATAATATTTAGTTTAGTTATTTAATTTTTTTCTTTGTTACATAATTCCATATGTCTTGATTCATAGATTTTTCTTCTGTATCTATCTAAAATCTAGAACAAACAGTGTGAACAGTGTGTCCAAACTTTTGACTGGTAGTGTAGGTCTTGTCTCTTACTAGTCCTTTTTGATAGAGTTTGGAACTCACCAGTTCCTGCACTGGTAGGAATAGGATTCTCCATACTGATACACCTTCCCGTTGTGCATACAGGGACACGATGCCACCGGGACACAGCCACTATTACCAATGTCATCATAGATTGTGCCTGCAGAGGGCACAGACACACATATATATGTAATACATGCATATATAATACATACATACACTATAATTACTACAACATATATAGTTTGATATATGATAGATAGAACAATATTTTGGGGGTTTCAATACTTATGTGTACATTTTCTTAGCACTAGTGGGTGTATTTTGGTTATTTTTTTGAAGTACCATAAGATTTGATCTGTAGAGGGTTGAATAAATAACCTCTTTGACTGATTATTATAGATATTAACTAGTACCAGTATTTCATTCTGACACTGATTTAATAAGGCTTGTGGTTTTTGTCATAATATTATGCATTTGTAAAATGATTTGCTGTGATTATTCTGCTTTAAAGTAATTTTGTCAGCGGTATAGTAGTTTCAGTATTATTGTTTTTCATAATATTTTATGCAGCAATACATCATACTTCAAAATTTGAAGAGCATGAACATTTGAGGTGTGGTGGGCAGCTCTGACCTGAGGGGCAGCTGCACAGGTCCAGACAGTGGCTGCCACATGTCTGACTGGCCTCTGGGTTAGAGCAGGTATCTGGGCACGATGTGCTGCACTCCTGGAACTCCATGTCAAAGGGGCACTGTGCATCTGTGACACAAACACATGTTAGTCTGTGTACCACCCACTGCACAGTGGCACTATGTGATGTGTGTCTTCTTACGGCAGAAGGACTCATTCCTCCACTTCTGTGGCAAACCACCAGCATGGACGCACTCTCTGGAGAACTCAGAGATGGTTTTGCATAGAATAATGGTGCTGTTGCACATATCGGACATGCACACAGAGATAAAGGCATCCACATCCAAGCGGTTATAGCAGTCTGTGAACGGAGCACTATAAAAGATGTCCTCACAGTATTTCTGTAGAGATAATCAACAGTAAATGAGTGTGTATCACACACATATGGACACTAGAGAGACAGTGTAGCACTCGCACCTTGTCCACACAGCCTTGGACAGGCGGCGGCAGGTCGATATCACATGTTTCTGTGGGGCCGGTCACTTTGTAGGTCTCTGCGAAGTCCTGTAGTGACAGCTCCAGCCCTGCACAAAGACCAGTATTTAAACCATAGCCAGAGTCCTCCCCCCGACACTGCACAGTTATTTATCTATAAGCCAATGTATGTATAAAACAGTAGAAAGTTTCACATCACAACAATATGTATGAGCCATGTTGATGTTTGAACCGTAAAGCTTTGTTACGTGCACTACATAAAACACAAATATCACTAATGTGTGTCTCTTACTATATCCATTTTAAACTGTACTGCTCTCACCGTTTTTTGTGAAGTCGTTGGAAACTCCATCAAAGTTGCCACACAGCCCACACAGCTGGCCCTGGTATTTACTCACCACCTCAATCTGAAAGACATCAGCTCATGTAAAGTAATTTCAGTCATGTTTGGTTAGAGTTACTTTGAGCTGACATAGAAAAGTAAACTTGTATATCTCAAAAAAGAGATTTTGGGCCTTGTGGCCTAACCATGTCTCCAAAATAATATAAGCATATAATAATAATATATGTACACTATTTTTAGATTAAATGTAAAAACAAAAATATAAAAAAATGTAAAGTGTAAAGTTTCATTTTTGTAGATTTAGTAATATATTAGACAAAAAAGGATACTACTATATTAAAACTGCAACCAACGATAAAGGACCCTCGCAACCCTTGTAAGCACAGAAGGGCACACTTAAGTGGGTGGGATTTCTAGCAACCCTGGCTTCATATTTGATAAGAAATTGCCACTGTCACATTAGAGATAAATGTTTCAGTCCCATTTTAACTTTGCAGGGGGTGCTGGAGACACATTTTCAAAGATTCAAAGAAAGTTTGATTCACATATCATTATGTCCATATCATCAAAATACACAAATGCTACTGGGGTCTGGTTAAATCCGATGATGTTGGCAAAAGTTAGCAGTATTTTTATGCTTTCAAAATGGCCCCTTTGGGCTTTTTATGACCCCACCCTGAAAGTTATTTTTCTTTTAACAGCTTTTGGTCCCAGATATGTCCTGATGATGCTGTCTCAATTTGGAGTCCATTGGGTAAAGGACAAGTTTGTTAAAGTACGAGATTTAGATTCTGGATATCTGCATATTTTGATTGAAAATGGCCACCTTCACGTCAGAGATAAGGTGTGGTCCCCAGATGAGTTTTGTAGGATATTTTTTCTTTCTCGCTCTTTTTCAGTTTTTTTATGCTCACGATAAAAAACACTAAAATTTAGAATAATGAGACTAATAGATTGGCTTTTTTTTTTTTTTTTTTTTTTTTTTTTTTTTTTTTAATAAAATTTGAAGGGGGCGCTATAGTGCCATCTTAAAAGATAGGGCCCTAATTTGTCATTGTCGTTATGTCCAGCTCAGAAATGTGCAGACGCGCTTCATAGGGTCCATTCAAATCCGACAATGTTTATGAAAGATAGAAACTGACATTTTGTTCACTATGACAATGTCCAATTATTTATTTAAAAGTGAATTGATAACCTTTTATTGCACATGGGTTTTGTGTCTTTTGGCTAAATTTGAAGTGTTTTTGATGAAAACTATTGGAGATGTCAAAAGACTATGATGAGTGAGTTTGTCTCGTCCTGGGTTTGATCCAATATGGCCGACTTCCTGTACGGTTTATGGTTAATATCTCTGTAATTACTGAACCTATCCACATGAAACAAAAACTGGCACAAAGTTACATAGGCCACAGCCCTCCATCTTAAATTGTGACGTCAAGGCATTTTTTGAAAAGCGTTTTTTGTTTTTTCCCCAAAAATTGACAATTGATTTAGGCAATTATGCTAATCTAACAAACTATTTGAATACGATTACATTGTTACCAAAGGCTGCTCATACATCCTGCTTTCTTAAGGTGGAGTGACAAAAGATTACAGTAGTGTTTGCTTAGGAGGATGCTGCTCTATGAAGGGCAAACAACTTCAAAAGGTCACTTCTGCATTCAGATCCAAGACTCCTGTTCATTATTGTTTAGGGAGGGGTGTGGCCAAGAGCAGGTTGTCACCACATATTCAGTCCAATTTATGTGTGTGTGTGTGTGTGTGTATATATATTTATTAACTAACTAAACTAATATTTCGATAAAAATTCAAAACGGTTTATCATGCATAAGTAGTTTCTTCCTGTATTAAAACAGTTTATGATTAGTGATATTGTTTCCTGTTCATCCCAACTGTGGGGATTAAAATCTGTATACACCCTCACATTATGGAGACCTGCTTCCTTTATGGGGATGAAAATCAGGTCCCCATGATGTAAATAATTTATTATTAGAACAACAGCATGATTTAAAGCTTAGATATAGGTTAGGATTTTTATTCATGGTCTTTTTAATGGAGTGGTCCAAAGTCAATCCTCCGTCAGAAAAAGCAAATGGTTAGGAGAGTTCAGATTTTGGGGGAATACATAATTTTTTTGTGTTAGATTGCCCGAATTAAAAGTTTGTATTATTTATGTTCATGAAATCAAAACTGAAAGCCATTTTTATTGTATTTTTGATTGTAAAATATATTTTTTTAAATCTATATACTGTATTTTTAAAATGTATTTATTTTTTGCTATATTACCCAGCCCTAAAGTTATGGTCCATTTTAAGCAACACAGTGTAACTTTATGGTGGTGGCATGTCCAAACATCCAAAATGAAATATGTATATAATTGTAGTCTATTTTTCTAAAAAGTTACATGGTGGAGCTTTAAGGTTAGGCAAATTGTATGGTATCCAGAAAATTAATGTAAATCAGTGTGAAATCCCCAAGATGCATTGATACCAAATATGTGAGTGTGTGCGTGTGTGAGTCTTACATCCAGAGAGTCGGCCAGGTTCCAGATGGCTCTGAAGCCCACAGTGGCCTCCACGGTGAGACTGGAGGTGGTTGAGAACAGACTCACCCCGTACATCACAACCGGGAGATCCAACCTGGACAGAGCATAGGGCAGCATGACCACACGTGCACTCCGCATACAGTCAGTCAATATTAGAGCCAAGACTTCAGCAATATTATTCTATCTCACAATGGGAAAGTATAGACCTAAGACTCACTAATGTTAGGATACTGAACTAATTTTGAGCTGCTAATTTGTGTTTTACATCGTGTGACATGAATAATTTTATATATATGAGAGACTTGTGAAGAAAAAAGTTATTGCAGAGCACAATACTGAATGACTGCACTATGCTGTCTTCTGATGGTCATTCAACCAATGACTGAACGTGACCAGTGGAAATGCTTTTTAATTTAAAGTTATGTTTTTTGTATGCACGTCTTAGATTTTTTACACAGACCATCCTCTTGCATAACTCCTGCTGTGTGCCAGTGCCTGATGATCTGGTATCCATTAACTGTTTTGTGGATGGCCCCATTGGAGGCTGCACTCACCTCTTGCCGTCGATGATGACGGTGTCCTTGGAGGAGCTGTTCAGTTCAAAGACGAAGCCCTCCACTTTGAACAGGATCTGGCTGATAGTGTGCACCAGCGTATCCACTGAGCGGGTTATCTGGATCACAAAGAAGTTTTCTGTATCTGTCCCACACACTGATGTCATTACGTGGGTGCAGTCGGAGGGCAAGCTGTAGAATTGTCCATCGAACGTCTTCCAGTGCGAGTTGCCCCAGGTGGTGCACACCCGGTTCAAGTGGGACGAGTTGGCTGGATGCACAGAAGAAAAGTTATGGAGAGTAGCAGCCTAATGAGCTAAATTAAAGGCTAGAGTGGCTGAAGAAAGAAGTCCTAGCCTCTCAAATCACTGCATTGTACATCGCATGTTAATATCTAGGCTAAGTGTCATTGCAGAAGTAAAAAGATTTACCCTGGTGCTCTGTTTGAAAATAGGGCAAAGTGAAAGCAAGACACTTTTAGAATTATTGGTTAAAAGCCTGTAATAAATCATGAATTACTGTTTTTAACTACCCTTTATTGTTTTAACCCTATGGGGGACTCTGTATTGCATTATATATACACACCTATATAGTATCTTAGTATATTATGATATATTTATAATACATAATAATAAATTGTATCCTATAAATTAGGCAAAACATAATGCACCCTCCAACCAACACTGATTTTATCATTTCAGTCCCTGCTCCAATTGAGTGTGATCCCTGGGCTATTATTGCCTACAGAGTGACTCAAGCATGATTTTTTTCAAAACACAACTGCCTTTGATGAGACTGACTGATTGAGATTATGAGATTATATAAATGGGCCTAAAATCTAGGTGCCCCAAAGACAGAAAAAGTTTAGTGAAATAGTAGTTCTCAAGCACTCATTTTATTTTTATCTGAGTTGTTCACTTGCTCTAGAAACCCCCCACTTGTATAAAGGTGTATAAAGACTTCTGTGTCGGTGCATTATTGTAATAGAACTAAATAAAAATAAACTTTAATACATCAAGCGCTTATCAATCCTTTCAAATTGAATAGAATAAAAGGACCTTAATGGTTAAAGCATATGATTTGGAGCAGAGTTCACACTTTGGAGGAAGAAATTGAACACTTTCTTGTGATAAACTGCACTGATTAAAAGTATATCATGTTTATATTTGTGATAATTAAATTGAAAACCATATGATTTGTTTGGCTCACCTGTGTTAAAAGTTATCGGCATCATTGTCGCTGCGGAAGACCAAAAAGATTACAGTTAGTCACTGGCAAACAACACAAAACCTTATGCGTTTCATTGTAATATTTATGTTTTATCTTTTACAATTTAAGAGACAGCATTGGTCCTGTTAAAAAATAAATAAATAAAAACATACTTTTAGGCTAACTGTAAGTTTTTCATCATGTAAGAAGGCATTTTTCACAGATTAGATTAACATTTAAATTACAGAGGACACTTTGGATACCTTGGATAAACTGGTGTAAATAATCGGGAAAATTTGGAAATAGACACCAACAAATCCTTCTATATAATCAAGTCAAGTACAAGATTGGAAATTTTGGTGTATGTCGGTGCTACTTTAAAGGGTGATGCATTTTGAGATAATGGTCTTTGAAATTACAGTGTCCAATATGAATCTATGGATGGAAGAAGGAAACGAAACATCTTTAGGTACAGATTGGACAGTGTTGTTGCCACATAAAACCTTATATTGAGAGAAAAACTGACAAAAAAAGAGAGAAAAACATAGCAAGATAGTGGGAGAATGGAATGATAAATGTGAGAGGAGGATATAGGATTATACATGTACAACTATTTCATATCAAGCAAAGTGATATGAAACTTTGCTTGATAGAAGTGATCACATTTTAATATGATTTGAATTTTACATAAATTATATTATATTATTGTATTAAGTGGAATAATTATACTTTGCTGATATATAAATAACAAATCAAGTAAAGATAAAATGTTACCAGTTTGAGTGAGGGCCCCTGGGAGCAGCGTCAGGCAGAGGAGCCATAGTATGGTCCCCATGTCGGCCCCAGATAGAGCAGATCTGAATAGACACAGTGTGAGAACAGGTACTATAAGTAACTATAAGAGGAGGGGGAGGGGTCATGGACAGTGAGCACACAAGGTTTACAAAAACTCTGTACATAATGTGATCACTCTCAATAGCATGGCTCTGTCGCTTTAACTCATACTATCTAATATTTCTTATACTAACATTTTTAATGTCTGTAAAATGCATTTGTGGTTATTTTGTTATCAACATTTTATCATTCCATTTTCTCATTGTCCAATTAAAAGTTACTTATGTTTCCCCAATAACCCACACAATCAGTATTCAGTGAGGTGAAGAGAGTATAGCGAGAATCAATGTGTCATGTGGCAGGAAACAGGTCGTTCTTGGGCCACAGGTGAGTAAAGACTGGTGTGTACAGTCTACAGTCTGAATCAGTTTAATCTAAGTGAAATAGAAGGTCACCATGGCTACAGTTTACAATTTGAACTGTAAGGAATATCATACAGTTATATACCTGCCCTATGACAAGGCTCTACTTTGTATGTTCTGAGGTTGTGCCTTAGCCAATATAAATATTGTTTCATTATAATTAATTATATGCAATTACCAATGATGCATGTATTTGTACTGTGGGCTCGCCCACGGATAGAACATCCTGCAAGCACCAAAACCAAAATCCTCTCACTGAAGATGGACTCTCCTCTCCTGATCGCTCAGTGCTCCTGCAGGGAGCCACGGAAGGAGGCTTAAGTCTTCACATACACAAATAAAAAAGGACATGAGCATACAAAGATCCATGAGGATCAAACTGTTATTATGTCAAGGATAATCTGATTATTATTAATAACTGTGCGTGCGTGCGTGCGTGCGTGCGTGAGTGCGTGTGTGCGTGTGTGTGTGTGTGTGTGTGTGTGTGTGTGTGTGTGTGTGTGTGTGTGTGTGTGTGCTGGAGCAGGATCCACATCCTTCTGCTCTGCACCTCTCACTGTGAGACTGTCTACCTGCCCATGGCATAAACTCTTCTTGCTCACAAGTACAAGAAATACTGAAATAGAATAACATGTGCTTGAGTGGAGAAAGCTGCATTCACCGCCTACATATCTGTGATTTTTAGTATTATTTAGTATACATTTATGCTTTATTTTTAGCTCGTGGACATGTGAAAGAGAGCTGCAAGAGTCTTTCTTAAACAGGTCCTGCTGGTTCTTCTTTATTTTGTTTTAAAAATTCTATCATTTCAAATTGTGATGTATGACCATACCAGCTTGTGAAAGCCTGATCTCATCAGATCTCAGAAGCTATGCAAGGCCAAGCCTGCTTAGTACTTGGATGGGAGTCCACTGGGATTGTCAGGTGCCACAGTGAGGTGTCAGTGGCCAAAAATATTGTTGTGTCCTTAGGCAAGGCACTTCACTCACATTGCCTATGGTGCAGATTGGCAACCGCACTTCTGTCAGTTTGTTCCAGGGCAGCTGTGGCTACATTAGTAGCTTACCACCACCAAGGGTGGAGTGAATGAATAATGCACTGTAAAGTGTCTTTCGGAGTTCAAAAAAGTACTATACAAATCTGATGCATTATTATTATTATTATTAGTAGTAGTAGTAGTAGTAGTAGTACTAGTGTTTTGTTAGTATGTCACTTTTTCATTTATGGTTCTTTATTTCCATAATTGTGAATGGAAACTATGAATGGACACGAATGGAAAGAAGTAAACAAAAAGTAAATTCAAAATAACTCATATCTTGTTTTAAATTTCTAGTAGCCACTGTTTATTTTGATCACTGCTTTGCACTTTTGTCACTGCTTGACCCTGACAAAGCACACCTGTGAAGTGAAAACCATTTCAGGTGACTTCATAAAGACCATTGGGAGAAGGCTAAGGGTTTGTTGTGCCAATGCCACTTTTTTTCTTTACTACATAATTCCATATATCTTGTATCATATATTTGATGTTTTCAGTTTCCATACAAAATAACAAATGTGGTAAACACTAAATCAAAAGGTGCGTTCAAACTTATTGTTACCCAAGCCCCTGGGACAACAGACGAAAATTAGCCTATGGCTATAATCTGGCATGTTTACATTCATGTTGAACCATGTTTTTTCATTAACAGTCAAATAAATAAATAAAATAAACTTAGACATAATTTATCTCCTATTTATATATCCATCCTCAGACCTAAATCAAAACAAGGAAAACAATCATGACAGCCAGTATGCTAATCAGTGTGAATGTCAGTATGAATGATTATGCAAAATATGACTCAGGGACACACTTAATGTAGTTCAATAGACCTAGGTAACAAATATATATATATATATATATATATATATATATATATATATATATATATATATATATATATATATATATATATATATATATATATATATATATATATATATATATATATATATATATATATATATATATATATATATATATATATATATATATATACATATACATATATATATAAAGCAGCTTGGATGAGCAGTGAAATGTCTCCAATTCACTCCAGAAACTTTTTGTCCATTTAACAGATTTAAATCTTTTTCAACAGACAGGTAGATAGACAAATACTCTTTCATTTGGTGATATTCAGAATTCAGTCTTTCTTAAGATCACTAACATTGTTTTGATTTGAACACAGAATATATTCTTCAAACTGCACTCTAATGAGTAAGTCCAGCCAACAATTATTTCAGTTGTCGGCTTTGATTTGTCAACTTTTCAAATGATTATTTTTGTAATAATTGAGCAAAAGCTCAAAACTATTACATATTTCTGTGTATCTGACCCTAACTGCACTCACAATACTATTATTTTCTAGAGCCCTAGAAATGACACTGCTGTGCTGTACTGAGGGCACCCACTGCCAACTCAGTCCTCATCTTGGCCTCAAAGTGAAAGTGAATTAATGATTTTGCTGTTGTTTGACCATGGGGTCAATTGTAGTAAAACTGTGATATTTCTCCTTGCAGTATTCCTAAGACTAAAATCTGATATAGTGATATAGTGCATTTAGTATGACAGAGGTATTACCTGCATGGTGGTAAGTTAAAGGTGTACTATGTAACTTTTCTGGTGGATCTTCATGGAGACAAGCAAATAATGTCTCTAGGCCGAGTTACAAGTCAGATCTATGGTGAAGGGACCCAGCTCATAGTAAGAATGCTTGTTTTTCCGAGGAATTTTTAGCAGTAAAAATACCTGTAATTGAATAAATGCAGGTGAGATAAGTTCAGTGCATTCCACATTTAGCAATAACATCTCCATGATGACAAGCAAGTGATGGACCCTTGTACAGAAAAGTTACACAGAACAGCTTTGAAGGGTTTGTTTTGGGTTCTCCCCACAAACACATCCTGCTAGCCTCTATATGTATTCATTTTTCCTCATACTCTGACTCTGCTGCGGACGTGCGTGGAAAGTGCTTGGAAGGAGGAGGCGCTCATGTGTTTGTAGTGTATTGCTCATAGGTATCATGTCAGGGAGTGTTTGTTTGACTCGGAGCACACTATGGCTTTGTCATAGAATCTTTCATCTCTTGTAAACTGGGCAAATAGTGCCTCTGGGTGGTACACTGGGAGCAGGATGTGGTTAGGGCTGGTGCTGGCTCAGAAGGCGCCCTGTGCGGTGCGTGGAGACAGATCAGGTGAAGATCCACCGTTCTCAGCTCATCAGCACACCCACATCTTCTGTCTTACTGTTTGCTGTGACCTAAAAACATACATAAGGCTGCAATATTTATCTTTAAATGTGCACTTTGCATTGTGCTTTCTATAGGAGAGCACAGTTTAAACCAGGACTAAACCTGAAGTAACCCAGAATTAAACAAGGTCTACATCAGGGTCAAAGCAGGTCTAAACAAGAACTAAACCAATAAAAAGGGGAAAAAAAATCTCTTTATATTTAAAAGATGGGCCATGGGCTGGATAAAATTAGGTAATTGGAAGATCAAATAAACCTCACTGGACTAGGAACCCAAATAAATATTCATGTGCAGCACTACTTGATCTGTTCTCTATAGTGAAGCTGTAATGTGTTGGTACATGTCTGACTACATCTGTACTAATGTATTTGTAAAAGCAAAAGAGTACAATGAAGCCCATGACGTAGCAACATCCTCCTGTGCATCATGCTAAAACAAACACCTTCATATGTTACAATAACTTTCACTGAATTTGAGATGAACTATTTAATTTGTTTTAGAATCATTTTCAAATTAAGGAATTCTAAGGAATAAGTCAATCAAACAGCATATTTATTTTTATGATTTTAGTGAATTGTTTCTTATTCTAAGTGCAATAGAAATGAGGCAATTCAAACATATCTTGAAAAAATGTATGTAGTTTTTAAAGAATGTAAACTTCAAACTAAATAAAACAATGAACACAAAACTCATTTAAACCATTTTAAATGGGTTTCTTACATCTTTAACAAACTGCACCCCTTTTTCATGTAGTTAAGTACAATTTGTCTTGCTCCAGTACAGATACACCCTTGGACAAAATTGTTGGTACCCGTTGGTTAATGAAAGAAAAACAATGATTTAGGTCAGGGCTCATAGAAGGCCACTTTAGAATAGTCCAATGTTTTCCTCTTAGACATTCTTGGGTGTTTTTAGCTGTGTTTTGTGTCATTGTCCTGTTGCCAAACCCATGACCTGCAACTGAGACCTTGCTTTCTGATTCTAGCCAGCACATTTCTCTCTAGAATCCCTTGATAGTCTTGAGATTTCATTGTACCCTGCACAGATTCAAGACACCCTGTGCAGCCAGATGCAGCAAACATAACAGAGCCTCCTCCATGTTTCACAGTAGGGAAAGTGTTCTTTTCTTGATATGCTTCATTTTTCCATCTGTGAACATAAAGCTGATGTGCCTTGGCAAAAAGTTCCATTTTAGTCTCATATGTTTATAAGATATTCTCCCAGAAGCTTTGTGGCTTGTCCATGTAGTTCAAATTCCAATCTGGCTTTTTTATGATTTGTTTTCAACAATGGTGTCCTCCTTGGTCGTCTCCCATTAAGTCCACTTTGGCTCAAACAACGATGGATGGCATGATCTGACACTGATGTTCCTTGAGCTTGAAGTTCACCTTTAGTCTCTTTAGAAATTTTTCTGGGCTCTTTTGTTACCATTCATATTATCCGTCTCTTTGATTTGTCATCAATTTTCCTCCTGCGGCCACGTCCAGGGAGGTGGTCCTATAGCCTTTACCTTTAACATGCTCGTCTATACTTTTCTTTCCAATCTCCTTAGACAACTCTTTCCTTTGCTTTCTCTGGTCCATGTTGAGTGTGGGACACACCATGTCACCAAACAGCACAGTGACGACCTGTAGCCCTATATATAGGCCCACTGACTGATTACAGGATGGTAGACACTTGTGATGCTAATTAGTGGACAAACCTTAGATTAACATGTCCCTTTGTTCACATTATTTTCAGTTTTTTCTAGGGATACCATCATTTTTGTCCAGGCCTGATTTATGAGTGTATTTTTTTAAGTTATTCTGTTGAAGCATGGTTGAAAAGCAATGTCTGACTTTCATTGGTTAAATTTTATAGAATTTTATTTATTTTTTACTTTTGTCAGATTCAAGTTATTTCTGTGACCATTGTGAGTTTTTCTTTTATTAACCAAAGGGTACCAACAATTTTGTCCACGTGTGTATATTGTAAGAGCATCTCTTGAGACCACTGTGTTGTCTGCATCTATTATGAAGTGTTACCATATTATTATCATCTACAACCAGGAAGTAAGGCTGGGACACTGTTAGCAGGCTAGTTGTTGTCAGTATTACAGTGATGGCTCTGACTACTGAAAGTTGAGAAAAGTGCTTATAAACTCATCACAGTGAATGATTAGGATGCTAATAATCTATGAAAAGTGAGGAAAACATTTTAGATTTTAAGCTTTTTTAAGACAGTAAAATCAGTTACAGTGCTTATGTAAATTCTCAATAAACAATCTGAAGAATTATTTCACAAAAAAGACTTTATTTAAAAAAAAAGGTTGCTATTGTTTCCGTAGAACTCGGGTGTAAGGTCGCACGGTGGTGAGGTGGTCAGTGAAGGGTAATGTGTGACCCAGCACCGAGCAAGTGGTCTTCAGGCAGGCGCAGGCTTCGATGTGGGTGTAAATGTAGGAGATCTGGGTGTCGTTTGGACACAGCAGCGCCACCTTTCTTTGGGTCGTGGTCACTTCACGGCAGCACGAGCAGGAGTGCTGTAGCGAGCGTGTCTTCAAAGAGAAACTGTAAAAAAACGTGAGGAGAGACAGAAGTGAGGGGAGTGTTCAGGGAAGTTTAAAACGGTAGTAGTCAGTGGAGGAATCAAAGTACTCAATGTTGTTACTACTACTACTAAGTTAAAAAATGTACTTGAGAGTAAAGACTAAAAGTATTTTGGACAGATTTGAGAACTATTAAACTATTAAAATTTGTGTTTGCTGTTTTTTGTTCAACAGTCAGTTGCTTGTATCCATGGAGCTGATATTGCTTTGCTTGGAATACTACAGTGTGGCATTTAACTTGGCTAACTCCAGTGGAAATGCATATTTTTCAAGGAGTTGTCAAATTAGTCAAAATTATTGAAAATCAGGTACTAATAGATAATAAAACTAGTACAGAAACTAGATACTCATTTGAGCAGGTGTCGGCAAAAAAGAGTCACATTCACAGAACAGAAATGAACCTTTCCTGAGTAGCTTTAGTATGATCTTGAGCTGTATCAGAACAAGTATAAGACACATAGACTAGTATACAACCCTAGACCAATATGGAACCTATCTGGATGACTGAAAGATTACACAAATATAAGTCTACATGGTAATATAAAAGTGTGAGTGTTTTTTTTGTTTTCATTATTGTGGTATCTGAATTGATATTGAGTATTGAGTCTATTCCTTAGTATCAAAATCATGTTTGATAGTGAATACAGGGATGTAATGATGTACAGTATAATGACAGAGCTACCAGGACACAAGAGTCCTAAAGGAAGACCGATGAAGATATGGGTGTGAGAGCAGAGGATGCAGATGAAAAAGAGGATGCAGAGGGGCTTACTAGGTAAAGCTTCCACAGAACCCGTTGCAGGATGTCATGTTGATTGGCTTCACAGACCTACAGCCGTGACTCTCCAGAACCATACTGGAGGTGGACACTCTGCATGGGTGGTCCTGAGTGATACCTAGAAGAACACATCCACACCTCAGCAAGAACCCTCAATACTTTGTGTGTCCTCTTTAAATGAACCGAAATTTGTATTACTCAACTAATCGTTTTAGTTAGATTATAAGAATTTATATGGGATGACAGTAGAAAGTAGAAGTTAGTGAGTGAGTTAGCTGAAGATTTAGGTTTTTTTTAAATATGTAAAACAGCAAATTATTAGATCATGATTCACAAGTCTATCTTTATATAAATATGTTGTTTCCTTGTACTTTTTCTAAATTCTGCCAGTCAGATACATAGAGATACATAGTAGTTTTGAGAATTTGAGAGTTTGGATTAATACAACTAACTTCATAATTGGTTTAATAAAGAAATATGGATATGTTTGAAATGTAAACAGCTTATTGATTTAATAATAGTGAGATAATATTTCAAATGCAATTTTGGGCTGATCTTTGATTAAAAACATGACGTAAGCTACAGTATTTGATATTGGATTTTTTTTAAAGACAGTATTACTTACACGCTCGGCAGCATCCATCAGAGGCAACAGTTTCGGTTCCCTAGAGAGAGAGGGAGAAAGAGATTACAAATGTGGTGAAATATCTGAGAACTACATGGGACTATTCATAGGTTTCAACTTCCTATTATATGCAACATTTTGAAGACTTTTTCCCATTCATAAGATATCTTTTTTTTTTTTTTTTTAATAGTTCATCGCTATGGCAACAGTCATCATTTTTCATCATTCTGAAACTCAGGAATTACAGAGCAGCAAGATGGAACTGAACTAGGACAGTAAAAGAAAAAAAAAACCCAAAACACATATAATAATCAATACTAAAAATAGTAAATACTAAAATCACATAAATACGGCAACAATGGATCTTTCCTGAAGAAACTATTGAAAGACCACATGATAATTAAAAAAAACCCACTTTGTTTTATGTTGAAAATTATAGTATAAGTCTAAGAGTGTTTTAAGTGTGTTAAGCACTAGGTATTTTCCTTAGTATCAAAATCAAACTTGAAATGTTAGTATTGTGACAACCCTTGACTGTTTTGGATCCCTGTGCATAGTCTGCAAACGTCCTGATTTCACCTTTAATAACAGTTTCTGACCTCAAACATATCTGACATAGTTTCCCTTCCACAAAACATAATTCACTCATCAGCTTAAAAAACACATTTAAGCTGATGAGTGAATTATGTTTTGTGGAAAGGAAACAATGTCAGATATGTTTGAGCTCAGAAACTGCTATTAAGGTGAACGGGCTCATTGTTAGCTTGTGAAACTCCTCAAATATTAGCTAAACAGCTTTTGAAACATTTAGTCGAATTACTGATGAACTAGGACAAAACAATATTGATTTTTGAGATTTAATTTCTATAAATATTTGAGCAACCACAAATTCCTTACCATATTCAATCAAAGGAACTGTAAAATATGAAATAATATGAAAACAATATAAAATGTATAAAAAGGTGCTACAATCACAACTGAAACTGGATTACTCTTAGATCTTAATCTGCTTACAGGACACATACAAGTTTTTCTTATTCTCATTTAGAGGCTCATTCTGCTTTCTGCTTTCTTCCCTCCCCTGGTTCCACAAGTATATTTCCCATTCATTTTTCTCATAGACTTTCTGGAAAAAAAAGGAATATTAAAAGTTTGAAAGCTTGCTCAGGGCTAATCAGCTTGTGGTAACTAGTGACAACAAGACCATTAAGTTTATTTAAAATCTGAAACTTTATAAATGACTAAGTTATTCAAACATTTTGCAGAGTTCTATTGTTTTAAATGTGCTTTTTGGACTTAAAACAACCTAATTATGGAGATTAGTTACCACATAGCTGATTAGCCTCTGTGATGTCTTTGAACTCTTAATATTTGACTATGTCTATGGGAAAAATTAATAAAAAATGTACTTTTAGAACCAGAGTAAACTTTCAGGGTGGGGCTGTTGAGCCATTATAACATAAACAACTTAGTCATCATGTCCAATGTTTTTGTAACTAAGAATAAATCAGCATTACAGTTGTTATGAGTACAATAAAGGCTATATCTCATTTGAACATGTCTGCTTCATATCGGGCACACAATTAGGTCATCTTTATGCAATTTTTAAAATCTTACATACAGTTCCTTTAATATATTTTGCTTTCACAGTTGTGTTTAAATGAGTGAATTACCGGGATGCAGTCCTGAGGGTCAAAGGGTGGGCACACGATCTTGGACTCCATGGTCAGGAACTGGTTTCCGATGCGGACACACTCAAACTTCACACAGGGATTACTGTCCGGGGTCCACACCTCTCCAGGCTGAGCACAGACACATGTGAGTGACTGGGAACAGTGCCACTTGCTCTACCACTAACACTACATCACATTATGGATATGTCATTCTCTCTCTAGAGGTTTGAATAATTATGTACATAAGCATAAGCTGCTGAAGCATTTTTAGTAAAAGAGACAATTTTTCATTAAAATGTTGTCACATAGAAGTGTCCAATCTTAAAGTACATTTGACAATACGTTTGATTAATACATTTTTACAATTATTACTTGGTTTGCTGGGACTTGTAAACATTATGATTGTTGGGTAACATACCTCTACGTATGTCATATCTGCTGCCCGTATACAACTAGGAAGCAAAATTATAACCTTCACCAAAAGTATAAACTACAAAAGACTAGGCAAGGTTTTTGGTAAAATAGATCTAATGATGTTAACAGTGTTTTAGAGAAATTAGTAGTCTAACCTGTCATATACCCTTTAACATTAATGAATTAGACCAGAAATATAATAAATTATACCAGAAATTAAGTGCTAAATTTTCCAGAGTTAGGACTAAATATGGTGAAACAATTTCTGTTTTATACAACTAAAATGTGGAACAGTCTTCCTGAAGATATAAATGCCAATGATGCCAAATGAAGAATATGCCAGCTAAGACGTCCAAAGGTGTTTAAAATCTCATTCATGTAAAACTTGGAGACATATTTTCAAATGTTATGGGCTTTCAACCATGTTATAATAATGTTCTCTCATGAGTAATCACGTTGTGTTTAAAATGTGTAGCCGTTTTTCAACAATAAATATGTCAGTGACAATCTGTTCCTTGCTACAGTGAAATGCTACGAAGAGTTTTGAACAGGAAGTCAATGAACCCGGTTCTATTGTAAGTTGTTTTACATCATATTGTGGTTTACAAAGGTTTACATTTTTGAAAGTGTAAATTAATGACCTTAGTATGTTATAGTTTACAAAATACTACTAAATACTGTGAAATCGACCTGTAGAGTGTGGGTGACATTTGCCAGTGTGACAAAGCAGCTGCACTGGACACATGTCCCACAGCACTGCCCCGGGACCAACTGGTACTCGTAGCCCTGCACACACAAAACACAATTCAATCATATGGAATAGCAATAAAAGATCATAATATCCCCTATCGCTCCCCAGTGAAATGTGGGCCATTCTTTAAATAAGTGGGAAGAGGGACAGGTGAGTCACCCTAATTGACCGTGAACCAGAAGTGGGTAGAGAAACCACAAATAGTCCTAAAGAAAAAGTACAAAGCGTTACAGTAAATAGGTATTGGAGAAACTAATACTCAAGTAAAAGTAGTTGTAAAACTAACCATGTACAACATCAAATTTATATTTTTGTTAAAGGATTTATAAACCTATACTTTTACTTGTAATTGAGTCAAATCTTAGCATCTAATTGTAATTATTAGTTACATTTAAAATCATGAGTAAATGAGTACTGACTGAAGTCCCATTTGTCTCAATACATGGTTGTCTCACTGCTGTCTGCTGGTTTATAGATGATTGATGATGACTGGACGGAGCTCTGACAATATGCAGATTGCGGTTTAAAACAGCTTCAACTTTAACTTCAACTCTTTTTTTCAGCTTTATATTGTTTAATTAATTAGGTTTTGTACCAAATATTGATGTAACATTATACAAAATTATTATATTTAAAATAACTAGCACTAGCACTTTGAGAAGTATTTTTCATGTGTACTTTTACTTTGTACAATTTTGGCAGCAGTACTTATATTTGTAATTCAGTCAAGTTTTAGTCATGTAACTGCACTTTTACTTGAGTACACATTTTCAGAGGTTTTCCCACCTCTGGTAGTACCCTCCTCTGTTCACTTCAGATGCCCTGGAGAAGCTGGTGTGGTACTCACCGGAGCGCAGTGGGTGTCACAGGGCAGTGGGTGGCAGTCCAGCAGGTGAAAGAAGGTTTTAGGGTCCCTCTTCTCACTGCAAACACACCTCTCGCAGGGGCTTCTTGGGACCACCTCTCCAACCTTCAAAACAGAAAATTAAAACTCACTCTTTAAGCTACAGACACAGGGGTAAAAACAGTCACTCTAACAACAAAATAGCTCATAAATGTGTTTAAAATATGTGCACATGAGCGATATTAGGGTACAGGGGTATGTGGAATGATCTAAATGTTGCTGGTACAGGATAAAAGGAGCTGCTCTGTTTTTGGGGGGTTTGGGGCAGATGTGTGCTCACCTGATACTCGTGGTTGTTGAATACACACACTTCTTTAGGCACTGCAAAAGAATTGGATGGTTAGTGTTCGTTTTTTTTTTTTTTTTTTTACAATTTTAAGATGCACTATGTAATTTTTCTGATGGGGAGGCAATCATCTGTTTGTCTCCATGGTGAGGCAATTATTTTGTCTGGAATGTTCCACAATATGGCAATAAATGTATCTATCTTGCCATTAGGTCAAGTAACAGGTCATATTTGCGAAGAGCCAAGCCTACTCATGGTAAGCATACATGTTTTTTACTGGCATTTCTTAACTATAAAAACACCTGTAACTGAATGAATGGAAGATAGATAAGTTAGGCTATAGTAATGCTATACAGTGGAACATTCTAGAAAAAGCATGTAACCATGGAGACAAGTATGTGGCAGTTCCCCACCAGAAAAGTTACATAGTGCACCTTTAAGATATGAGGCACTTACCACAGGCATATTTGTTACAGCACACACCCACTGTTGTGTTTAAGGTCGTTCCCGGAGGACAGAACGGAATAATATCGGTGCACAGGGACTTGTCACACTCTAATTGGAGAAATAGCACACCAGAGATCAGTTGTTGTACTTCAAAGACACTGTCTGGCCTTGGATGTAAAAGATCAGGCATTTTTTTAACTGTTTAAACCTTCATTTAAAAGTGTTGTCATTTATTTTTATAAGTCTATAAAAGGGCTTTAGCCCTTGTTAACATTATGGTTGCTAGGTAACAGTTAGGCAATTACTTCTACATATGTCATATCTGCTGCTCATGTCCAGCCTGAAGTAAAATAATATATTTAGCAATATATATGATAAACATGTGATGTGTGACTTACCACATCTGTGTCTAGGGCAGCAGTCCACAATGTCAGTGACCAGCACCTGCCCGTGGTGCTCACAGAAGCGCGGGTGCGGAGGCGGGCACGGCTTCGGCAGACACACTACCTGAAGAGTGTCTTCATCACAGCGACACAGCTCACAGCCCTCTGTCCACGTGTCATTGGCCTGTCAAACCAGTAGAATTACTCACTAGACACAGATATATCCAACTTTATAATAACTACACCTTGATTAGTCTTAATAAAGCATGAATAAATGCATAATTCAAAATGAAAATTTTTTATTTTTTTTTTAAAGAGGGTGTATTTTACTTCTATGGGGTATAAACTGCTAACATATAACATACCGGTATTTAGATACCTTTTGTCTTTTATTGTTTTAAAAATGCTAAATTCACTGAAGGTATTGACATGTTTTATAAGTTTAACTTTCATTTTTGACACTTTGAGTCAAAAGTCACTTCCCCTTCCGAGCATTATTACATTACAGTTCCCATTTAATGAAGCCACTGCACATCGCATCAGGTTTGAAAAGCTGTAGTGTACAGTTTTGTATCCTGCTTTTGTATATTTATGGAGAATTGTAGTCCGAGAGCAATGGATGACGTAGGGTTTTGGGTGAAGAAGACAAATCTTACAGCTAACTGTAAGTAGGGTTTGGATAGGGCCTGGGAGAGATCGCTAAATTACTTAAACATGCATTGATGAAATATAAAACCACTTTGGGCATGTTTTTGGTAGATAACATGGTAGAAAGCTCCAAAAAATCAATTTAGTATAATATCCTCTCTTTAAAAATGATTCCGGTTTAGGAACTAATCAAGGGGTTAGGACTTATGAGTTAGAGTTAAGATATAACTTAAATAATTACTAAGCCTGACTCATTCTCCAAGGAACTGTACCTGATTTTTACTGTGTTAAAAATGTGAAAAACAGAACTAGTTTATTTAAAAGGTTTGCAACTTTAAGAGAACAGAGTGGAGGTTTACTGTCACGGTAACGCTAACAACACGTCCTGATTAATATTATTACTGACCTCAAGAGTAGCTCCTTATACATTATGTCTGTACTGGGGCAAAATTATGCTCAAATACATAGGAAACATTCGGATACAGGGTCTTTAAACTATTTGTTTGTCATGAATTAAGTATTTGTTCATGCTTTGTTATGGTTGTTTACGTGTATATATATATATATATATATATATATATATATATATATATATATATATATATATATATATATATATATATATATATATATATATATATATATATGTATATGTATATATATATATATATATATATATATATATATATATATATATACATTATTTTTTTTTTTTTTTTTTTAATAATGTGTTACCCATATATCTAAAATAAAATGAAAGAACATACTTTTGCCCATTTTCCATTTGGAAGTCGGCAGATTTCTGTTTACAATAAAAAAAACAAACAAACAAAAAACAAAACAAGAATATTAGATCAGCAAGTACTGTGACTGGTACACCTGAAAGTCAAATAGACTGGGGCTCACCGCAGCTGGGCACACACTCGTTGGAGAAAGATGACAGCAGCGTGGTGCCATTGGGACAGTAGCAGCCCTCCAACCTCTGGTGTAATATCATCGGTGTGAAGTCATTTGAGGCGTAGATGAATTTGAGATTAAACCTGTAACACGTATACACTGAATAAACTTGTATTTTGTGACAAGGAGTATGCATTTTAGTGAAAATGGCGGTCAGTGGGTATATTTACTTGGCCGGTAACAAGGCTTGTGGGCTGAGCTTTGTTTAAAAAGGATGGGCTTGTACTGCTAACTGTAAGGAGGTTTCAAATAGCGCTGAATAGATTACTCAAACATACATGGATGGAAAATAAAACCTCTTCGAGCATGTTTTTGATGAGGGGGCAATGTTATAACATGGTACAAAGCTAATTTTTTTCTTTTTCTTTCTTTTGAATTTTCCTTGTGAAAACCTGAGCAATCCAAAATCAGATTAGTCATATCCGATGTTACTGTTTGAGTGACATTTCTAAAATCTGATAACTCCAGAAATCAGATAATGATCAGATTTTGTTGTGCATTTAAATATAACCAGCATATAAATATAACATATCAGGTGAGAGAAGAGAGGGGGTTACTTTACCAAGAGTCACAAGTTTGTTCCACCAGAGGACCACAGGCTTCATACACTTTGGGACTGGGACAGGGGTAATCTACATTCACAGAAGACATGGTGAGATAATACACAATTGTGGATATTGCCAGTCACCAAGATATTAAACGCAAACAAAGTTAAAAATATCTGCATTTTGACTTTTAAAGTCAATTTTTTCTAAAGGATTCTGACCTGCCCTCCAGCTCAATTGTAAACTGTAGGTTGCATCCACATTTTAAAATTGAAGATGCCATAATTTTTGAAGGGAGCTGTGGGTCTATCTCTATCAAGCTCTATGGGAGGTTTGCTGTTTTTGAAAGAAATATTTCCACAAATATTGTCTCTTGTCATTAATTGTTTGAGATTGGCCTCACAAACTAGCCATAAAAATCTTATGGCTTGAAGTCCTTTCAACTGACAACAATCACATATTTTAAGTTGAATAATGGCACCAGTGTCCACTTATTTGTGCTGACCAAGAAGGATAGGATAGGATAGGTCCAGAGATATTATGCATAAATCAGGTCAAAACATCTTTTGACCTGTCCTCTAGCTCACTTTTAAACTCTATGGATTCTACAATGTTGTAATGTCTCATGAACATCTATTGTGGCTGTGCTGTTACTCATGTACTAGAGTGGCAGTTTTCTGACAGTTTGACAATAGTGCAGAGGTGAGTGCGTACCACAGAGCCCATGAGTGGCACTTCTCCAATCGATGCACACTCCAACCTCAGCGCAGGAGGCAGCGTACTCCTGTATGCTCAGACAGGCCACGTGAGGGTCACCTGCAGAACATACGTGCACCTGGCAGGCGGTGAGAAAGGCATGATAGTCCAACACACCGTGGCACAGATGGAACACTCTGAGGACAAGAGAAGCAAATAACAACCGTCCCAATAAAAACAGAACAACCAGTACAAGCCTTGTATACAGTATACAACTGTAATACAGTTATAAAACTGCTTATTCATTTTGTTTATGCTTAGTAATTATGTAAAAATGCATGCAATTAAAAACAACAAAAAAAGTTGTTGCCTTTAATATCTAATAAAAAATATCCCAAACTAAGAGATCAATTGCAATAGAAGTGAAATCATTAGTCTATTTGCAAATTGCAATATGTGTCAGAAATAAAAAATCTGAATGTCTTTCCACAATAAAACTGATAAGCCTAATGCATATAAGATAATGTGTATCATTCCTCATGAGGGAGATGCATTATTCAGCCAGTGGTACAGGGGGAACCTGTCGGGAGCAGTGTTGAGGGATTACCAATTATACACGTTTTGGGTTGATAAAAGGATCTTATGATCTTGTTAAGTTTGATATGTTAGAAAAGCAGGGGGATGCCATTCCGGCTCTATCACTAGAAGTTGCCCCCTTATCTAGAAATAAAAACAATATTACAGTGGGAGTCCATGCACATACTTGCTCTTGATGATGTTACAGACTGAGTAGTCACACTGAATAGGTGTAGGTGTTGGAGTAGGAATAACAAGAGGTGGACAGTAGCTGTCGTTGGTGTGCCACTCATGAGCCATGACCACACAGGAGGACATTTTGTAAGTGCTGGGCACGGTGCAGTCATCAGCACGGTTATTGTCACAATTACCTGGAAGCATTCATACGGTTAGTTCAAATGAACTTAATTAATAGTATATATTAATATATAATGTATGACATTTTATTGTCAAAGCTTTAATCATAAAATCTCAAAATGACCTAGTGCAAAGATGCTAAAGTACGAGGTAATATGTTCTTCTAGCCTTCAAGCTAAACTTCTCTAAAGGGAGAGTGTAGTGTGTGACTTGGCATACCACACTGTCCCTGAGTGTTGCCGCCGAACAGACTGAAAGACAGATTGATGTTGAAGCTGAACCCGGAGAAGGTGATCTTGACCTTTATTTTGGGAATGACAAGCACAGTGTTGATGCCTGTGGTGGTGATCTGGAACACTGGAGTTTGATATGCACAGTGTACAGTCTTGCCGTTCACCATAATCTGCAAACAAGATCATATCAAGAAAAGCTGATTTCTTTGTATAACAAAAATGTGCTTGTAAATTTCTTGGTTGAAGTTCAAGTATCTCATAAATGTAAAACTGTAACTGGGACTGTAACATTAACAATCAGACTGCAAAAATATCACTTAAAGTTTATACCCTTGAACAAAATTTGCTTGTGTTTTTCTTAGACTTAGAAAAACTTCATTGATCCTCAAGGGAAATTACTTGGACACAGTATTTGACAATAATAACAAAGGGGTAAAGATTGAGGGGAAAAAAATTTAACATGTTTTTCTGACAGGTATTGTGATTAGATTTGCAACTTATGTTTACAATACAGTTCAGCATGCATATTGTAAACAACATTCAAATTTGAGAGAAGACTGAAATCTGAACTGGTAAAGTAATCCAAGAATCCCTTAAATTTCAGAACACATACAGGATCATATGGCAATTTTGATTCAATTGTGATACATTGTGCAGCTCTGGCACAAACCACTCCACTTCTTACCACATTGGTGAAGATGCCATGGTTGTTTATCTGGCTCATATAGATCGTGTATTGATGGTAGAAGACGGTGATGGAGTGAGGGCAGGTGGAGAAGTGTGAGTGAGCACACTCATTGTTAGTGATCATCACACTAAAGCCGTATTGGGGAAACACCTCCTTCACCAGCCAGTAGGAACAGTCACCCTGAAAGTTGTAGAATGTTCCATCGAATGTCACATAGTGAGTGTTTCCCCAGCCATAACAGATACCTGAAAAATGTAGTTAAGTTTAGTCATTGTGACACAGTTTAAATACTCTTTATAGATACAGTACGTGCATCACATGAATGAGAATATACTTCTACAACAGGAACTTTCTAGCTAAGAGTTCATGTCCTTATTTCCAGGACAACACACCAGAAGGAATGAGTATGCAGATCTACCACTCTAACAAAATCCCGAGAGCTCCTAGAACTACAACTATTATAAAGCCCTGGGAGCACCCACTATTCAAAGTAAAGACACTATTTACAATATCTGGATAAAGAACTTAGAAGGCACCAGGACTACCCAAAACTAACACTCTTACAGGATACAGTCCCAGGAATACCCAGAATTATTTCTCTCACAAAGTCCCCCTAATAAACAGAACAACCACTCTAATAAAGCACCATGAGTACCTAGAACTATCACTCTAGTGAAGGCCCATAGGAGTATCTAAAACTACCACTGTATTAAACCCATAGATGCATCCAGAACTACCACTTCCATAAAGGCCTATACGAGTATCTAAAACTATCACACTAATAAAGCCCCAGGAGTACCCAGAACTACCACTTTTGTTATTATTTTTGTAAGTGTACCTCGGACATTTATTCAACCCCTGTGTGACATATATTTTTGTGCAGCCTTGTATTTTAATGATATTTGTTTGCTTGTTTTAGAGAAGCACATGATTTTACGCTTAAAGGATCCATTGATGCACTCACCCTGCTTGTCTAAGTTAAAGCCACGGGAGTACCCAGCACTTAAAACCCTTATAAAGCCCGGAAAGACGTTCAATGTTTACTATAGCAATGTCAAAAGATAGTAACATCTGGAAAAATAACTTGATAGACTGATAATTTGAGAAATTCCAAGATATGAAATAAAGAACTTTGTAAGAAGCCTAGTTCTTATCAAAACCCAACACTTCAGTTGTAGACACATGGTTGCAAATTCATTACATGGATGCATCAGACTTACATTGACACTCATAATGCCAGCAGCAGCCATCATGGTCGTACACTTTGACTGGAGGAAAGTTGTTTGCACACACGATTGGCTCAGGAATGGGACAGTGAATTTCAGTTGTAATCACTTCACCATTTTTACAAGTTCCAATAAGGCACCCACTCATCTTCCAGACTTCTCCATCCTAAAACACAAGACTGAATTATAAACATTTATTCATTTCATAACTTTCATGCTTGTCTTGCCAAAATAGAGATGTATTGTATAAGCAATTCTTGAAGTCAAAATATGTCTACATGCATCTATTTAGAAATAACTGTATTGTCCAATAATCAGGACGTTTTTTTTTTTTTTGCTTTACCACACCCCTGTTTCCTGACATTTAAAATATATTTTTGAAAGTAGATCTATAACCTCATCCTCACCCTGGCTCTAACCTTAAAGGTCCTATATTCCACCAAATAGCACATTCTTGTTAGCTTTAAGTAATGTTGTTGTGTTGTTACCTCATCAAAAAAATGAGTGGTGCTTGGTTTCATTCACATATGTCTGAGTACTCCTTTATTATTAGTCTGTCTACATCTCCAAAGCTCAAAATGATCTGTTTCACCTTGTAATGTCATGTAGTGGTAGTTTTCAAGTAAACAGGTACCTTTTACCTTTAGTTCAATAGGGATTGGCAATTTCAGGGGTGAAATCATCGAAATGATTCTAGTGAAGGTGCATGGAGTTTAAAAACACCACATCACAAGGTGGAACAGTGTTTCTGTTTGAGAGAAGAACTCAGCCTAAATATCCAGGGTCTGTATGTTAAACATGTGTGAATGAAAGAAAACACAACTCCATGTTGTGTGTCCATGATTTTGATGAAGAAACAACATTAAAACATAAATCAGGAAATAATAGTAATAGTAATATTTTTGAGATTCCTTTGGCCAGAATCTCAAAACTAGGACATAACCTTATCCATTACCCTATAAGCCTACAAATGTGGGAACATAGAGCTGACTCCTTTGCAATGATGGCAAAAATCTTTACTGGTCTCTGAAAGTTATGAAAAGCACTTATAAACTCATTGTGCTGAATATTAAGCAAGGAATAATGAAGACTGAAGACTGTAAGAATCAGATATCAGGTAATCAGGTACAACAAAGTGTGTAGTTTTGGCATACCTTTCTGGGTGGTCTGAGATAAAGACAGTCGTTGGGAGAGGGGGTAGAGGTTATTGTTAGGCACTGGTAATGCAGGACCACAACATCACATGACTGGTTGCAGTAGCCAATGTAACAGTAGCCCTCAAAGTCTGTATAGTTGTAGACAGTTGAACCTGATAATGAAAGAAGAAAAATTCACATGACAAGAATTGAATGAAAGGTGAAAAATAAAT
Organism: Periophthalmus modestus; assembly: GCA_019594935.1. NCBI lineage: Eukaryota > Metazoa > Chordata > Actinopteri > Gobiiformes > Gobiidae > Periophthalmus > Periophthalmus modestus. The sequence continues at coordinate 20,158,402 of JAIEZT010001214.1, forward strand.
TGAACAACTGAAGTAATAGTCATACCCGGAGAAAAGGCAACTCCATTGTGGATGCAGGAACAGGTGACAGGTGTTGTGACAGGTGCTGGGGTGGTAATGGCATGTGTGGTTACAGTTGTTGGACATTCACAGCACTTAACTCTAACCTCATAATCATAACACTCCTGCTCCAACCCCTGTTCATTATTTTTACATATGAGGCCAACATGTTTGTCACAGATCACATCTTGTCCCACCTGAGAAAGGGACAGTGATGGGTACTGAGCTGCTCTGCACTGCACCGACACTGGAGTTGAACAAATGGGGAATCCAGCAGAGAGGATATCCTGGATGGACTCAACCTCCACGCCATTGGGCCCCGCTGAGGGATGACCAAGGTTGAACCACTGTGACCACTTACAGGACATTTTGACTCCATGAGGACAAGGGGGTGTTGCTGGAGGAGTTGTGAGTGTTTGTTCAGGTGTAGTGGTACGGGGTGTTGTTTTGGTGGTAGCTGATGTAGTTGACAGTGTTGAGCATTCACAACATTTGACTTTCATCTCATAATCGTAGCATTCATGTTCCAGTCCCTGATCATTATTTTTACAAATTAGACCAACGTGTTTGTTACAGATCACATCTTGTCCCACCTGAGAAAGGGAGAGTGATGGGTACTGAGCTGCTCTGCACTGCACTGACACTGGGTCTATACAGATGGGGAATCCAGCAAGAATGATATCCCGAATGGACTCCACCTCCTCACCATTGGGTCCTGGTGATGGGTGACCAAGGTTGAACCATTGTGACCACTCACACTTCATCTTTTGTCCATCAGGGCATACAGTAGTAGTGGGCAGAGTAATGGGAGTTGGAGAAGTTGTGGTGGTAGTTGATGTAGTTGACGTTGTTGGACATTCACAGCACTTAACTCGAACCTCATAATCAAAGCACTTCTGCCCATGTCCCTGTTCGTGGTTTTTGCATAAGAGGCCAACATGTTTATCACAGATGACATCTTGTCCCAGCTGAGAAATGGACAGAGATGGATATAGAGCTGCTCTGCACTCCACTGACACTGGCTCTGAACAGATGGGGAATCCAGCAGCAATGATGTCCCGAATGGATTCAATCTCCACGCCATTGAGTGCTGGTGATGGATGCCCAAGGTTGAACCACTTTGACCATGAGCAGTTCATTTCGTCCCCTCCAGGACAAGTGTTTGCTGGTGAGGTGGTTGTACAGGCTGTGGTGGAAGGTGGGACCACTGTTGTTGTTGAAGTGGTTGACTGTGTTGTGCTACACTGCCCGGGTTTGCAACACTTCATCCTTATTTCATAGTCCAAACATATAGGTGGGTACTGCTGGCTATTTTTGCACAGAAATCCAATATCTGTGTTACATGTGACTGATTGTCCCAGTTCGCTGAGTGACTTGTCTGGGTGCTGGACACTTCGACACTCCACTTTGACGGGGTTCTTACAGACGTCATATCCCCTGTGTAAAAGCCGCTGGATGCTCTCGTTATCCCCTCCTTTTTGGCCGTACACAGGGTGATCCGAGTTGATCCAGTTGGTCCAGTAGCAGATCTCTTCACATGGCTCTTCGGTCTGTTCTGTGGAGATAAATGAAAAGATAAGATAGATTGTAACTTTGTTGTTTAAACCACATATTTTACATTTTACACAATTTGCATACTCTAGAGTATCTTTGTTTTGGCATTTCATGTTTTATAACTGATAATAATGCATATGTACAGAAAACGCACATTATTGCATCACTTAGTGCTCCCCTTACTTGGATCTGGTGTTAGCATGCCATACTGTCAGCAGTGGGAATGAATCAGGGAAAAAAATAGTAAAAATAGCCATTTAAGATTGGCATGCTAATATAAACACATAGATGCAGGTTCTCAACCTTTATCACTGGCAACCCCAAAATAACAACCATTGGGATTTGTGACCTCCAAAGGCTGCCTGCAAAATCCTAATGTTTGATTTTATTTTCAGGACATAGACTTTAATAAATTAATTTGGTGGGCCAAGAAATCAAAATAACAATCAAATAAGATATAGAAGTGTAACCCTTCCTCTATAACATGGTTAAAATCTTCAAATTCAGTTTCACATAACAAATGATTTTAGGTAACCGAAAGGCATAATAAATTCCAAAGCATTGCCCTAGATTCATATGAAGAGTCTTACTGCTTGTAGTGAAGTGGAAAGGGGTGGTGATCGTGGTCAAAGAGGGCTCTGGACAGGGGTGTAAACGGCGCTCGATGGTGCCGTTATGGCCACACACAGCTGTGAGGCAGTTCCCATGGCCATCAGTGGTATTGTACAAGACACTGCCGAAGGTGTATGAAACACCATGATACAGGCACACACAGGCTGAAACACGTACAAAAACATCAGACAAACTGCACTTCCAATAGGAGAAAAAAACAGATTAAGAACTGCTGTACCTTTGATGTCGTAATGGCACTGGATGGTGGTGGATTCACAAGTACTGGAGGGGGAAAAAAAAAATTATAATAGTTTAAAATTCATAAGTATATAAAAGTCTTGGCATGCAGAATTATGATGAGACTTACCATACGTAACAGTTTTGGGATGTTGGCACGGTGTCGCCATTGTTATAATGTGTTCCTTTGTTATCGTAGCAACCACATTGGTCCCTGGCAACACAGGTCATGGCGACCTCATTAAAATATGGCTGTGCAGGTGGGCATCTGGGGTAGCAACCTGTTTAAAGACATATATGAAGTTAAATGGTGCACTATGGAACAAAACATCTCTATCGAGACAAGCAAGTGTCAGATTCCCCACCAGAAAAAAGGTTTCAAATGAAAGGATATTGTTGGATATTTATTAAGACAGTGCAAGTGAGGGCTTACCTTCCAGAGGAGGGATGTCGGAGGAGCAGAGACCAGAGGGGTTCCTGCAGGTTTTCATACAGGGAGCACCACAGGGCTTGTAGTGCCACTCACACTCGTCTGGAGGGTTGTAGTAATCACAGAAGATTGCTGGAAAAAAAATACAATTACATTAATGGACCATACTCAGTGTCAGGGTAGAGTAGCCAAAAAATATATTCTGCCCACCTCAGCTAAAAATATGTAAAAATAGTTTTGGTAAATAAAGGATGTTGTGTCATGAGATAGCCAAGAGCAGGGATGTCAAACTCAAATTCACAGAGGGCCAAAATTAAAAGCTGGGACTAAGCCGTGGGCCAAAATAAATATTTACAAAAAAATTCAAAATTCAAACATCTGCATGTTTTTCAGAAAGGGTGGATTAACTTTGAGTGAGGCGACAAGTAGCATATGGTAATGATTGTCAACAGAAGTGGTAGGGACAAAGCATTCAGGGATTTGTAGTTCTGGCACGGCAGCTGGCAGGCCAACTCTAATACATATTTGATATGATCTCGCGAGCCAAATTTAATTATATCAAGGGCCAAATTTGACCCGTGGGCCTGAGTTTGACATGTCTGGCCTAGAGTGTGCAAGCTGCTTGTGGACTCACGGCAGAAGTCTGGGGTCCTCCACTCCACACAGATACCAGCCTGGTTACAGGCCTCAGCGTACACAGCCACAGCTGTGCACAGACACTCACAGTCTCCCCCAGTGTCACAGGAGCAGGTGTCAAACACACAAGCTTCATAGTAAGAAGCTGGATCCACCTGTAGACCACATGTTCACAGCTTTTAGAAATAAATTCAACCAGAACAGCCACACTATTCCATATAAATAAAGCAACTCCAATGCATTATATGTAATTATGCACTCAAAACATGTATTTTTTTTTTATCTACTTAAGAAGATTGTTACATTTTTATAGTTTGATTTAAAAAAAAAATACTACAGAGATCAAAGGTCAAAAATTTTATATGTCTGGTTAGCCATGCAAAATGTCTAGCAAAAAAGGTAAACTTAAAAGACACAGAACAACCCAATAAACTGCTAGTTCATTACTGGAAAGTACGTTTATCACACTTTGTAAGAATACTTAAAAAAAAAAATATTCTAAAAATTTCCATTTGTTTAATATTACTGAAAATTCTCTCAGATGTGAGGACATAATCCTGACCTCTATAGTTGCAGTGCACTGCATTGCTTTCAATTTTAGTGATAGACCAGAACTTCCTCAAAAAACATTGTACACTAAACCCCCGCAAAGCTAGAAGCATACATACATACAAACATACATTTCCTTGACCCAGCCAAATATTACATAAAGTAGGCTACTGTTATGGAAATACAGTTATACATACAGTGGCGTGGCAGGCAGAGAAGACCTGGCTGTGCAGGATGCTGCACTGCTTGTGGGCCCAGGGCAGCCGGTGGGGGTTGGCCATGCATGGGCTCGGGACAGCATGTTCATCGGGGCAGTTTGGAGAGTCTTTCCAGCTGTTCCCAAACACCAGAGGGTTGACGACCGTGGCTCCACAGCGAGTGGTCATGTCGTTGTTGGCATTACCATCATAGTTCCCACACAATCCACACACACGGCCCTGGTAGCCAGTTAGAATAAGGACATTTTATCCATGGGTTTCAGAAGGGTGAAAATTTGTCTGTTTCCATTTTTTATGGTGAAAAGTCCTCAAAATTCTCAAATAACAGGAAGCAGAAATGCAAGAACAGGTCAGTCTCATGTAACATTCCAACATTATAGAATCTCTATAGTATAAACTGAACTGAAGGGCAGGCAGAAATTTCCGTTTAGCTGTCAGACTGTAGATTTGTTGACTTTCTTATGGTTAACATTTCTGTAATTACTGAGCCTATTCGCATTAAATAAACTCTGGCACAAAGTTGAATGTATTCTCTGTCATAAATTTAAAATGATTTTTTTTTTTAAATAATAACTTCAGAAAGCAGTGGCGTTATTCAACCCTAAAGAATAACTGGCAGCCAAAAAGATGTTAAACCAAGATTAATATAGCAAGATTGTGGACTCAAGATAAACATTTTATATCATGCCATTGTGAAATTGTAAAATTCTGTATTTACGGGGTTCAGTTAACTGTCTAGAATTAGATCAAAATTTCAGATGGAGAGCAAGGACCAATATTTCTCTACTGGGGAAAAATGTTTCTCCTTTTTATGCCAAGTATTGAGAATGATTAACATGATGGAAAATTAGTAAATGATAGCCTAACTTTGTAAATATTCTTCATTCATGAATTTTTGTATAAGCTGAGTGTACCTTGTATATGGGGCTGAGTTTGATGAAGAGGATGGTTTTGCGATCCCAGATGAGGGTGAGTCCAATGTTGACCTCAATGACCAGATACAGTCCCCTGGTGCTGATGTGATACGGAGCATCTGACCCGTGCACCTGGTAGTTGCCCTCAGTCAAAACCAGCTCGGAGTCCTGTACACCACAACAACCACCAAGACACACTTATAAAGCTGTATTCCCAACCAGTCTCAACCATTGCAGTCTGGATAAATACTGTATCAAACATTCAGTTTAAGCCATTAGGTACATTATCTGATGCTATCTCCTAGAACATTATTAACTGTGGATTTTTTTCATGTTAACTTTACTATCTATAAACAAAACCAAATTTATGTTTGAGCATGTAAATAATGGCAGGAGTATCAGGACCTGAAGGAAGATCTTGATGGTCTTGGAACAGGTTGTGCCAGTGGTTCCACAGGGGTTGTTCTCAATCACCACTCTGAAGGAGCCCCCGGTCTTACTGCAGTGGTCCTACAAAACACAATATTCGGGTTAATGCTCTGCCCCCTTTGAGTCTGAACCAGGGTGGTGTGAGTACTTGTTTGTTAAAAATAAATACTAGATACTAACTAATTAGGTACTCATTTGTGCAGGTATAGATACTATAAATGGTGTTGATCTTTTTTCAAAAGCAATATGAGATTACTGTAAATTTAAAGAAGAAAAAAAAACTAACAATGATGAGTTTTAAAAGGTTTTTCCTCATTATTAGTTACTTGTGAATTTATATGTGATTCATGCATGTTTGAGTAATCTTGTATTGTCTTTTCGACTTAGCAGCAGAAAATCAGTCCTGCAGTCAATGTAAAATGGGTACCTACAGTATTGAGATGGTAAAAGAGACAGGAGTTCAATGTGTAGAGAACTAGCGCAACATCGATGTCCTATGTAACTGCCTAGAAACCACTGAGCTGTGCGTGTGAGTACCTGGACCAAGATGTACTCGCAGTTCCCATCAAACGTGAAGTGCTGGTGGTCAAAGGTTTGGTAATGTCCATCTCCATACACTGCACACATGCTGTCACACAGCATCTTAGTGCATTCCCACATTCTGTTTTTACACACGCTGAAATGAGAAAAAGATTAAGCTTAGGTTGAAAATAGGATAAGCAGGACAACATGCAGAACCCTGATGTACCAGGTGTTGCAGTCCACTTTGATGGTCTGTCCAGGGGAGTATGAGATCCCGTTGTGGATACAGGGACATGCCTCTGGTTTAATGCAGCCTTTCTGGTCATCAGAGATCATTCCCGGTGGACACATGCAACCGGATGTGCAGCCAGAGCTCACCTAAATACCATAAAACAGACGCATTAGATTCAAGTGTCAGCCATTTTTCAAGATTCTTTCTAACAAGTTTCTATTGCTTAATGGCATAGTACTTCATAGTGCATATGACAGATTAGAGTCATTTCACTACAACATAGTTATCATAATCACATTTAAGACTTTGCTAAAAATCTTGTAAGGTTTGTGTAGTTTTTGTGAGTAAATTATTATTTTTGGACAGAATTTACTAACCCACCAAACCCACCAAAAGTCATAATTAGAAATCATAAACCTGATATATGCTTTTTAAGTATAGTAAGCAGTAGTGTTCTCAAAGATCCAAAGATTTCAAACTCAACTTTGTTACCAAGGAATAGGCTTGATACTCAATACACATTTTTTATACAAAATATTGAATATTTAAAAATGTTTAGTTAGTTCTTAAGTTTTTAAATAGTTCTTAGACTGTAATTTTTAACACACTTTATGTTATTATATGGTCGTATACTAGTTCTGGTAAAACTCGAGATCATTCAAAAACTGTTCAGGAAAGGTCAAATCTCTAGTTCTGTTACTAGTTTTAGTAGTAGTCAGTATGTGACTTTGGATATAAAGCAGAGGGTACTCACACAGGCGGAGTCCAGCGTAGCACAACTCTTCTCACACTCTTTGCCTTTAGCAGACGAGCCATGTTCAGAGCAGTTGAAGTAAACCAGGGGAGGATCACATGCCACTGCAACATAATACAAAGCATAGTGTTTAGATCTTGGTACAATTTAAACAAGAATTTCTAATACTAGATATACAGTGATATTAGAAAAATTCTGGTTGGAATATTTGAAAAATTACTACAGAGTAATCAATGTAAGTAAATAGCCCCTTTAAAAAAAGATGAATTTGTGCGACGCGCACAAATACAACGAAAAACTTCTCACAGCATCTCACAGTGAATGGCACAGCTTACCTGGAGGTATAATCTGTCCAACACAGCTGAGGAAGCCATCTCTACAGGTGCTGCAGAAACATTCAGGAACTTTATTAACGTGCCATCTTTTTTCACAGTTAATTATTATAAAATAACATTTAGGATGAATGTAATCTACAATACTTCAAACATACATAGTACATATTTTAATTCACGAATAATCATAGGTATCTGTCAAAATTCTCAGCATTTGTGCTCATACCAGATAGCGTTCTCTATCAGCACCGTCTGTCCCGCTGGCACTACCATGTCCTGGTGGTAGCAGGGGCACATCTTGGGAGGGACACAGTTCCCAGAGTCATCCAGGTAAGTTCCGGGGATGCACACACAGCCATCCAGAGGTAAGAAGGACAGGTGACAGCCGGGCTCAGAGGAGGACCTGCAGCGGCATGTCCCAGGACCAGAGGTGATGTTGTAGGAGTACACCATCCCTTTAGGGCATGAGCTGGAGTATTTCCCTGCACACAGAGGTTTACACTTCATGTATGCACTAAATAACACACATGGAGAGAAACAAGCACTTATACACCACTTTTTCATAAATGACACAGTGCGTTTGGGTTCAGCAACTTTCTATTTTCTATTTTTGATTTGTAATTTTGGATTAGAATTAAGTGTTTTTCAGAGTGCACTTCTTGTCCTGGGTAATTATAATTCTTGTCTTGTGTTACTCTTGTATTGAGCGATCACAATTTTCAGTGTTACTTATATTAATATTTGCAGAGTTTAAGTTTGCCTGTGACCACAGCCACTGGTCCATAACTGTCAGTACTGTTACATAATTTGTCCATATATCGGTCAATATACAGTAGTTGTGTTTCAGATCCCTTACCACAGAGCCTGTCTCTCCAGCCTAAGATGCAGATCCCAGCTGCTGAACAGGCATGGACATAAGAGGACACAGCCGCACACATGCAGTCCTCACTCCGCTCGCAGTTGCAGCTGTCGTACGTGCACCTCTGGAACATCAAACACAGTTTATATTGGTCTGTGCATGTGATCAAATCTGTGCGAGCCACTCACCTGGTAGTAGGGATCAGGGCAGACCGCTGTGTGGCAGGGGGCGAACACTCCCTCTTTATCTATCAGCTGGGTGCACCAGTGCTGGGCGAATTGCTCTGGAATCCCACATTCAGTGATAAAACAAATATATCTCACCATCTTACAAAAACCATCACTACTCATGCACAAAAACACTACTCAACTACAAAGAACAGCAGACACCACCACAATCGATAAATTCAATCCAACATACTGACTAACTCCACTGACATTAGAGACATATTGAACATTTTAAATCAGCAATATTTATGAAATTGACTAAATTTCTTAAAAATAACAAGTTTGCTAACTTCTGATTGAAAATGGCTCTAATTTCCGCCTGCCCCTTTCACGATGCCACCATAAATGGGTAAATGAGGATGGGAAATTATTATATCATGAATAAAAGGTTTTAAAAGTTGATTTTGCCTAATATGTCTCCTTTGATACACTTCACTCACAACACTGATAATCTCCGCCACCACTCCATACCATTATCGTGGCTCAGGGTGCAGGGGTCCTGGTACACCGGCCTCACGTCCATGCAGCTGGCACAAGTCTTCCAGCTGTTTGCAAAGCCTGTGGCCGTGGCATCGATCACTCCACTCAGCTTCAGGAAATCGTCTGCCTGATTACCATTGAAGTTTCCACATAAACCTGCAGTGCACATATGAAGTCTCATTCAGCTAATTTTGTCTCATTAAAAAAACAGGACTTAACAAAATAATAACATGAATCAATTTACTGTAGTTTAACAAATACAACAACATCCATTTCTCAGATTATCGATTTTTTTCTTATTGACCTGAACCTAAATTTAAGTTAGGACCCAAACGATCTTTATTCTTTATTTGAATCATCATTAGCCTCCAACAGGTGGTTGCTAGTCTTCCTGGGGTCTATAGACAATCTTGACTACAGCATTGTTCCCAAACTGAGCAGGTAAGAATTATGGACATACCGCACAGCTTAGCTTTGTGCTGGCTCTGCACTGTGATGAACAGCTGCATGATGGGCTGCAGCTGCACCTCCAGAAGCACGCCCACAGAGGTCTGCACCAGGATGTAGAAGGACGAGGCTTGGAAGGCTGTCACTCCCACTGCAAACAAAAACAAAAGCAACATCTATGCATGGTCCCCAAATAAATATTATTTTGTAATTGGATCTAACTAGAACCATGTTTTGCTTAGGATTGCCAGATATAGAAAAGCAGAAGCAAAAGGTGTATGAAAAGAAGCCCAAAACAAGAGACAAGAGTACCTGTCCTTCTTCTGGTTGTCCTCATTAAGGCCTGCCAATTTAGAGAATTCCCCAGTTTTCACTGGTGTATAATAAATTGTATGGAAAGTGAAGACAAGAACAGAAGGCCCAGTCCTTATGTAAAACATTGCTGTATTTTGCTCAGAAAAAAACAGCAAACTTAAAATGCATAAAGGAACTAAACCATCCAAAAAAATAAAAACTGTTACTGAAAGTAAGTACATTTAATTTTAAAACTATATTTTTTTCTGGCAAAGGGTATGCCACCCGTTTGTCTGAAAATGTTATTCATATTGCCTGAAATGTTCCACTGAATAGCATTCACCTTATTTATCTTCATGGAGGCAACATTTGAAAGAAGGTTACAGGCAAAGCATTAAACAATACTATCTTTATGGAAACAAGAATAAAACATAACTAATACCCATTTTGAGCTGGTCACCTTTACTGCAGACAACCATCTATCTTTCAATAAAAAAAAACAAAAAAAAGTGTAAATTGACCTGTAGAGAAGGGCAGCTGGGCGTAGATGCCGTTGACGTACACCTTCCCGTTGGCTTTGATGGTGAGAACGTGGGCCCCTCCGTTCAGAGCCAAGACCACAGCTCTCAGACATGTCTCTGTCTCAGAGAGGCCACACTGCTTCAGCTCTGCCTGGACTACAAACTGATCCCCATCGCAGTCCTGACAACAAGTTATACACATTATAAAGAGTTATCAAATACTTTATTACTTTTGAATTAATTTTAAGATACTAAAGAGGACATACCATGCCTTATTTAGAATTAAACAATAATAAATGTAGCCTCAAGCCTCAAATGCAGGACAATACAGGATTTATCAAATTTGAAACCTCTTAGCATTGGAATTTGACATGTAATAATAATAATACTAATAGTAATACTACTACTACTACTACTACTACTACTACTAATAATAATAATAATAATGATAATGATGGCATAAACAAGTAATTTGATCAATTGGTGTCTGAACCCTTTTCTGGGCAGTGTAGAGTAAAGCAATTTAACTCAAACATCAGCTGCCAACTAGAGTTAAAGACTTTTGCTCAAAAACAAACACTTGTCTGCATTTAAATAATTGTCCTTGTTGTGTTCACAGCAATGACTAAAGGCACATTGATCTTAAGTGCAATAGCATCGTGTTACCTTGGCCATGGTGTAGGAGCAGTCTCCATGGAAGGTGTAGATCTTCGCGTCAAACGTGGTAATATGGGCCCCTCCCTCCACAGAGCAGGTGCCTGGACAGTTGCTTTCTGTACAGATCCAGTGGCCACTCTCGCACACACTGCACAAGAGGTTTTAGAACCCAGCAGGTTACAAAGATATTTTTTAAGTATTACTTTAACACTTCTGAATGATAATTTATGTATTATTTCTCACCACTTGGTGCACTTGTTGGTGTAGCTCTGCCCAGGGGCGTACTGCTGACCGTTGTAGGTGCAGAAACACTCATTCAGTGGGATACACCCCTTTCCAGTCAGGTCGTCCAGCACTGTGCCTGTATAGATTCACACAAGAGCTACTCTCACTGTTTCCTGTTATAACATATCATAAGATCTCATATTTTGTTATATTATATAGAAAACATGTAGCTTTTTAACACACAGCTCAATTTTCTGAGAGACGGTGACCTCAAATAGCAGTAGGGGGGTAGAGTGCCCAATAACTGTACTCCAGTAAGAGTAAAGTGATGTATGTAAAATCTGATTGGATATCATTTAGTTAATGTAACGGGACAAATAAACTATTAAATATTGCACAGATTCAGGTATTTCCAAAGAAAAACATAAAATACAAAAACAAATATCTGAAGAAAGAATCATATAATATTGCCACCATAAAGTTTTTTGTCACAATAGCCTTACTTAAGTAAATGTAGCTGAGTAAATGTAACTGAGTACTACCCACCTCTGGGCATAGAACAATATGCTGCATTATCATATGTCTGATACCAATGCGCACTATGTCATTGTGTCTTACCAGCAGGGCAGAAGCAGCCGTCCATGCAGTGCTCGTCACTGGTGCTGCTGGCCTCAGGGTTGGAGCAGGTGTCCATCACCGAGCTAGAACATTCTCTGTACTCCATCTTCAGAGGACAGGTCCTCCCTGAGCACACACACCAGCAGGGAGCACAGGAGGTTCATTCAAAGAGAACATCACACACATACTGTACACATCAGCAAGCAGTGTAACAATCATTTGGTTGATCAGACAAATACCCCGACACACCAACGCACAAGCTGTTGCCATTTTGTCCATGTTAGTTAGGACATACTAAGATAATTTAAAGTGCAACTGAATAGTATTTGAATAAATATGTTCTTGAAACTTTGCATCCTCCTCAAGTTTTTTTTTTTTTTTTTTTTTGAGGTTTTTGGAAATCCATATAATTAAAATAAGAAAACATGATAGCAATAATATAGTAATAATGCTAGTAGTTGGAGCGAGTGCTGTAAATAAATGATCAGGTTCAGCATTTCAAAATTTCCCTAAACAGTTCCATATACGGTAATAAATTTACGGGTTTCAGGCAAATAATTCCTTCCTGACTTGAAGGTTTGTGTGAGGATTTTTCCTTGCGCTAAATGATATAATAGTAAGATTTAATAAAATTTTCATGAAGAACCACTGCCACAGCTTGAAACTCATGAATAGGGAAATTTGGTTCTTGTCATACAACATCTGATTGTATGACATCACCACATTTTATAATTTGAAAAGACCAAATACAACAGTAGTGTATACTTGTGTATACTTACAGCAGAGCTTCTCATGCCTCCAGTGGCCAGGATTCCCTCCTGCTCGGGCACACTGTCTGGAGAACTCGGAGAGTGTGTTACAGAGGCAGCTGGACAGACTGTGCTCAGAGGAGCCGGCCGTGCAATGGCAGGCGTCATGGATACAGGCTGACAGGAAGGAGTCCACGTCCAGGTGAGGGCGACACGGGGTGAGGGCGGGGGAGTAGAAGAGGCGCTCACACACAGGCCGCTGCAACACACAACTCTATGTCAGATACATGACTCACACCGGGATATTACATACACATTCATAGACTACATATTTGAATAAAAAGTACTTAACAAAATCATATTTAAGATTTGGCAGGAAATCTTTACTGGTTTTGTCTAGCTTTCCAATTTTCATGAAAGTTATAATTTTGCTTCCCTGCACGACGTGAGCAGCAGGGACATACAGTATGGTTGCATGGTAACCATACTGTAAACAAGGGTCAAAGTTCGTCTAATTCACACCATAGTTATTATGTGACAGATAAAAATATTTGACAACATCTTTATATTCTTAAATGAATGCTGAAATAGTCAGAAAATCTATTATATTTACCACAGGTACTATGGCACCAAATTAAAGGCTAATTGTAAACGTACCCATTAGCTCCATCATTATTCAGACTAATCACAACTCTGGCCTCAAGGTGTTAAGGCCTAGAGCAAGTTGTCTGTGGGATGTTATTGATTTGCCTGAAATGTTCACCAGTATGGTATAGATTTTTTTAAAGTAATTTTTATAGGCAAAAATACATATTTATATATTTGCTGCCTAACCATGACCAATCACACCAATAACAAAATGCTAAATAGGTGACTGTCTGAACATTGACAGATAGATGCAGGAGAATAGGAGACAGTGTGGACAGAAGGGACACACAGACTGACCACATGATCACAGCTGGGAGGGGTAGGGTCTGGGTCAGTCTCAGGGCAGCTCTCCGTGGGTCCATCCATCCTCCACAGATTCGCAAAATCCCCCAACTGCATTTTGACTCCTACTCAAGATAATGTGAAGGTAACAAAAATTAAATATGAATACAACAAAAGGTAAATGAAATAAATGGTGGATGTCAGTGTTGGCATAAATAATTCTTATTACAAATCATAATAACAAATATTATGTGTTAAGATATTTTTCTTGTCAATGTGATGTTTAAGGTGCATGATATAACTTTTCAGCTGGAGGGTCTGCCACTGGCTTGTCATCATGGAGGTTTTATTATGTAGGTCAGTTCTGTGGAGAGGGGCGCTCGCTCACAGTAAGAATGCATGTTTTCAATGTATGTATTTTGATCAATATAAAACACCTGTAAATTAATAAATACAGGATAATTAAGTATATGCCCATACTGTGCAGGATTCTAGGCAGCAATAACATCTCAATGAAGACAAGCAAGTGGCGGAACCCCCAGCAGAAAGAGAGCATCTCTGAGGCAGTTGCACTGACCATGGCTGTAGAACTCGTTTCGTGGAACACCATTGAAGTCTCCACAGAGTCCACACGTCTGGTTCTGGTATTTGCTATCCACTTCTACCTAAAGGATAAAAAATATATTTACATATATTTATCAGCATGTCTGTGTGATCCCTCAGTCGTCCAGATATGATCCATAGCAAAAGAAGAAAATTATTCCGTCAACTGTACAAAGGTTTTTTGTCTTGTTGTCTTGTCCCGGCAAAGAAACTTTAAACAAATAGGTGTGTTAGTTTCAGTGTAGTTAGTGCCTCCCATCAGACAGGTATAAGGCAAGGCAAGCAATCTGACCAGAGCAGAAGAAGCAGCTTGGCTCAGCAACGAAACGACTTCACTCTAAATCTTTTGTCCAGTTGACAGAATACAATTTTTCTTTTGCCATATTTATGAACATTTACATTTATAATTCTGCAGATAATAATATTACTAGTAACATAATATCCTCTATGGGGAATAACATATCCCTGCTCAATTAAATTGTCCTTACTATGTATGAAACCTGTTAGTACTGTTAAATTGTGTCCAATGAACTGAATATTGATTTTAAAATATATTATATATATATTTCAAAACTAATCACTTTCACAAATGCAATCATAAAAATACAATTATTGAACATTTTCTTACAAGTAAAGAGTCTGAGCTCCACAGGGCGAGCAGCCCCAGGTGGGCCTTGACTTTGATGTAGGCGTGGCTCCGCACCACGTGTACTCCGGCCTGACTCACAGGCAACACAGCTCTGCACACACAAGACCAGTTTTGAAACTATAAATAGATTTTACTTTAAACCTTTGCATTTCCTAGCTTCACCAGTACCTAATAGTCCTCTATAAGATCCAATAACCAAATAAAACAGTTAAAGAGCCCCACAACAGACAGAACGGACAAAACTCAGGAAAAAAGATCCTTAAATGTTTTTGATTTTTGTCTAACTAAAACTTAAAGATGTACGATGTAATTTTTCACTACCAGCTTGTCTTCATGGAGATGCTATTGCTTTGCCTGTAATGTTCTACGGTATGGCATTAAAGTCTTTTATCTCCATGGAGACAAGCAGGTAACACCACCAGGCCACATTATAGGTCAGTTCTGGAGAGATGCGAGGTAACTCACAATAGGAATTTTTCATCAGTAAAATCACATGTAATTGAATATATACTCACGGTTCCCCATTGACGAGTACTTCGTCGGTTGTGATCTCCACAGACACCCCGTCCAGAATGAGCAGCACCCTGGTGATGATGGGTCGACCCCCCGCGTCTTGGCCCCTACGCACCTGCACGCTGAAGTCCTGGTACGAGCTCGAGGAGGAGGACGTTAGCAAGTAGTTACAGTCTGACTTCAGCTGGTACAGGTCTCCATCGAACGTCTTAAAGTGATAGTTTCCCCACGTGCTGCAGACCTGACAGCTGCGGACTGAGCTCACACCTGGAGGGCAGCAGAGAGGCAGAGGTTAAATCAGGGCAAACTGTAATGTCATCATAGAATCACTGCTTTTGTTAGCATAGAATCACAAAATCATAGTCAGTATCTGAAGGAGTGGTGCAAGAAACACAAAACATTTCATATTAACATAAAGCTTTTGTCACTTGTAGACTTACAGTGGGAAAAGTATACAAATATTTCTCAAGTAGGAGCAAAAGTATTTAGCTAGAAAAATACTCTGAAAAGTAAAATTTCTTTAAAAAGTTACTCAAGTAAATGCAGCTGGGTAAATGAAACTGCACACCTCTGGATGTGAGTAGTCAGAATTTTTTCAGATTGTTCAAACATGTACAGTTTTTGACAAGAAAAGTGCGTAAAAAGTGTAAACTAATATGGCAATGACAAAAATGAAAGTGAAAATGTTAAAGATTGAAATAACTCATACTGTGTGCTTCAAATACAACTGTCCAATTAACTGACACATGTCCCCAGGTGTTTTTGAAGATCAGATTGTGTGCCGTAAACACACAAAAAATCTGATCGAATTATTGCGTTATCTGATTATTCTAGTTATTTTATTTTTACTAGCCATGTTGTTTTAAAATACAGTTTAAAAAGCTACATGTTGCAAGCCAAAATGTATATTACAGTCAGTAATTTAAGCAATATTTAAAGCAACTATTGCTACACAATTATTAGCAAACTTCAATTTAAACTTCTATCTATGTCATTTTTAAAGTACTCACCATGTATTTTCTCCGGCAGTTTGGGATGAAGGGAAGTTGGAGATGTTGTCTCTGTGGAAAAAAAGTCATATATTAACACATGACATAATGTTGAGAGCAGCTCAATCACATGTGAAAGCATAAGTCATAGGCCTGTACCAGCAAACAGTAGGGCTACGGCTGCACCCAGGAGCAGGCACAGGTGCTGGTGTGCCATGGTGTGTCCGAGTGTGCCCATAGGGAGGGACCACGGCCTTTATACAGTGGACACAATAGGCATATGTTTATGAATATGAGCGCCACACTGCAGACTCTTATCTGGGCATGTCACTGTGACTGGTGATGACATGTGGAAGCATCTACACAAAGTTATAATAACTCTGATAATGGGCAGTTAAGATTTTATTCTCAAGAGAACCAAGTGAAGTAGAAGGACACAAGTGTAATCGGTGCAAAAATCATATTCACATATGATCAGTGTAAATAACTGGTTATTTGTGTTCACAATATTGCATGTTTAGTCCAATAAGGTTAATCTGGTCATCCATTAAATTATTTTAGTATATTATTTTTTCAGATCATGGTTTAGTTTTTTTTCATATCTGACTGCTTTCGACTGCTCACTAGTGGTCTTCCTCAGAGTGGTCATGTGATGTTGCTGGGACATGTCTGGTCAAGTTTTGGTGCTGTCTTCCTACTGTTGGAGGCAGGACGACAGCGGCATCTGCAGTCTGACTTTTTTATCCCAGGTGTGTGAGAGTAAAAAGGCCCCCTCATCCCGATTTTTAAAACTAAATTCAAAAAGTACAACTATTCACTTCACCAAATCTCAAAAATCTCCCAAATCTCTCATTCAATCCTAAGATCCCATCTGTACTTTTAATGGTGACCTCATTGAACAAGTGCCTCAGTATTTATGGTCACAAACAGCAAACAGATACTATTTACCACAACACATATTGTTTTATTACTTTTGACAGTTACTACACTCACCACTGTGATCTGTACAGCAGGGCCGGCTGGATCTCACTTCAGACCCGCAGACTTATACACATCTTCATTTACAAAGCTATACTATACTATAAGCACTGATATTTTCATTAAGTAATACAAACTAAGCAAAACATAAATTAAAGGACATTTTCACAGCCAAAGCCCCAAATGTGATCATAGACAAAATCAACGTCCAAGGATCATGTCTGTACACGTCCTATGAAGCAATGCAAAACAATTTATCAAAGTAAACATGTATTTTTGGATTAAATAATATCTATTGGGTCAAATCACATTTTACAGCTACTTATTTTTAACCTAATTAAAATGGCTCTATTCTTGGCAGCAGCACCCATGCACCCTTTGCTAGTTTTGTTGTTGTTGTTGTTTTTTTTTATTAAGCTGTGAGCATATGACAGGACATGATGATGATGATGATGATGACAAATTTTTAGTTTGTTTTAAAATTGAAAATTGAAACAAAGGTGTCATCAAAATTAAACCAAGGTCCAAACACTACTCATGGTGTCCCAGAGGAGGGACAGGAGAAGCTCCATTCAGCCACTCAGAGCTTAGACTGTCCCAAGGACGAGTGGGACAGACTAAACATGGGACCCCACAGAGCCAAGTCTGGAGCCAAAGTCCAGATATGAGCACACACAAGGCCACAGACCAACACGCTCTTAAAATACACTATTTTTATAAACATAGTCGTCATAGACACATTTTCAACTGGATTTGCGTAAGATGAAATGAGTGATTATTAGTGCTACAACAATTAATCATAATAATTGTGACTAGTTAACTGCTGTGACTATTATGAACAGCATATTTGGTATTTATTAAATTCTCTTAAATGTGTAAATGAATACTCCAACATTTGGTATATTTTAGTTTTAACGGGTTAAATAAAATGTCCTCATTAGAAATCATTTTTTGTTTGTCGACTAATCAAAATTATCATTGGTTGAAGCCCTCGTGATTAGCTCAATTATGGAGAAGAATTTTCTTTTTTAATTTGAAACGATGGACTGATAGCTTTGACCACCAGGAAGTAGATCTACAGAAACTGATCTACATTTGTGTTGTTTTGGCAGTGTTAGGTGTTTTGGGCCTGGGTTATTTGACTAGTAAATTGTGATTGGTTACTATGTACTTGTTTGGAGCAAAGATTAAGTTATTCCACATTATCAATACCCACGTACTGTATTTCAGCCTGCTGCATGGGTCCTCCGCCCTGGGCTAACACTCTTATCAGCTCCTGGGGACAATTAATGGAAAAGTGCAAGAGCAGAACAAACAAGAAATCAATTCAGAGTCAAGAGTGTACACACATGGGAAAAGTATTCAGACGACTCCCACACACTAGCCCTGTGGACAACCCCAGGACATGAGGGTTTCTAAGAACAACTCTGTGATCTAAAGTTAAACTAGATTGTGTTAGCTTCTCTGCACAGCCCTTAAATGGAAGAAAGGGAGTAGTTTGTTTAAATTGTTGGTAGCAGTGTGTATAGCTAAATAGCCTTTGCTGGTGGGGTTCCTCAGGGGTCAGTCCTGGCACACTCTAAATTTGTTGCTTTCGTGTGACACTGCAAAATTATAAAATTCAAAATGGAGCTAAAGGACAGGTCCGAATTCTATAACAAAATTTTCTGATTGCAGATGTTCTATCCTGATTTATGGTTATTTCTGTAATTACTGAGCCTACCACATGAAACAAACATTGGCATTAAGTTCAGTGTCTTGTCTGTGAACATAAATAACATTTTTCACAATAATTTCAGAAAAGGATTTCATTATTGATCTGAAAGACATGATTGTTGGCAGTTGGATAGACTTTAGTCATATGATTAATGTGATAAGTTTGTGGAGCCAACCCAAATAATGATAAGGTTCAACATTTGTGGATCATAAGTTTGGACATCTCAAATGAATATGGTGAATATGGAGCAGTGGATTCTCCTTGACAAACAAACCAGGTGCAGGTATAGAGATGCTTTCAGTGTAAGATTTCAGATTTGTAAATTACTGATAAACTATAGATTTTAAACAGTTTATTTTTATATTTGGAGTGTGTTTATTCGTGTTTTGGCGTTGACTTGTACAGACTGTGGTTGAAGGTGCTGCTGATAGGCCTATGTGATAGCTCAGTGATAGGGAGAGGGCTGGAGCAGGGTGCTGCTGTTTGTTAAGCAGGAGTGCTCCCAGACACAAACAAGATATTTGGACCTACAATCAAATAAAATAAAAAAATCACCATACCATACACCATATCAACTGTCAAACTATCAACAATAGGAAAGGAGTTTTTGTGACTGCAAATATTACAAATAAAATACGTTTTTCTTAAATTTGAAGCTATTCTATTAAAGAAGTTGCACTATGTAACTTTTCGGATAAAGGGCCATCTACCTGCTTGACTCCAGTTCATAGAGATGTTAGGGTTTGGGTTTTTTTTCTTTTAAGATTTTTCTTTTGCCCATGAAATTA
This sequence comes from Periophthalmus modestus, assembly GCA_019594935.1. Lineage (NCBI taxonomy): Eukaryota > Metazoa > Chordata > Actinopteri > Gobiiformes > Gobiidae > Periophthalmus > Periophthalmus modestus. The sequence continues at coordinate 20,178,104 of JAIEZT010001214.1, forward strand.
TATTACTTTAATTGTCTATATGGGGAATCAGCATTTATGCAGCTAAAACCTGAAACAGCCTTTGTGAAGAAGTAAGACGGGGCTCTGCTTTGACAATGTTTAAATCCAGGCTCAAAACTGTTCTGTTTAGAAAGATTGAAAGGCTTTTAGTCTTCTCTTCTCTTTTAATGTTAATTTTATGATGGTTATTTATTTATGTGCTGATTTGTTGTATTGTGATTTTAATGTATTTCTTATTCTGTAAAGCACTTTGAATTACTTTGTGTACGAATTGTACTATACAAATAAACTTGCCTTGCCTATAATATTCCAGAGTATGGTATTAAACTTACCTCCATGAAAAATGTTCCAATAGATTTAACTTTCTTTAGAGTCATGAAGGTAACGTGCCATCTCCAGAAATGTATGCATGCTTTGAATAAAAACATCTGCAGTTATATGAGACAAAATACATTCCACAGACACGCTAAGGACATTTCAGACAATGCAGTAACATAGTACATACATTCTACAACATACTACAACATACTGGACTCCCCTCTCATACCCCCAGCCCTTACCAGAGAAGTTACTCAATGAATCATTAACTAAAGTGCATGGTAATTAGATAATGGCTGGTAAAATATAAATAGGCTAACAGTCGGTTTGTGCTTAACAATGATGAGTGCTTAAAATATGTGTTTTTAAAGGGGAAGAATTAGCCTACCTTATCGGCCATTACACTAATTATCCTCTAGCGGGCGCTGGCAACGCACTAAGACCTAGACCTAAACAACTTGGCTCGGTTGGCAGTGGCACTAGAGTTTGTCATCCACTACTGAATTTCATGCCCTGGAGGTCACGTAACTGAGGCAGCCACACCGCGTGGGGGCGCTCACGCACATTATCCTCTCGCTCATAGTCCTGCTGGTTTGGACGAAGCAGCAGAACTTCCGCTGTGAAACGTGAATGAAGCGCTAAAAACGTTTGTTGAGCTGCGGCGTGTTGTTTCGGGTTTGAAGCAGGACCGCTGGGCTGTTCGCGGGGTGCACTCATCATGGTGAAACTCACGGCGGAGCTGATCGAGCAGGCGGCCCAGTTCACCAACCCTGTCCGGGACCGAGAGCTGGACCTCCGAGGTACGCTGTGGCGCAGCTGCTAGCGCGGTTAGCAGGCGGGCTAATGCCGGGGCATGGACGTGTATTGTGATTCTTACTAGAGCTTTGGTCATATGTATCTGAGTATAAATTATCATAACATTTTTAACTATGGACCACACTGCGACATAAACATTCTGAATATGTTACAAAACCAAAGGCATGGATTACACGGAATTATATGTGATTTTTCTCAAACACTATTGGATTACGAAGAAGCCTCATGGTTTAGTTTAGACGCTCCCCTCGAACTGTTTTGTTCTTGTGGTGTATCACACTTTCTATACAGTCTCAAGTACGGCACAACAGCAGACATAGTAAATTAGCTTCAAATTGTAGCAAAGGCTAAAGTTTACCAAAGATGAGAAGGATTGTAATGGTGATGCTGCCTTCATGTGCCATAGAAATTATGTTTAGAAGAAAATGTTTAGGGTTGTACTTCAAGCCTGTTATGATATTATTTCTCTTATTCATATTGTTTTGAAGTAAGCCATAAGTAAATGTCTCCATTATAAACCTGTGTACAGGTTATAAGATCCCAGTGCTGGAGAACCTGGGGGCCACTCTGGACCAGTTTGACACCATCGACTTCTCCGATAACGAGATCAGAAAGTTGGACGGCTTTCCTTTGCTCAGGCGCCTCAAGTCTCTGCTACTGAATAACAACCGCATCTGGTGAGTCCTCCCAAGCCCATCACACATACAAATCTCATTAGAGCTTTCTACAAGAAGGTTCTGTATAAATCTGTGTAAATTCTGGTTTATATTTAATACATTCTTGTTTAATCTTGAGTTGACAAATTGCACCCAAGTAGGCATGGGATTTTTTTGTTTATTTGCATTTTTGTCCCAGCTTGGCATCCAAGGGCCTTGAGATATTGAAATGTCTGAAATGAAAGGCCAGTATTTTTTTTCTTTACTGTACTGTACTGTACTGTACTGTACTACTTGTTCACACTCATCATTCACTGCAAATGTTGCACCATGACCTGCATATGTTAACCACTGGACATATTTCTATGGCAAGCGAACAGAACCTGTGGATACACACATGCATGCTCGCTTTTCTTGTACCATAGGCTCCGCAGTGGTCTTTTATTTCACTTGTGGCTATGTGCTCTGTGGGCAAAAAGCTTTTTGAACAACAATCACACAGACCCAGGTTACCTGTACCGACAGAGGCAGGAGGAGAAGTATCTCGCTGATATTAAGTAGATCCAATTTGCCTTGTCCGATGCAGGTTGCAAACAGCAAGCCCTAATACATTTTGTTTATTTTGGCACCTCTCTTGACACTCAAGGTTGTCTTAACGACTACAAAAAAGGGCATTAACATACAGAAGAACAGCAGGGCTGTACATTCTTACAAATATATACGGTACATACATTACAAAAATGTACATTTTTAGTTTCTCCTTGGACTGCACAGTGTAAGAAGAGGTTGGCCACTTTAACACCAGACTCTCTCGGCTCCAGAGTGTCGTCTGTCTGTCTGTGTCCAAGACTGTCTTTACACCGATCGTGGAGTGACTGTTATATTGGTTCTGGCCCAGGTGCCTTCTGGTTTCAGATCAGCCCTTAGCTTGACTAATGGTAGTGTGAAAACACTGTTAAACTTACTGATGATGTAAAGGGTTAAGCAGAAATAAGTATTGTGTTTTGTTTAATCTCATGTTATGTTCAGTCGTTTAGGTGAGAATCTGGAGCAGTCTCTTCCCGCTCTGAAGGAGCTGGTTCTGACTAATAACAACATCCAGGAACTGGTGAGTGCAGCTCCCTCCGACTGAAACAAAAAAATACCCAGTATCCCCCTTTCAAACTCCAAATTGCATCCTGCTATAAAAACATGTATATATTCTCCTATCTCCCCTCTCATCCACCAGTCTGCCCCGACTGAGCCTCAAACCCATACTTTTGATGCATATATACAAGATTTTTACTGCTGGTACTAAAATACCAGGTGGAATACCAGTGAAATTGTAAAAGATACTTTGGACCAAAAAAAAAGCTACGCCATATAGAATATGACATACTACTGGAGCTTGAAGGAGCTATTTATTTTGTTCCTCGGAATATCATTTTTCTTTTCTTTTTTTTTTTTTATTCCTTCTACCTGAAAATGTTTTGTCGATTTTGTTTCAGGGTGACCTGGATCCACTGGCCACTATAAAGACACTCTCCCTCCTCAGGTAACTGTAAATCTGACTGTGTAAACCCACTGAATAAATGTTCATTACCTTAAATTAATATTGTATCTTTTCAGTTTGTTGAGGAACCCAGTGACTAACAAGAAGCACTATAGGCTTTATGTCATCAACAAGCTGCCACAGATCAGAGTGCTGGACTTCCAGAAGGTCAAGCTCAAGGTAATTCTTGGTTTGCACTCATGCATGATGTGCGAGAGGTCTGTGGTTTTCTGTACAGTGGTATGTTTTTATTTGTTTATAATAGTAGGTAGTAGTAGTATAATAGAAATTGTTTAGGTTTTAAATGGTTTCTGTCCAAATTGTATACATTACTCCAGAAAACAACTATTATTTAGCTAATTGATTATTATTTTGATTAACAGATTAGTTGGTAAGATTGCCAAAGGTGAATGAGATGGTTTCTAAATTTGACCCAGATGAAGCTAAAGTGATGCAGCTTGAGGACATCCTGGAGCATAGTAATATTCCACACAAAGGGAAGGTTAGACCCAAGATGCCGTTTAATTTAGTGACACTGAGCTAGAGTAAAAGAAATACTACCAGATACAGGGGGTGTGCAAAAATATTGATTATATCGTTAGCTACTATGTCTATATATTATCTATATATCACCAAGAGTAATACAAAATCATTTTGTGACAGCGCTACAATTTTGTTGCTTAAGAAGGAAACTTATTTATGCAACACATGACATAGTCACTGCTTTGATTATTAATATGAAATACACCAATTTTATTTGCACAGGTACTGGTTTAACAGACTTTAGCCATCACCTGGAGTTCTGTAGTAAGCATTTAGAACAGTTAAACTGCATTTCTGTTTGTAAAGTAAATGCTGTGTTCATTTAAGCTACAGATGAATAAGCAATTACCAGTGCAGTTTTATATATTCTTCTAGTGAGTAATATGCACTAAACACATTGCATTTAGTTATGTTCATTAAATCTTCAATAAATGTTTTTTTTACTGAACTGTATCAAATGGATTTGAAATATATTGTATCATACCCCGAGGCCACTGTATCAAGTCGAATTGGCAACTTAATGATACACAGCCTTACCAGATAGTACAAATGGTGTCAAATACTATTGATACTATTAAAAGAATATAAATACTGGCATATGGCAAAAAAAAGGAAAAAAAAACTTTTCTAGTTGAATAAATGATTATTGTGGTGTTGTGTATAGAGCATTAATTGTGTTTTGAAATGTTTCTTTTTTCATAAAATTGGAGGTAGTGATTAGAGTGAATCGGCTTTCATTTGCAAAAAAATAAGTTGTACAAATAGTCTATTTATACAAGCACAGAGGAGGAATTGTTGTAGAAGGAAAATGTAGAGGTTTGAACTGCCAGGTAAGTGGAGAATTCTTGATGTTGTGAATAAGTACAAGAAGTGAACTCGTGTGAAGAGGATGTATCATATCAGTGTTGAGGTTATTGATTTGCTGTGAGCCCTAAAAAACATGAGCATTTTAGTATTTGTCAAAGCCCTACATTCATCCTTTCTTTCCAACCCTTGTCTTTCCAGGAGCGACAGGAGGCTGAGAAAATGTTCAAGGGCAAACGAGGGGCTCAGCTGGCTAAAGATATTGGAAAGAGGACCAAAACGTGAGTTTCCAGGATATGTGCATAGAATTTAACTGATTAAGAACAGTTGCATAGACTGTGCAGATAACACAGAATTCAGCCAATGCCGTAATTCGGGTTATAACAAAATGAGCCTTTATAATTTCTTTTCATATCCCATAACCAGATCTTGGTGTATTATAATTTGAGTCGAATTTGTCTGGCAGGTTCACTCCAGGTGTGGGGGCACAGCTGGACAAAAAACGCACTGGACCTTCACCAGCAGATGTAGAGGCCATTAAGGTTTGGATGCATTCATGAATCCATACCAAAAAGCCAATTTCCTGTTGTTGTTTTAATAATGCAATGCACTTTTCATTTCAGAAAGCCATAGCGAATGCCTCATCATTAGCTGAAGTGGAACGGTTAAAGGGCATGCTTCAAGCTGGACAGATTCCTGGGCGAGAGTTTAGACAAGGTAAGTACTTGTTGTCCACCTCTTGAAATGTTGTCCAACATTTGAAATGTTTTTCTTGGTCAGATTTTCTCTTTCTAGCCTCTTTCTAGAGGGGGTAGTTAACTTTTATGGGGTATTAATTGCCAACACAAATGATTTAGATCACCACAATACCTTTTATTATTTTGAAAATGCTATATTCACCTTTGCTCTCCGCGCTAAATCACATCCCTCTCAGAGCGATGTCACAACAATCACTGTGCATCCCACTATTAAAACTACTGTGCATGGCATCAGGTTTGTTAAATTGTTGTGTACAGTTTTGTATCACTCCTTTGTATATTGGATGGATGCATGGGTGACGCTTGTGGGCTGAGCATTGGACAGAATCTTACAGCTAACCATAAGGAGGGTTTGAATAGGGCCTGGGAGACATTGCAAAATTACGGAAACATGCATGGATGACATCTAAAACCTCTTCAGGCATGTTTTTAATGAAGCAATGTTATAACGTGGTAGAAAGTTTAAAAAAAAAAAAAATTCTAAATGATCTTGTGAGATTCTTTTCCTTGTTTATAAAGGCCTTCTATCTTTGCAGAGATACTAGAGAAAAAAGCAGTACTAGAACAACAGCAAAAATATTAAAGCATAAAATTGTGAATTGAACTATACACTTATGAATTGTGTCAAAATCTCATCATGTCTCATTCCATCTATGTCACTCCTGAAGACTTGGCATTTTTACCTCATGTGCCCCCAATGCAGACTCCTGTTTTTGTGAAAAATACTTGTGCACAGGTAATAAAATATTGCATTTTTTGGTTTACTGTACATTTTGTTGTGTGCAGGAGGTGAAGAGATGGAGGAGGAAGAGGAGGATGAAGAGCCCCAGTCTACAGGACAAGAAGACATGCACCAGGAAGTGGAGGAAGATATGGAGCAGGAGTCTCACATAAATGGCTCATAGAGGACTTTCCGTTTGCTTTTTGTTTTTATGTTTATCATGACTTTTATTTTGTAAAATCAAATTGATTAAATTTTTTACTAACTGTTCCTACTGCGTCAGTACACTCTTGAATTAGATTTTTTTTTTTGTTTGTTTGTTTGTTAATTGCTGTGGCCTGTATTGTGATAAATTTGCTGTTTGGTCCATACTTAAGATTTCGATATTTATACCTGATTTCTTAGTTGTCAGTTGTTTGACTTGTTAATAATAAAAAGTATAAGATTTATATTATTGTAAGGCATTTGTTATCATATTTCTTATTGAACAGATGTATAGCCCAACAGCAAATTGTGCACACCAAACCATGCACATGATCGACAAATACAGGCCTAAGCATCAACTTAAGCAGGTATTGAATATAATTGTGCTCTACAGGAGTGACAGAAGTGATGTTGGTCAGTGGTAATTGTTTTAGAGCTCAATGCATCCACTTGGTTTTACTCTAGCCACTGTAGTGTTACGTATGAGCAAACTTATGCCACCGCCTAAAACTAAGCCTTTGAATTCGGTCCTTCCTCAGAGATATAAATCTTTACTAAATTGTACCTTTGTGTGAGATCTAAACGAAATACCTGCAAGGGTTTTCAGATTATACTGAATTTAACATTTTGATAAAACTTGGCAGAGAGACGCACTCCGAAACGCACGAGGGCGCACGCGAGCTTTCAACGGAACGCGCAAACGTCATCCGTCATAACAAACCGTAACTCTGGTCCCCCGCTGCAGTAGAGGTACCGTTGAATGAGAGGCGCCTGACCCTTAGACCGAACCACAGACCGGGCCTTACCGCGGACATGGGCGATAACACCGAGCTGCCGCCGGTGGAGCAGCACCAGCGGCCGCTCCGGAACCAGGACCTGAGCGCAGTGACCGAGCTGGGTAACTCCACAGGACACGTCAGCACAGGCTAGCTTTAGCACGTTAGCATGCTGATGTAAACAAATATACAACGACCTGTCCACACTGGATTTGTACTAACTACTGTGTTGTGCTGACATGAAGTAACTGTTAATTGAAACACTAAAGGAATATTTCTCCATTTCTAACACTGCACCAGGGTTTAGCTTAAATCACTGCCTGAAGTTAGTCATCATCATGATACATCAAAATCTTTGCAATGACTGTACCAACAAAGTATATATGAGATGGTGACAGTCTATAGAGATTAGATTTATGTTAACTAAGATTGTTTTGTAATCTATAGAGATTAGATTTATGTTAACTAAGATTGTTTTGTAGTTTATAGAGATTAGATTTATGTTAACTAAGAATGTTTTGTAGTCTATAGAGATTAGATTTATGTTAATTAAGATTTTATAGTCTATAGAGATTAGATTTATGTTAACTAAGATTGTTTTGTAGTCTATAGAGATTAGATTTATGTTAACTAAGATTGTTTTGTAGTCTATAGAGATTAGATTTATGTTAACTAAGAATGTTTTGTAGTCTAGATTTATGTTAATTAAGATTTTATGTCTATAGAGATTAGATTTATGTTAACTAAGATCGTTTTGTAGTCTATAGATTTTAGATTAATGACAACTCGTTTTGTAGTCTATAGAGATTAAATTTATGGTAATTAAGATTTTATAGTCTATAGAGATAAGAGTTATGTTAACTAAGATTATTTTGTAGTCTATAGAGATTAGATTTATGTTAATTAAGATTTTCTAGTATATAGAGATTAGATTAATGACAACTAAAATTATTTTGTAGTCTGTAGAGATAAGAGTTATGTTAACAAAGATTATTTTATAGTCTATAGAGATTAGATTTATGACAACTAAGACTATTTTGCATAGTGCACCATCCCCGGTGGAGTGATGGGGTTAGGTTTCAGGAAATGTAAAATGGGGCCTGTGAAGAAGCAGGACAGGTGGGTGGAGAGGAAGGGAAAGGAAAAGTTTACAAGACAAATTCTATACTTAAATGGTATCATCATGAGAGCAGCCATGTTGTATGGTTTATAGAGGGCAATATTTGAATTATAGTGAGAAGAGGTAGACTGCAAACGATGAGTGGTTTGATCATGTGCTTGGAAGCTTTACACTCAGCTATTGCTTTGTTTCCGATGACATCACAATATTTTATAGGCCCATAATATTTAATACAGATGGGGGGCAGCTAATATTAATATTGTTAATATTTGTGTATTTAACCTACCTTTTGATTGCCTGGCAAATCCAGAATGATATTAAGGTATTGAAGAAGTGTGTATTCTGGATCATAGGCAGAGCTTTTTAATATTTCTCTTGAGAATACAATGTAATCAATAAGAAAAAACTGTCTTTTGCCCCCCATCTGGGAGAATGGCTTCATCACATTATAGAATCTGAAAACCACCAATGGGAATGCTGCTCTTAGACTTGATAGGCTGGAGGGAAGATGAGTTGTGAGAGAATAGATGGAGATCAGAGTTTCAGATTGTTTTTTTAATCTACAATAGAGTTTTTCCTTTGCAGTACAAGACATCTTGTCCCAGTATGGATGGTACCTGCTGGCCGCTACCGCACTGTTTTACCTGCTCATTCAGTACATTGTCAAAAAGGCCCAAACAGTAAGAAGGACCCACAGCTCTGCCCCACTCACACATCAGGGTATGTCGCGTAAATACTCACTCTTGCTCTGAATTGTTTTTATTTGATAGATATTGATGGTTTAATTTGGTCCTGTAGATGCATTGCTTGTAGCTAAACGCCAGGAGGCCCTGGAGGCAGCTCGGATGAGGATGCAGGAAGAACTTGACGCCAAAGCAGCCATTTTCAAAGAGAAGCAGAAACAGGTTAATATTATTTAATCATATTATTGTATGAATTAATCAATGAAACTAGTGATGCCAAAACCTGTGTGTTGCCGTTGGTAATTATATCTGGGACAACTAAAGGGATAATAAAGTAAGCCTATAAACAAACAATAAAAATTGACTAATTGTAACATTTTTTAGTGCTGTGGGGCAAGTTCCAAGCTCATAATTTAACAAAATGATTCTTTTCTGGAGCAAGTTTGTCTAAATTGATACTTAAAGGTCCCATATTACACAAAATTGACTCTTGTGAGCTTTAAGCCATTTTAGAATGCTGTTACCTCCTAAGTTGTGTTTTATTTCATTTACATGTTTGAGTACCGTAATTTCACAGCTATAAGGCGCACCGGATTATAAGGTGCAGCTTCAGTTACGGGTGCTTTTTCGTGCTTTTTCTGCATTTAACACATACAAAAGTCGCACCGTTAGCCCAAGCATCCACAATCCATTCACAAATCGTGGCGTAACTTGCCCGGCGCGGCGTGTTCGCCGTCTGTCATCCATCACAACTTTTAACCGCGCCTTATAGCCGTGAAATTACGGTAATCCTTTATTATTAATCTGTCTACATCCCTAAAGCTCAAAAGACTCTTTTCCACCTTGGCACAGTCATGCAGTTGTCAAATTAACAGCTACCTTTTAATTTTGTTCAGTAGAAATTGGCAATTACAGGGCTGAAAATATCCAAATGATTCTAGTAAAGGTTTATGGAGTTTAAAAACACAGTGGAGCACTTCTGTATTACCACATTACATCACAAGGTGGAACAGAGTGTTTTCCGTTTGAGAGAACAACTCAGCCAAAATATGCAGGATTTGTTTGTTAAACATGTGAGTGAAACAAAACACAACTCACCCAGTCTTGTGAACACAACTCCGGGTATGTTTTTGAAACAACATTATAACTAGTCTTATAACTGAACTGACCAAGTCATAAATTACTCCATAGCGGATTAGCCTCTGTCGTGCATATATCTAAATATTTGGAATTGTTTAGACATGTTGTTCCTCGCTAAAACAGTGTCGTTGTGTGAGTAGCAGGAGGAGGAGAAGAGGAGACAGAAGATTGAGCTCTGGGATAATATGAAGGAGGGCAAGAGCTGCAAAGGAAACACCTCCCAGGTCACATCTCTTATTAAGCTATTTTTTTTTTTTCTACAAATAAACTAATATCAGTGTATTTTTATTTTACAGAGTACAGAGGACTCATCGACTACAGTTATTAAGAGGAAAACAGACAAAAAACCTCTTCGCGGCTCAGGTTGGTTCTCTATACTTGTCTGAAGATAACAAGGACTTCATTACATGCAATTCAAATATGCACCCATCTACACGACCATTCCACTGATCACGTATAACTACAGCTATATTAAGATTATTTATTATAGGACCAACTTGATGCAAATAGTTGGTCTGCGGAATCAGAGGACTCCTTGTACTACCTCATGAGATCAAGAGGAGAAAAATATGTTATACCATTTTTATTATTACAGCACAATTATGTAGAAATGTTGTTTATTTTGTGGCTGCATTTGATTTTTGTTATGTTATAAAGTAAACTTGTTTTGGTCCCTGGTCAAAAGTAGGCTATGGTGTTCTGTCTGCATCTAATTAGTGTTTTTATCATCGGCCAACCAGGAAGTACTGCTAATGCTGCTGTGCTATTAACGTGCTTGTTGCTATTAGAATTATTGTGATGACAAACCTCCTCTGAAAGTTGTGAGAAGTCCTTTTAAACCCATCACGGAATAATTCTGCAAACCGTAAAAAAAATTACTAGTTCTGTTGTTTAAGACAAAAAATCAGGTACAGTGCTTTTAATGAAATGTTTAATTTTGTGTGCAGACTATAACCCTCTGAGTGGAGATGGGGGTGGGGCCTGTGCGTGGAGGCCCGGCCGGAGAGGACCCTCAGCGGGAGGATGAAACTAAAGTGTGTCAGACCTCCACAGGGGTGCTCTGACAATTGCACTGAGCTCTTCACACTGACAGGAGGCGCTGTGTACCAACTACTGGACTTTTTTTTCCTTGATTTTTTTTTTTTTTTCTCTTTTTTTTTTTTAGGATGGCAGTTGATCTTGCTTCAACACTCTTTATTGCGCATTATTTAATCACACAGTACAGCAGCCTCTAAATGAAACCAGGCCTGTAAATGGAAATCTCCGCTGGGCCTGGGTGATGATGTCAGTGTGGATTAGCATAACACATATATTCATGCGACTGAAGTTCAGTTAAAGTTACTTTAGAAGTGATCTTTTTGTGTGGGTTGAAAACCACGTAGTCCATACACATTCTGGTATAATTTGTCTAGCAATTCTTCCTGAGCTCTGGAAAGAAACTTGAATCTGCTTGATCTGGTTCTGTTAACAATTACAGATAAATAAATTAGATCTATTAGTATATTTATGAACACAGTCTTTTTTGTAATCGATATTGTATTATTATTCAGTTTTACAAGTTAGAACAACAGGTGTAGAGCAATGGTCTTACAGGGTTATACTGTAATTAAATAAATGTTTCTTGTAAGATGTGCTCATTTAGATGATTTGCATTTTTTGGGACAATATAAAAATGAAATGGACACTGAAATACATGCCTAGCCTTATCTATTACCTGCTTATGTCTATGGAAACGTTATTGCTTTGCCTAAAATGCTGCTCAGTGAGGATTCATATTTTTCAGGCATTAAAACACCTGCAGTTGAATAAATGCAAGATATAGTATTTGAATGCCATACCATAGAACATTCCTGGTAAAATGATAACATATCAACAGAGACAAACCAACGATGGACCCTCAACCAAAAAAGTCACATAATACACCTTTTAGAGTACAGAGTTTGTGTTTGCAGTAATGCTGTGGTCACACTGACTAATTAAACTCGTTGATCGATATAACGTACAGTAAACTTGACAGAAAACCTTGGTAAGGTTAATTTCTTTTCAGTATAAAAGCCTACACACCCCATCACACTCCCAAACCACTAAGTGTTCTAGGAATGTGGATCCACCAGTACAGCAGTCACGTGAGCGCACTTTTCCCCGGAGGAAATGGTCTAACTTAAGTAGAGGTGGTCAAGAAAAAGTATGCTTTTTTGTTGCTTGTGCAAATGAGAGTGGAGAAAAGGAGGACAAGAGAACCTTTTTAAATATATGTTGTACTTCTGTGCACGCCTCCGTGCCCCTGAACACGTCACAGCAGTGATCTCGAGCAGCTGGCTCGCGCGTCACCGCTACGGAAAGCGCTTTGGCTCAAACTACCCAAGACCAGCCTGTGCCACGGAGAGCCTCGGACGATGACATTCTGCTATGGCTCAGTAGAGGAGGAGAAATGTCTTCTATTTCCATCTAGAGCCACGCAACGGCATTAATACGTGTATAGTGTGGCTTTAATCCCGGTAAAGGACCGCCGGAGACCGAAACCAATGCGACAACCGTCAGCCTGGACTGGGCTCTGAGTACAGCGCTGTGATACGACGTGGGCAACTGAAAAAAGGGCACTTTTGTCCGGCTACGAACCGCGTTTGAGCCCCACGTCCGCCCCGCTCTGTAGGAAGCGGTGCACATTTGACTTTTAGACTTTTGTGGACAGCTTTTATCTCATTAAAGTGCCGTAGTCGGAAGCAATGGCAGGTCGAGGCCGGAGAGCGTGGTTTAGTGTTCTTCTCGGGCTGGTTGTGGGCTTCACGCTAGCCTCCAGACTCATCTTACCCCGGGCCACTGAGCTGAAGAAGGGTGGACACAAGCGGAGAGTTACCACCGGCGGCTGTGGACTTAACCGCGGCTCCAGAGAGAGCTACGGGGGAATGTTGTGGCCCACAGAAGAGAACAGCTCTGCGGCGACAGAGAAGCCCGCACCTCGCTCCAACAACTTCCTATTCGTGGGGGTGATGACCGCGCAGAAGTACCTGAACACCAGGGCTGTGGCGGCGCACAGGTACGATGCTTTTGAGGTACACTCACATTGAGGGTCAGCGGCTCCTGTCCTGCTTTCAAACTGCCTCTTGACCTTAGGATTACTTAGCTGCTTCGTACTGAAATTAAAATATTTAATCAACAAATGTGCAGTGCAACAAGTGAGAGTCTAAATTATAGCACGGAGCTAGAAAGTATAATAACCGTCAGATAACCCTCTAGGTAAGAGAGGTGTTAATCAACAAGAGAGAAGTGTGTACCTAAAGTAATACAAGTAAAAATGTCTATTCCTGGTACTCGTTTTTCAAAAGGTTGATGCAACTGAGCAGCTGTATGCAATAATTACTCTTGCCACATTCCAAATACTTTGTAACTTTTTATTTATGTAACATAAATAAATGTTAGTATGAGACACTGGATTCCAGCTGACAGTACAGTACACTCTGAGACATCTGGTCACCCATCTACACACTTCTGTCTGACCAGAATAACCTGGAGGCCCTCATTATCTTATCTCCTCAGCCACCAGCTCCTCTCCAGTTTCTGCTTGTGTGTGTGTTTACAGGACCTGGGCTCAGACCATTCCAGGCCGGGGTGGTTCTTTTCCAGCGAGGGCTCAGACACCTCCATCCCTATCCCCATAGTGGCTCTGAAGAATGTGGATGACTCGTACCCACCTCAGAAGAAGTCCTTCATGATGCTCAAGTACATGCACGACCATTACTTGGATCAGTATGAGTGGTTCATGCGCGCGGATGACGATGTGTACATCAAGAGCGAGCGCCTGGAGAGCTTCCTGCGCAGCCTCAACAGCAGTGAGGCCATCTTCCTGGGACAGACGGGCATGGGTGCGCGTGATGAGCTGGGCAAGCTGGCCCTGGAGCCCGGGGAGAACTTCTGCATGGGGGGCCCCGGAGTGATAATGAGCCGAGAGGTGCTGCGGAGGATGGTGCCCCACATCAAGGAGTGTCTGCAGGAAATGTACACCACCCATGAGGATGTGGAGGTGGGGAGGTGTGTGCGGCGCTTTGCAGGGGTCCAGTGTGTCTGGTCCTATGAGGTCAGTACTGTGGATTCAACTGTTTGTTGTGTAGTGTTAGCAGATTAGCATTAACCACCAAAACATTTAAATTATATGTCAACCTGTGGTTGCTTAGAATCTGATAACTCTTGGATAATCTGAGTCAGTGTTTTGTATTATATAAATAATATTAAGATTTTTTTTTATTTTTTTTACTTGAGTTGACCTCCACCAATCATTCAAACCACACCACACAGGTGGGTGAAGTTTCTTGCCTAAGAACAAAACATCATGAATTCTAGAGCTGAATTTATATATAATATTATCCAAAAACTGATGCTTTAGTTGAGGAAACTTTAATCTGCCCCTAAACATACTCAGAATTGTGTATTCAGCATTTGTGCCATCTACTTCAGTATCTAGTCCTGACCCAACACTTTGTATTCATCTCTTAGCTGCTGAGTGTCCACTTTAGCCTTATGTGTGAGAGAGTGCTTTAGGGCCCGTTGCACCCAAGCACACGGAGCCATCCCTGTGTCATACACTAGGTTTACATACATGCCAGGAAAACTGGATAAATGGCCTAGTCCAATTTAAACAAATTTTTCAAAACGCGCAAACTCGGGAACTATGATTAAGGTGTCTCTTCAAATCTCCCAGATCACAATGACACATCTGGAGAAGTCTGTATGCACTCTAATGCCCTCCGCATGTACCAGTGCGTGTGAGGGTGGGGACTGGGGAGCTGCTATTTCCAGCTCTGTGGCCACAGCTTCTGACAGGGCAGAGCCACACTCACAAACAGGCAGCATCATGGACCACACTATTTTATCTCCACTGTCTTATGTATTTATTTATTTTTAAAGGAAAATCTAATTGCAAAATCTATTAAAATGAGTTTTATATAACCAGGGTATAATGGCATTCCCTGCTTACTGGCTTACTCTAAGGTCTATTTTGATTGATTCATCCATGTTTGATTAAACCTGTATTGTCCAGCATTTGAAGTGCTGAAAATTTCTGTTTTCACCTACTCCGTTATTTGAGTCATACATGTAGGGTAAAAAAAATTAACATGGCAATTTTTCAACAATGAAAACATGTACGTTAAAATCTGCTGCTTGCTACAAATGATGAAATGTGAACATGACCACCAAGATTCAAAGCGAGGCCTATCAGTTCTGTAGTTTTGAACAGGAAGTCAATTTACCTGCTTCTATTTTTAAGGCATTTTAGGTCAATGTTGCAGTTTACAATGAACAAAATGTTTAAAAAGTAGGTCATAGTTTAATACTAACAAAGAAAGCGTATGGCTTTTTTAAGTGTTTGGCCTTTGTTGTAGCCATGGGCCTCTGAGTTTGAGGGCTCCTGCGGGCTCCTACGCGCTCCTGCTGGTTGCCGTTGGGGCCCCTCATGGAAGTTGTGACGACAGACATGGGTGTGAGTGCTTAAGATGCCTCGATCTCATTAGAGCAGATTAGAGGCTAAGCTCTCTGATGTTTCTGTTTGGAGCAGGAGCATTCTTCACACAGGCCCGACAACTTTGCTATTAATGTGTGGTTGTCCATGGGACAGGTGGTGTTTAGTTTAATACAGTCCAATTGAAGAATGGAATTAAAAGAGTGAGTTAGAATTGTTAAACCAAAAGGATTGAAAATCTGATACTAATCAATAGTAGCATCGATACTAAAAAAGTCACATTCACAGGACAGAAATGAAGCTTTCCTGAATAGCTTTAGAATGATCTTGAGCTGCATCAGAACAACACCACAGAGACTAATATACGCCCATGGATCACAATGGAACATATCTCAAGGATTACTCAGATATAACACCACTTGGTAATATAAAAGAAAGTACTATGATTTAAATTTGAATGTTACATTCAATTGTCCAAAGAAAGGGTGTGTTCCTTAGTAGCCAAAACAGGTTTGTAATTTTCATATCGTGACATCACTAGAGTTGAGTTGATTTTTAAACCAAATGTTTGCATTCTATGGTGGTTGCATGTTATCCTTTGTGAATAGAAGTAGTCCTGTCACTATACATCACATTGCATTATTTTAACTAACTTAATTCTATGCTACATTAACAATATTTTTGAGGGCTTTCTAATTATCCTTCATTGCACTAGAGTTGTTTTTATCTTATTTTTTGTGTGAGATGTAGTGGGTTGAATATTTTACACAACACTCAAATAGTAGTAACACGCTTCTTAAGTAGTCGGAAGTGTTAGCAGAAATACAAGTGTTAATTTACCATCATTCTTGTTTATTCAAGATACGGTTTTGTTTGTTTTAGTGGGAAGTTTTTCTCAGAAGTTTTCCTCACTCAGAGACTGCACTAACACTGATTGGCTGCAGGTGCTGGGGTTTAGGTAGTAAGGATTCAGCTCAGAGAGTCCCTTTAAGTTTAAACCAATCGGATTTCAGCATTGGAACTGGCAACCCCAATGAGAGACTCATGTGAGGCTCATTCTGCTTTTTTGGATTTTCTCTTAAGAACCAAAACAAAAAATTATAATGGATAGATCAGGCATCATGTCCAACATTTTTGAAATTAAGATTAAATCAGTATTATAGTTATCAGTAAAAGCTATATTTGATTTGAACACGTCTACCTCATATCAGGAGTCAGTTAGGCCATGTTTATAAAATTTAAAATAAAAAAAATATTGCTTACAGTTCCTTTAAAACTCGTCTGATAAATATTTTATCAAATTTCTGTTGGACTGAAAAAGCATCACCCAAATATTGGTATTGTGATTCTCCAAAACTGGGAATATCTTGTTTTTGTCAATGATGCCCACCCCTACAAAGCAGTTTTCAGTATAAGTCACAGTAACACAATTTGCACTTCTATATTTATTAGGCCTA
This sequence comes from Periophthalmus modestus, assembly GCA_019594935.1. NCBI lineage: Eukaryota > Metazoa > Chordata > Actinopteri > Gobiiformes > Gobiidae > Periophthalmus > Periophthalmus modestus. The sequence continues at coordinate 20,195,086 of JAIEZT010001214.1, forward strand.
CTTGGAAGTGTGGTTTGAATAGCCCCAGCATAAATGCATGGGGTTGGGCTAAAATAAACCTAAGGCTGCTCTCTCTCCCATCTGCTTTAGCCTCACGGTACAGCGTTCCTTTGTGTGTTGTTCAGAGGTTACCCAGCCTGACCCGGCGCAGGAGCACATGCACTGCTCAGATCTGCTGTGTGGAGCATGACAGCACTGGAGCACAGAAACACGGTTCTGCTGTGACGGAGCCTCCTGCTCGTGAGACATGGTCACAGCCACATCACAAGCAGGAATGCTCTCGGGAGATCCCCACTCTGAGCACCACAGCAAACAGAACCAGTAACCAGAGCCAACATACAGTTTTGTCTGGTGCTGTATACTGTACTGCAATGTGGTTACTTTTTAGTCTATTGATGGTTAATGCCTGTGTTAAAGTTCCAGTATTGAATCAGAATGCTTGACCAGACACAGCTGTATTCATGTTTGTTGCTGTTTATCTGGATTAGATGCTACCTTCTAAATTGGTGTCCCTTGTAGATTAGCTTTATCACAAAACCCTTGTTTGCTCTTGTGAATAAAGCCCACTCTCCTGCTGCCTTTATCATGTGCCATATAATGCAAGTTTAGAAGTTGAGCTGCAGTAACAGGACTTCACCACTGTTATCTTTGAGATCAGAATCCTCATGCTGTATATTATTCCACCGAACTAAGATATGCTGACACGTGAAAAGCAGACATGGTTAGAACCGCAACTATTATTTTGTTAATCTGTTAATCTTGTGATTATTCTTATTGAATGACGGAATAAGTCCAGTAGCAAAAGGTAGAGGCAGACATGTCTGTCTGATGAGTCTAAAATCTAGAAATCACTGTTTCCAATGGAAACGCACTGCTGTCTATTTTAAATGGTTAAATGGTTGATTCAGTAAGGGGTGGTGAACTGTATCCAAGGTTTAAATAAGTGTAAGGATAATGCCACACAGTGTTAAACCTTATCTAAAGCACATAGTGTCTCATTGGTCAGGCTTGTTACTGTAGTTACTGTACTGTGCTTGGATGTACTGTACTGTAAAAACTGACTGAACAGCTTAATACTGAATTATTAGAGGAACAAACCAAAGCAAGTTTTGCTAAAACATCAAGAGCATTTATTTAGTTTTATTATGAATCAGTTTGGTTTGGCTGAGTTATTATGTGTTTTGTTTTTAATTAAATGTCTATTTGTTCTCTTTGTGCAGATGCAGCAGCTGTTCTACGAGAACTATGAACCCAACAAGAAGGGTTACATCCGCGACCTTCACAACAGTAAGATCCACCGTGCCATCACCCTGCACCCCAACAAGAACCCGCCCTACCAGTACCGCCTGCACAGCTACATGCTCAGCCGCAAGATTGCAGAGCTGCGCCACCGCACCATCCAGCTACATCGTGAGATCGTGCAGATGGGACGATACGGGGCCGGAGAGGCTAGCCGCGAGGATCTGCAGCTTGGCATGCCCCCATCCTTCATGCGCTTCCACCCCAAGCAGAGGGACGAAGTGCTGGAGTGGGACTTCCTTACAGGAAAGTACCTGTTCTCCGCTACCAACAGCCTGCCGCCCCGCCGCGGCATGGACTCAGCCCAGAGACAGGCTCTGGATGACATCATAATGCAGGTGATGGAAATGATCAATGCCAATGCGAAAGCGCGGGGACGGGTGATTGACTTTAAAGAGATCCAGTATGGATATAGAAGAGTGAGTCCTCTGTACGGAGCAGAGTATGTGCTGGACCTGCTGCTGCTCTACAAGAAACACAAAGGAAAGACCATGACAGTACCAGTGCGCAGGCATGCGTACCTCCAACAGACCTTCAGCCAGATCCAGTTCAGAGAGGACGAGGAGATGGATGCCCACACGCTCTCCAGCCACATCAACCAGGAGTCCGACTCTCTATCCTTCTTGTCAAACTCTCTAAAGATGCTGGTGCCCTTCAAGCTAACCAGCTCAGGGCAAGACCAGCGAGAGCCCAAGGACAAGAAGGTCAACATCCTGGTGCCTCTGTCTGGACGCTATGACATTTTTGCGCGCTTCATGGCTAACTTTGAGCGTGTGTGTCTGATCCCCAAACAGAACGTGAAGCTAGTGGTGCTGCTCTTCAACACAGACAACTCTGAGCGAGTCAAACAGGTGGAGCTGATGAGAGAGTACCACATGAAGTACCCGCGTGCAGACATGGAGGTGCGGCCGGTGGAGGGGACCTTCTCCAGGGCTGTGGCTCTGGAAATGGGCTCCTCACAGTTCTCCAATGACTCCCTGCTCTTCTACTGCGATGTGGACCTACTCTTCAACAGTGACTTCCTGAAGCGTTGTCGTGACAACACAGCTCTGGGCGAGCAGACATACTTTCCCATCATCTTCAGTCAGTATGACCCCAAAGTCGTGTACATCGGCAAGGTCCCCAGCAGCAACCACTACGTCTTCACCTCCAAAACGGGCCTGTGGAGAAACTACGGCTTTGGCATCGTGTGCGTGTACAAGGGGGACCTGGTGTCTGCGGGGGGCTTTGACACCTCCATCCAGGGCTGGGGGCTGGAGGACGTTGACCTCTTCAATAAGTTCATCCAGTCAGGTGTGCGGCTGTTCCGCAGCACGGACACGGGGATCGTACATGTGCACCATCCTGTGGTGTGTGACCCCAACCTGGAGCCCAAACAGTACAAGATGTGCCTGGGCTCACGTGCCTCTTCCCATGGCTCCACACAGCAGCTGGCCGAGCTCTGGCTAGAGAAGAACCAGGGGGGATACAGCCACAACACCTCCACCCGGACACAGGAGCACAGGCTGTGAGCAGGCCTGTACGGGACAAGACTATCAGAGTGTTACACACGCACAGTCCAACATTCCACGCTTATGGTTCTGAGAACTTAAATATCAAACATGTAATCAGTTAAGCTGGTATGTGCAAACCAGTCTTAAACACACAAAGATTCACATTCCTTTTAATACTTAACTGTGTGTGTGTAACTGACCACGCGTGTGAGCTGTGTGGCAGAAGGCTCTGTCTCTGAGCTCTTGTAACAGACATGTCTGTTCTGCGGTGAGTTCAGAGGACTGAGGATTTTGCACACACTTTCATTATTAGTGCTGCCTTCGTTTTCAAGTGTTTTCATTCATGATTCCGAAGCCACCAGCAAAACTTCCACTGTTCATTGTCTTTTTGTTTTTGGGAGAGTAGGTCAAAGTGTGCTAAACTACGGTATCTCGTGCCAATCTAAACTGTGCAACTCCAGGCTATCCTTCATTTCTATTTATTTACAACTGTTCTGCTTTTAAATGTACTTGTATTTTTTTTAATAGCATCACTGCAAGTGAATTCTGAGGGAGCAAGTATTTGAAAGGTTATTTTTGGTATGAGCTAATATTTTATATGTGCTATTTTCCATCAAAAATCCATCCAACAGAAGATCAAATCAACACAGGCGAATGTACAGGGAATCCCGACGAACAGAATTCTTGACAAAGAAATTAATCGTGTGTCTACCTGCCATAGAAGGTAGCAGTAGGTTTAGTAGGTCCGGGGGCACTGGGTGCCGTAAGAGGTGCTCACGTGCCAGAAATTAGTGGAATCTATGCAGTATAGATGTGAAGCAAAAACATGTCCCAAATATCAGTTCATTGATTCACAGAAAAGCTTGACCTCCCCAAGAAGACAGTTATTATTTAATACCGGTATATAAAAATATCAGCCTCTAATAGCTTTCTATTAGATCTGAAAATGTTTTATGCCATAAAAAAATAGGGATTTATCTGATTTGTGTTGTTGGACCTCTACTTTTTTGAAAGGGTTTGCTTGGTTCACTGTTCATGTATGTTCATATCTGACATATCAGTGTTGTCATTTCATGTCATCTCAGGCTCAGTTTTTAAATGCAACCTTAAAACATTTTAATACATACTATCTTTCTGTTTTTACCGTTAACTGTTTCTTTTTCTATAATCACTGTTTATTTGAAATATTTTTACTTATTTCAGTGGGTTTATTCCATTTGGGAGGGCAGCTGCAGGGACACTCCAGCTCTGTCACAGGGGCATGACATCACTGTGCATTCACAATTCAATAAAAGCTTTATCCTGAAACTGTGTCTTTATGTACTGAATATTTTATTTAACAAAAATTGGCTTTGTAAGAGACTGGAATGGCAGTAAAAACAACTCTTACAAAGGGAATAAGTGAATGTCTTTTGAGAAACTTTTTCACATATCCTACATTTTGACCGTAGAATGAGCTCTTGTAAATATGAAGCAAGGCTAGAATTTCATTACAATAATCCACACAATTTTAGACTGCAAAGAAAATTAAATATTGGACAAAAATCTTGGCTTTACTGTGAGATTTTTTTTACTGTGGGTTTCTTGAGATATGGTGTCAACTGAAATTGGAATAATTTACATTATACGAAATAATACTTATTCTTTTACACAATAATAAATGACTTCCTTGTTTCATATTGCTGCAATGTGGGGTGAACGACAAATGCACCTGCATTGGTCCATCTTATGTTCTACAAACTCAAACCCTTACACGGCAGATTTAAGAGATGTATTTAGCTCAGAGTTATACATGTAAAAGATTCATAATTTATTAAAAAAAAAAAAAAAAAAAACATAATTCAGATCAAACAGAAATAATCCATCTTTATTTCTAAAGTGACGAAATGAGTCCAACTTAGAACTCCTACTCTTAACACAAGAGTGCAACAGTGAGTCCACAGCAGCAGATGGTTTGTCCTTCAGAGGCTGTGTGTGTACCTTACATTTAGGTCCATAATAAAGATCAGCGCACACACATCCTCGAGCCTGAGTGCAGAGTGAGTGTGTAAACATAAGAGCTTGTGTACTGGTTCTGTTCAGCGCTCTCGGCTCTTCCTGAGTCTGTTCTCCAGGTGAACCAGGTCCTCCCAACCGCTGTAGAAGTGCTGGAGCTGCTGGCTGCCCCAGGCCCTCCATGCACACACAGTCCACTGAGAGAGGCTGTCCCTGTGCGCACACAGCACCGTGTCCTGGTCCAATACTGAGGACACCTGCAGACAGCTGTGGGACACAACGCTTATGTTACTCTCTGTTATGTCATTATACATAATAAATCTGACAGTATCAGGAGAGAGGGGGTGACTAAGGCATTCAGGTAAATGTAAGTCCTTAGTAGTTTGTAGTAACTTTATGTTGAATGGACATGACACAATAGGGGGTTTCCTGGATCGTGAAGGATGGATGGTTGAAACATCCTCTGTCTGAGTGCTGATGAGAGAAGGGGCCCTGAGGAGCATCTGTACAGGTGCACTGTGCCTCTGTTCTGTCATTAGGGCCGCTCTGGGGCCCTTTATGACATGCTGCCACAGGTCAGGGGTCACGTGAAAGCACACACAGTCCTTTTGACAGTGCAGCTGGGGCTGCTGTAAAACAGTAATGACAGAGAGCTTCCCAGTCTGTAATCAGGGTAATAAGTCACTTGGACAAGACTGATACGGTTTAAATGATTTTATTATGCTTTTCCTGTATAATTGATGGGATAATTAGCTTTTCACTTGATAGATCTGACGTGTTTAGGATGTAACCCTTTAAGAAAAGTTTTGTGCCACTATTTTCTTGACTTGAATAGTTCTGACAAGCTCACCCAAGAGCAGTTCCCTCTGGTGGGCGGAGCACGGCAGTAACACGGCCACAGAGCACTTTGGACCCGTGTGGTTGGTGACCTGGCTGTTGGGGCCCCGGCTGCAGCTCCAGCACCAGCACATCTCCCCCACACCTGCAAGACATGCACTCGTAATCTTTAAGTTACACAAGGAGGATGCTGGGGTTAGTTTATAGTATGTGTGCGAGTGTTACCTGGGGATCCACAGAGCTTCTTTGACACAGAGGACGGCGACGGCTTGGAGCTCAGAGCCATTGCGATCCATTTCCACAGACTGCTGGTCCCCATGCATGTTGTTCTGCCCCTGGGAGGGTGAGGATGGGGGATTTAGGTGGGACTCTGTGCTGCTGGAAGGGGAGATGAACCCCAGGGGACTGGGCTCCTTGCTGCTGGAGGAGGAGATGGACCCCTGGGGACTGGGCTCTGTGCTGGAGGGTGAGGCAGGCCCCTCCACATCAGACTGTTCTGATGTGACAGAGTCCTGAGCTTGAAAATACTGAGTTCCAGCATGTTGGCTGCACATGTAGATCAGGTCCATGGGCTGCTTCCTGTCAGCGCTGTGGTCACTGGAGTCCCTGGGGTCACCAGAGTGAGCAGTGGGTACACAAGTGGGATGCTGAACAGGGAAGACATCTCTGAGTGGGTTTCTATCTCCACAGCTGAAAACACATTAAATGCAGTAAAGTTACAAAAGTTACAGCCAGTTCAGACCATGCATCTCGGGATCATGTACATATTGTCTCCATAGTAAAGGAAAAATCTTCAGCATTGGTGTGTTATGCTTAGGTCTGATTGCACATCCACCAATATGAATCCCCACAGTTTTGGACAACACAGCTCTGAGTTTACATGCATTGAGGTGGGAACTCACTGGAGGCACTCACACCAACACTGACTGTGAACCACCTGTTTTATGGCCCTTTACAGGACATTAGCTGTGTACATTAGCACTTGTAAAGTTGCTGCTACAAAAGAACTGTGGTAGGACATAATGATACATAATAACACTGTACAGTGTGTTCCTGCTGTCTATCATTCCAGTGTGCGTACTATGTAAGGGTTTGGTGAGATTGGGATTAAAAAAGATGATTTGGTGAGTTCTCTCTCAAAACCCACAGATATCAAATGAAAACACTAAATAACTGTTAATTAGATGTGAGAGAAGTTCTGACTGTATATTTGTTATAGTACAATTATATATTTTATAACATAATTAATAGGAAGGTGTTCTGGTGTAAATGAAGAACTGAGGACGTACAGCCATACAGACTGGTTCAGGAAAAAACAGTTCACATATAGTGCCTATAGGGGAATTGGGGCTATTGCTATCAAATAGAAATGTGCTGACAGAGTAGGACAGGGAGAAGGGAAGTTGGGTTACAAATGATCTATAGGAGCTTTGATTACCGTATTTTCGGGGACTATAAGTCACACTTTTTTCATAGTTTGGCCGGGGGTGCGACTCATACTCAGATGCGACTTATATATGAAATTATTAAAATATATAATTTCACATCTTTGTTAGTTTCACATTGACAACTGCATGAGGGCACTCTAGGCCTGTGTACCGGTATGATAGCCATGTACTGGAGCAGGCAGAGCTGTTCAGAACCAACATCGAGGATGAAGAATTCAGTGGATTTAGTGATTTGGAGTGAGATTGAGATTGTTAGCTTGGTTTATATCCTTTAGTTATCTTATTAACTGTTAATATCTTACGTTAACATACCAGAAACATATTCAGTTTGTTGTCTATACTTCATGTAGCTGAATAAATACGTGTTATGTAATGCACCACTAGATGGCGATGTGGTGTTTGTAATACCTGTAAGAAAATTTACTTGACTCGTTTTGTTTTATACATTTCATATAATTCATAAATTCCCCTTATTTATTTCCCCTTCATTTATAAGACCATGAAGGTGATTTTTTTTTTCATTTGGAACAATATTGTAAATGTTTAGTTTATCATAAGTCTAGTTAAAGGTCATGAAAACTACATCCTGTTTTCCGGTTCAGCCTTTTACGCTAATGTGAAGTCTTACTGGCAGAGCACTATTTGAGAAAAAAATTGAAAAGTAAAATATAAACTTTTCACTTCACGGGTTTGTTCACTGGCCAAAAGTGGTTTGTATATTTTCCATGCATTCATATGCAGTTTTGTACATGTATGTAATATGAGCCAGAGGTAATGTTATATTTGACGTTTTTGCTAGTTCTATGGTGCGAACTGTGATGAAGAAGTATGACCACAGTAAACATCAGTGAAAAAAACTCTCGTGTCTCTCGTGTTTGTGGACAAGCTGGCATATGTTATATTAGTGTAGCGTATCTGATTAACTGTTAATATCTTACGTAAACATACCAGACAGTTTGTTGTCTATGTGTTATGTTAGCGTGCTGTACTGCTATTCAGCCTGTTTTTCTCTATTTTATTGTTATTATTCTAACTTGCCTTTAAAGATAACATGTCTGGCCTTGGTCTCGGATATTGTAAAATAAAATTTCCCCAAAAAATGTGACTTCTAGTCCAGTGCGACTTATATATGTTTTTGTCTTCATTATTATGCATTTTTTGCTGGTGCGATTTATACTCCGGAGTAACAAATAGTCCGGAAAATACGGTATGTGTTTTTCTCCAGGCCTTCAGTCCACTGCCCCATCCTCTGGTGATCACTCCTGTCACTGGTGTGCTGAGAAGCTTCATGGGGTAGTGGCGTTCTAGGAAGCCAAACAGTCTCACAAGCCCGGAGCTTGTTTGCATGTACTTGTACTCACTAGTACATGGTTGCATGTATATGTACTCACCAGTACTTGGCACAAAGCTGGTAGGAGGCGGCGTCATACAGTAGTACTGTATTGGTCAGGTCGTCCAGCACCCACACTGCCTCTTGTCCCCACAGACAGAAGCTGGTTGTCATGGATACAATGGTGGAGGGAGGAGTGTAGGGCTCCAGTCTTCTGATGGGCTGTAGTCTGAGACAGTCAATGACCAGGATGCCTGGCCCGTTGGAGTACCACAGCTGAGGAGTACAGGACACAAGGATCATGAGGGAGCATTGTGAATGTGAACCACTGCAGAGGGTCTCTGGCTGAAAACTGAAAAACAATTTTTCAAAGTTTACATTGATATTAGGGCTGGGTATAGTTAAGGATTTATAGATCAATCAGAAGTTAGGGGAATGGACCTTTGAATCATAATATTATAAGATTCTCTTTATACAGTTAGTGTGCAGGCTTCCTCTCCTTTTCACGGGTTATACATTAAAATGTAATTCACAATTTGACATGTATTAAACCCAAAACAGCCTCACCTCCTTGTCGGACCCCAGCAGAACCATGGCGCTCACGGGGTAGGCTTTCTGCCGCAGGTCTGTCTCATCTACTCCCAGGGTCTTGTTGATGGAGTGAGAGCAGAGGTAGGTCTCTCCGTCCAGTGGTAGGTCGTTCAGTAGATTGTAGACCGCTACCAGGCCATCGGACATTCCAGCAAACACACGGCCTAGGCTCTGTACACACACAGTATTAGCTAGAGCACTACAAACAAATATGTGCCTTAAGATATGGCTATTTAGTTTAGCTGATTCTATTAACTTAATTTAGATTGTCAGTCTGATTTAAGTTAAGGCACTGTTACCATGTGTCATTTTTTTAAGGCTAGAGAACGTACATTGTCAAAATACAGCAAAACATTAGCCCCACAGCATGGGAGCCTAAGTAATTTGTCTTTATTTTGGGAATATACAAAAACAAATTGCCTGTCAATAAGATGACTGCAGTATTTTTGTTTTCTTTGGCTGTAAAATTGTTTCTGATTGACAGAGAATCGAGTCAGTAGCATCTAGAGATGTAACTGGGTCTGGAGAGTAGAGTGAGACAGATTTTTGGCTGTACTGAAAATAAATAAATACATTGAAACATCCATTTTTAAAAATCTACAAATAACTAGATTCCAGGAATTTCTTTGCACATTTTACATGTACTGTATACTGCTTCTCTTTTTGATTTTGAGCAACTACGAATCTAAGATGGCAGATGTCTAATAACATTGAAGTTATTCTTTATTTGGATGGGGATTGTATTAACAATTTCCTACATACAAGTCATAAAGTAAATGTGAGTGTTCCAAAATATAGTACAATAGTTGTGCATGTAATGCCTAGGTTCACACACACCATGCTTTTGTAACTAGACAATGCCATCTAGTGGTAAGATTGGGGTTTGTTAGCACAGGTTCTTGCTAGTTGTCTTTCTCAAGCAAGTTTAGCAAAAGCAAAAAAAAAAAAAAAAAGGGCAGAGCAACTATGAATTGGGGGGAAAGCAGGCTAGAGACATTCGGCAAATGATCGAGGCCACCAGTGAGCACACAAATATTTTTTTTCACAACATCACAAAAATTTGAATATTTCTTGTCATAGCCTTATATAGGGATTTGTTACATGTGGGTGTTCGGACCTGCAGTGTCGGTGGTACAAGGAGGAAGGAGGTGATGACGGCTGGAGAAGGGAAGTGTTTCTGGGGCTGGCTCAGGGGGCACATGTCCTTCAGGCTGTAGATCAACACCTCCTGCTCCTGCTTCCATGTTAAAATGAAGAAATCAGATTACTATAACATAAACTTCCTCCTTTCACAAAAGCCCCACCCCTCTGTCTGTGCCTGGCCTGTACCTGAGTGGCCATCCACAGAGAGTTGCCCACTTTGAGCTGACAGCTGATTGGGTCTCCTGGGCACAACATCCTCTTCACCTCCATCAAGCCTGTGTCCACATTCACAACACTGTAGTTTCTAGGGACAGAATGAACACAATCGTCATTCATACAGGGAGTGTCTGCGTCAGCCGTGTCAGATTTTTGTCGATAAAATAGAATGAATTAAGGGATTTATTTCATTATGGATGTTTTTATAGCATCAGAAAACCGTCAGAAATATGCACCATAACTGTGGGAGAGCTTGTTTCTCCACTGATTTGTACCTCTGCCACCTGCTTGTCTCCATGAAGAAGTTCATACTTGGAGAATATTCCAAATTTAGATTTCAATTTTAGATTTCAATTTTCAGTCTCCATGAAATCATGCAGGTGGTATACCAGCCACCAGAAATCTTAAAATTGCTAATTTAAAGGAAAGACAGTTTTATTATAATTATTTAAAACCATTTGTCATGGAGTGAAAATAATATCAACAATATTGGTAATACACTTTTGCATTAGAATTTGAGGTTTTGTAGTTCAGAATTGGAGAGCTACATACAAAATGTCCTTCTTTTAGGCTGAAGAGTTGTTGAATTGATTTAAATAATAGAGAATAACACAGTGTATACAAACCGTTCATCTTTGGCCCCATCCCAGAACACGGCTGAGGGCCCCTGCAGTGGGGACAGGAAGAGCTGTGTGTGGGCCCCACAGGAGAGCACATACTTCAGACAGGGGAAGGAGGGCTCCTGCATCTCCTTTACACACTGTGCCGCCACTGGTCTCTGCACAGGAACACAGCACATTTAAGCCTTTAAAACCAAACTGAACAGACTGAATTGTTAAATGGCCCAAATTATGCAGAAATTACCTTTTTTACCTAATAATCCAAAGTTATGTTTTAATGTTCTCCTCATCAAATCCCTGAGCTGTGTTTTTTTTAAATTACACGAGTAATTATGCATATTTAGTGTCTATGAAAACATTCTGTTCTTCTGTTATGCTTCGATAACATGAAACAGAGAGCCTTGAGAAGTGACTGGTTTGTGTATGTAGAGCTGCACAATATATCGCAAAAAGTATCAATATCAGAATATTGGCTGATATCACTAAGTAAATCACAGTACTAAGGTTCTCCATCAGACAGAAAGATTCTCCATCTGACAGAAATGAACCTTTTTTCTATAAAAACTTGAATCATTAATCTTGGTTTTGTTTCTGATAAGCTAGACAAGTACATGTACATTTTAATTTAATGTAACTAAAATGATAGCGTTAAAAAGCATTTTAAAAGATCATAATAATTTAGATATCTTCTTAAGAGCCATATTTACCAACAACGTACGGCCCTAATTGTATACAAGTACACTGATTTACCCTCTCTGGCTTTGTGTCCCAGCAGCGAGTGAGGAGGCTCTGCAGGCAGAAGAACTGCACCTCCTCTGGTCGTCCCAGGGGCAGGGCGGCAGCCTTTGGAGAGCTTCTTGGAGATCTGCAGCTGATGGTTCCCCAGAGCAGGTCTTTGTCCAGACAGAAGCTCATATAGGACCATGCCGTAGGAGAACATGTCCACCTGAGAATGGAGAATGCAGAAGTACCTTTATAGTGTGTTTGTGCCTAAAAAGTAGGCAGTTACTTATACTTATATAGACATTTTTAAGGAATTGTACTTCAAGTTATACATGAATTTTGGTTGAATTGTGATCAAGTTTTCAAGTGTCCACGACTTGTTGACAAAGGAAGTTTTACGGCACCACTTTGTGCATTTTTGTGTGTGTTAAATGTGTATAATTTGTATCAACCAGCATCACATCATTAAACATAAATTAAAACATAAATTACTGCACTTAATTCGTACTTGAGTACTACTTTCGCAAAGCACTCTTTTTCCTTGTTTACAAATCTCTCTTTTTTCCAAAATGATACGTTTTACTTCTACTTCTGTGATATTATTTGTATAGTAGTGTTTTATGTTTATTACATGGATTATTGCTTAAAACTTGAAGACCCCCTGATGAAGTTTGGCTACTCCAACCTCCTCTGCTCTATACTAGCAGATCAGTCATATTTTCTTCCTTTTGGATAAAAGTTATTATGATATATGATGAGTAATATGATTGTACTACTAAAAGACAATCGTAAATAAGAATTGGATAAGAATGTTAATAATTGCTTGATTTAAGTAGTATATTTTGTCTTAAAGTAAGAACTGCCAAAAGAACAAATAGCTTTTTCATATTTCAAGTACATTAGCACTTTTCTACTTCTTTCAAGTGTTTGTTTTCTTATTTAAAGACATTTTGTGCTTGTACTATTGGCAAATCTCATTTAAATATTTAAGTCAATATGTACTAAAATGAAGATAAATACTACTTAATTTGAGCACTTATTAATTATCTTAATATTGTATTTTTTTCTATGTTATTGTTATATGTATAAATATACAGACCTTCTCATCATAGACGATGCCTGGGCGGATCTCAGGGGCCTGGTACCCCGGGTTTCCTTCCACACCCAGGGCCCCCCTCACGAACGACTGACGTGAGATACCATAGTCAGACAGCTTTATGTTTACAGGTTCCTGCACCTATAAATGATCATAATTCATATTAACAACAGCGGTCAAAATCCATACTATTTGTGAAGAGAGTCCACCCACCTCCAGAGACCACACCAGGATGTTGTCGGACTTCAGGTCACAGAAGATGATGTTCTTCCGGTGCAGATAGGCCAGTCCAGCTGCTATCTGGTAGGACATTTTAAAGGTCAGCATATGGCCGAGGGGAATGAACTTCACACCTAGAGAGACACAATCATATTCAAAACACACACAAACTTTTCACAAAAATCACAAAATCTCTTCAGAACTAGCTTAAGTTTTATTTTTTAATTTTATTTATTTTTTTTTTTACAATTATGAAGGTGCAATTGCAAAAGTAATTTATGTTTAATGTTGTTCATGTGATTTGCACAGACAATAGTGAAAGCTATCACTGCAGTTTGTTAAAAGAGGAAGTGTGTGGAGCTCAACAGTACCGCCCATCTCTAAGGTTCTAAAAGTAAAATTGCCAAAGTGAAAACTCGATAGTGGCTACGATCAAGATAATATATTTCTGAAACTTTATAAACAGAGACATTGGACCAAATTGTAGGTTTTAAAATTGTAGGTTCAAGTCCTATCTAGAAGAGAGGGAGCACTTTATTGAAACTGGAAAATATGTCTCAAATAAATGGTCCTGCGACCCCTGTTGTTTAATTGTCTACATGCTGCTGTTAGGCCAGCTATAATGTGTCCTATCACAACTATGCTCCAAACTAGTCTTAAGACAGCTGCATTACATCCAGAATGCGGCTGCTCAGGTTCTGACTAGAACTTGGAAGTACATAAAGTCTCTCCATGGCCTAGAACCAAAGTTCATCTCTGACATGTTAGTGCCACATGAACCATCTCACACTCTGAGGACTTTAGGGACCGGCCTCCTGCTGGTGCCCAGAGTTGGGACTAAACATGGGGAATCAGCGTTTCAGTTTTATGCAGCTAAAACCTGGAGCAGTCTTTTTGAAAAAATGTGAGACAGGCCTTTACAGTTTAAATCCAGGCTCAAAACGGATGTATATATATATATATATATATATATATATATATATATATATATATATATATATATATATATATATATATATATATATATATATATATATATATATATATATATATATTTGTAAATCAGTCTAACCTGATCTCTTGTTGCTTTCTTCTAGCACTGTGTTGAGGCTACCCAGTGGGGGCCAGCTGCAGAGCGAAGCACAGGGGGTGGATGCTGATGCCGAGCAGGGACACAATGCAGGGGTGGTGCAGGGCGCGCGCAGCATAGACGCCTCCTGACGGAACTCAGAGAAACTGCGACAGGCATCAGCAGACTGGAGGTGCCTCAGCATGGTGTCTGAAGAGGAGAACCAGAAGAGGAGAGAGCTAGGTCACAGGACGGGCAGAAATACAGCACATGGGGAAAGATTGATATATTTTTTTTTCAAAGGTTTTAGTTGTATGATTCTATGGCTTCAAGGCACATCACCCACAAAAACACCTAACTGTAATGAGAATCAACTTGAACAATTCTACACTGCACTGCTACCTCCTCATGGCAAAGTATAGAACATCCAGCAATTTCATATTCATTTTATTAAATTCATTTTTTTAAATGTATTTTTTGATACATTTTTTGTATGTAATTATTTATTTCAGGCTGATAAAAACAGTTCCAGCACAGGTATTTCAAATGATGCATATTAAAAAAACTTTCTGCAGCCTTGGGTGCTCTAAAATTAAGACTTTACATTTGGAAGGAATTTGACTATATCTACAATTTACATATAGTGAACATGTAGAAATCTAGATGTGGATCATTTTTGAGTTGTTCAGTAGGAGCTAAAGAAAGAAAGTAAAAGGCTTGAGAACCATCAAGCATTGGATTGGATTAAAGAAATTACTTCATTATCTGACTATGATCTTAAATAATAATGAAAGTTGTACCACTGTTGGAGCTACGTTGCCGACCAAACTTCCTGAAGCTAAACATCTTTAGGCCACGGGTTGAGAGCGGTAAAGGGCATGGTAGATGGTGGTCCCACTGCCCCCCTGCCCCAGGACACTGCTCTTCTCCTCAGAGAACTCAGGTCTGAGGTCTGCAAGAACAACCTGACAGGTACGTAAGCATATAGTATTTGGATCAGGGATTTTTCATACAATATGTTTAACAAACATGGAACTATTTTTACTGCTCTGCTCTACGTCCCCACAAACGTGTCACATTCTTTATTTTTCAATTGAAAGTATATTATGTAAGCTTTCTGGGGAAGTTGGTGATGAAGTCTACGCCACCCACTACGTAAATAAATAAATGCATGATTCTGCAATACAGTGGAATTTTCCAGGACAAGCAATAACATCTCTATGAAGACCAGAAAAGTTACATGGTGCACCTTTAATATGCTGACAAATCTTGTATTTTTTTTGTTTACTTTTTATCCTTTGGTTAATATTTGAAAATGATTACCGTGAAGGAAAGTCGGTCATGAAGAACTCGGGGACCAGCTCCTGCAGGAGGACGGGCTGCTCTGGATGCTGGGGACAGACAATGCTCTGACTGTCCACAGCGGCTAACACACAGTCCTCCATACTGAAGTAATGTCCCTGTGCCCGCTGCTCTGTGCCAGGGGGACAGGGGGGACACAGGGGACAAGGGGGCGTACTGCTCCATCAGGAGGCTGCCGTCGCTCTCAGTGCCAGTCAAAGCTAAGGAACACAGAAAACATTGTGGTTAATGATCAAGCCAAGTTAACAGTGAAACATTTACCACATTTCAATCATTTGTGTTTTCAGTCTATGTCAAATTATTTATGGTTGGCTTATTAAACTACTTTGGGCACCTAGGCCTTGATATTTCAAATAGTAACACTAGAAAAAACAAGTGTTATCTCTAAAAGACTAATTTCTCCGTACTAAACATAGTGAAAAACAAAGTAATTTGTATCAAGCTAACAGAAATGACTCTCATAAAAATGGCTAAATTGTGCAATGAAAGCAAGTTCATTCCGACAAATTCAGAGCAAATCTGATGAAGGTATATGGACTTTAAAAACACAATGGCTTTTGCATTACAATGTGCTGCTAAAGGCGTGTGTTTGAGGTCTGGAGAGGGAGGAAGACTAAATATGAAGGATTACTCAAACATGTATGAATGATATGAAACAACTAGGATGTGTTTGGAGATGAGGTGAAGATACAGCAGGAAACATGGCTGAATTCCTCTTAATTTGGCTATAAATGTAAATATCCACAAATTAGGTTATTAGTTAACAGATAACTGATAACAAGTAAAATACCAGGACTTGAGTTGCTGCAAAAACATTTCTGGATCTAACTGTATCTGTTAGCTAAACTGTAAATGTTTGTCTCCCTCCTTCCACTCAACTCACTTAACACACCACAATCTCATTTACATTTCCACACATGTCAGGGTAAGAATGACTTGTAGCTTTTGGTCTGTTTGTAATGCGCTGCTTGTAATGGACTGGTATGGTGTGAGTGAACAGACTAACCAGGGAACCACTGCTCAATTAGAGAGTTCACGTGATCAGTGATGAAAGCCATGGCAGAGAAGTCCCTGGTCTCAGACTGACAGCTGATTCGGATACCTCCACTCTTCTTCCTCTTCCAGTCCACCTCAGCAGACTCCACACTGAGCAGGCAATACATGTCATATTAAGTTTGGATAGGAGTAGGAATGAGTGGCAGTTCACTTAGGATATTTTAGAAAACACAAGTCAGGCCGCACTGAAATGCACTAACCCTATCTTTTACCGGTACATATATTTTTTGTTTTGATTTTCTGAATAGAAACCCATAGGTTGGGACCCACAAGTGGGCAGCAAGATCACTGTTAGTGGTTTGTAGCAATCATGACCAATGCTTGAATCTACAGAACTCAAAACATACTATAGCATAATACTGTAATTTGATAATATCTGCTATACCAAATGCAATATGTTTTTATAATGTGTATTACTAATGTGCATTTATGTTTAATCTGTTATATCTGGGTTGTGACAAGTCAGGATAGCTTGAAGGTGATACGTGTAGCTACACAGTTGAGGACCACTGATATGGATAACACTGTTCACACTAGCTCACAGCATGTTAAAATCAGGACTTAACTTGGACTACAGTCAGAATTAACCTTGGACCAGACTAGTACCAAAGCAGGGCTACAACAGAACTAAACCAAGTCTACATCAGGCCTAAACTGGGCTCAAACAACCCTTAGAGCATAACTTATAAAATAAAATGAATGACAGCATACAAATGATCATGAGACCTGTTATGATTAGAGTACCTGAGATGTCCTCCGTGGAAGGTGACCAGCAGCCCCTCCCTCCAGTAGACAGTCTGCCTGCGTCGCACTCTGAATGTGCTGCAGCGGCTCCTCTGTAGGGCTCCAGCAAAGCTGTACATGACAGAGGCTCTGCTGCTGGCTTTGGGGGCGTGTCTGTGGGGCTCAAACGACTGCACAAACACATCACAGCACATTACGTTATTGCAGTGGTTCCTGGATAAATTTAATGCCATATTAAGGAAGATTCCAGGAAAAGCAATATCAGCCCTATCATCAGTGACATGTTACAGAAATGCACTTTTACACTTATACCTTTCAGTATTCAGTCACCACAAAGCCTCTCCTTTTTGATACTTTAAACTCTAGTATTCATTCAATTGTGTTGACAGAGGACCAGTTTAAAGGCAAAAACTAGCAAAGTAATCTGTCATACCCTTTAGCTCAATTTTAAACAAACTCAATCTACAAATGAGAGTATTACAGATTTAAATAAGCCTGTGGATAGGTTTACCTGCAGGTCCATCTCCGTCAGGCTGATCAACATGCGAGCAATAAACCTCTCCCAGAAACCTGCTGGGACAAAGCTCATCTTAAAGAGGCGCTGAAGCGTGTTGGAGGAAGCCTGCTGCAGGTTGTGGATGTCCAGAGCAGGTTTGGGCGGTAGCAGGTGGGGCAACAGGTACCTGGATAGCAAAGAAAGAAAAAATATGATTGACTATTAAACCATTATTAAACTAAGCAAATCATGTATGTGTATAGATAGATAGATAGTCAGTCAGATAAAAAGACAGTCAGACAGATATGCATTACCCATTTTTGGCAACAGGAAGTGCAATCTCAAATTTGGCTAAAAATTGGAAATACTGCTCCTCTGTCTGCTGAGTGAAGCCTGTGCCCACCAGCAGTTCCTGTAAACAAGGGAAAAAATTCAAAATTTCAATGAAAGATGAAAATGCTTAAACAGCGATTAAAACCAAACATTTTTAATAATACCAATAGCGTTAGCAGATCATACCCGTAGGTTCTCCGTGCTGATGACTCCATTCCTGATAACGGCGCGTGTGGACTTAAGATCCAGAATGCATTGCAGACACTCAGACAGCCACAGTGGACACAGGAAGTACAGGGTGCACAGGCCATGGCTGGTGTCCGGGAAGTGCAGCAGGGTCCCAGTGTCTATCAGGAAACTGATGGCTGCAACCCACAAAACACAAGTTAGTATCTATTCAAGTATAATATGAATGCAACAGAATATGTAAATATCTATTAAATATCTCCACTCCATAATTTATTAGGGTTGTCAAAAAATAAGTTTTAACGGTATTGAAAAAAATGCTGATTATTATTGTCATAAGAATTATTAGTAACAGTAACTTCTTCTATAAGTTTTGGCGAACAGTAACTTCTTTGTGTTAACTGAACTGAAACCAGTCAACGCCTGTTAGTTCCTCCTTCTTCTTAGTGTGCAGCTGCAACAGACTGATGCATTTAGGCAAAGGAGGTTTGCAAGTTTATATATTTGTAACACCCACAGAGACCTTTCCATTTTGCGGCATCAGTGTTAACATTACCTCCTTAAATAGTCTATTTAAAAATATATTTTTGAAAAAAATTTAGTAAAGTTTTCTTGTCTTCTTTATTTGCTTCCTTTTACAATGGACTTTTCAAGAACTTCTCCATTTATAATAGTGCTTTTTAGACACTCAAAGACGATTTACAGTGCATTATTTAATCACTCCACACTCAGTGATGGTAAGCTACTATTGTAGCCACAGATGCCCTGGGTTACACTGATGAAAGTCAGGCTGCCAATTTGTGCCATCGGCCCCTCCGACCACAAATGGGGTGAAGTGTCTTGCCCAAAGACACAATAACAGTTTTTGCCACTGGTGCCCTACTGTGGCACCTAATATTCCCACTGGTCTCCCATCCAAGTATTAACCAAGCCCGACCTTACTTAGCTTCTGAGATCTGACAAGCCAGTATGGCCATTTGGCATACCGGCCTCTGATTCGAAATTAAAATCATATCTAAATAAATTATCATTAATTGTCCCTTGTGTGCAAAAAAATTCTTAAAGCGCCCAAAAATACAAAAACAACTAAAATCTGCTGAAACTTCTTAGGCCAGGGTTAAAGTAACTATATTCATGCTGTACCAGTCTGGAGGTCCTCGTAGTTGTGCAGGTCGCTGTCTGGGCTCTGTTGGGCCAGGCTCTCCAGTTGAGTGTCTGTGAGGTACTGCACCTGCCCCTCTGACCTCCTCCTCACCTTCTCCAGGATCACAGCCTCCTGCAGCTTTAGGTAGCTCTGTGGGATCTGAGCAAACAGCATGAAGTTGAAGAGCACTTATGCTATGTACAGTATAATTAAGCTCTGTTTTTCGGTTTGGTTTGGTTTTAGTTTGTTATAGTGATTAATTTGCACTTTTTGGACACTCAAAAGTCTCTTCACTGCATGATGGTAAGCTATCAGAGTGACATAGCTGCACTGGCTCTGACTGACAGCTGTTGAGGTTAAAATGAGACCGCTGTGTGCCGTCTGCATCTAATTCTTAACAGTTTTATTGTCACAGAATCAGAAGTGCGCTGTTGGCATGCTAGTTGTTGTTAGCAGTACCATGACAGTAAAACTCATTTAAGCCCCCTAATGGCTCATAAACCATTGTGGTGATGTGCAGAATGCATAAGGGAAGGATTACTAACTTTGGACCACTACAATGCTTTTAAAATAAACTGTGTTTTTCAAGTGTTTTTCAAACAGACAAAAAATCAAGTACAGTGCCTTTAACGGGCTTGCTTGGCTTGGATTTGAACCACCAAACTTCTGAATGTATTAATATACAGTACAAATATTAGTCATATACAGAAGAAGGTACCACAGTGACACTATCAAACAAAACAGGTAGAGTTTTGTAAATGCATGTGTGATGGACATAACATGCTGAGCTCACCAGTCGCCCAATCAGCTTACACACCCCCCCCACACGGGCTGCTGATGTCCTTCATGGAGATGGCCACATGGAACAACAGCTTCCTTAGATCGTCCACTCCCTCCAGAGTCTTACAGGAGACCTCACTGTGGAGCAGAGTACAGACATTTTACACTTTTACTAGTCACACAGTACATAGTCACATAGTAATAGTAGTAGTTTGTGTTGTCCTGTCTCTTGTCCCGTTTTAGATGTTGAGGGACTGCGAATTAAAATTAGCTGTGCAGCTAACTTTGGCACATTTACACGTATATATTTTTTACTGGTGTTTATTAATGTGCGTTGTCCCTTTTAAATAAATAAATAAATAGTAGTAGAGGTGTTGAAATCATAGTTTTAAGGCCTCTGTACACTGTATGTTCCAGTTTCTAAGAAATAATCTAAATACTAGATCAGCCCTTTCCAAGCATGTCCTCACTGCTTTTTTACTTTTCCCTAATTAGTATGTACATTGTTGTAATCACTGATAAATGTATTTATAAATTGTTCGGTTATCCTGATTTATTTGGGGAGAAATCAAAATATGACTTTTTTCTGTAATTAAGTTTTACAATTACATGTAATTTGTGTTTTAAATGTAGAATCAATTCACTTTGTGCATCCCAAAGAGCCTCATCATTTATGAGGTGCTTGAAATATGTATTGTTAAACTCTACAATACACTACAGTATTAAAGATAATACAGTCCCAATAAGACACTGCATAAGGATGACAAAATGTAAAAAAACAAAAAAAACTATATATTATACAGAATGTGTGATTTATTAATTGTGATTTGGGTTTGATTGTGATTTATCTTGTGACTGTACAGCTTAAAAAATGTAATATACTTTAGAGAGGAGGTCACTTGGGGTCAAAGTTCAAAATCTGTCAGCCCCTGTAACCACCTCTATCACAGTATAAATGTCAAGATATAAATGAGCCTTCATAGTTCTGATACTTACTGAATGTTTTTGCAAGTGATGTCTGGGAAGCCCGTGGCCCTAGCCCCAGAGGGTGACCTGCACAGAGCCAGCACATAGGCCCTGAGCGTGGCCATCCTCTCTGTGCGGAACCGCGCATCGATGAGGTCCAGGTGTGTCCCGACCACCACCACCGCCGAGTTTGGAGCACGAGCCTGAGAGCACACAGCAAACAGAAGAAATTGATATTTTGATATATTGTCACACCCCTATCTGTCAATATGTATATACACAAATGTACAAAAGAGGATGCGGAGATGAGGTTATAACTTGTGTGAGAGGAATGAAGCAGAGCACAACTAGATGACAGTTGAGAGAATATGTTTAGGGGCCCAATTTTTATTGTTGGTACACTTTCTTTGCACTAGTGAGGATAATTATTTTCTTATTGTTTGCAATTTGATTAAAAAAAATAGACCTGTTAAGGGTGAAAAAGTAACTTCTGTGACTAATTATATCTTTATTTTGCTTTATTATTTACATGTTGCAGATCATACCTTTAAGGGCCTGCTTTAAGGTTACTGTTTTAGTGGCATTAAGAGGTTTCAATATTATTGTTTCTTATAGTATTTCTTTGTAGCAATATATCAGGCTTCAATATATTATGTTATCATGACAGGCCTAAATGTGGCCTGTGAGGGATTGGTGGTGGTTGGTGGGACATAGGAACAGATTGGCAGCCCTGATTCCCTTAGTCATATTATAATTATTATTGTATGGCATTTCAGCAACACCAAGATTCCAATCCCTTTGCTAGCTGATGATGTAAAAGTACACAGAAACAAAATGGTAATCTCCTATTTATCTTTCCTATGCTTTATTACTAAGATATAATATGCATGCATGTGTCAATACCTCTATACTCAGCAGCCATGTTTGCAGATTGGCCACAGCCTCCTCCCCCAGAGCCAGGTTCCACACCACCAGGTACAGGGCCTTGTTGGTGAAGAAGCAGTGGTTTACTGTGGACATGCTGGTCTTCCCTCCAATGTCCCACACATTAAACTCCACATAGTCCTTCTGGAAACAACAGCAAAGGTCGCGGCAATGTCAGGAACACAAACAAAAACAGTAGTTCATCAATACTTTAATCTGTTTTTGTTACAGAGATAAAGCTATATATAGGAATTCAAATAAATTATAGTAACGAAAGAATAATCATTTTTCTATTACATTTTTATTGGCTTCGGCACGTACAAGGAAGTCCACTAATAAAAGATACTAGGTGTTAGTTTCAGTGTTATGGACTTCTCCATTTAAAAAAAAAACCCTGAAAAACAGAACTAGTTTATTTGTAAGTTTCTGTAATTATTCGTTACTGATTTCTGTCATCGTAATTATTCCACAAGGCAAGTTTATAAATGCTTTTCACAACTTACATAAGCCAGAGTGGAGCAGCCTAACCTGCGAACAGCTACTTCATAGTTTGTAAATGGTAAAAAACATGCCATAATTAGAGGCAGACAACATATTTCTGTATTTTAAATCAGGTACAGTGCTTTTAAGTCAGCCCTTTACCAGAGCTATGTCAGTACTGAAGAAAAAAACTACTTGAATGAAAAAATATTCACTTGAAAAGTTTTCTCACAAGATGGCACAGAGTAGACACTAAACCACAACTCCACACATAAAGAAATAACTCTATAATTTTGGATAGAAAAAGTAGAATTTACCAGCAGCGTAGGAGTATATTTTTTTTCAAATGATTATAGATGAACAAACTTGATTAGTGACAATTATTTAAAAGCCTTAATGGAAGAGCACCAATAAAATCTACATAAATCAGCCAGTTGCAGATCTCAAGTAACGTTATCACATACAGAAAATACTTTTGCGCTGTGATTGTTGTGTGCGCTGGTGTACTGACATTGCCCTTGCATGCAGTGGGTCTGTCCAGGTGCCAGGACCAGGTGTCGATGCCACAGGGGGTAGAGCTCTGCTGGGAGGCCCGGCCAGTCTGCAGGGCCTCCAGCAGGGAGGTCTTGCCCTGCCGTGGGGGTCCGATCACTACCAGTTTCAACAGGCGACAGGGTTCGGCCTTACGCAGATGGGCTCGTAGGAATGCCAGAACTGATAGTGTACCTGGCAGAACACAGTATTACTTTTTATTAATTGGAAAAAATTGTCCTTCAAAATCTAAACACAACAACATCAAGTATACTAACAGCACAGCAGCCTTTCTTCTTGGGTCAGATGATAATAAAGCTTTAACATTAGATGCTGACAGCACATAGCGGTCACAGTTTTTCTATACTGGGACAAGACATATTTTTGCTGCAGACTCCTCATGTCTAAGTTAAGTACTCTTGTTATAATGTCAATGTAATGTATAAAGCTCTCTCATAGGTGTACCTTCTCTGAGGACGTTTAGGGGGACATTGGTGATGTTGAGGTTTTCAAGGTCCAGCTGCCACAGGTTGGACAGCTGCCCTAGTTCCACTGGCAGCTCCTTGATTCCTGGGTTACTGACAACACAAATTATGTAAATAAAGACCCCAAAATTGGACTATAACAAATTATTTCCAAATGTATTTAATTTTATTTATGCATTTATGTATTTATTTATTTAATTATACAGGGGAACCCAATGAGAGCACTTGGGCGCTCTTTTTTGTGGCTACCCTGTTTAAACTACAATTAAAAACAGGTGCAGACGTGTGTATAAAAGTTTGTTGACTGTGTCGCCAATGTATCCAGTTTTGCTTTTCCTTGTAAAGTATTCCATTTTTGTGAAGAAAAACAGCTAAAGGTTCTCTTTCGCGTCTCAGTTTTGGTGTGGTTTTTAGCGTTCCGGCACCAATCATTAACAAGCAGATGAGGTATTCTGGCAGTTTTTGAAGTACAGTTGTCCCTCACTATAACACGGTTCATTTTTCGCGGCCTTGCTGTTTCGCTGATTTTTTTGTGCAATTTTACATGTTTTTTTACAGCATATGAGCGTGCATTGTGTTCTGCATCCTCATTGGCTAAGAGACTGTAGACCATTGTCCATCAATCTCCTCCGTGCCATGTCTCCTGTACAGTACAGAATGTGTTCAGCCAAATTTACACAGGCACGGTCAGAGGAACTGTGAAACTGTGAGTCATTATTAATTAATTAAACAAGAGAGAAATGTGAGAAAATGTTAATGCCTGCCAGTGAAAAGTGTATAAAGTGTGTGGTGAGGTGGTAATTGTAAAAAAAAAAGCTACTACTACTTTGTGGATTTCACCTATTGCAGGTTATTTTTAGAACATTACCCCCGCGATAAATGAGGGAACACAGTAGTCCCTTATAGACAAATTTCATACAGTGTTGTTCTCTTCTAACAGACAGTGATGGCCAACCCACTTTTTCATAGAGAATACCGTGATGGGTTTCAAACCCATCCCCTGTAATAAAACGAAGGGCAGAGTGAAACATTGGATCCAACGATTTCAAAGTAGAGGCTGAAGTCTGCATGTACACCACATCTCCATAATCCAGTACAGAGAGGAAGGTTACTTGCACTATTTCTGTAATTTATTGGGATACAATATTGTTTTTTGTATTAAAATTATCATTTAGATTTTATACTGTTACATAATTCTGAGATATGTTTTTTAAAAGATACATTTTCATCAAGCCAAAATCCAAGATATTTATAAGTATTGATTGTTTCAATTGATGTAGCATTTAGCATAAAGATTTGTAGGTTGCGCATTACTTAAATGGTTATTTTTTTTGTTTGTTTTTGGGGTTTTTTTAGAAAAAAAATCATATACTTAGTTGTATTTGCATTCAAAGAATTTAAGATTTATGAGGGACTGTTGGATTTCATTAAAATCTTGTTTAAATTTAATTTCATATGCAACAATACTTGCTAACTTCGTACACATCGTTATCAATGACAATAATTAGTAGCATATATACAAATTGCTATCCCATAAAGGGTTGAAGGAAGTGCTATTTTTTGTCATACTTATCATGTTTTCTGTGTTTCTGAAGTTGTAACTCACTTGGAGAGGTAGAGCTCAGTGAGGCTGTTTAGGCCACACACAGAAGGTGGAACTGCCTCCAGCTGGTTGTCATTTAAGTGCAGCACCTCTAAACTGTCCCGGAGCATGGCGGAAAGTTCACTGTAGGCACTGCAAAGTACACATGTTTCAACGCACATATTTAAGTAACATCTCTTTTAGAGACTTTGTCAAATGAAATAAAAAATACTTAGAACACACATGGTCGAGTCATCACTATGGTTTAACCTACATTACCAGCCAAATCACAATGTTTGAAGATATTTTCCACTACTGTGAGGGTAGTGGAAAAACTCTCCACCTCAATTATTTGTTATCTGTATATCAATTTTCACCAACTATAACCATACCAGTCTCAGGTTCTCTTTTGGTCCATGTGACGAGGAATCCCAGTCTTTTGGATTTGGGCACATCGTCACTTCTGAAAGTTCAAAATAGTGACAGTGTTACTGTAGGTTTACTGTAAGTTTACTGTATGCTTGTTTACTGTATGTTTACAGTCACATTATTACAATGTTACTGTAGTGTTTTGTAGTGTTACTGTCATAATAATCAAGTGTTTCTGTCACATTAATACAATGTTTCTGCCATGTTACTGTAGTGTCGCTGTCATGTTACTATAGCGTTTCTGTCATGTTACTGTCATGTTTCTATCACGTTACTGTAGTGTTTCTGCCATGTTACTGTAGTCTTAATGTCATCCTACGTCATCTTATGTTATGTTACTGAATTGACACTGTCAAGTTACTATAGTGTAATGAGAAAATGTGTTTTTCGCACATACTTTCCAAGCAGATTGTGGGACAGGTCAAGTGTCCGAAGCTGGGTGCACTTCCACTCGATGGAGGTAGGCAGAGACGTCAGCTGGTTCCCCCCCCAGCCGCAGGGACACCAGGGCCTAATACAAAGAAGTACTTTCTCAACTTGGTACTAAAAAGATAAGACAGGCCTTACACAACTAGACTTTTCTATGCTCCCTATCATGATCTTGCTTCCTTTTCAAAACACGCTTTAGGGAAGAGCTTGTGACTTTGATAGAAAGCATTTCTTTAGCTCAGGAAAACAACAACTACTTGTGACAAAACTTTGATTGTAGATATATTATTCATTGCAGCATTTCTTCTTTGCATGCCTCCTCCTTGCTTTCAACCTGTAAACCTGCACCTGGGAGTGGCTTTTGAACTAGGAATTTTTCACTTGGGTATCAGGAAAGTACCTTGCGTTCACAAAATAATTATCTTTAACTGGGTCTCATGTTTCCATTTTAGGTGTCAATTAGAAGGAAAAAAAATGGGTATGGGAAAAAAAAAAAGTTGTCACCTCCATCCATTTCAAACAGATAGCCAGGCAGCTCTGTGAGTTTGTTGTTGCAGAAGTCCATCTCCTGCAGATGTTTTTCTCCACTGGACTGAGATCACTTTAGGAAGACTCTCAAGCATGTTACCGGAGGCTCTGCACTGCTTCTAATAAAACAAAATCATGTATTTCATTTGCTGTCTCTTCAAGTAATCAGAGATACCATACTTTTACTCCCACTGGAGTTACACATTTTAAGTTAAATAGTAATCTTACTGGAGTTACATTTCTGGTTACTCCTCTCACTGATTAAGTTTTCTTTCATTATTCTGCAACAGGACATTACTTAACTAGGACAACCTCGTTAAGCCCAAACCAATCATATTAAATATAAATAAATATAATACAAGTAAAAGCAATGGGACTACAAATGAAAATTTGCACAAAAAGGGGTAACTTGGGCACAGTTACACTGTTTGATTCATGAGATAAACGCTTTTCCATTAAATAAATAAACAAAATTACAAAGGCCTAGTCACTAATAGAAATTGTGTTGTTTACTATTCTGAGTTTTGCTTTTGGATTAATCTTTGTGTAACTACAACACTAGCAACACATAAAACAATCTATGTGGAATGATCTAGAATCTAAAAAACAACCGATCAGATGTCAGCGAGTGGAATGTTGACAAGCAAGTTTGGGGTTTTTTTTGTTCAATTCAGACCATATACTGAGCTCTTACAAGTGGACATCCCCACGGCTCTGGCAGCTCTTTCAGCTTGTTGTTGCTTGCGTTGAGGGTTCTCAGGAATTTGAGGCAATGCATGATGTTTACAGGAAGACTGTTCAAGTCATTCTCTGACAAGTCAAGCTCCTCCAGTCGCCTCAGGCCGATCCAGTTCACATCTGATAAACATGAAGAAACCTTTTTAACAGTGCAACTTGTACAAAGCAAGACAACAGAGCAGACTAGGGCAAAGGTTAACTATCGTCCTTGGTGATACACTTTAGTTGGTTGGTTAAGTTTTTCAGTGAGGACCATTTTTTACTGTAACAATTACAAAACTGATGTATTTTGTTGGTTTGATTAACTATTATTATATTGTAAATGTATAGCCTATTGCAGGTGTTTTTTATTATTCATAAATATAGCCAACCCAATTCAAAAGACCACATAATGAGCAATTATTCCAGTTGAATTTTGTGCATTTTGTGTTGCCCAATATCTCCACGATTTTATCAACCAGACATCCACATGTGCAGGTTTGGGACAAACGTTATGTAAGAGGAACGTACCATTGTACAGTTGGAAGAGCTCAGACAGCTGGTTCTTGGAAACCCACAGCCTCTGCAGGTGTGTGAGATGGAGCAGTCCACAGGGAAGTGAAGTCAGCTGGTTCTGAGAGAGATTCACCTCTCGCAAACTGCAACAACAATTTGTACATTTATTTGTGTTTGATGAACTGTGGTGGGCACTGCCAAAATGTATTGTATATATAATTTGTTAAAAATGTTTTTCAGTTACTGCATGCATTAATTAGGAAATATAAATGATAATTAAATGTGCACTATGTATGGATTTAAGTTGTGTATCTCCATGGAGAGAAGCAGGTGACGCCACAAGGCTAAGTTCCAGGCCGGACCTGTGGAGAGGGGACCCCACTTACAGCAACAAAGCATAACTTTCAGTGTATTTTTGAGTAATAAAAATCTGTAGCTGAATAAATGCAAGATAGATACATTTAATGGCCACAGTGTGAAACATTCCTTTAAGCGTTAACATCTCCAGCAGACAAGACAAGCAGATGATGGATCCTACACCACAAAAGTTACATAGTGGTTTGAACATGGAGGTGTAGCGTCAGTACCTTGTGCAAAGAACCTCATGCGAACTAAGCACTAGCGGTAACTCATTCAAGAGGTTATCCTGGAGGTCAAGGCTCTGCAGGCGCACCAGGCCCCAGGGCACTACTGAAGGCAGGACTGTAAGCTGATTGGATGACAGATTGAGGTGAGTGATTCGCGATGAGAGGTCCATGTACCAGGTCAGTTCTAACCAGGGCAGCTGCAGCCCACTCCAGCTCACACGGACACTCTGAAAACAGGCAAGAAACACAGCATCATACTGACTTTTTTATTATTACACTATACCTTTGTCTAGCATTTTTACAATGTATTTATTTAGAAAAAAAAGCCAATGCAAAATTTGTTTCACCATTTTGTATCATCAGTCTCACATGTTTCAAATGCAGACAATGCAGGATTACTCAAACATGCATGTATCACTCAAAATACTAAGCTAATGATAAGGGGGAAACCACTATAACATGGCTAAAAGTTGGTTCCTCTTTTGTTTTGCACCAACCTGATCTCCCTCCACGTGGTTGCTCCCTGAAACCTTCTGTCGGAGGAGTTGTTTGCAGAAGTCTGGGTGGTCAATCAGGATGTATGATGAGAAGCCTGTTCCATTCTGCAGTAAGAAGCTTGCAATCTCCATGTGACCTGCAATGATTAAAACAACAGAGCTATAACAATATGAGTCTGTTCAGGTTCAACTGTTCAGACACAAACAGCAGAAATAGTGACATTGTCTGAACCTCCTGATAAATTTAAGACTTACCAGAAGACAAATAAATAATATCAGTAGATGTACATATTTGCAACAATATTTTAATTTTGGCTATTTTATTTTTAGTCCTAGAATTATAATGGTATGATCGGTACACTGTTGAAAACTTGGAACAAGTACAAATCTGCCAAAATGCCATTATTGTAAAGACTTGTAAGGTATTTTCTGGCAGTGCAGCACTACATCAAACTGGTATCTTGATTTACTAATGCTAAGGTAAATGACCCGTGCCCACCAGGAGGCACAGACCTATAGAATGTGTGGGAACTCATGAGGATGTTGTGCAGACCAGCGTGGATCTTACGAGGTCGCCGTGTGGATTGGAAGAAGGACCCTCCTCTCACCCACACCCACAAACACACACACACCCACACCCACGCACACACACACACACACACACGCACACACACACCCATGCACACACACACACACACACACACACACATACATTGAGAGACACTACAAATCTCAGGGCTCTCCACCTATCCTTTCCAGGGAGTCCGTTGCTTCATTGTTCATCAACTCATTAAACCCTTCTGACTTTATGTTTCAGTCTCTTTGTCCTCTTTGATGCTTACACCAGAAACAAACTTTCTTACTGTAAGAATTGTTCGTTTCTGGTGCAAGTGTCAAAGAGGACTACGAGACTGAAACATAAAGTGAGAAGGGTTTAATGAGTTCCACGCAGGTAAAGTGAACAATGAAGCACCGGACTCTCAGGAAAAGGATAGGAAGAGAGTCCTGAAATATTTGTGTTGACAGCTTATATAGGGTCTCCCAATGTGTGTGTGTGAGAGAGAGGCACGTCTTCTTCAGGTCAGCATGTTGTCACAACCTTACGAAATCTTTAGGCAAAATCAAACAATGTGATTGCTTTTACCATTAAACAATGTGTTTGTTTTAGAGTCAAATAATGTCATTGTTTTATGGCCCTCTCAGGGTGGAGGTCACACACAGTCCTTGGTGAATAGGGGTGACAGATAAGAAGTTGCAAGACCAGATCATAGGTGTTATCTTGTTGTCCACAGTCCTTGTAGTCTCCAGCTGGTCTCCATAGCATCCTGGTGATCCCCCCTGTATTCCATATCCACTGTTGGGGGCACGAGTTATTTACTCTAGCATTAGTAAAATCAAGAAACCAGTTTGGAGTAGTGCTGCACTGCTAGAAAAAACCTTACATTACAGACTGGACAAGTGAATTTCGGTGAAATACAACTATGACATCATGTATTAAAAGTCCCACAGCTTCAGTCATAACAGCTTTTTCAGGCCCTGTCCCAACACTTCAATGAAGCATGCACATTTTCTGAAAGTGCATGAAGTGTGTGAGTGCACAAGCACGCAGGGGTGAAAAAAAAAGAGGATTGGGACAGTTCACATTTCAGATGACTCACGTAGTGAACATAAACGTCCAAGTTGCGTAAAACATTGTCAGCGATGTTATTACACTGAAGTTTAATTAATCAGAAAGCCACAGCCTATAGCCTCGTTTAAATCATATGCTGAAATGGCCATAAACAAGTAAGGTCTGTATTAACAGTTAAGTGGATAATATTTAAAATAAATACCTGTTCAGTGAAGAACACTGTAAAAATGTTAAGTCATTCCTTCCCATTGTATCCAGATAGCACTCCTGGCTAAGCGCTGCGCTACTGTGCATAATGGGGAATGTACTTTCTTGAAGTCCGCTGGAAGTGCACTTGCTGGAAGTGTGGAGAGAATGGTGTGGTGAAGTGTGGAGAAGTGGGTCAAAACATTCTAAAGACTTAAAACACCCTGCGTACTTCACGTGAGCTCATAGCTGAAGTGCATTGGAGTGCGAATATTGGAACAGGGCCTCAGAAGGGGTCAATTTTGTTTTTGTTTTTTTCTATGGTGTAAACATTGGACTCTCACCAAAACGTTTCCATGTACATACCAGCCATGGCAGCAGCATACAGGGGCAGCTCTGTGATTTGAGTGAACTCCTCACTGTAGATATCAGAGTCTTTGACATCTACATTGTACAGTTCCACAAGCATCTTCACCAGGTCTAAGTGTCCCTTTTGACAGGCTGTGGTCAACAGGGAGCGTAACAACAGCTCCTTCTTAGCAACATAAACCTGAAAATAAAAGCAACAGAATCACAAAAGATTGTAACATCCTGCCCATACCAAAATTTTTGATAAATTTGTGCGTCAAGTAGACAAAAATAATAGTAGTGGATATACACAGACCTAAAATCAATGCAATAATACAACTATTACTTAAAAATTAAGCCTTCGTTTTGAACTGTAATTGTACTGGCTTGGGTAGTGCCACATTCTAACGGTGTTATCAAATTTGTAAAAGTTGGTAAATGCAAAGTTAATAAAGCGATATGATCCCGCCTTTCCGTATAAATCGTATAAATCATTGTCTCTGTCTCACTGTTAGATCTAAAATCCTCAATTTTTGAGCCAGGACTTCACGATCAATAATCTTGCACTGCAGACATCCGGCTTTAAACTTCAAATGTAGAGCTATACATTTAGTATGAATGATGAGGGATTATTTTGGACATTCAACTAATTTGTGCTTTGTTTTGTAATTGTGTCAGTCCATTTCTGAATTCTGAAGGATTTTATAAGTCCAAGGCACTGATGCAATTTGTGCATGACATTTTAATGTATTTCAAAATTTCATGATAAAACAATGTAGATTCGGCCTAACAAGCATCTCTTACTATGGGGCAGAGCATCGAGCAGCAGCCTGACTAGCCCCACATGTCCGTGACGCGCTGCAACCAGAGCAGGGTGGTCGTCTGTGGGATCCTTCGGGACTGAGACCTGGGCCTCCTTCAGCAGGTACTGGGCACTTTCATGGTCCTCATGCTCCACGGCTAGACACAGCAGATCCAGCTGCACATCGCAATGCAGTCACCAGTGTGAGATGGATGGATAGATGGATGATAGAAGAATACCAGTCTATATTAAAACTAGAATCTAGAGCGAACTGTAATTTGAGCAGGTATCTTATAAATTGGAAAATTAATGAAAAGAATGAGGCCTTTATCTTATCTCAAGCTATGAGTCAAGAGCATGTTTTAGTTTTAACCTTTAGACCCACCCACTCAGAACTTTCTGCTGTTGTGATATTGACACAGTAACAACAGTCTGGGATCGTGCCATGCAATTGTTTCCTTGACACTATGACAGAGAATCAGGGGTCTGGGATAGGATAGTGTCAGGCAGTTAGTTTCCTGTTTCCTTTAACCATCCATCCATCCATTTTCTTCCGCTTATCCGGGGCCAGGTCACGGGGGCAGCAGTCTAAGCAGGGACTACCAGACTTTCCTCACCCCAGACACGTCCTCCAGCTCCTCCGGTGGGACCCCAAGGCGTTCCCAGGCCAGCCAAGAGACATAGTCCCTCCAGCGTGTCCTGGGTCTTCCCCGGGGCCTCCTCCCGGTGGGACATGCCCAGAACACCTCCCTAGGGAGGCGTGTTTCCTTTAACAATGTGCCTAATTGGATGAAAAAAGTAACTCATTTAGTAGCTTTTGCATTAGTTATTACATTAGGAAATGATCTGTAAAATGTATAGATTATATTTGCATTGTATTGATACTTTGCAGTGATACAGTGTTCTGCATATATGTGTATGGCAACATGTTCAGCAGTTACCATGGTGACACAACGCACACATTAGCAAATACAGCCAAAACAAATTTTAAGATTGTCATGCAAAAATACAAAATGGATTTAAACAACTATTTTTCAGGAGACTGTGATTAATACAAGCATTCACGGTCCTGTTTAGGTGTTTGATTTTCAACAAAATGGTGAACGTGACCAAATGAAAAACTGTGCTGGCTAGCTTATCTCATCTGTTATAGTTCCAACTAAGTCAGTTCTTTATGGTCGGACTGTGTTAAAATAAAACTCGGATTAAAGATCAAAGCCTCAGACATTCCATGCCTACAGTTAGCATCACACCTCCAGGGAATGTTGATGATATCAGCTGCAAAGTATCAATATTTTACCATACAATGCATGATGTAAAGAGCATTTATTTTGACTACAGTAAATTTAAATCAGGTACAGGCCCTTAAAATTACACTATTATTGTGCCACATATTATAATACTGTGGAGATGGTAAAGGAGACAGGAGACAATGAAACAAATAGTACACTAGAATCATAGAGTTAGTTACATTGAGCCCATCTAATGAGTTACTCTGTTCCTGTCTGTAATATGAGCCCCTTCTACTCAGTAGGCTAGAGCACTGGAAATGTGCAGTGGGGCATTGTGGAAGTTAATTCTCAAAGGACCCCGTATGGCCACGTAAGCTAAAACAGGAAGAACAACAAAAAGCATTATAGGGCTCTGCAATCATATACCACAGCCTGGTATAACCAAGTTTGCATTATTTATAAGGGGAAATAATGGATTTTTGTCAAATCCATTATTCACCAAAGGATTTAAGTTATGAAAAATAGATGTTTAAATCATCATTGGAGTGACAGATTCTTCTTACAACACAAAGGTTAGAAAGATGCCCAAAATGTGTTTAAGTGACTTTGATACTATTCTTATTCTGGCAAAATAGGGTTGATGCTATTGGCACTAGATACTCATTTGTGCAGGTATCGCTTAGGGTGTTTACACACCAACTCCTTGTTAGGTCCTTGTTTGGGCCCAGTCTACTCCTGCTAGACCTGATTTGGTCCTGTTCTAGTCCTGGATTAGTCCTGGTCCAATTTAGAATTGGTTTTAAATTTAGGCTCAGTTTAGTTCCAATGTTAACGTGGACTCTGTGGAGGTGTGAGTTCATCCTGAAAAAGGACAGATTCGGACCTTTCCTGAATAGTTAGAATAGAATAAATTGGATTTCTATCAGAACATGTACAAGAGTAAAGGACCACATTATATTATTAAAGAAATAAGTCACTTTTTTTTAATCTGTTTTATCAAAATTGGTATTAAAAATGTAGCCTTTTACAAATTTTCTTAGTTTTTAGTCTATAGCAAAAACTATACCTGAACTTGTTGAATTATGCAAATTCATGTGTTTTAGATTGCACCATGACATCATTTTGAACATCTGTTCCACAGTAATAGACCTGGCGGCCCTCACCCCATCGATACGAGGCTGTCCGGCGCTGCACTCCTGACAGTAGGCCTGCTGGACCAGCTCCCGGGCTACATCCTGCTCCCCAGACTCATATGTGGCCCGGATATTCTCTAAAGTGATGGAGGGGTCCAGTGTGGATCCATGGTCTGGGTCTGAGACAGGAGGGGACATGTCCTCCCCTGGACCTGCAGGATATCCACTACATGTGAACACTGGTACATACATGCTATAATGCAGTCAAGATTTGGACAGGCTCCTGGCTCTGATAAAACACAGTGTTTTCTTTGCAAAATCTGTTTAACAGGTATTTCAGAGGAGAATTTCCTCTGTGGATATTTTGGAGCTTAATTAAGTAATTCAGCTATAAGTAATTCATGTAAATTATGTTTTTGCTCCGACTCCAAAAACTATACACCTCGAAGGAGTAACTTTATCAGGGGATGTAGCAAAATACAATCAGAACTGACACATTTTGAGATTTAACAGCTGTTTTCTACACCAAAGAGTGGTCTGTTATACAGCTGCTTATGAGTCCTTAAGAAGGGAGAGACCGCGCTACTGTCCTGCTGCATCTTCACCGTGGAGGGCCCGGGCTCCGGAGCCCCTTTAACACACCAGTAGGACATTCTGACTCAGGCACTGTGGCACTGAGGCACTTCCATCCTTCAAACCAGATTTGGACTGAGTCTGCAAAGAAAAAAAATGAAGCATTATTGATATTCAACCTTAATACAAGGCATTACACAGCAGTGTGAAAGTTATTAGGCTATTTTGTTCAAATGTCCCCTACACTAGTTCTGATTGTGCTGGTCAGGTCATACAGCAAATAAGTTGCTGATGTTTACCTACTGTTAAAACCTATGAAAAGCAATGAGGCTGTGTGGGTTTGATGCCAGTGCCTTATCTGTCCTGTTTTCACCTTTTGTCCGTAAGACCTTTACGGAGATATTTATACGCAGTGACTCTTTCATAAAAGCACTAAGTGCTTCCTCTTATAGGTAGATGTGGGCCATTAGAGAAGCAGTGCCCTGCGCTTGGGTGCAGAGCGCACGATCGCGCATGAGGCACGAGGCCGCTGGTACAGTGACTTTTATATACTGCTCCTAATTAGATTTATAACATTCAGCTCGAGTCTTTTAACTACTAAAAATATTTAAAACACTACCGTGATGTGCGTGCACAGTAGGCTCCAAGGTACAAAGCTGGTGTGGCCATAGAAGGTGTTAGGTCCAGTTTTAACACTATTACTGCGTATAACAGAGATCTACAGATGAAAAGATGTTCTTGATGTTTGTCCAAACCGACAACAACTGTCTAACATCTATTAGGCCATTATAACAGCACGTAGACTACAGGTGCTGGAAACTCACAGGACACAGTTAAGTTACTGCCTAAATAACACTGAGCCTGAGACCACACTTTTGTCCCTCTTTACTGGCAGAGCAGCGCGTGCCAAGTTTCACTCCAGATTCTTCCACTAACAAATCAACAGTTTAGATCACAGTTATAATCAAATCAAAGCGTAGCTGTAATCCCCTGCCCGTAAATCACAGCCCGTGTCAGACACGGCTGAGTACAGTAATAGTCTAATACTTACAGCTCTGTGGAGTGTGGGCATCCTGCTCAAAACAAAAAACACGCAAACTTCCTGATTCCACACAGGCGTCGGGTTTCTCAGCACCGCCGCAGAGAACGAGCTCAGTCCTTCAGGAAGCAGTGTCTGAAGGCTCCGGGTCTGGGAAAAACCGAAAGGAAAAAGTGAGCAAAGAACGGCACTGCCCACCGCAGCAGCCATGGTGTCAGCGCCCAGTGTCCAGACCCATCGCGCCCGAGTGTGGACAAACAGGAGACGTAGAGCTGTGGGCGGGGACAGAGGACAGAGGGCTGAGCTGTGGATGTGAGGAGCTCAGCTTTAGACAAATTAAACGGACTGTATGTAACTTACGCTCATGAGGTTTTAAAAAAGGTAACCTTCTATAAACCTGCACATAGAGTAGCCTACACACAGGTCTCTGTCAGTATATGGACAGGTTATGTCTCATGTGAAAGTTCAGAACGTCTAAAATCCACTCACTGAGCTGCAGAGGCTGCACTAGCACTGACCAATGAGTGTCTGAAAGCGCTGGGCTTTAGGTAGTTAGAATTCAAATCAGAGAGAAGCATTTTAGTTTTAACTCTCTGGCTTCCCTATGAACATTTGTATTTATTTATTTTTATTTATTTATTTATTACAGTTTTTCAAACATCCAGCCCCTTTGTGTGGGCTGGCCTGACAGAGGACGGTGGGAAAGGTTGTGGCTCCATCTACTGGTCAAAATGAGCCTCTGCAGCACCACATAAGAAAGGAGGTGTGGTGATAGTGGTGTCACATTCACTTTAGTCACTTTCCAGATTCATTGTGCTTTAACAATCAGACTAAATAAGTAACAGTACCTGCACATTGCAATAAGGGTAATTTTATTTATTTATTTTTATTTTTTTATATTTAATCATCAATGAACACAAATCGCATCTCTAAAAAAAACCTCACCTCTTCTCATCAGTGCAACATTTTGTATCTTTACTAATTTGTTGTATCTTTTTTTTATTTTTTCTTGAGCAGATATTTCGAAGATAATAAATGTTCTATAAACCAGTGTTTCTAAAAAGGTGGTACATGAGGTCCTTCAGGTGGTACTCGAACAAACTCTTCACTATGCTATATATTATACTCACTCAAGTAGGCTCTTCTGTACAATATCAATCTATATATTTATTTATTTGTAATTCGTTATTTAGAAACTTCTCCTCTTGATTTTATAGTTGTCAAAATTATTGACACAAAAGAGAGAGAGAAAAAAAAAAAAAAAAAAAACAAATTAGGGCTGCTTGATTTAGAAAAGCATTGCACATTTATTCTTTAAAATTTAATCACATTCTGTTATTTCTTCTCACATGATCCTACTGTGACATCTAAAGAAATACAATGACTCCTGACATTCCTAATTCCGCTCAGTGCTATAATAGGCACTGTTTCATATAGCAGTATAAGTGAGCACAATCAGTGTTGTGTTGTGAATACATACAGCAAAACAGCGGGTGATTGTAATGGCCTACTGTGTTAGCTGCATTGGTTTCAACAAAAGAAAGCACAACATGGCTGATCAATGTTATTGTGCCGGGATAAAAGAAGAGTGGCTTATTTTACCAAAACAACTTATGTTCCCCTTAAAAACAGAAATTATTATTCTTCTACTTACG
The DNA here is from genome assembly GCA_019594935.1 of Periophthalmus modestus. Classification (NCBI taxonomy): domain Eukaryota; kingdom Metazoa; phylum Chordata; class Actinopteri; order Gobiiformes; family Gobiidae; genus Periophthalmus; species Periophthalmus modestus. Next base: position 20,232,535 of record JAIEZT010001214.1, read on the forward strand.
AGCATCATAACCTCAAAATAGCAACAGAGAATACAAATTTGTTAAAAAAATATATGCAAATTTACTTTTCAGATCTTTTCCCAATTTAAAAAAAAAACTGGTATATAATATTTAAATTGTATTGCTTTAGGTGGCTCGGGCATCTGTTCAGGATGCCTCCTGGATGCCTCTCTAGGTAGGTGTTCTGGGCAGGTCCCCACCAGGAGGAGGCCCGGGGAAGACCCGAGACACGCTGGAGGGACTATGTCTCTCAGCTGGCCTGGGAACACCTTGGGGTCCCACCGGAGGAGCTGGAGGACGTGTCTGGGGTGAAGGAAGTCTGGGAGTCCCTGCTTAGACTGCTGCCCCCGTCACCTGGCACCAGTTAAGCGGAAGAAAATGGCTGGATGGATGGATTGCTTATTGCTATAACGACCAAGAATGATATAATTTGCTGTTTAACTATCAGATTGCAGATTTGTTGACCTGGTTTGTGGTTAGTATCTCTTATCCATGTGAAACAAAAGTTGCCGCAAAGTTCAAAGTTTTCTCTGTCAAATAAACAAAAGTGAATGAAATGATACAATTTTTCAAATCCAGATAAGTGATTTTATTGTCAGTTGAAAAAGACATAAGTTAATGGAGCCAATATCAAATAATGTTCATAGACAAATCTCCAATAGAGTTTTATAGGCCAAATTCAAAAATGTGAATGCAGCCTATGAAGAAAAAAGCAGCAAAATAGAGAGGCAGGTAATGACGTAATAAGATGGAACCAAGTGTTCTGAGTTCTGGAGAAAGAATCCTATGCAAGTAGGGCAGAGCAATTAATTAATGAATTTAATGAATTGGGGTTTTTAATAATGGAGATTCTATTACTTGCAAAACAGGGTTATTGTGCAATCAAACAAAAGATTGTAAAAAACAAAAAAAAACATGCATATCTATACAAAAATGTAATCGCAGGCAGTTTACATTTTTCTTATTAATAGGAAATGATCAGATGAAAATGGTAAAGTTTCCCCGTTTTCTCTGAATTTGATTAAAACAGATTTAAATTGTAATTGTCCAGTGTGTTCAAAAAAATCGAGGCTTAATTTAGATAACTCAAGCAACTAGCATGAAACATAATTCCTATGTTACAGTATAATATAAAAATGCTAAAAGACAAATAAAACAGAACTTTAAGATTCTATTTTTCTATTTACATATATTTTTGTCACAGTAAAAAACCTTTGTGTGTTCCGGGGCCTCTGCTCTTCTCATGTTTGTGTGGCAGGGTAGAAGCTGCCCTCCCAAAGCCATCATGGGCCATTATGCGCCACTGGCTCTGCAGGTGGCTCCGCGGCAAATAACAATGGGATACATTTTTGGACACATATTATTATGCACCATTTTAATAAAAAACACTCACCAAACGACTGCTATTTCCACAACAAGAAGAGAGGCATGTATTACACAGCGCCTGAGAGGGGCCAGAAAGCTCCTGCACACTGTTATCATCTTTATTCTGCAATTCAAATGCTGTTCAAACAGTATTGATATGTGTTTGCCACTTGTATTTAAAATATAAACAGCTATGGCCTATCAACCACAGAATATTATGTAAAACATTGAGGGTAGTGTTGTTATGCAAAGTAGTAAGAGATATAATTCAAATGTATTTATATAGCACATTTAAAACAACTTCAGCTGACCAAAGTGCTTCACATAAAGGTCAACAAAAACAAATACAGATAATAGGATACATAGGAAAAGAAAAATAAAACCCCAAGATATCCAGTCTAGCTGGTATTAAATGCCAGGGAGGTGGGTTTTCAGTCTAGTCTTAAACTGTGTTAAAGACTGAGAGATCTGACAGGCAGAGGGAGGCTCCTCCATAGTCTGGGTGCTGCCACAGCAAAGGCTCTGTCACCTCTGTGGTCTGGAGTCTGGCTTTGGGCACAGTCACCAGGAGCTGCTCAGCTGATCTCAGGGCTGTGGGTGGAGTATACGGCTGCAGTAAGTCCCTCAAATAAAGAGGGCCCATAGAGTCCGCAGACATTTAAACCACAATAACATTTTGAATTGCTCCTTATATGAAATATAAGGAGCAATTGCAGGCTGCACAGCACAGGCGTGCTCTCATATTTTTTTTGTCAGACATTATGAGCCTGCAGCACTCTGGACATTCTGTAATTCTGCAGGAAGACCTGATTCCAGCTCCACATACAACGAATATAATAATCAGACGCAACTT